>CM072511.1:69577993-69978092 GCA_036898135.1 Oncomelania hupensis | reverse complement strand
TTGTGGATTTTGACAAGATTCCAGTGATCGTCCTAGGGATTTGCAAAACCGGTACGACGTCACAGTAAACAAACCCACTTGAACGCAAACTGGTAGGCCAGTCACGGAAACCGGTATGACCCATAGCAAAGCTTAATAATGCGTCAATATTTTTGCAACCGAAAATCTGCCGACGAATGCAGTGATTAATTTATTGCTCACTGTAAAGCCTACTAACTATAACTGAAACGATGTTGGCCAAAAATAAAAGTAAATAACAGGCCTTTCTTATCTATTTCCGTTGCGGAATCATAATCAGCGTGGCTGGTTGGCTGGCTGGCTGGCTGGCTCTCTCTCTCTCTCTCTCTCTCTCTCTCTCTCTCTCTCTCTCTCTCTCTCTTTTCCTTTCTCTTGTTTTTCTTTCTCTTTTCCTTTATTTTTGAAACCAGTCAAACAAAATAAGAACCGGTAGGCTCTACCGGCTACTGATTTTTCAACCGGTATTTTTATTCTCAAACCGGTAAAATACCGGTAATTTCCGGTTAAATCCATCCCTGAGATTCCAAACATTTTTATCAGGCATGAGGGAAATTTTAAAGCAGTAATTCAGCAGCCTTCTCGAGCAGGCCTACCGGGATGTGCCACTGTACACTGCAGGGGTGAGATTTAACCCAGGAGACTAACTAGCCCGTTGGGCTAGCTAGTAAGTAAAGTGAGGTAGCCCGCATTATTTTTAGGCAGCCCGACAATCGTTCACGTATAAAACACAAATTTTGACAATAAACGTAATTTGTAGCGAGTATCTTTTTCACAAACAAAGCAGATAGCGCGCTTGGCGCGAAAAGGAAGTAGGCAAAGGGAAATAACGCTCGCGTATGCTTCATACTCGTAGCAGACAAACAGTGACCTAAAAACGCTCTCGCTTCGGACCGAGCTTCTAAAAGTCTGCAAGTAGTATCTTTTTTTTTTAGGTTGCCAGGCGGGCTGGCTCAATTATAAAGTGAGGTCGCCCAAGCCGGTTTTAAGTCGCCTTGGGCGACCGGGCGACGGCTAAATCTCACTCCTGCACTGATACGTTACGGTCTTGTTGATAACATCCCATGGTGTTTAGCCATCAAATGCATGAACAACTGTGATAAGAAGTCTAGTTTAACAGGCTTTATGAAGGAAAATAAAAAAGGGAAAAAAACAATGTTGCAAAGAAGAATTATATAAAATATATGCTTGTATTAAAATATGTTTTACAAAATATTTTTTACAGAAACACAATATTATTATGTATAAAGGTGGCCTCGTGGCGCAGTGGATAAGTCGCCGGTTTCCTATGCCGAAGGTCGCGGGTTCGATTCCCACAAGGGGCGAACGTATGTGACTTAGGTACGAGACTATTGAGGTCACCGAGGGTTTTCTCCGGGCACTCTGGTTTCCTCCCTCCCTCCCTTCAATAATGGCACAGGATGCAGTCAATATAAAAAATTTCAAAAATAAAAACTCGATTTTCTTCCGTCTTCTAATAGCGATCTCCCTGCCTTTACACCACCTGTTTGAGTGATGTATGTGTATTTGGTGTGTGTGAGGGTAAATGAGACAGGTGAGCGTGTATGTTGGTATAGATCGCCGCGCTTTGAGCCTTGGGGAAAGGCGCGTACATAGCATCCTGTATTATTATTATTATTATTATTATTATTATTATTATTATTATTATTATTATTATTATTATTATACCTGTTCTAAGCGAAGAATGGAAAGCATGACTATCTCTGTGAAAGTGTTAAAAGATAATTGTATTAACTATGACTTGGTGTAGAAAAACACATAAGCTCTTGACAATATATATTATATATACAGCTATGTATAACACACACAGTTTTCATAAAGAAAGAAAAACAAGCATGTGCATGATACAAGGCCTGCTTGAACATGATAAACACATAACAAAGTTACAAGTCCTATCCTATCTATCTAATCCTGTAACTCGGAGGTCGTAGGGGCACCACAGATGAGCATTTAACCAGCGTACTCCAGCTTTCTCTGTCCTCAGCAACCCTGATAGCTTCGCTCAGTGTCAAACCAGTCCATTCTCGAATGTTGTCCTCCCACCTCTTTTTCAGTCTCCTTCTTCTACCTTCTTGCACTGAGCCTTGAAGGATCATGAGGATGGTCTTTGCAAGGCCTGATGATCTGGTGACGTGGCCGTACCATCGGAGTTTCTGTTTCTTCACCACTGTGAGCAGGTCATCATGTTGTCCAATGGCTTGTGTGATGGTCTGTCGGACTTCGTCGTTGGTGATGGGCTGGGTATAGGAAATGCCCAGAAGTCTTCTGTAGCACCTCATCTCCATGCTTTGTATTCTTCATTGTAGATCTGCTGTGAAAGTCCATGTTTCGCAAGCATATAGGAAGATGGAGATTACAAGGGAGTGCAGCAGTCTTACCTTGGAATGTAGACTGATGGTCCTGTCTTTTCAAATGGGCTTCAACCTTGCCAGGGCAACAGTTTGTGCGATCCTGGAGAGGACTTCCTGTCGGGACCCATTGTCTGATACAATAGCTCCTAAATATTTGAAGCTATGTACTGCGTTGAGGGATTGGTCTTGGACTTTGATCACCAAAATTAAACTAAGGCCAGTTGGTCCATGAATCTTCGCCACAATATACTTCAATAATTTTTAATTGTTTGTAAGAATAAAGTAAGTCTTTTGAATGGTTCTTATGAGAAATTACGAAAAAATTAAAGATTTGTTTAAACCTATGAACATTTTTTTATTTAGTCCATGATCATTATTACATTCTTATTTTTGGAAAATAAATAATGGCTTGCGGAATAAACATATTCAGTTTAGGACATAATCATTATTACACTCTTATTTGTTAGTCGTTATTGGTGTGCAGTAGCCAGAATGGCAGCTGAACAGATTGAGCCACTGGTGAAAGACATGGATGCAAAAGGTCAGATGGCTCCATTCGTTAGACAAGCTCTATTTGACAATGGGGTAAGTTTATCTGAGCCTTAAACTTTAAATATATTTACAGTGATGCATTGTACTTCAAATAAACTTTGTGCATAAATGGTATAGTTTGTTTAAACATATATATTTGTTATACGCATATGGCAAGCAATATATGGAGCAATGTCTTTAATTTATTGAGACTTCTTGTTTTGCATCAGTGTTTACATTTTCATCATAATGCAGCTGATGGGAATAGAGATACCAGCAGAATATGGAGGCACCAATTCTACTTTCATGGTGTCCAACTTGGTAATTGAAGAGCTGGCCAAGGTGGATGCTTCTGTGAGTGTGTTCTGTGACATCCAGAACACCCTGATCAAATCAACACTCTCATCATGAAACTGGGCACCAGGGAGCAAAAAGAGAAATACCTGCCTAGGCTGGCAAAAGATATGGTAAGAACCCTGCATGTACTTAGAGTGACTGCATTGCACGGCATCTGAAAGTGCGTGTGGTGTTGTTATCATTGGATTCAGTGCCTCTATTTTGCCTTTTGTATTCCCACATGATCAACAACAGCTGAAACCACTTGTGCACATGCAGATCCAGCTTGACAGCCCAGTATTGAGTAAACACATTTTTACAAAATTTTGTCAGCACAGATAGGGCCTGTTTTCCAATTTTATAATAATAATAATACTGGATGCTATATACGAGCCTTTCCCCAAATCAATCAGGCTCAGTGCGGCGATCTGTACCAACATACACGCTCACCTATCTCATACACCCTCACACACACACACAACAAATACACACCCATCACTCAAACAGGTGGTGTAAAGGCAGGGAGATCGCTATTAGAAGATGGAGAGAAAATCGTATTTTTATTTTTTGAAATTTTATATTGACTGCGTCCAGTACCATTATTGAAGGGAGGGTGGAATCCGGAGTGCCCAGAGAAAACCCTCGGTGACCTCAATAGTCTCGTATCTAAGTCACCTATTATTGAGTTGAGTAATTATATGAAAGTATCCTTCATCTATTGACAGACCATTTTGATGCTAGGAATTGGCAGAATGTATCCTGTAATACTTAGATTATCCAAAAGAAGTCGCAGATGGAATCATGGACACTAGATTGTTTCATTTGTATTAATGTTTTGAACATATTTGTCTTCAAAAGGATTGAATTCTATGGCTACAGGTTTCATTTTAGCTTCTACGTTTGTCTTTTTGTAAGATTTTATATTATGTCTGCAAGACCATAATTTTATTTCAATTTTGTTTTTGAAACAGAATGGCTCTTTTTGCCTATCAGAGGCTGAAGCAGGGTCAGACGCGTTTGCTCTGCGAACTCAGGCAATTCCTGACGGGAACGATTTTCTCCTCAACGGTCAGAAGATCTGGATCTCCTCTGCTGACACAGCTGGCGTCTTTCTGGTCATGGCCAATGCCAAACCCACAGATGTATGTCATAATCATGCTAAACATACTTGTTTGTTTGCTATATCACATTGAAGTTTGTATATATTCAAACAGACTTTTAATCAGTTTGAGTATATCTGATATTTGAATAAAATTGTTCTTTTTCAAGAAAGGCAAAAAATTACAAGGCTTGAATTTGAAAATGAATATAAACAGGCTTGAATTGATTGATCTTTACTGTTTTTTGCAGGTATGTTTTTTGGATTGAATTAACCAATTTTTACTGTATTTTGATGTTTAGATCCTTTGTTATCTTTTGTTTAGATCCAAAACAGATTTTTTTTTTTTTTTTTCCCCCCAGCGCACCGAGCATGCTTACTTGGCCTGGATGGAATCGCGCTATACAAGTGTTCATCATCATCATCATCATCATTTGTTGATTATTTATCCCAGTGTCTGTTCAGTGTCCACTCATGAATATTTTGCATTGAACTCGAAACAAGGTAAAACATGTAAAATAAAAGAATAAGTTGTTTTGCAATAAGCAGAAACTGATTTAGTGAAAAATCTTGTGAAATGGAATCAATAGATCCAGATTATACACATAAACGGTCACATAGTCATAGTGCAAGGCGACTGGAATGCCAAGGTTGGCCAAGATGCGCACCACAACTGGGGAGACACATGCGGACCCCACTGCAACAACAAGACAAATGACAGGGGTCTGAGGCTATTGGAGTTTGCCAGATACAACAATCTGGTACTGGCAAACACGCTTGGTCTCCACAAAAAATCCTGACGATGGACATGGCACAGTCCCGGCGGGGAACATCACAACCAGATCGACTACATCATGGTCAAGAAACGCTTCAGATCAAGCATCAACATTGGCAGGACACGCACTTTTCCAGGAGCAGACATTGGAAGTGACCACGATCTCGTGATGATGTCTTTCCGGCTCCATTTGAAGAGAGTAAATACAGCAAAGTGCACTAGGCTGAAGTTCGACCTGGACAAACTGCAAGACCCGGAGGTGGCAAAAATATTTCAGGCCACAATTGGAGGGAAATTTGCACCACTGCTTATTTTGGGGGCAGGCGAAGTAGATGTCAACACCATGACCAATACCTTCAACTCAGCTGTAACAGATGCCGCCACTGAGATCCTTGGCAAGCACCGACCAAAGAAGAAGCCGTGGATCACACCTGAACTTTTGGATCTGTGTGATAAACGAAGAGAGTTAAAAAAGAAAAAGAACACCTCACAGGGAGCTGATGTCTACCGAAAAATCAACAATGACATCCGAAAAGGCATGCGCACAGCAAAGGAGAACTGGATAGAAGATCAATGCCAGGAAATAGAGAACAATCTGAACAAGAACAACAGCAAGAAGGCCTACCAGACTGTGAAGCGGCTGACAAGTGTTAAACAGCCCAAAGTCTCCACTATCCAAAGCAGTCTGGCATTTGCCTTACAGAAGAACAAGAAGTCTTGGACAGATGGACAGAGTACTGCTCTGACCTTTACAACCATACACCAAATGGAGACCCATCAGTTCTAGCATGTCCCGAGAGCAGAGAAGAAGAAGAAATCCTCCCAATTCTCCGGGAAGAAGTTGAGGCAGCAGTGCAATCGCTGAAGACAGGGGAAGTCAGCGGGAGTGGACAACATACCAGCGGAACTGCTACAAGCAGGAGGAGAAGCGATGACTGATGCTCTCACCATTATCTGTAACAAGATCTGGCAGAGTGGGGAATGGCCTACACCATGGACCCAGTCGCTTGTCATCACTCTTCCCAAAAAAGGTAACCTTCAGGAGTGTGAAAATTACCGCACCATCAGCCTCATCAGCCATCCCAGCAAGGTCCTCCTGAAAATAATACTCAACAGGTTGAAACCACAAGCTGAACAAATCATAGCTGAAGAACAAGCAGGATTCATGGCAGGGCGAAGTACCACTGAACAGATTTTCAACCTCAGAATAATCTGTGAGAAATACCTACAGCACCAACAACACCTATATCATGTGTTCATAGACTTCAAGAAGGCATTTGACCGAGTCTGGCATGCAGCTCTATGGGCAACCATGAAAGTGTACAACATCAGCCCTAAAATTATAGAAGTCATCAAAAGCCTGTATGACAAGGCTACCAGTGCAGTCCTCCATAACAGCGTCATCGGGAACTGGTTCAGAACAACAATCGGTGTGCGTCAAGGATGCCTACTCTCCCCAACACTCTTCAACATCTTCCTAGAGCGCATCATGTCAGATGCTCTTGCAGATCACGAAGGCACAGTCAGCATAGGGGGCAGAGCAATCTCCAATCTTCGTTTTGCGGATGATATTGATGGATTGGCTGGAGAGGAACAAGAACTTGAACAGCTTGTACAGAGGCTTGACACCACCTCCAGAGCTTATGGAATGGAAATAAGTGCAGAGAAGACCAAAATGATGACCAACAACACCAATGGCATCAACACGGACATCAAAGTACAAGGCCAATCCCTCAACACAGTGCACAGCTTCAAATATTTAGGAGCCATTGTGTCAGACAATGGGTCTCGACAGGAAGTCCTCTCCAGGATCGCACAAACAACTGCTGCCCTGACAAGGTTGAAGCCCATTTGGAAAGACAGAACCATCAGTCTACATTCCAAAGTAAGACTGCTGCGCTCTCTGGTCATCTCCATCTTCCTATATGCTTGCGAAGCATGGACCCTCACAGCAGATCTCCAACGAAGAATACAAAGCATGGAGATGAGGTGCTACAGAAGACTTCTGTGCATTTCCTATACCCAACACATCACCAACGTTGAAGTCCGACAGACCATCACACAAGCCATTGGACAACACGATGACCTGCTCACAGTGGTGAAGAAACGGAAACTCCGATGGTATGGCCACGTCACCAGATCATCAGGCCTTGCAAAGACCATTCTGCAAGGCACAGTGCAAGGAGGTAGAAGAAGGGGGAGACCGAAAAAGAGATGGGAGGACAACATTCGAGAATGGACTGGTTTGACACTGAGCGAAGCCATGAGGGCTGCTGAGGACAGAGAAAGATGGAGTATGCTGGTTAAGCGATCATCTGTGGTGCCCCTACGACCTTCGGGTTATGGGACAGGATAGGATAGGATAGGATAGGAAACGGTCACTCAATAAGTGGCAATGATCAGCTTGTTCCATGGTGACATTAATATTTATCCTAAAACAACGCTTTAAAGATGACCATCTCGTATTCATGCAACCGGGTTCATTAGCACTGAACAAAGTGATAATTATGACATAATATAATGATTTGTAATATTAATGATAGTAATAATAGTGATTAATTTTAATCAATAATGACAATTTAAATACTCAATACCAGTTTGTACCCCTCTTCTCCCCTTCTTTATCACCCTATCTTGTGAGAGAGTGCGTGCGATTTGTGATCAGATTGTGTGGACATAAGTTTTATGTAGTATGTTTGTGTTGTGTGATAATAATGAATGTGTATTTTGTAAATGTTTATTATGGATCTTAGAACGCGAGTGTGAAAGATTAACTTTTATTTTTGTAATATATGTACATATGTGTTTTATATTGTATTTTATGATTTTCATGTCATTCTATGTTTATTTTTATTCTTTTTTGTTGTATCCACGTGCCCCATGGGGTTTTATGGAATAAAGCGCTTTTGACTTGACTAAAAAATGACTCAATGTTGAAAGATCTTAAATCCTATTGTTAACACATGTAGCTCATCCCTGAGGAATTGAAGATAAAATGGGAAATATATTTTCATTCTCCTGCTGCCAGTGTTGTCAATAGTTGAAGAATGCTATAAGATATATGTTTATTTTTGCTCATCAGAATAGCTGTATACAAAATTTATTTGTTAGTTTCTACTATTACACAGTTATTTCTAAATGGTGATGATGTGTTGGAAATGTTGTCTCTGTGCAAGTTTTCGTCATTTTCCTTTGTGATGGTTTATTGTTTCAGGGCTACAAGGGAATCACCTGTTTCCTAGTTGACAAAGATGCAAAAGGTCTGAGCATTGGCAAGAAAGAAGACAAGCTGGGACTCAGGGCTTCCAGTACCTGTAGTGTGCACTTTGATAATGTTCGGGTCAGTGCAGAATTATTATGCAACTTTAGATCAGAGACCATACTTATTGACTAGATTGTTTCGGTGTTGCACTTGAAGTTAAGTTCTATTCTTGTGGGCAAATTGTAGGAAGTACTTTTTTTTAATAGCAATGTGAGTCTATGTACTCATTTACCCCTCCCCCCTCTCCTTCTGCCCCTTCTCCCCCCCCCCCTTCCAAGATTTTTGCAATCTGTGCAAGTCCAAAAATGAAATTTAAAAAAATGTCCATCCATTCATCTGTCTGTCTGTGCAAAAATCTTAAAGGGGCTAAGTACTCAGAACCTATCTCAACTATCACAACCAAACTTTGTAAGATGGTGTGTACCCATGAGACCTCATAAATGGTCAGTGAATTAATGACTTCATTTGAAGGTTAAAGTCCCAGGGTCATCAAATGTTAATTTTAAAAAAATTGCAATTTTTCACAAAATTGCAATTTTTTTTTCTCTCTCTCGAGATTATTAATATTGAACTTATGATTCTTTGATGCATGATAGATGTTAATGAGACACATACTATACATATTTGATCAACTTCACTCTCAGATCAAGGTCACTGGAGCTGTCCAAAGTCAGTTTGTATAGGTACATTGAAGTGACCTAATTTAAACTATGAGAGATATAAAGTCCAAACTTGTATTTAGAGATGATAGTTTGATCTTTCATATATGTTCTGTGTTTGCATTGACAATTTTAGGCCTTGCAAAACATACAAAAAAATAGGTAACAGTGGGAAGGCTGTTTATTTAACCCATAGTATACAACCACATCGGGTTATTTGATCAGACATGCGTGAGAGGTAACATGAGGGTCAAGGTCATCCCAAGAGCAAGGTCATCCCAATATTACCATTTTTTGGCATAATACAACTTTTGCTGTAGTTTATTTGATAGTACATGAGTGTATTTGGAGCCAAAGGTCAAGGTCATCTCAAGGTCAAGAGTACAGAAAGATCAAAGTCGGTATTACATCGCATTTTAATGCCAGCGTTTCATTTTATTTTTTCTGGGCTCTCGTTTTCATGTAAAATATTGCGAGTTCCATAAGGAGTATGTGAGTCATATGGGCTTTTCCCTTGTAGATTTTTAATGCTGTCAAGTAATTTTATCGTGAACTCCCTCAAGATCAAGTAATTTTGTAGCATATGTTTTATGTTCTTGTTTTGAGAAGTTAAGTAAAAAATGGCCTTGTGTAGTGCCTGGATGGAAATGTCACTCTTGTGATACTTGTACGGGATGTCGAGCAAATAGAAAATCATAACAACACACAAAAATAACCTCTGTCCATCCAGGTTATAAAGACAGCCAGGGAATGTAAAGTAGTGAGGAGAAGAAGATGCATATTGCCCTGGGAAAAGATCATGATGCCTCACCCATACAAACAAATGTAAAGTAGTGAGGAGAAGAAGATGCATATTGCCCTGGGAAAAGATCATGATGCCTCACCCATACAAACAAAGGTTATGGGAAACATTGGTCCTTTTAGGTAATATTTTCTTTAAAAAAAAAAAAAAGTGTTTGCAACTTTGTTTTCTGTATGAACAGGTAAGAGATACAGACATCCTTGGAGTGTTTGGCCAAGGTTACAAGTATGCTATCAGCATGCTAAATGAAGGGAGAATCGGAATTGCTGCTCAGGTAGGTGACATTATCTCATAGCTTTCTAGACCTTTTTCAATAGTAGAAGAATTTTTATTTGGTTTATTGACGAGTCACAGTGCATTATTTGATTTTAAATCTAGTTGAAATGCACTTGATGTGTTACCGTAATGAGTGTACAATGGTGATAATTTTGTGCACAGCAAAGAGTAAAATGTTTTTAACTACTGGATAGTGTCTTTTATTTAACATTAAATATTACCTCCCTTGCCCCCCCCCCCCCCCCCCCCCCCCCCCTTTAAAAAAAAATGTTTATTTTTTTTTTAAGGTTCAAATTACACGTTAACTTTTTGCTTTTTTCCTTCATCCTTGCTTTGTTAATTCTTTGTTGTTGTTGTTGTTGTATTGTAGTAAATTGTGTTTTTTTTAATAGAAATTCATGGTGAAGTTTTATATAACTCCAATTATTAACCATTTCTTTTCATTTTATTGACAGATGTTGGGTTTGGCAGAAGGTTGTTTTGAGCGTACAGTTCCATACACTCTGGAAAGGAAGCAGTTTGGTCGGCGTATTTGGGACTTTCAGGTGGGTTAGACTTTAAATTTACTGCTGTACTTCATAGAGTCCTTTTCTACCGCTAATCTCTATTCTACATCAGCGCAAGTCCAAGTTATATACCTTGTTTTTAAGTAGTTATTTTTTGTAATAATTTCTGATTATTATATTGCAGGCGATGCAGCATCAGATAGCACAGGTCGCCACACAGATTGAGGCAACAAGGCTGCTGGTGTACAATGCGGTCAGGAGAAAAGAGGCGGGCTTGTCTGTGGTCAAGGAAGCTTCCATGGCCAAGTATTTTGCAGCAGAGGTAAATTTGGGGAGATGTTTCACTATTCATCCATGGGTAACATTTTGATTTAGCAGCATTAGTGTGCGTCTTTGTGTGTATGTGTGTATGGGCGTGTATTCATGGACGAATGGGATGCTAAACTTGCATTTGCTTTTATGCACAAAATGGGGCTTTTAGCTAGCGCCACACTTTTTTTAGCGCCCCACTTTTTTATAATTACATGAGAGGGCTTTTTTTACTACAATAGAGTGCTCTTGTAGTCCACAGGACTGTTTTAAGTACATGGGAGCGCTCTTGTAGTGCATGGGACTGTTTTAAATACATGGGCATGCTCTATCCGGGATGGGCTGTTTTCTCGACAAATATGAAGTAATAGGGTTAGGAGATGAGAAAGGTCAACGTTTTGATGAAAGAGCCATTTAAAAAATCTAAATCTAACATTTTTAGATGAATTTTGCGCTCTTTCTGTTTTAAAAAAAACTTTCTGATGACTACTCTTTGTCTAGCCCCACCCCCCGCCCCCCACCCTCCAATTTGCCATGAATACAGTCTTGTGATTTTTTTATTTCATGTGTTTCTTTTGTTTTATTTTTTTATTTGCTTTTTATGTAAAGCGCTATGATCTAGTGAGGAAGGGCGCTGTACAAATGTTAATTATTATTAGTAGTATTACTTTACGTTTCAACTTCACTTTATGTTCCTGTTCATTCCTGTCTAATAAAATCAAGTGATTATTTTATGTTTTATACAATTAGGTGGCAACCCTGACCACATCAAAATGCATTGAGTGGATGGGAGGTGTTGGGTTTACCAAAGACTACCCTATTGAAAAATATTACAGAGACTGTAAAATTGGTAAGTTTGGGAAGGTCATCTATATTATTATTATACAGTGAAGATTTATCAATTTTAGAAGCTTGGTATCTTCAGATCAATTTGAATATATATCCAGTCTTTGAATGTAGCTGATCCCGTTCCAGCAAAAGGAGAGAACAGCTGGAACAACGGCAAGTAACCAGTTTACATTTTGTGAGCGTGTTTATACCATGATCTTTTGGTTTTAATACTGACCCATATTTGCAATAAAATAAAGCAGCAAAATACATTTTACAAAATAATAATAAACTGTTTTCTATAACTTAAATTGAAAACCACGCACACTATTTCCTTTGCTTTCTGTCTTCAAATAATGACCTTTCTGCCTTTACACCACATGTTTGAGGGAGGAATGTGTGTTTGAGCATGTATGTTTGACACAGTTCCCCACGCTTGCAGTCTGAGTTTAAAAAAGAGAAGCACATATATAATAGTATTTAGTATCCATTATAGTCGACTTCAGCTGACTTGCATGGGAACCGCAAGAACTAACATGCATCGATGTGACGGGGTCAGAACAAACAGCTTCAAAGCGAGTACCATTGTGAACCTTTGTCCATTTGACATGACCCCGTGCACACTGCACAAGCTGAT
Source organism: Oncomelania hupensis (assembly GCA_036898135.1). Lineage (NCBI taxonomy): Eukaryota > Metazoa > Mollusca > Gastropoda > Littorinimorpha > Pomatiopsidae > Oncomelania > Oncomelania hupensis. The sequence continues at coordinate 69,965,685 of CM072511.1, read as the reverse complement.
ACTGCCAGAGGCTTACTTTCGCCTCTCCACAGTCTCCGCGAACAGACTGCAGGTTGTCTTGAAGTATTATATGATTGCTTTCCCTGTCCCAAACTGAAAAAGAAGGGGAGACTGGAAGTCCAACTACGTTACATCACCCGGCACAATTGATAGGCTTTATGACCAGCGGCAGAGATTGTGGAGAGGTGAAGTAACCCTTGGCCAGTCTCTGCTAGGCAGTGTGGACACTGTGATGTTGAAAAAGGTTTACAATGGTGGGCCACGTATAAGTTGATTTTAGTCAAAAGTGTGTAATATGGTTTATACTGCCAGAACTTTTTGTAATTACTGATAAGAGATTTTGACCAGACTTCAAAGTAACATTTCCTGGATTAAAGGACATCCTCCCATGCCATCATTGCTTTACCGTGAAGGTCAAGGCCGATGGGAGTCAGCAATTTTCAAAACATGTTTTGCTCTGTATCTCAAAACCGACTGAACCAATTTAGTTGATTTTTAGTATTCAGGTACTTCAACTCATGACAATCAATCAATGGCAGCCAGTCGCTGTAAATAACTTCTTTGTTAAAGCATATTTTTTCTCGTATCTCAAGAATGACTAAAATGATTTTCGAATCCCATGCTTGTGTACTCACCCCCAAAAGTTTTTTCTCAGGATTTTGAACATTTGTGTGAGATGAGTTGTAAATAGTACAAAATGACATTAAAAAATTTTGTTTGACGTCCATCGTCTGTCTGTGCAAAACTATTTCAACTATCACAACCAAACTTGCTTACCCATGAAACCTCATAAATGGTCAGTGAATGAATGACTTCACTTCAAGGTCAAGGTCAAGAAATGTTAGTAAAAAAAAAAAAGACAATTTTTCAAAAAATTTTACTAAACAGATTTGGTCAACCCCACTCCAAGGTCAAGGTCACTGGTGCTGTCCAAGTTTGGTGATTTTGACCCTATACTATGAGAGATATAAAGTCCAAACTTGTTGTATTTAGAGATGATAGATTGATCTTGCATATATGTTCCGTGATCTTGAAGGTCAGGATCATTTTATGCCTTGCAAAAACATTTTTAAAAATAGGTATTCGTAAATTTAATCCATAGTATGCAACAACATTGGGTTATTTGATCAGACATAAATGAGAGGTCTCATGAGGGTCAAGGTCATCCCAAGATTACAGTTGTTTTGACATAATACAACTTTTGCTATAGTTTATTTGATAGTACATGAGCATATTATATTTGGAGCCGGAGGTCAAGGTTCTCCAAAGGGCGAGAGCATAGAGAGATCAAAGTTGGTATTACTTTGCAATATAATGCCACCATCTCATTTTGTTTTTTTCGGGGGACTCATTTTCATGTTAAATAGTGTGAGTTCCACAAGGCGTGTGTGAGGCCATGGCTAGACAGCAACTTATTATCTACCTGTCCTGTCAGACAGTTGTCAAATGTTTTACCTGTCCCACAATATTTCCAGCCTGTCCAAACTTTCCTTACAATTTTAATGAAGAGACACAAATAGTAAGATATTCAAGTCATAGCTGCCAACCATCCCGGAAAATCCGGGAATATCCAGTTTTTATTTTAGCTGCTACTCCCGTCTCTCTCTCTCTCTCTCTCTCTCTCTCTCTCTCTCTCTCTCTCTCTCTCTCTCTCTCTCTCTCTCTCTCCCTCCCTCCCTCCCTCCCTCCCTCCCTCCCTCCCTCTCTCTCTCTCTCTTTCTCTCTCTCTCTCTCTCTCTCTCTCTCTCTCGTAGATGAGATTCTTAAAAGCAAAGCCGAGCGAAACTGAAAGTATAGTTTTGAAACCGGAAGTCATTTTTGATGGATTCTGTGCGGGACTAACTTTTTTTTCCCTGCTTTTTGTTAGCCTACTAGCTTTGTGTTGTGCGATTAGGCCTAGACCTATCGGTGTGATGGCTTCTGAAAAAAATAAAGACCGGCCGAAAAAGCCAAAATTGGAAACCACGTTTTCTGAAACATACAGAAAAGACTTTGATTTCATCGAAAGTTGCACATATGATCTGTATAGTGCATTTTGCAAAGTGTGCCGATGCACCATAAACGTCGACTATGAAGGCCAATTAGCAATTTTTTGTCACGAGAAGACTGAGAAACATAAGAAAAACCAACGGCTTACAGCTGCAAACTAGATCTAGACTAACATTGCAAAAAGTGTATTCTATATGAGGTACTAGCTTCAAAACAGACATTATTAAGCTAAACTTTTCTTTGTAAAAGATTGACGAAAATGAGGCACGGTGGTCTAATGGTAGTGCTTCGGCTTGCGGTTCTGAAGGTCCGGGGTTCGAGCCCTGTCCGGGCCATTGTGTTTTGTCTTTGGGAAAGACACTTTACTCCCGTTTCCTACTCCTTCGGATGAGAGTATAAACTGAGGTCTAGTCTGTGTCACATGCACTCCATCATAACGGACATTAAAGATCCTGACGCTCATGTCCTAGATGGGTGAGTGCCGGTAACATGAACATACCCAGCATTTGGCTGCAGAGTCCTCAATAAGCTGAGGGTGGCAGCCCCCAACGAAAGAAGAAGAAGGACAAAAGAAGAAGACATAAATTTACAGTATTTCTTTATTATGTCTTAATATAGAGAGAGACTATTAAGGTATACTAGCTTCAAATGGCATTATTAATATTACTACAGTGTGGACTCTTTAAGGTACTAGCTTCAAAACATTATTACAGCTAAATTTAATGAAAATGCTTCACTTTATTATTTTATGTAGCCTCTTTAATAAAGGCACTATCCTAGAAACATCCTAGTACAATCAGTACAACTTACGTTAAACAGAAACATGCTTCTTTATTATTTGCTTTTGTATGAACATGTCATGCCTGCCTTTTTTGTAATTAAACACATGCTCAAAATGCTACTGAACTTTTTATCTGACTCTACCATGTATTTTCTGTCTTCAGTGTGTCCACCATCCTAAAATAGTGAAAGATTGAGAGTAAAATTGAACATAAAACAGTGTGAAATTTTATGCTCCCATAACGCCAGATTGCAACATTTAGCTTCTTTTTTTTTTTTAAATTTCCGGAGGGGGGAGAGGGGGGGGGCATGCCCCCGCACTCCCCTAGCTTAGATCCCTATTTTTATTCCCAGAAAGTTGGCAGCTATGTCAAGTGAATTGTATTGCAGCATTTTTGTATTGTATTGCACATTCGAACACTTTTGCTTGCCGAAGTCATATAAAGTAAACAAAAACAAGTGGAATTTAAAAGTTAGCAGCTAGTCCCTGCTTTGTTCAGGACACATAGGATTCTGTTCCGTCAAATTTTGCGACACCTTGGATTCACTACTGTTTCAGTGTCACTTGTAAAGTCGTATCAGCCTGCTTTCAGTTTTAAGCTAAGCCAAGATCATTGATGCAGACTGACCTGGCAGCTGAAAAATACCTGTCCCATTGGACAGGTTGGGTAGAGGTACGGCAGCAGATTCTACCTGTTCCGGACAGTCGGTTGTGTCGAGCCATGGAATCATATGAGCTTTGCCCTTCTAGTTATTATTTTTTACTTTGCACATACTTTAAATACTGCTAAGCATTTTATGTAATTCATATTTGCTCTTTTTTGAAGGTCAAGGTCGTTGTGGTTCATTACTTCCTAAACATGTTTTGTGATGTATCTCAATATTGCTGAATCAATTTTAATAATATTTTGCTTGCAGATAGTTCAGATAGTGGTCCATAATTCCATGTTTCATTTTGCTTGTTAGGATAAAGCTGAATCACAACACCGCCAAGAAAATTTGTATTTCAGCTAGGTGTGTTAGTGTCTGGAAATACATTGGAATCTTGTAAATACAACCACCTCCCCTGAGCAAAATGGTACTATTCATGTGGGAATTTTACTTTGGTTTCAGGCACCATTTATGAAGGCACCAGCAACATCCAGCTGAACAACATTGCCAAGTGCATTGAGAGAGAATTAAACATGTAGTGAAGGACAAATGATTGATTTTAAAAACAAAAATCAGTGACCATACTTTCTGTACTATAAGCCACTGTATTTTACATTCTGTACTATAAGCCACTGTATTTTACATCAACACAGACCCCTGTGCAGTTCATGGTTTGAATGTTTTTGCTACAGGAACTCGGTAGTAATACATGAAAAAGTGGACTATGGGTTCTAGCCTGCATCAACTTGTGTATGTTTTTTCATGATTTTTTTTTTACAAATTTTGGGGTGCAGCTTATATACAGATACATCTTGTAGTCTTATATTATAGTCAAGACAATATGGTATGTTTATTGATTATAGTAGCATTTTTAAGAAGATTGCATAATTTATCTTAGATGACTTGCATTCATGTACAAATTGTGAAGACGGTTAAAATTCTGTTTTACGGTTGTTAGCATTAAAGCTGTTTATGATATGAGACAAAATAATCACTGCAAATTGTAAATACTTTGTTAAAATTGTTTATCTGTTCCTAGGACATGGAAACTATGTATATAATGAATAGCCAAAACGTTGTGACTGCTGGTGTGAAATAAAACTAAAATAAGATGAAAGGTAAAATGCATAAGCTTGTTGCGTGTGGTTTTGGCAATTCCATAATCTACAAGAAAACCGATGTCAAACTTTTAAAATTCCCCTGTAGCTGTGAAAATTATTTCCAAACTGTATATGATTAAGGAATATTCCTTTTCCATTTAACAATGTGCAGCATATTAGATTTGTGTGTGTGTGTGTGTGAAAACGAAGTTGGTACTAACTGTAAAATTTGCACGGCTGATGCACATGCACAATTTAGAATAATTTTACCACCTGTATTTATATTTAATGCACATTTAATATGAGGTTGAGCAGGGGTGTGTTTGTTATTTTTAATTTATATTAACGACAAATAATATTATGACTGTACAGATCAATGACATGCAATTTACTTTGTACAGACAAGTGAAGCAGACATCACAGTGTATTTCTTTTTTAATTGCTAATTAATAATGATGTATATTGTACAGTTTTGTTTTAGAATAGTGTACATATTATTTTACAAATAATACTATGAGAGATTGTCTTTAGTTGAATGCAAATTCTACTTACAAAGAATTGCTTTTTATGGTCAGTTTCAAGAAAACTGTTGTATCGCGTTGTTACAACTGTTGTTGGTTGTTGAAATTATTGTTTACGTGAATACAATAGCAATCAAGCCTTGGAATTACTTTCTGCTTCTTCCAAACCTAACAATTTTGATTGACATTTTTGACCAAAACTTTTTTATATGAATACATGTAGACAGATTTGCGCTGCTGATTTTATAATCAAACTGAAAGTCAACTGCTAGTCAACATTTAATTAAATTGTAAAAATTAGTATTATTTTTGTTTTACGTTGCTTTGAAAATTTAATTTTAACTCAAACGATAGTGTAAATTGCCTTGCAATTATGGTACATTATTTTCAAACTAAGTGATTTGCTGTGAAAAGTATTTAGCCCCCCTCACCCTCTTCCTCTTTCATTTTTTTAATCTGCGAAGAAAGAAAACTAGCTGTTGAATGGAATGTATCCATTAGAAATTTCTGAGATTATAATCCTGAAGTGAGATATTAATCGTTATATAAGTGTTCGGTATTATATTTTATGTTGTCCTGTTTGCTTTCTTGCTTCGGTAAATTTTATCATATTTGTTCATTTGCTTTGAGTTAATGCATTCATCTTTAATTTATGTTTATTCAGAGCAATGTGATTTTTAGCCTTTATGTGTGCATTCTTGGGTAACATTGAGGGTAAAATATTATGTTAGTTTTCATTTGAAATAATGCTTGATAAAATAAAATGCACAATTTAAGAAAAAATAGACTACCAATGACTTTTTGTGTGTGCCATAGAATAATATGACAAATGGGAACAAGTTCAATGTCGTACATTATTTTTGTAATAAAGAGAATGGAGAAGAACAAAATCTTGAGAGAGTTTGGCTTAAATGATTTGTGTACAACTGAATTTGTTAAACCTAAATGCATATACTAAAAGTCATTCAAACAAAACGATGCACAGATTTTTAAAAAAAAAAAAGCTTGCTCAAACAAAATACACTTGTACTAAAAATATAGTTCCAACTACATAGTTTTACTGTATGATAGGAATTAGTTGTCTATAATTATTAGCACTTAAACTGTTACAGAGATAAGAACAATGCAATGTAGTATTAAGAGTACACCTATGACCTGCATTCAGTTTTTTTTTGCATAGTAGATCTAACTACATGTAAATACTAACCTACATTTTTGGTTTTAATCAATATTTTATCAAGATTGTTCTGGTTCTCATTTGCTTAGCTTATCCTGATTCTCAATTTCATTTTGGCATTGTCTGTACAAGTGTGCACAAATTTCTTGTAGATTTGCTTTTCTGTTGTTACGTTATTGGACAAGGCATTTTGAACATTAGGTTCTCTGGACCCTATAAACAAGAAATCCTAGTCAAATTTTGAACAGTAAATACTGCATTGTATTTGAGGCAGCAGATAAGTGTTTGCACAAGCCTCAAGTGTTGCAACTTAAAACCATCAAAACAAGTCTTGGAAGCAACTTGGAGATTAATAACAGGTAATGTGTACGAGTTGTTATAATAAGGAATATAAATATTTTCTATCATCTCCTATTCCGTAACTCCTGGACACCACAGATGATCGCTCAACCAGCATACATCTTTTTCTGTCCTCAGCAAATCCTCATTGCTTCGCTATGTGTCAAGCCCAGTCCATTCTCTAATGTTGTCCCCCACATCTTTTTCTGTCTCCCTCTTCTTCTGTCTCCTTGGCAGGATGGACTTTGCAAGGCCTGATGGTCTGGTGATGTGGCCATACCATCAGAGTTTCCGTTATTCCACCATTGTGTGTGCGTTGTCCAATGGCTTATGTGATGTCTGTCCGACTTCGTCGTTGGTGATGTGCGGGGTATAGGAAATGCCCAGAAGTCTTCTGTAGCACCCCATCTCCAAGCTTTGTATTCTTCGTTGTAGGTCTGCTGTGATGGTTCATGTTTCGCAAGTGTATAGGAAGATAAAGATGACAAGGGGGCGCCGCAGCCTTACCTTGGAGTGTAGACTGATGGTCCTGTCTTTCCAAATGGGCTTCCGCCTTGTAAGGGCAGCAGTTCCTGGAGAGGACATTCTGTCGGGACCCATTGTCTGATATAATGGCTCTTAAATATTTGAAGTTATAAACATTTTCTATCCTATCTATCATATTTTATCCTATCCCGTAACTTGAAGGTCGTTGGGGCATCACAGATGATCGTTTAACCAGCATATTTTTCTGTCCTCAGACACCCTCATGGCTTCACTCAGTTTCAAGCCAGTACATGCTAGATGTTGTCCTCCAGTCTCTTTTTCTGTCTCCCTCTTCTGCCTCCTTGCACCATGCCTTGCAGGATAGTCTTTGCAAGGCCTGATGCTCTGGTGACGTGGCCATACCATCAGAGTTTCTGTTTCCTCACCACTGTGAGCAAGTCATCGTGTTGTCCAATGGCTTGTGTGATAGTCTGTCGGACTTTGTTGTTGGTAGTGTGCTGGGTCGTTGTTGATGTGCTGGGTATAGAAAATGCCCAGAAGTCTTCTGTAGCACCACATCTCCATGCTTTGTATTATTCATTGTAGATCTGCTGTTAGGATCCATGTTTCGCAAGCATATAGGAAGATGGAGATGACAAGGGAGCGCAGCAGCCTTACCTTGGAGTGTAGACTGATGGTCCTGTCTTTCCAAATGGGCTTCAACCTTGTTAGGGCTGCAGTTGTTTGTGCAATCCTGAAGAAGACTTCCTGTTGGGACTCATTTTCTGATACAATGGCTCCTAAATATTTGAATTTATGCACTGTTTTGAGAGATTGGCCTTGGACTTAGATGTTCATGTTGATACCATTGCTTTTGTTGGTCATCATTTTGGTCTTCTCTGTACATATTTCCATTGCATAGGCTCTGGAGGTGGTGTCAAGCCTCTGTACAAGCTGTTCAAGTTCTTGTTCCTCTCCAGCCAATCCATCAATGTCATCCACAAAACCGAGGATGGAGATTGCCCTACTCCCTATGCTGACTGTGCCTTCGTGATCTGCAAGGGCATCTGACATGATGAGCTCTAGAAAGATGTTGAAGAGTGTTGGAGAGAGTAGGCTTCCTTGACACACACATTTTCTAATCATGTTTATGTTTTGTTAAAATGATCTAAATCATTGCTAATAATAAATCTCCCTGTCTCGTCGTCTCATTTGTTTTTATTCCCAGACTAACAATTTCAGTATCATTTGAAGAGAATTTATATATACATGTCAGCTGAACTTGCATACTATATTTGGTCCTGATTTGGCTCTGAAGAGTCCGCTGGACCTAAAGCAATAACCATGTAATGTAATTGCATACTATATTAGTTTAATATAGCTTTTAAAAAATCTTCTACTTTTAGGGTGAACAAATTTATGGAGTAACTCGCATGTCATATTTATTAAACTGTATTACACTGTTATTATTCCATCAGCGAATGTTTAGGGAACAAGGCTTATCTCCATAAAATTGGTGTGCGTGTGTTATGATTTCATTACATTAAGAGTAATTATAAACTTTCATTCAGCTTAGGCACAAACACCTGCAGTTGACAGTGTTAAATGCACACTCTACATTCAAGCATTCTTTTTTTCTCCGATCAACTGATTATTTTATTTATCTTAAATTATTTATTAATTGGTTGATATAATTATGGGGTAGCCTCCTGGCGCAGTGGATTAGTCGCCAGTTTCCTATGCCGAAGGTCACGGGTTCGATTCCCGCAAGGGGCGAACGTATGTGACTTAGGTATGAGACTATTGAGATCACCGAGGGTTTTCTCCGGGCACTCCGGTTTCCTCCCTCCCTTCAATAATGGTACTGGACGCAGTCAATATAAAATTTCACTAATAAAAATTCGATTTTCTTTCCGTCTTCCAATAGCGATCTCCCTGCCTTTACACCACCTGTTTGTGTGATGGATGTGTATTTGTTGTTTGTGTGTGTGGATGAGACAGGTGAGCGTGTATGTTGGTACAGATCGCCATGCTTTGAGCTTGATTGATTTGGGGAAAGGCGCGTTGATAGCATCCAGTTTTATTATTATTATTAATTATTTAAATTTATTTGTGCAGGGTACACAGATTGTATGTCTTCAACCAACTTGCTGGAAATGAGCGGCAAAGGTCTGTCTCGCCAGTTGTCACGTAATGGCTTTTCCTGTAAACAACTCCTTTTCTCTCCACCATGCCGACTCTTTTTGTGCACAGGCTTCCTGTTGTTTGTTGGCATCATGTTTGGGGTCTACCTAGATGCTTATTTTCTGACCGAAGGTTTGTTAGGACGCCCACCACACAATGATGAAAAATGCAGGCCAGGTCTAAGCATAAAGAAAGATTTTAGTATCCAGTTCCGAGATTACATTCCTCGGTTCATCTTCATCGATGTGTCATATGGACCTCCAAATAGCCTAGATCTCTTCTTTGAAACCTACCCTGATGCACAAAAGTACACCATCTATGTCTTCCTGGCAGATCAAGCTTATGCCCCTCTCTATGCAAAGTTCCCTAAAACCAACCTCCTCTTGGCTACAGTACCATCAACAACAAATAAAACGTTTACACCACTGCAAGAGTTTGTCAGTGATGAAATAGAGAGTGAAAGCAAAACTGCCAAAGTCACTACTGTGGATTTTTCATCTTGGTTAAAAAACACCGTTCATCCAGATGAACATGTTATCTTAAAAATGAGCACAACACCCAGAAATGAAGAAGACATTGTCCAACAGCTGGTAGAGACTGCAGCCATTGAATGGATCGACAAATACTACACAACTTCCACTGATGAAGAAACCATAGGCCAAGCAACAGGAACTTTCAGCATTATAAACTTAGACGTTCTGCTGTGGAAGGACGGCCTGTACACCTACAGTGACTTTGAGAATGTCAACCCACCTACAGTAAAGAGAGACAAAGGGCAAAAGGTGTCTGAATGCAACGGAAAGAAGACTGCCAACAAATTTGCCTTGCTTCTCTACATGTCCCAGGTGAACCAGTTCTCCCTTGCAGCCCTGAAGCTTCTGAGTCAAATCTCCATGCAACAGTCTATCAGGCTTCCAGTAACCATTTTATTTCCTCTGCAGTTCCTTCACTCTCACACCCTCTGCAGCAAGCTGGCAATCCAGGATAAAGCAATGTCATTGGGACTATACCTGAATCCTACTTCATTCTCCCTTCTCAGAAAGGACCAGGATCACCTAGAGAAAGACAAGGCTGAAATGAACCATGTCAGAAATAAGCTGGTTTCTACAGAGCACTGTTTCTCTAAGGGCAATTCTACTGTAGATTATATCTTGTTCAGCTCAGAGGTTGCCTTTGCAAAAGCCAACCCAGAGAGAGCCCAAGAAGTAAGGAAAGACCAGCAAATTGGTGAATTGCACACTAAATACAAGCTGTTGAAGGTAGAGGTCAGCAAACGAAAGTACACCGTTCTAAGCAATGTCATTGACATCACACCCATGCTTGGCGAAACGTCAGTCAACTTCCCCACTCCTAATTTCAATGGAAATTTGCTTGGGTTTGACATCAGTGCTGAAGGAACAGACACTGCTTTATTACATTTGCTGAGAACTCACAGCTCCGACATGATCCCCATCAGTGACTGTGTAACAAAACCAAAAGAAGAAAAATAAGAAAAAAAGCTAGAACTGTAATGTTATTTCAGTCTGCTCAATGCTTGAGATGCTATTAATGTTATTTCAGGTTTCTTACCATGAAGAGTTTCTGCCACTATTTCAGGTTTCTCACCATGGGGAGTTTCTGCCACTTCATTTGTTGTAATTTGAATTTATTAAAAATTTTGCTACTGTTATATTTGTAGATATTAACAACAGAATAAACTAACTAGCATTGCACATCCTACAGCTAAGTACAGTGTCAAGTGTTCCTATGTTATTTAAAAATAAATATACTCTTTTCACTTTTTGATTTCAAAAGCACCTCTAGTCTATATGTAACCCTTTCACTGCCCTGGAACTGTGACGGTGTACAAGCATCTATACACACATCAAATATTCCCTATATTCTGTGTAGGCCAAGCGCAGAAGTTGCATTTCTGTGACAGACGATCCATGGGAGAGAACACACTCTAGTTACTTGTATAGACTGTGTTCTTGCCTATGTGGAGCATAAGTTGGCTCAGCGGTGTATGCAGTGTACTCAAATGTCAGGCGATTACACTGTAGCCTGTACAGGTGGTGGTTCAAACCCACGCTGAAGGCCTCAAATAAAATAATAATAATAAATAATTATAAATAAATAAAATTTAAAATAAAAAAAATTGTACAAAGAAAAAAGAATTACCCATACTCCCTTGGAATCGAGTGTAAACCAAGGTCTAGTCTGTGCACACACGCATCCATCGTATGGACTTTACAGATCCTGATGCTCATGTCCTACACAATTACACCCAGCACGCATTTGGTCCTTTCTCCTCATCCCCAGAGCCCAGAATTGTGCTGAGTTTTCTGGGAGTCAGACTATGAGGCCAAAGGTTGTAGGTGGGTGCCTTGGGCTCGAGTTAGATCTTGTATGAACCAGCGACTTGAGCAGCTCTTGAGCTGGAAATGCGCTATATAAAAGTGATAAAATAAAATTTTAAAATAATAATAGTTGATTTCAGTGCTCGGCCCTACAGTTGCAATAATGCGACATTGATGGTGAAAGAGTTAAATGAAGTGGCAACACACATGCAATCATGCACACACACACACACACACACCTGTAATAAAAAAAAACAAATTTCAAGAATTATTATAATTCTACAAAGATTTTCATAATAATTTACAAATATATTTCACCTAAAGACAGAAATTTCAGATCAACATACTTTCATTCTTTCACATTCAACCCTCTCTCCACATTGAGTAGCTGAGACTGGCCGAGGCGTTCATTCACTTTTTCCCAATCTCAGCTGCTGGTTACCAACAGATTGCAGGTTTTCTTAGCGTGTTGTGTCATTCCCCATCCCGAACTGAAGAAGAAGGGGAGACTTAAGGGTCCAACTACCTTACATCACCTGGTGTAATAAATAGGCTTTACGACAAAAGACTGGAGCAGAGGCAAATGTAAGCCTCGGCCAGTCTCAGCTACGCAGTGTGCCCTCACTTACTTACATCAATCTTTGTGCGAACCTACTTTTAAAATTTTTTTTATTTGTACAAAGTGCAACGTTTTGAGGGCTCTGGTTTGTTATAATTGTACAAACTGGAGCTGTTGAGATAAAGCATATAAAAAAACTATTAATAATAATGTAGGGTAGGAGTTGCCTCCTTTTACTGGGAATTGATTGATTGATTGATTGATTGTTGCTTTAGGTCCAGCGGACTCTTCCGAGCCAAATCAGGACCGGACAACCCCCGATCCGCATAAAAGATCTGCTGAAACAACCCTAGTGGGAAAAATGAATGCCCTCCACCGGCCAGTCACTTTACAATAAAGACATCCCACGCAGGGGACGGCTGAGGCTTTACCCCAACTAATCAAACCCCCGGTTACAAAAACAAAATAGAATACAAACATCATTATAAATTATCAACAAAACACATATATATAAAATGCCTATATTGCTAAATAATAACATCATAGGAAGCCCTAGTGACCACCCGGCAGAAAGCGTCCAATACTCCCAAGCTGATCCAACAGACCTCATACACAAACAAAGAGTCTTGTCCAGGAAAAGTTTTCAAGAAAAAAGGTAGGTCATTGATCTAGCGAAAAAGAAGATAGTATAGCAGAGTGATAGGACAGAGCAGGAATGGGAAAGAGCAAATGAGGAAGACAGCGACAGTGGGAATTTAAAGCACTAAATTTCCAGAAAGTGGGGATACTATTTATACTGAAACCCCCGGCACTCCAACGGGGGTACTGTTGCCGCAGTGAATCGGTCATGCCTATAAAGGAAAGACAGGTTTTCAACTGGGGCTTTCACTTTTCCCTTTATAGGTTAGAACAATCTACAGTGGCAAGATTGCTTTTACAGGGAAAAATTGCTAGTAAAGTTACAACCGCAAACATTGCATAGCACTACAAATCACAACCAGTCTGCCAATCTGCCAATCTAAGAACAATAAAATGTCCACCCTTTCACTAAACACATACTTTAGGATACAACTTTCAAGCTTTTCCAAATTGGTGCCTGCCAACTAAATAGATTGATGTGTTTCAAAAGGAAAGATGCTGGCGCGACTTGTTTGCATTGCTTGGTGGATAAGCTTGCTCTATTTCATAAGCCAAAAAATCTACATGATGGTTGTCTAGACTTTTCCAAGGATTACTTTCCTTTGGATGAGAGTATAAGTCAGAGTATAGTCAAGATAGAAGAGTGCAAGTTACATCAAAATACCCAGCAAGCACTAGGTAAATTTGCACCCCCTCTCCCTCCTCCCCCCCCCCCTCCTCTCCCGGCCAGCTTTAGTTAGATCCTGTTTTTACCAGCACCTTGAGCAGCTCTTGAGCTGGTAAATCACTATATAAAAATTATTATTATTATGCAATTCACAATAGCATCATTAGGTACATTTCGCCCCCATAATCTACATTGACATTATGTTTTTCATTACAATGTTATACTGATCAGTTTAAATTAATTGTATCGATGTTAATGACCATAACATTCACAGAACTGCAATCTGAAAATCAGTGAAATTATTCTTGTCACTGACTTGTATTCTACTAACTTTTTTTTTTTTAAATAGTTTTCAATCCCACTTTGACACTTTTGGCCTTGCTGTCAATCCACCATCCTCATCTAATGTCACATATGTTTTTGATCTCGTGTCAGCAGTCAAGTTCATGTATGCGATGTAGCCAATGCTGCTCAAGAAAGCTGTTATTCCCAGTGCCATCACAAACTTGTTCTGCAAAATAATAAACAATTGCAGAATAAGTAACAGTTTTTTTTTAAATTTTATTTATGTCATGCAAATCTAACACATGTGGCATGTGCATTGCTACTGCCTCTAATTGATATCAAAATTATATAATAACACCCACTGATGACTGAGATGATGATCTGCATTACATAGACACACATCACGTGACATGATCATATTTTATAGGCCTACTGTCAGAATATAACTCTTCTTCTTCTTCCAATAGACAACCACGCTCTATAACTGAGATCATTGCTGTTGTGTACTGGGCGATGTGTCATTCAAGATTTAAGACCAGTAGAGAGGGATAACCAACCAACCAACAGCTGCTGAGGACAGAGAAGGATGGAGTATGCTGGTTAAACGATCATCTGTGGTGCGACCTCCGGGTTACGGGACAGGATGGGATAGGATAGAGAGGGATAAGGAAATGTGCAGATGCTGGGGGTGGGTGGATACGGAGGGATGTGGAGATGCGCAAAGGAGGGAATGGAGTGTAAGAGTTATACAACATTAATTATCATTATGTATGACTACAGAGTGTTAGCATGGGAACTGATAGTTACTTCGAATGTCAATGAACAAATTCAACAATCTTGAATCTAAATATTACCTCTACTACGCATGCACAATGAATCATACCGGTTTGACAAAAAGTTCAAAGTTGATAGCACGGAAGGCTGAAGTGGAAGGCAACTCTGCCCATCCTGGCGCCCTTGTTTTCAAAGTGTCTTTGGTTGTGGCACGTTCTGTTGGTGCCTCAGTTTTCTCACTTTTCGACATTGCCTTCGTTCTTTAGGCCTAATGACCGGAAGTGTCTTTTTAACGCTCAACCAGAGTAGTGCGACTTGAAACGTCTTTTTATAGAAAATTCAGCCCATTGCTCGAAATATAAATGTATGCATGTGTGCTTACCTTGTGGGTGTGGGTGTGTTCGCGCGCATAAGTGTGTGAGTGTGTATGTGTATTAGAGCGCGCGTGTGTGTGCATGGGTGACGATGTGTGTCTGTTTTCGCGCGTGTTCGTGGGTGACATTTATACACCAAACTTTTACAAAAAAACCCATGGATATGGATTAAACCCATAATTTTCTTCCGAGGGGGTTTAGTCCAAAGTTTCCTAGGATTAAGCCAAACACTACACCTAGAATAATTACTAGAAAATAATATATTCCCAATTCAACCTATCTACAAAATATTTACAAATCAAAGATAATAATTAAATTAAGAATACGTAGGCCTACATTTGTGTTGTACACAATATTCTTCAGACATTACTTGTCCATATTCAGGAAAATGTATGTGTAACACATTTCGGTTGAATGCGCAATTATTATGCCAAAATTATAATAACAGGTTGTCAATAGCAATAAATATGGCCAATCAAAAGACGACGTATTATATCATCCAGATATTGTTCACGTTAATTTAAATTTACTACATCGTTCTAATTTTATTTTATTAGTTCCAGAGCGATAGTTGGTTTTTGGCTGCGTTCATCCGTCCGCCCGTTCGTCTATGCGCACTTTTCTTTGAAACTAATGGATGGATTTCTTAGAAATTTGGTATTTAGTTAAAACATAAAGATGCCTACCAACTGAAACAAAGTTATGTCATTATTTGTTTAAGCGTTTTTTTATTTATTTTTTTTCTTCTTCTAATCGCATTTTTTTCCCGATCGAAGATCTGGAGGGATTTGGTTAAAACTCGGTATAAGTACTCAGACTTTACAGATGCCTAGCTTCAATATAAAACCAAACTTATGCAAATCCAGTGAATATCATAGAGACGTCTTTTTTTTCTTTTTTTTTAAATTTCCTATAGTCTACACTTTGTACTTAATTAGAGTGTACAGATGCCTTGAACTTAAATCAAAACTAAATTATCTTTAAGCGCAGAGAAGGAAAAACATGTGTAAACGGGGGTTCGATAAGTTGGGGTGAAACCTCAGCCGTCCCCTGCGTGGGATGTCTTTATTGTAAAGTGACTGGCTGGTGGAGAGCTTTCGGTTTTACCACTAGGGTTGTTTCAGCAGATCTTTTATGCGGATCGGGGGTTGTCCGGTCCTGATTTGGCTCGGAAGAGTCCGCTGGACCTAAAGCAATAATAATGTAATGTAATGTAATGTAATGTAATGTAATGTAATGTAATGTAATGTAATGTAATGTAATGTAATGTAATGTAAATCAAAACTAATGTATATCGAGTGACGTCATCATGGTGAAGTCATTTTTTTTAAAAGGTGTTGTTTTTCTCGTTATGTTTTAAAATTTATTTTTAAATGTCCTTTAAACTTTGAATATAATTACAGTGTACAGATGCCTTAATGTACCTAAAACATATGTTATTAAATTAAAATAATCAACTGAACTGAACCGAACAATTCAAACTTTAGTTAGAACTTCTTTGTAATAATTTTAACGAAAATAACTTCTGAAAGTACCATTATATAATAATTATTATTATTATGTCAGACTCTGATTAAGTGCACTTCTGCGACGCAACACTTAAGTCAGATAAGAAGAAGAAACAATATCAGAAATAGATGATGAATTAAGCTTAAAAAGCAGGGGAGAAGAAAGAAAGAAAGAAAGAAAGAAAGAAAGGAAGAAAGAAAGAAAGAAAGAAAGAAAGAAAGAAAGAAAGAAAGAAAAACTGAAAAACCGTTGTTTTTTGCGAGCATTGACCATCAGCGTACATTAATTTAGGCTTATAGGTTACGTGTGAGGTAGTTGTAGGATACGTGTTAACATACGGCAAAAAAGTAATAAAGAATTAAAATTAATTTTATTTTATTCCGAACTTCAAAACGCGACATGGAACATGCTGTGAAGCCGACCATTAATTTTGACCACACCTAAGGATACCCCATTTCTTTCAAAAGTCAAGAAGCAGAACTCAGTAACATAAACTATATAGGAATCTGTTGTGATTCATGAATTACAAAGTTGTACGAATGATCTTTGTAATACATACAGCAAATATTTGTCTTCATTAAAAACTTTAAATATAAGACGGGGCTGTATTGAAAACCATTCAAATAAGGCGGACCTGCATTTGATGAATAATACGATTTGCAAGATGTTCGTCTACATTGAAAACGTCTATAAAGTGATATGAACAAAGCCGTTAAATCCGTGCTGTTGAAAATCATTAACAATGTAAATAGAGTATCATAAAACTGCTCACATATTCACGGTCAATTACAATATTTATTTTTATTCAAATTTCGTCTGTTTGTGCCAATTTTCGACAGAAAATATGAGTTTGTTGATGTTGTACGTTGTTGTTGTTCCAAATCATTCATCTTCAATTGCTAGGAAAACAAAATGACAAGCCATTCCAATGTATTTCTGCATACACGTTCATAGCTGAAAAAAAATCAATATTGTTAATTTTCTTTGTGGTGTTGTGAATCGGCTTTATTGTAACAAAGCCAAAGGAAAACGGGGAATAGTATCTGCAAGCAAACAATGATCACAATCGGATCAGCCTATGTTTAGATACAGCGCAGTACGCATTTACAATAATTATGGTGAAGCGCAAATTCTAAGTACAAATTCTAATGATCTAACATGCTTAGCAGTAGATAAAGTATCCATACAGAAAAAATGACGAATTTCTGTTACGTTATTGTTGAGATAAGGCCAAAAAGTGTGTTTTATTCACACAAAAGTGAAAATCAGAGCGCCGGACCGACAGACTGACCGACAACCGGACTGCTACTGAAGGATGGCCCATGATTTGAAGTACCTGTATACCAACACTCAACAACATCGCTTTAGCGGTTTTTGAGATAGGCCTAGTGAGAAAAACGTGTTCAGCTCCTGTGACCTTAACTTTTGCAGTAGATCAAATATGGAGGTACGGCAGGCAGGCAATTAACCTAGATAATGTTCCTATGAAGTTTTGTCAAAATAATGTTGAGATATGGCTTCCTACAGACCGACGAATGGACATTTGGCTCGTTTTGATCCCATACTATCTCAAAGTATTTCCAGATTAAATCTGGAAATAAACAAATCCGATTCGTCAGTGTAGAAGCACTCCCGCTATTTAACATCATGTTGCACAAACACGTGTCAACTGGTATCTTCTTAATTAAACTATTATGTGAAATTTGCCACCCTCAGTGCAGTTTGTCAAGGGGGTGCATTAAAACGTTCTGTTCATCATATTTACCACAAAAGTTCTTGAAATTTGTCGTTGTTGTTGTTGTTTTGGTATGCAAAATCCATTGGCCTATTCTGGCATAGGTTGAAATCTTAAGAGTTGAGTATGATTGAAATCTTCCAAGCATTCTTCCAGTGCTTATATATGTCTATATATAAAGAGGGATTGAAATCTCCATTTTCTCGCTTTACAGGTTTTGCAACAAGCTGAGAGATCTCCCACTGATATGCCAGCAGCTATTGAAAACTATTGAAATTAATGTGTGTGAAGTGTTTGTTTAAGGTTCAATGTACGAATCTGTATTCAAGGTGTGCGAAACTGGGTGTGCCGGAGCCCCGCTGGGTTTCTGTGCAGATGGTAACTTACAGGCTGTTATGTATCGTCCATATCTTATAAAGAGTTAAAAGGCACCTTGTCTACACATCAACGAAAAATGCGCTAAGCAAATCATCATCATCATCATCATCATCATCATCATCATCATCATCATCATCATCATCATCATCATCATCATCATCATCATCATCATCATCATCATCATCATCATCATCGTTTTTGTCTCGTCGTCACCGTCACCAAGAAAACCTGGCGAATAAAATACACTAATAATAATAACGAATAATATTGCACGGGTGTCGTTTCGTAACCAATGAAAGATAGTTGCCAGGTAGGTAATGCAGTACACTTTATACATTTCAGAGGTCATCAGTACTGTGGTACCATTCGTACCAATTCGTATCACGCCCCATTACAGTCCGGTCTAATTTCATACACACTGTTATAATGTGATTCCTTTCATTTTAGTCTGTGCTATTTCTTTTATTGAACAAGTAATTAAAGATCACACATGAAGGCTACGTGCACGTTTGAATTGATTGTAATGAATGAGACCTGCTTTGGACTGGCAATTCCAAACTAAATATAGTCAAATTTGCTGCTTTGTATGTATGCATCGCTTCTATGGTTTCAACTTTTAAAAGCTTCTGTGTTTTCCCATGACCCTACGGTCTTTTTTCTACAATAATCCTACCATTATAACTGTTGTATGTTAAAAGAATTAAATTGCTATTGGAATGAACTGGGCTATAGTCAAGTATTGACTGGAAACGCACAACTGCATTTCTTGAAAGCAATTTAGTTGAGCATATAAAGAAATATTAAAGAGCCAGTTCAAGTATAAAACGTTAATAGGCCCCAGTATCACCAGTTCAGCGTGACAGATCATTTTCAGTATTCACAGTGAGTGTGGCCCTATTATAAAAAAAGCTTACAACAACAAAAAAAACAAACTCTATCAAAAGTATATTTTTTTTTCTTTTTAAATCAATCAGTTCCGTTTATTTATGCGTTTGTTAATAGCTTACGATTTGTGGCTAAAAATGGCATCCATTGCCATTACACACTTCATATGTCACAGTTACTACGACCCGGATATGTATAAAGCACTGGAATGTATATAATAATAATAATAATAATAATAATAATAATAATAATGATGATGATGATGATGATAATAATAATAATAATAATAATAATAATAATAATGATAATAATAATAATAATAATAATAATAATAATAATAATAATAATAATAATAATAATAATAATAATTTATTTTATAAAGCGCAATTCCAAACTAAAAAGTCTGCTCAAAGCGCTCACACGCATACTCTCACACAAGCACTCGCACAATAAGAGACTGCACAACACACTAAAACATAGTGTATATATTTAAAACAAACAAACCCAAAAAAAAAAAAAAACTACGTACCTCTAATACCACATGCCTACAAACAAACACACACAGAATCAATATAAGCAGCCAAAACAATAAGATAAAATTCGTAAATATACATATGTCCAATACAATTAAACAAACGTATTTTTAAAAATAAAAAACAACAACATACATATATACATATATTTTAAATCTAAAAGATGTAAGAAACATTAACACAAAACCAAACATGGCTTTATGCAATCAAGTACAATATAGAATAAATACAATAAAATACACTGACAGAACTTAATCCTGGTCCTCTGAGTGACTGAGCCAGTAAAAACAAACGAGCAATAAGACAAGGTATGATTTTATAGAATAAAATAGTTGACTTTGCCAAGTTTCATAAGCCCATTACGTGAAGATCACAAAAATGTAAAAATTTAGGACCCTGGGTCCAGTGACCGACAGACCAGGGCTAAACTAAGAAGCAGCACGCACCCCCTCTCTAGTCGAATCGGAGGTAGGGGACGAGGTGGGGGGTGGGGAGGTGCGGGACCATCCAAAACTGGGAAATGTGAGCATGCACACAAGGGAATTTCCTTCACGTGGGAGGTTAAAACGAATAAATAGAACTAAAAGGGGTTCCTCACGCCGGTATAACCCAGGCACAAACCGCTTTTAAATAAAATACTGAAATTGGGATGGGGGCAGACAACCAAGGGAAAAGGGGTGCGCATACTACCTTTTAACACTAAATTCTTTTCTTTTTTTTTTAAAACTAATCCTTCCAACGCCACCGCCGCCACCACCATTACGAACGACGACCATCACAAGTATCCACCACCACCACGACAACTACAACCACCATCGCCACCACCACCACCCCCACATCAACCATCACCATTTCCACCACTGTCGTTAATTAGTTACTTCTGGTGGCAGGGACTTTGGCGAACTTTCAATGGCTGAAATATTTGGAGAAGAGGTGGGTTTTTAGATTCTTCTTGAAAGCATCATGCGACTGGATGAGGCGGAGGTGGGAAGGCAAAGAGTTCCACAGAGTGGGAGCAAAAACAGAGAATGACCTTTTCGCTAAGGAATTGAGAGAATACTTGGGAACAGTGAGAAGAGATTAATTTTGAGAACGAAGTACTCGGGAATTCTGAGAGGGAGGGACAGAAGTCAGTGTGGAGGCAATAAAAACAGAGGGAGGCAATTTTGTACTCAATACGAGCTTTGACAGGGAGCCAGTGAAGGGTTTTTAGAGTAGTGCTTGCACTAGAATGGCGCGGTTGACGAAGAACGAGACAAGCAGTGTTGTTTTGGATGCGTTGGAGTCTATAGAGTTTATTTTCCGGTAGGCCGGCCAAAAGATGTGCTAAACCTGCGCCTGTTGTTTGCTTTGTGGAAGGATTGTAACACTTACATACAGATTTTGCGCCTTAGAAAACAAAACATTTAAATTACAAACCCACCAAGAGAAATAATTGGTGAGTGTTGTGCGTGTTTTGTGTCCTGTTGTTGGGGTAACAGAGTGCTTCCGTAGTAGGCTACAACACTCGCAGTGTTAAAACGCCGTTACGGTTTAAATCTACACGGTGCCAGGAAGTTGTTCTTACAGTAGTCGATTCTTTTGCAATGACAATTAATTAATTATTCATCATCATCATCATCATCATCATCATCATCATCATCATCATCATCATCATCATCATCATCATCATCATCATCATCATCACATGAATACTATATCTTACCTTTCAGAATCGGACGCTGCGCCATTGCATATTATACTGATGAGATTGTCATCTGCCGAAGCGCGCAGTCTGTCTCTTGCTGGATCGCTACATAGGCTATCACCATCTATATATATAAATTGCTTAGCCGGAAGTCCTTCTTCGCCTCTACTATAAAGTTTGTCCGGTATGGACGCTGATCTGGGCAGGTGCTGCGCCCCGCGGATCGGCCTGCTGTACGCTCAAAACCAGCGAAATCGTTATAGCCGACATTTCCTTACCGAACGTTTAACCGTTTCTGAGATAAATAAATAAACAAAATGTCCACAAACTGCAATAGCCTCATTCCGCGCGCTTCCATTAAAAATCAAATTGAGGTTTCAGCATGTTTTCCCATATAGATCAAAAAATTGATTGTTTTCCTATGAAGCCTTGATAGCTTAGTTGGTAAAACTTTCGCCTACCGTTGAGGGCGACCCAAGTTCGAATCTCACGCGTGCCATATTTTTTTTATTTTTTTTTTAAAATACTACAATATGGATATTTTTCTTTTTAATTTAGGCTTTTTACCTTTAATTTATTATTATTAATATTATTAATATTATTATTATTAATATTATTATTATTATTATTATTATTATTATTATTATTATTATTATTATTATTATTATTATTAATAAACTAATAATAATAATAATAATAATAATAATAATATATTATTATTATTATTATTATTATTATTATTATTATTATTATTATTATTATTATTATTATTATTATTATTATTATTATTATTATTATTATTATTATATCTTATATCAAATTTTCTTTTAAAACCTTGGTGTTTTTTATGATTTCTATTTGTATTATTCTATATTCAATATTATTATTAGAAGTAGTAGTAGTAGTAGTAGTAGTAGTAGTAGTAGTAGTAGTAGTAGTAGTACCAAGGATTGGGATGGGGTGGTACGTGTAGGTAAAAGGGGGCTACGGGTAGGTTTAAAGGGGCATGGGTAGGCATAACGGGGATACGGGTATATATAAGGGGGTATGGTGATGGTCGATTCCTATAAGCTTTGGTGTTGGGGACGTAAATTTAATCCAGAACAGAACAGTCGATTCCTTTCATCCATACCTGCGAAACGATCAACGGGGAAGTATCAAGGAGGGTACAGGTAGGTTACAAGGGGGGTACGGAAGGTATCAAGGGGGTATGGGGAGGTATCAAGTGGGTTCGGGGAGGTATCAAGGGGGTATGGTGAGGCATCAGAGGGGGACGGGGAGATATCAGGGGGGGATGGGGAGGTATCAAGGGGGATATGTGGAGGTATCATCGTCTAAATGAAACTCGCAGACAACAGTTGTCTCTCTGTCTACATTTTAAACAGCAACCTGTGTACCCTGGCTTGCCAGGGTACAAAACCACTAGTCGCAGATAATAATCAAGGATGAAAAACAAAAAAAGCAGGAAGAAAACTTTGTAACAGTTTGTTCAGGATTCCTATAATTAAAAACAAAATAATAGTAGCAATTGTGTGTGTGTGTGTGTGTGTGTGTGTGGGTGTGGGTGTGGGTGTGTGTAGGTGTGTGTGTGTGTGGGTGTGTTGGTGTGTGTGTGTGGGTGTGGGTGTGTGTGGGTGTGGGTGTGTGTGGGTGTGGGTGTGGGTGTGTGTGTGTGTGTGTAGAAGGGAAAGGAGGGAGGAAAGTGGAAGGGGAGGTGGAGGGGGAGTATTAAAAAATTCAGACTAGCTCTTCCGAGGAAATCAAACCGTGGTGTAATGAATAATGCTTTGTACGGAAGATTTTGTATTTGTAAAACATCATAGTGGACGTTATAAGCACTCACAGTCTGTACTACTCTAAACCCCTGGTGGGGTGCCAGGGTTATCTGTATAAACAGTATCACCACTTTGTGGAAATTTAGTGCTTTTAGTGCTTATGCTGGTTAAACGATCATCTGTGGTGCCCCAACGACCTTCGAGTTACGGGATATGATAGAATATGATAGGAAATTACCACTGTTTCTGTCATTTTCATTTGTTCTTTCTCGTTCCTAATCTGTTCTATTAATCTACTATCTTCTTCGCTAGACCAGTCACTTACCTTTCTTCTTGAAAACTTTCCCCCAAACCCTCATTTGTTTATGGGGTCTGTTGGGTCAGCTTGGGGATATTGGACGCTTTCTGCCAAATGATCACTAGGGCTTTCTATGGTATTATTATTTAGCAATGTAGGCATTTTAAATGTATGTGCTTTGTTAATATTTTATAATGATATTTATATTGTATTTGTTTTTGTAAACGGGGGATCGATAAATTAGAGTACAGCCCCAGCGTCCTATGCATGGGATGCCTTTATTGTAAAGTGACCGGCTGTTGGAGTGCCCTCAGTGTTACCATTAGGGTTGTTTCAGCCCATCTTTTATACAGATCAGGGGTGAGCCCTCTTTCAACCAAGATGGGCTACCTGCTGATTTGTTCATAAGCTTACAAACTGATGAATATATTGTTTTTTTCTTTTTTTAGTAGTATTATTCAGTCGTTTATTACAGCTCTAGTGCATCTCTCTCTCTCTCTCTCTCTCTCTCTCTCTCTCTCTCTCTCTCTCTCTCTCTCTCTGAGGGTTCGAGAAGAAAGGTGGTGGTGGGGATGAGGGTGGGGGAGAGAGAAAGTGTTTGCATGTGCGCGGAAAGATGCATCATCTGCAACAGATAAAAAGAAGGCGGATTGTTGTCCCACCTTAAGCCCTTTTATGTAAGTGTGATGTGGAACATTGAAGATTTCTTCTCAGTTAAGTCCCCTTTATAATATGATTCATATATTTCAAATGGTATAAAATTTTTAGCAGACGTTCAACGAAGTTCGTGTAGTTAGCAAAGAGAAACGGGCGTATTTAAATACACCCATCCTAGCTTAAATAAACTTATAAATAAACAATCTTTATGGCGGTGTTTGCATTCCCGTTTGGTCAATTTATAACATGGAAACTCCTTTGTACAGACGAAACGAACTTGGAATTGAAGAAGGGAATAAACTAGAAATACGTAAGCACGCACACGCAAACACATACACACACAAGCACAAACACCTACACACACACACACACACACACACACACACACACACACACACACACATTCTCTCTCTCGCTCTCTCTCTCTCTCTCTCTTGAACACAAACTAACGCACTGAAATACCTGCACGTAAACATACACACAGACATATACCACGCAAACACAAAAGCACTGACACACACGCAAGCAAATATTAACATATTCACTCAAGTGGGTGTGCAGAAGTGGATAAGGGAATTATAATAATTGTTGGGGTCTTTAAATACCGCTAATATCCAGCTAACATTAAAGCGTGCATTAATCGTATATATTTTTTGTTGTATTTCATATGTTTTTAATAGCGCTTTTACAGCTCAAAAATTTAAACTGCTCAAGGTGCTGACTGATACAGGACCTAACTCAAGTCGCCCTAGGCGCGTCGTCTGACACCCTAAACTACTTCCCATCCATAAATGGAAGGATGGAAGGACAATCGGGTGGGTGGGATCGGCCGAGCGAGAGGAAAACAGGTAGCATGACGCTAAACTGGCCATTTTCAAGTCTTTCTTTTTTTTTGAAGGTCTTTAAATGTAAACTTTATTTTAAGCTACAAGCTACACTAACACAAGGTAACATTATAAGGGCTGAGGGCGCAATAATGACGTGTTTAGGGCACACCTTAGAATTGTTTCGCAGACGTCAAGCATCGTCGAGATTGGTTACCAAGTTGGATGGGTCCCAGGCTAGTAGACCTACTTAACGTACATGGATTCAGCCACTGAACCACTCAAAGAATGAAACAGCGCACAAACATCTCAGCTATGAACGGACAGCGGGTTAGAACTGGGCAAAGTATGGTAGCCAGAAGGAGGAGACGGGCACATCCCTCAAGCAACTGTCCCTGAGAAATCCACAACGTCTTTTTTCTCAACGACCAAAACATTACGGAGGAAACCTTAATGGCCTGTCTTAACTGGAAGGTTCGTGAAGGTTCGTGAAGGTTCAAAAACTTTTTGTTCGAGGTTCTCAGATCCCGAACCTAGGTTGCTGAATATTTGAACATAAAAATAGTTAAGGAACCCTGGTTCGGGATCGGAGATCTTGGAAACAATGGTTTTGGACCTCCAATAAGCTTCCAATTAAGACAGGTCATCATCTTTATCTAACCAACAGTCATTAAGGCACCACAAGATATTTTTGAACGAAACTATCGGAAAAAACTAAGACGTTACACAAAGGTATTTAAGTTATCACGGACGATGAAATAAGCCCTGCTTTGAGTATGCTCGTAGATAACTGGCTAATACAGAAACAAACCTGTTACTCTCCTACCTACAGTTGTAACAACCTGGCGTCGTGGACACAAAGGTATTTCAGTTGTCACGAAATAAGCCCTGCTTTGAGTATCTCGTAGATAACTTGCCAATACAGAAACAACCTCGAAAAAAACGCTTTACTTGTCCGTTTCTGTTTACTGATTTCTCAGGATATCGCGAGTTTATAACACCTAATAATAATACTAAAACTACTACTACACTGATCGCTGTCTTCACAGTGACCGTACAGTGTAGCTGAACCTTTGAGGTCTAGCAAGTCCCTCTGCCGTAGACCTATCTCAGTCTCAGCTACTGCTGTGTGACAAGTGACCTCAACGAATCATTCGGACCATTGCTGCCGTGTTATGACGAAACACAGCGTCCAGCGAAGATAATTTTGAGACAATCGTTTGTGTCTTGATGACTTTACTTTTCCGTTTCTATTTACTGATTTCTCTGGATCTCGCGAGTTTATAACACCTACTACTACTACTACTACTACTACTACTACTACTACTACTACTACTACTACTACTACTACTACTACTACTACTACTACTACTACTACTACTACTATTACTACTACTACTACTACTACTACTACTACTACTACTACTACTACTACTACTACTACTACTACTGTGCCCATTTGTATAGCGCAGTACTACTTCTGGTTAAGGAGGTGCTCACTGCGCTTAACAAGGTGTGTGTTTGGGGAGGGGGAAGAGAGTAATCAACCCTAGCAAAAATTGTAAAGAAACAAAACAACAATATGTACAAATCTTATTTACACAGTAAAATACCTTCAAAGGTACACAGAAAAACAAATTCATTAAAAGTTTTTAACGAGTAAACTTTAAATACGGACAATAAAAATGTACGAAATAAATATTAAATAACATGAAACCAATTAAAATGCACCTGACATTAAAGCTTCACCCTATTATTATCGCAGTACCTGCGCGACAGTGAGCCTTTCAGGAAATGACAGTTTGACGATCCTCTTCATAATTCGGTGACTAGCTGAATTTCCTCCCTCAATGTTGCATATTGGATGTAGGCTTATCTCAATGTCAGCCAACTATAGACATACAGATTATTACGAACCATTACAAACCACCCAGAAAAGCGTGACGGAATTTGCAAAACCTCTAAATACGCTGTGCAAAATGAAAGTGGTTCTGCGTGAAGGAGAGTGACCCAAAGGCGGCGGGTAACAGTTACTCTGCATATATGTTCAGGCGTAGAACTCGACAATCTGTGATAGCCAGTGTGCGGCTTGGGGTATTAAATGCAGGCGGAACCCAATAAATAATTCAGTAAGCGCGTGGGGCGTGAAGAACATGACAGATATTACCCTACAGATAGGTTTGAACTGATTTCTGTTACCATTCACCTTGGAGTACTATTGACGTACGAGTTTATGAATCATATTGGCGCATATTTTGAGCGACTATGGGAACCGCAGCTTTGACAAATATTGTCTATTACGACATAATACAAAACGTTTTGTGCATGTTCTGGTGAACTTATAAATCTTAATTGATTTGATCAGTGCACTATTATGTCAACAAAAACAGTGAAAATTGATTTATTACTTCACTGCACAGAACACAAATTAATATTTTATATTATCGAGTCATAATGACTTTGAATACAATCATACGATCAGAACTGTTACAGAAATGTATGATTGAGCTTACTGCAATGTTACAACATAACGATTATTGTGTGTTAATTTCTGAGAAATCTTTTGATAATTCAGTCGATTAAATGAGGGAACCGTCAAGGTCCAACAGCAGTGAAATGTTTGAACAGTATAGTTTCAGGGATTTCCTTTGCTCTTTGACTTGTTGTGATTCTCCCTAGCCCATAACCTTTGTGACTTTAAGTGGATTAAATGATGGAACTGTTAAGACCAAACATGAGCTCCGTTAGGGGCCTTCCAAAAGTGTTCTCTCCGAAAATCATCGTGAGAAACAACACAGAACACTGTGGACCAAAAGTGAACTTCTGTGGATTAAAGGATGTGAATTCTGGATTATACAATATTTTGGGAAAAACTGTTATACGTTGTGGGCGGTCCTCGCCAGCAACAGCATCACCATCTTCAGCAGCAACAGCATTAGCAGCAGAAACAGCAGCAACAACAAAAACGGCAGCGGCAACGGTAGCAGCGCTGACAACATCGCCTGAGTTTGCCGTTTCTCATACTAGTCCACGCAGACTGCGGTTTGAATCTGATTTTCTCGATCATCACCAACAGTTTTGTGCATCGAATAATGCCGATAACCACTGCAGGCAAAGCTTTGCCAATTCAGAGAATCCTTCTGAGGTGATGGACCTCAGAAAATCAGAACAAACAGGATATCCCTCGTTGATCAGGGTCTCTCTCAGCGCCCGTGATACTTCGAAAGATGACATGCTGTCTGTTTCCGTGATTAAAAATTGTTATCTTCAGTCAAATCAGTCTTCAATGGAGAATACTCAGTCAAATCATTCATTAGTGGATAAAAACATCCAGTCTTCTGTAAGTCATCCAAACTCAGCGTCGTCGATCGTCGCAAGACAGACTAACGATCGTGGGTGCAATGCCATAAGCCATCGTATTCGTTGCAGTTGTTCCAATTTTGATCGTCCAATAAACACTTCCACTTTGTTGTGTGAAGCACGAGGTAAAGCAGAAACAATCAAAGTTCGAACCGGACATGGTTATTCATCATTTCCCCTTGCCTGTGAACATACATTTTGTCGTCTACATCAAGATTTCGGTTGTTTTTCCTGCAGTAGATTTACCACTTCTGCTGCTAAGATGAGAATTGCAGACATTGAAGGAATGATTCATTGCAGAGGTCCACGGAGTCCTCCGCGATGTTGTCGAACACATCATCGTCCTGAGCCTATTCCGCCTCCTGCTCATTCTTCATGTAGCATTCCAGACAGATTCTCTGGTGCAGCATCAAAGTGTCCACATTATCCACCCAATTTTTTGTATCCAATGCCCCTATTACATAATGCTAACAAAGATACAGAACAAATGCAAAGTAGTTGTCATCATCACCAACACAGCAACGCTGGTGTGATTTCAAAGACAGGGATGCGTTCAAAAAGATCAACTCTGTTTCACTTCCTTTCAAACGAGGCAAGAAGTGGTGATGCATCGACAGACACATTCTCTAACTGTAACAATGACAACCTTGTTGCAAATTCCAGTGAAACTTTCGCAAATTTATGTAGCAGCAATCATGGAGATGCCGAATCTTGTGAAATGCTTACTGAACTATCCACTGGCAGAAGTCCTTGTAGAGTATGCTTGTCAGACTTTCATCTCTCAAATCAATGTTTTGAGTCCTGTTGCCGGTCGAGCTGGCTGCAGAATAGTGATAGTAACAGCATCCCCTTTTGCAAGGCAAGAACACATTTTCTTCAAAGAAGAGATGCTCTTGATGAACACGACTGTCAAGCTGGAACTGGACACAGAACGGTAACACATTTGCCCGAGAGAACCGAAGACGGCGCCCTGAACCTAAAGAACTCTCCCGGACGTAAAGCGGTTCTGTCCAAACTGAGCGGCAACGAATGGAATCAAAACGGGGTTATGGGTCAGAGCGAACGGAATAAGATCAATGGTTTGAGAGGCAATACTAACGACTGGAATCCATCTATTAAAAACCCTGCAAAAGAAGGTGTGAATTATAAAGATATTTGTTCTCAGACCAGAGCTGTTCCTATTGCTACCCATATTAGCCAGAACGAACATGTTGTAAATATTGCCAGTTTGGGAGACTATAACAGAATCCAGAGAAATGGCAATTTCTCCCATAAATGTTCTCAGACATCAAAACATTGTTTGTATGGAAGTTCTAGTGATGCGCCAGCGCCGGGCAGCGCCATTGCAGAAATTTTCAACAGTGAGCCATACGACTTCTCAGTAACAAGGGCCCGGTCTCCTTCTTTTGAGTCTTCTCCATCTTCTCGATCAACTGGAGGTGGTCCTCAAAACTTCACAAACGAAGCAGTCCCTGTGAGAACATCTTCAAGATGGGACGCTGTCTCGACAGCAAACAGAGATGCTTCAAAACATCACCATGTTTATAGTAGAAAAGTGACTATAAACAGCTTTGAAACAAACCAGAAAAGTCCTGACTGCGAATTACCTTTAGATTTCAGTACCACCAATAGAATATTCTCTACAAACGCCAAAACTGCAGAAAATGGCAACAACGGAAGACAGTCAGTTTTCAAAGTAAATTCTGCTACAGTGCTTAAACCAGGCGGTGCTTCATCATCAAGTCCAAACGACAGTATCCTTCCACACACTAACACACTGACGTTGGTTGACATTGACAGCGATATTCACGACACAACGACTCGAGAGCACAATCAGATATCTTCTCTCGATCACAGATCATCCCACAAGCGTCCTCATTCTGTGTGTAACGTCATGCCTAATTTATTCTATACTGAACACGCTGTTCATCCTCATACTAGCAGACTTGAAGCACAGAGTCGTGTGGATCCAGAAGGCATATCAGATTTCGCAGAACCGGTGGCAAAACGTACGAGACAGGGTTGCTGCGTCTCTACCGATTCCTTGACACAACCAGCATCAACAGAAGCAGCTAGTTCAGCAACAGCGAAGACAGCAAAAGCAACAACAACTACGACAGCCACCACAATCATCGCAACATTGCCAGTTGAAGCTTTCAGCTTACCTAGATACAGTCTAAACGTTGTCCAAGAAAAAGGATGGTCGCACTCTCCAGAAGCAAGCAAGGAGGAGAAAGAGAAGGTCCAGTACAGTGACAGTAACAATAAAACTATTGTAGCCAGTGAAAAAAGAGAGAATAATAATGATATAGATAAACATTCAATGTATGATCATAGTGATCCCATAGATGCAGTAAACGGGAAGTCGGCACTCGTCAATGACAATGGCGTCTCAATGTCTTCCCGCCAGGAGTCGGAAGAGTTAGGCACAAAAACGAATCAGTTAAAAACAATCAACGGGACTCAAACCAGATCCTGCGACGTTGAGGCCGCGAACGTCCATTTCGCTCATAACTCCATTATCGGGACCCCTAACGGCAAAGATTGTAACATCAATAATTCAAGTCATGACGTCTGCGCTGCAAAGCCGTCGGCCACAAGGAGCAGTCCCACTGATGGAGAAGAGGATGTAGTTTCGGCAATAACTACAAACAGTGAAGCAGAGCATCCAAAAGACAATCAGAATGATACTGCTGACGTCACATATACCAATGCGAGTCATTCCGTTATCAGAGACCACGTAATGAGCGCAAGGACGTCGAAGGCGCATGTGCGAGGGGAGAAAAAGCGACGAGCGAGACAGAGGGTCTATCAGTGCGCCCTCTGCACTGTTTCTTGCAGCAACAGAGGTCAACTTCAAGGTCACTTGCGTACGCACACAGGTAGGCATGATTAGTCATTAAGTGATGATGATGATGATGATGATGATGATGATGATGATGATGATGATGATGATGATGATGATGATGATGATGATGATGATGATGATGATGGAGAGGATGATGATGGTGAAGCTGGAGTGATGAAGATAGGATAAGACAATATAAGCCAAAAATGCTTTATTATATCAAATTTTCAACTATTTTCACGTGCATTGACCTATGCAAATGTATGAAGATGTTTGTAAATGTGTGTGTTTGTGTGCGTGCGTGCGTGTATGAAGCTGCTTTCAACTTTTAGCCCGCATTTGTACGAGCCGTTCGTGTGTGTGTGGGTGTGTGTGTGGGTGTGTGTGTGTGTGTGTTCTAGATGTGTTAACAATGAATTAAGCTTAATACAACACCGTGTTTGTGTGTGTGTGTGTGTGTGTGTGTGTGTGTGTGGATGTGTGTGTGTGTGTGTGCGTGAGTGCAAAATATATAGGCAGGTGTATACGTGTTCTTGTGAGCTCAAAATAGATTTTAATCTCTAAAACTCTTTTACATGCATCAATTAGCATGGCGTGAAAATCCCACGGAAACCAACATGTTAATGAAATATGCCTCCTGATTTGCAAATAAAGCAAGCCCATGACGCTTTATTTATTTAGTTTGTTATTTTAATTATATTTGAAATGATACTCGTATCTTCATTTTGTGTCTTGTTCATTGGTTGAGCTGCTTTGTTTGCGCATTGACGCCTTACTTGTCTGGATCTCGCAATCTAGGAATGGCCGAATTATAAAAATTAACCGGAAGATGTGCCTTATACTTTAGTGTTCTCTGTGATGTATTTTTTACAGTAAAAAAGAAAAGGGGTTGGGGGTGGGGAAGGAGAGTGGGAGGGGGCGGAGAGGATTTGGATACGGCAATTCACTCTGTGGTACCGCGCTATTTAAAATTCTCTGCATAATGATGATGATGATGATGATGATGATGATGATGATGATGATGATGATGATGATGATGATGATGATGGTTGTGGTGGTGCTGGTGGTGGTATTGGTGGAGGGGGAAATGGTGGTGGTGGTGGAGTTGTTGTTATTGTTGTTGTTGTTGTTGTTGCTGTTGTTGTTGTTGTTGTTGTTGTTGTTGTTGTTCTTCTTCTTCTTCTTCTTCTTCTTCTTCTTCTTCTTCTTCTTCTTCTTCTTCTTCTTCTTCTTCTTCTTCATATGCGAGACGAATTTTCGTAAGTTGGCATTGCCACGCCTTTGAGGTCTGAAGAAACCCGTTAAAATATATTCAGCTTTTAACGATCGTGTTTACTGTTTAGTAACAGTAAATTAGGCGTTTCGGGTTTCCCTTGCAGACATAGTCTATTCTACACCCTCTTTTATGGAGATGCTAGCAGTATTCATTATATTTGATGGTGGAGTTGGCCCAGTATCACAATTGTTACGAAAGTTTTCATCACCGAAGTTTGTGGGGTTCACTCCTGCCGGGTATACCGGTACGACTTTCTGCACTTATGTAAAAGACTTTTCAAGTCGCCGAGTTTTTGTTTTTCTTTTTCGGGTATTCCGTTTTGGTCCTCCTTCCTTCCTTCACTTGCTTTGTACTTGTTCCTGTAAGCCAGAAATATTTCATTTAGTTTAATTTGTCAAAGGGTAGCACTTATTTAAGCTTTGTGTGGCAGACTGGGAGGCAACTGGTTCACGCTTGAGTGAGATTGTCTACTTTCCATTTGTTGGTAAGTCTAGTCTTGGATGGTTCCTGCTGTACAGAATCCTTTGGTGCGGCCATTGGATTATGCAGGACGAGGCGACACGACATATGTTCTCCCCGCCTGACCATTCGTCTTCTGCTTTTGGTGGTGAGCATGCAGGCCTACATCGTCGGCAGGCATTTTATGCAGGTTAGTGGCCTGCAGAGAGTGTCGTGGCACTAGTAGCCGACAATCCGGTTTACTATCAACACCCTTGCCCGCCTTGCAAGGCAAATATTTGTATGTCTCTCTTACGAGGGATAAATAACAGTTCAGGGTCGTGGCCGAGAGGTTTGTATCCGAGTGGAGTATTTGACTCCCACCTCTCGGCCCCGACCTTGAGAGTACGACCTGATCTGAACTGTTATTTTTTTATTTATCCATCGTAAGAGAGACATAAAAATAATTGTTGCCCTGCAAGGCGGTGAAGCGTGTTGATAGTAAACCGGATTGCCGGCTACTAGTACCACGACACTCTCTGCAGGCCACTGCCACTAACCTGCATAAAATGCCTGCCGACGATGTAGGCCTGCAGGAGCCACCCAAGGCTAGACTAACCATTACCAACAAATGGATGGTAGACAATCCTCCCAAGCGTGAACCACATGTGCTTTTGAGTGTTCTGCATGTTTTGTTTGCTTGTCTCCTTAATAATAACAACATTCTGTTTAAACTAATTGGATGCAATCAATATTCCAAAATAAAGTTTAATTTCTTGTTATTCTTCTGTAATTTCGAAATAATAATCTTCGTGAAGTTGGAATGATTTGTGCAATACGGTCAATCTTGTTTCGAAATTCAGAAACACCATCAAATCTCGTCCCACCGTTACTCCAATGTAAAAAAGAAAAATCCCTCACGCCCAATCCACACCCCACTTTCAAGCCAACACCCTTGGCCTTGCAACTCTTCCACAATTTCCCGATAAAAAGGGACGATAAAGTGCTGCTGGTTTTTAAAAAAAATCAAGAAAGTTGGGGGGTGGCGGAAGGGGTGCACTTATATATACATGTAGGTTCGTTGATCGCAATCGTCCTTACCCACTGACGGTATTTGAAATAAATAAATATGGCACTCCGCCATCTAGGGGTGCAAACAGCAACGAAGCGGGGCGCCCTACAGGAGAGGGAGGGGGGGGATGGGCGGGGCACTTATGTGTGTGTTAGTATAGTATTGTATAGTTAGTTTTTCAAATTGCTTACAGGGTCCAGCGGACTGCAAAGAGCCGAATCTGGACCACAAAATCAGGACCACAACTTGGTTAAAAGAGGACTCACTCCTGATTCTTATAAAAGATCTGCTGAAACAACCCTAGTGGTAACACTGAGGGCACTCTACCAGCCGTTCACTATAGTATAGTATAGTATAGTATAGTATAGTATAGTATAGTATAGTATAGTATAGTATAGTATAGTATAGTATAGTATAGTATAGAAGTGATGACTGTCAGCCTTTTGCCCTTGTATGTATGAGCGCACTTATCACTTGTCGCACTGACATCGGTTGTCTAATGAATTTTGGTTACCAGAGGGAGGTGAGGTGAAGAAATCTCCACACAACCCAGTGGAGTACCCTGTGTTAAACAAAAGCTTATCTAGACTAATTTTAAAGGCATTTGTGGTACCATGAGAACATCCATTGGCTCCATGTGTTAGTAATTCTGTTAATGAAAAAGTGCTGGTATAAACTAGTATGAACAGTCTTCTTTTTATTTATATTCATGACCTCGGATCCAAGTGCTTTCAACCCTACATAACAGAGACCTTGGGGTTTTGGGGTCATACTTGTGAAGGATCTTAAATACCTCAATCATGTCTCTTCTTAGACGTCTATACTTCAGGCTCGGAAGCCTAAGGCGCTTTAACCTATCATCCTAACTGAGGTCCTTCAGCCCTAAGATGCACCTGCTGAAATGTTTCTGAACATCTCAATCTTGTTGATATAAGCTTTTTTAAACTTAGGATTTCACACCATATTTCCGTATTCCATTATAGGACAGGGACTGAAAAGGAGGTGAGGGGGAGAGGGGGAGGGGCATTATTTCTTTGCTTTTAAATGTGATCGATTATATTAGCAACGCAGATATACTGTTGGCTCTTTTTACAACGTCATTAATGTGATCTTTAAAGAAGGAGATATCTTTATCAACAATGACTCCAAAGTCTTTCTCACACTGAGTACTTTCCAATAATTTGACAGTTACGTCATCCTTCATAAGGTAGTCGTAGTTTGGGATCTTCTTACCAAGGTGAATCACTTTACATTTGGCACGGTTAAATATCAACCCACTGGACCAGATTATCTAAACTCTTTTGAAGAACATGTTTCTTCTCCTCAGTCTCCACGTCTTACACTCGTTGTTGGTTTTTATCAGTAGTTGATTCAGCCCCAATGCTTGAATCCTGATAAGTGTAACTCGGATTCGTTTATCCACGCAACCTGTTCACTCAGCAACAAGGCAGGAGTCGTCGTATGAAGTTTTTCAACTTTATTCAGCGTACATCAACAACTGCATACAATCACTCAATCGCTCTTTCCACTTTCTTTACTTCCGATTTTCAACTTTTTTCAACCCTCAAGTACTGAAACAGTGCGGTACATATATAGTCTCTCTATACTCGAGAGAACGTTCGAATGTTCGAGCGTGACGCAATTATAACCAAACAGAATAAACTTCGTCATCACTGTATTACGTCATACAACTTTCTTTACAGTCCAAGAATGTTCTCAGCTATCTGTAGATCTATCTAGACGCTTCGATCGATAGTAAACAAGCACCCTAGAAAATTCTCCAATAATATCGACCAACGAAAATTATCAACATTATACCAGGCTTCTTCTAACAACAACGCAAAATCAAATCAAAGGTAAATACACTCTGTTATTGAATGCTTTGCAAAACAAAACGATCGGATCTATCGTGCGCGTCGCAAACATAACACCACGGAACTGTAGGCTTTAATGTCATTAGCAAAGATCTGGATCACACAGTCAACCACCTCAGGCTATCATTAATATAATGAATAAAGAGGAAAGGGCCAGATACGCTACCCTGGGGCACACCACTTCATACCTGTAGGCTTATATCTGCTGATGAGGAACTATTTAACTATACAAGCTGTGTAGGATCAGTCATGAAGTCTTTTGATCCATGCTAGGAGTGACCCACCTATAATAACAATAATACAGAATGGTATCACGCGCCTTTTCTTTAATCGAGCTCAAAGCGGGGCAACCCTAAAAGATCGCTATTACAAGAATGGGAATAAAATTTTTTTTGGGGGTGGCGGGTCGGAGGGGGGAAATTTTAGATTGACTGCATCCTATACCATTATTAAAGAAAGGGAAAAAAAACCGGAGTACCCGGAGAAAACCCTCTGTGTCCTGTAAAGTCGCGTACATAATAAGTCTCGGATACGTTCGTCCCACGCAGGCTTCTAACCCGCCACCTTCGGCATAGGAAACCAGCTCACTATCAACTGAGCTACCATAACCTCTAATTTGTATATAGGCCTCCGATGAGCACAGTGTCGAGGGCCTTATGAAAATCCAAATAAATTGCATCTACAGGTTTGCCCTCGTCAGTTGTAATCATCCAGTCTTTAACTGTCATGTCGTGAGTAGTTGTGTTGCCTATGATCTGCTGCTGGCGAACCCATACTGTCTGTTCGATAAGAGAGGTTGTGATCCGAGAGGTGTTTTGTCAAGGTATCCATGACAAAGCCCTCAAAGAGCTTGCAGACCACAGAAGACGTTAGGCTTGCGGGTCAATAGTGGGCAGGCAACTTTCTATCCCCTTTCTTAAAATTTGGCCTAATCTCTGCCACCTTCCATGACAGGAGCAAGGCGCCCTATTTTAGGCTTTTATTAGAAAGAAAAGCTGAGTGGTCCTGTCAATTCATTGTTTAATTCTGTTAAAACGCGGGGATGAATGCGTCAGGACCTGGTGACTTCGAGGGATTAAGATTCCCTAGTGCCCTTTTCATGTTGTCATCGCCAACCACCACACCAACCACCGGGCTGATCGTTTTATTACATCTAAAGGGTTTCAAGACCTCGCCACCCTCAACCGTAAACATGCTGTCAAAACCGACATTTAAAACCTCAAGCGTACAAGAAAGAAGTTGGCAAAACGTACACTGACATCAGAAGACCTGCCACGAAAAGCAATGTATCTGTTGGTGATGAAGTCCTCATGAAGCAGAGACATCAGAACCAGTTCAGCCTTCGTACAAAGTTGTCGAGAGACACGTGGTTACACAAGTGGTTATCCAGACATCGGATAAGAACCGCGTATACAAAAGAAACATTACACATACACGTCCGTACGTGCCTGACGATAACAACATCGATGTCGACGTCCCGGAAAAGAAACCGCCCGAAACGTCCGAAGCCGACCCCGCCAAGACTACGTCATCACCAACTCCCGAAGTCACTCCGAGAGATCGCGCAAACCACCCGAGTACTTGAAAGACTATGACTGTGGTTAGCGAAACATGCTTGGACCGTGCGATATAATGGTCACCAGAGTCCTTGACTCATTGTGCACAGACAAGACAATAAGTGAAATCTCAATTGACTTTACTTCGTTGATTTAGAAATGTTCAAGTTTCAGTTCTAGTTTTTAGTGTTAAAATGACAAAGTAAATGACTTTTACATTTTAAAGTTAACCAAAGTTACTTTTCTTATAAAAATTAACAAAGATGAAGAAAGAAGGAGGAAAGATCGAGTAAAAGGCGAGTGCAAGATTACTTTTGGAAAAGAAAAAAAGAGAAAAGAGACAATTTATTCAGTTTTATAATAAAATTATGAATTGTATTTTCAACAAGAAATCAGAAGTACATAGGAATTGGAATGATGTTCAAAGTTACAGAGCTTTCCCCTTAAGAACATTTGCGGACAATGAAGAACACTATATTAATGGTTAGACTTTATTTCCAAGTGAAAACGTATTCAAGGGAGACTGGACAGTAAAGTAATGTGTGAGTAACACCAAACAAACAATAATAACAGCAACAAAAAGTGATTTTTGTTTCTGAAGAAAAGGAGGGATTGTAGTGTTTGTATATAATCCGGTATTTAGTATTTGTTTCTTGTAGTTAAACGCGAATAAAAGATGGCAGCTAGAACAAGCTGTGTCTCAGTCTTAGAAAGATTGATTGATTGATTGATTGTTGCTTTAGGTCCAGCGGACTCTTTCGAGCCAAATCAGGACCGGACAACCCCCGATCCGCATAAAAGATCTGCTGAAACAACCCTAGTGGGAAAATTGAAGGCCCTCCACCGGCCAGTCACTTTAAAATAAAGACATCCCACGCAGGGGACAGCTGAGGCTTTACCCCAACTACTCGAACCCCCGGTTACAAAAACAAAATAGAATACATACATCATTATAAATTATCAACAAAACATATACATATAAAATGCCTATATTGCTAAATACTAACATCATAGGAAGCCCTAGTGACCACCCGGCAGAAAACGTCCAACACTCCCAAGCTGATCCAACAGACCTCATACACAAACAAGGAGTCTTGTCCAGGAAGAGTTTTCAAGAAAAAAGGTAGGTCATTGATCTAGCGAAGAAGAAGATAGTATAGCAGAGTGATAGGACAGAGCAGGAATGGGAAAGAGTAAATGAGGAAGACAGCGACAGTGGGAATTTAAAGCACTAAATTTCCAGAAAGTGGGGATACTATTTATACTGAAACCCCCGGCACCCCAACGGGGGTAGTCTTAGAAAGAAAGCGTGCTTGTCATGCAGTGTATAACACAAACATACACACACCTCATATCGGCCACCGTCACATACATTTTCCTCATCCTTGTTTTTGTCAGCCCTTTCTTTCATTCCCCTACTCTCTTTTGCTTTAACCTTCAGCATCACAGTCTCTCTCAACGTTCTCTCATTTCCCTCTCCCCCCTCTGTTACTGCTTGCTCTTCCAGTTGTCTCCATCCCTCGCCCACTCACGCTTGTCTTTGTTTTTCTCTTACTCTCCACCTTTTCCCATACTCCCACACTCACTCGCTCATCCTCTGCAGCAGTTCCCATTACACTCATCTTCTCTTTCAGTCTGTCCTTTGCCCCCTCAATCTCTGACAGTTGCAGTAGCTTTCCATGGACTATGACTACATCTTCTCTCTCTTTTTTTTTTCTTCTTCTGGTCACCAGTTCTGTGTTCTAAGCTTTCTGTCCTCCAGCCTTTCTGTCAGTGTTTTGTCAGGGGCAATCCCCATCTTGCGATAATCTTCAAAATGTCTCAGATTCCTTGCTTTCCTCAGTATTTTTCCTTTGACGTCTTCCTCAGAAAGAATAATCTTGATTGGTCTTGGCTTTTTTTTTTAATGCAGTTCCAGCCTTTGCTTGGGTTTTCTTTTCCAGTCTCACTACTTTTTTTTAAACTTTCAATCCCTTCTTTTTCTTTTGATGATGGTGGCGTGAATAAGTAGCGGCTACGACACGGGTTAAACGTTAAACATCTACTGGGTTAGTGACCGACACAACAAACAGAGAAATAAAACATATTACAAAAATTATCCCAGTCCACCTAAAGCTGTGATTGGGAACCTGACTATCCTTAAAACTGCAAGGAAGATAAAGCACTGAGACCCCACCCACAATAAAAGGGAGAATTAAAAAAAAAGAAAAATGATAAAAAGAAAAAAAGGAGGGAAGAAAACAGTAACCAAGAAAGATAGAAGAGGAAGAAAGAAAGAAAAAAAGAAATAATGGATTGATAAAAGGAGTAACGAATGAATTAATTAGTGAATATATAAATGAATGAAAGAAACAAAGAAATAATGGATAAAAGGAGTAACGGATGAATGAATTAGTGAATATAGAAATGAATGAAGACGTCACATATTCCAAGCCCACAATCTACAGTCAATGGGCTGTTTTTAATAATCGTCATTGTACATCCAACGGAGTAATTATTCACACTTGATTTAATTCGCTTATAAAGACATTACAGTAAATCTACATCGGCATGAAATCTCTATATCAACATTCGTTATGGCTTGTTACACTCTTTATGTAAATGTTAATGTGTGTGCATGAGATACGTTATCATGATATAATGCAAAAAAAGTGAGCATAAAATGCTTGCGACTATTATAGAGGTGTTGCACCTGAGCAGAGGTTGAGAGTGGGGTATATATATATATATATATATATATATATATATATATATATATATATATTATATATATATATATATATATATATATATATATATATATATATATATATATATATATATATATATATATATATATATATATATATATATATATATATATATATATATGTGTGTGTGTGTGGGTGTGTGTGTGTGTGTGTGTGTGTGTGTGTGTGTACTGTATTTATTTTGTTCTCTAAATTATGCCATTTTTGTGTTGCTCATAGTTACGTTAGGAGATACCTAAAGTTGGCGAACTTGATTCTTTGAAAACTACTTCAATGACCTTAAATTCCGTTCTTTCTCCAGATTCAAACCATGAAGTCTAACAGTTTATCGCTCGCTTATGCATGCAAGAGAACTATCAGGCCTGGTTTTTAACCATTTCAACCCCGGAGGGTATGAAAGAATGGTTGCAAAATTAAGGAGTTTTAGAGGTGTTGTCAATCAAAGTGTGTTGTCTGGTCAGCGAAGAAATACTTCTAGCGTGAGCGCCTTTAAATTTTTTTTTTTCAATTGTAATTGTATGCACTGTTTAATTCAGTGTAAACTGCTCCAACCAGAAGAGAGCGGTGCCACACTAGTCCTAGAAGGACAAGTCGCTCGCATTTGACAGTAAAGCCTGTAGATGAAAGAACGGCATTTTTTTGATAATAGCTACATTTGTAGTAAAGGAAAAGCGGAACCCCCAAATATTTTTTCAAAAGATCAACTTGTTGCGGTGCAGTGTTGCACCTCAATAACATACCTGCTACCCTCTTTGTATTGCTTTTTTCTGTTACAGAATGATAGATAGGTCATAAAAACAGCATGTATACGACTGCTTTTATCCCATTAACTTCTGTGCACTTTCCAAATAGCAGGCGTCTGCACTGACTAAATGGTTGAGGTTTGTTTGTTCACTACGTCAAATGTTCAGTTGCTATGAGACTCAAGATTGCACAAAGAACTCAAGTATCCAGTTGGTCGAAGGATTATCATACTGTTAATGTTAATAGAAAGCATTAACATATCAGTACGCATGTGCAAAGTGGGGCGTGAGCATTTGACATGTAGGCCTACCTGTATTAGCGGATGAAAATTTACCTGTGTAAATGACATCTTGGGGGTCACCGGATGTTTTTTTTACATTAAAAATGTTGAACCTTTTTGAGCTAGCGTCAAGTCTTTTATTTGACTATGATATTATTATGCAGATTTATCAATGAATTTAGCAGCAAGTACAACCAAAAGACGAGTTTTCATTAATAATATTATCATTATCAAAATCCCGTAATCACAAAAAGAAATGTAGCACAATGCATTAAATGGTTACGAAAGTTTTCCTATTTGTAAATTATAAGATTATAAATAGAATTGACATTTTCCTCCAACAGTCTATATAGTTTGATTCACGGCCTGGCTTTAATCTCTTAAAGAAGAAGAGTGAATCCGCCCCTGTTTGGTGCACCTAGCCGCAAATTCAATGTAACAAAACTTCAGTAAAATAAAACTCCCATATATACATGAACACCTCCATGTCTTTCTTTCAAATCATGCAATTCAACAATTTTACGACCATGTTGTGGAATAAAGGAAGGTACACGCCCTGGTTTGAAAGTACACTCGGACACACATGATATATACATTTGACGTCTTATTTCTTAATATTTTGATTCATCCAGTCAGTCTGTCAGTCATTGACCTGACTCCACCATTTCCCCAAATCTCATCCCCAAT
The DNA here is from genome assembly GCA_036898135.1 of Oncomelania hupensis. Taxonomy (NCBI): domain Eukaryota; kingdom Metazoa; phylum Mollusca; class Gastropoda; order Littorinimorpha; family Pomatiopsidae; genus Oncomelania; species Oncomelania hupensis. Next base: position 69,923,676 of record CM072511.1, on the reverse strand, counting down.
CCCTCCGCCAAACTCCCCGAAAATATAAATAAGCTTAGTCTAATAATAATATATAGTCATTTAGGAGGAAATACATTTGAATGCCACTCTTTCTCTATTCAAATGGCACCATTTGTGGGTGTGTTTTATTTACATGTTCACCGATCAAATGGGATATCAACTAAGTACAACAAAGCCAAAACTCGAAAAAGGAAGGCAATGAAAGAGAGAGAGAGAGAGAGAGAGAGAGAGAGAGAGAGAGAGAGAGAGAGAGAGAGAGAGATTTGTATTCAATAAAGTCATAGCCCCATATGAAAGGGTGGGCACATTACAGAAATAACCACTATCGGTATAACAAAAAAGAGATCAAATCTTATTCAGATATTTCTCTCAAACGTTTAAATGCAAAAACACAGATAAAGAGCTAGATTTCTTAACCCTGTCATACTTTTGTATAGACAGAGGCAAGCTTAATTGAAAAGCAAAAGGGCACCTATATTATTTAGGTAAGATTAAATCACTCCTTAAGTCACTCAAGCATGGACAACAGAGAACAAATTAAACTTCATCCTCACAAGCAAGATCGCATAGACGACATAATATAATGATATATAATAATAATAATATAAAGCTTCTGTGTTATTTGTTGTCTTAAATGTTCTATAAAAAGACATAAAATTACTCTGCTGTAGATGTGCTTCCCACTCTTGCCACCTGCAATCTATTAATCTTTGTTTAAAACATCTGAGGAAAGCATTGATATAACCAACTCCCTGATTTTCCCATACGTATAAGAAACCATAGCTACCCAAACACATACATACTTTTGATGTTCAAGTAACTTTACCCCTACTATCTAAATTATAGAACAATCTGTAACATTTAGCAGGAAGACGGTGTACATCTAATTTCTTGCCAGAACACCTGCCGATTGCCTATCGAAGAAATCAATTTATTGAACAGAGTGTCATTAAACAACTTCTTTTTCCTACATATACAAGTACAAGGCCAATCCCTCAACACAGTGCACAGCTTCAAATATTTAGGAGCCATTGTGTCAGACAATGGGTCTCGACAGGAAAGTCCTCTCCAGGATCGCACAAACAACTGCTGCCCTGACAAGGTTGAAGCCCATTTGGAAAGACAGACCATCAGTCTACATTCCAAAGTAAGACTACTGCTCTCTGGTCATCTCCATCTTCCTATTGCTTGCGAAGCATGGACCCTCACAGCAGATCTCCAACGAAATACAAAGCATGGAGAAGAGGTGCTACAGAAGACTTCTGTGCATTTCCTATACCCAACACATCACCAACGACGAAGTCCGACAGACCAATCACACAAGCCATTGGACAACACGATGACCTGCTCACAGTGGTTAAGAAACGGAAACTCCGATGGTATGGCCACGTCACCAATCATCAGGCCTTGCAAAGACCATTCTGCAAGGCACAGTGCAAGGATAGAAGAAAGACCGAAAAAGAGAGGTGGGAGGACAACATCTAATTGGTTTGACACTGAGCGAAGCCATGAGGGCTGCTGAGGACAGAGAAAGATGGAGTATGCTGGTTAAACGATCATCTGTGTCATTAAACAACTTCTTTTTCCTAGGATCATAGGATACAAGTCTTATATTCCCTAGCTGCTATGCAGTAGCTGTGTCTGTTTTCACAAGTAGTATATGCTGTTCTCTAAATTGTCTAAATAATATTCGTACATTTCTTCTTTCATCCGAACACTCTCTATCAAACCATGCACAATTGCTCTTCTCGTCAACAATAAATTCAATCTTCATACACTCAGCCTTTTGTTTTACAAAATTATTAAATACTTGAATTGTTTCATTTATATTAAGATCAAGCAAGTTCAAGGATCTTTGAAAAACAGACACCCCTGTTGGGGTGCCGGGAGTTTCAGTATAAATAGTATCCCCACTTTCTGGAAATTTAGTGCTTTAAATTCCCACTGTCGCTGTCTTTCTTATTTGCTCTTTCTCATTACTACTCTGTTCTATCAATCTGCTATACTATCTTCTTCACCAGACCAGTCATCTACCTTTTTTCTTGAAAACTCTTCCGGGACAAGACTCCTTATTTGTGTATGAGGTCTGTTGGATCAGCTTGGGAGTATTGGACGCTTTCTGCCAGGTGGTCACTAGGGCTTCCTATGATGTTAATATGTAGCAATGTAAGCATTTTATTTGTATGTGTTTTGTCGATAATTTATAATGATGTTTGTATTTTATTTTGTTTTTGTAAACGGGGGTTCGATAAATTAGAGTATCAGCCTCAGCGTCCCCTGCGTGGGATGTCTTTATTGTAAAGTGACTGGCTGGTGGAGAGCTTTCAGTTTTACCACTAGGGTTGTTTCGGCAGATCTTTTATGCGGATCAGGGGTTGTCCGGTCCTGATTTGGCTTGGAAGAGTCCGCTGGACCTAAAGCAATAATCATGTAATGTAATGTAATGAAAAACAGGCTTTGCTTCATCAGAATTCATACTTAAACTCCTGGGCTAAATCGTCATTCCACTGAAACTGTTCAATATACCGTGGTGAGGAATGCTTAACGCTAGATTCATCACCATAAGCAGTCCTATTACCAAAAGAAACAACGCATTCTATAGCATGTGATCAGATTCTATTCTATCGCCTACATTCAAAGTACAATTTAAGAGGAGAAAATCAACTAAATCTAAAGACGCCATGCGCCACAAAGTAGTCATTGACACTATTGCCTGTATCGGAAATTACTGTGTAGCGGCCTTGAAGATCGCCATTACACATTCTAGTAAGCATGCATATTCCCAAGGTACTGCACATGTATAGAAGCCTTTTGCCATAATTATTCAAAACATTATCTTCTGAATGTCTAACAAATCAAAAGTACCATAACTATTACAATAATGGTACACGTTGTATGTATTCCAAAACCCTGGAACTAGATAGACGTTCTCCCATTTATATTCACACTCAACAATATATCAACATTACTCAAAGTCATTAGAGTGCTTGTAATAAAATTCTCTAGAGCGGTTACACCATTATCAACATCATAGAGAGTGTAAAAAGGAGAACATTCTGGATGAACATAGGTACACACAAACAAAACATCTTTACTATAGCATCAAAAAGTTTCTTATTTATAATCAAGAGCATGTGCTGACTGGACCAATTGCAATCAAGTCATTTAATACAAGGGAGGAGACTCTTTCTAATCATTACCACGATTCCACCAGATCGTCTTACCTGTCTAATTAACCTCAAAGCAGGCTTAACAAAATGAGCAAAATCATTTCAAAGAGTTGATTCAAAACTTTCAACAAACGTTTCCACAAGGGCGACAACATCAAAAGAGCAAATATATTGAACAAAGTCGCGGTCTTGTATTTTCGTTGCTATACCCCCAACATTCCAGTGTAAAAAAAAAAGACAATGTTCGTTTCTCCACACAAGGCCTATCCACCCTGTCTAGTCCATCCCCTCCTGATACATCACCCACCTTCTCATTCGTGTCATTACTCTGCCTGGGTTGTCGGATAGCGCAGTGGTTGGAGCACTCGCTACTGTGTCGCAAGTTAAGCACTATCCAGTACGGTTAGCACTTGGATGGGTGACCGCAAAACGTGAAGCGACAAATAACAACGCCCCCAGTTGACTCAACTGTGACTGAGTACCTACTTTCTTAAGGGTGGGGAATGTAAAGCAGCGAGGGAGAGAGAGATGGGCATTACCCCCATTACGCTGGCCCAAGATAAGTGTGGTCCCCAACATCACGCTCCACTACGTCCACAAGGCTATGGGACTACCTTTACCTTTTACTTACCATTACTCTGCCTATTTCCGCTCACAGCTTTATTAGACCTGTAAATGTCATTTTTTTCGTAACATTATTAGATTGTACTACAATGTTTTATACAGGCTGTAGTGTAAGGTCACAGGCCATGCCCTTATGGTTAACGGAGCTTTCAACGCTATCACAGTCCACCACTTTCCGTTCCTCACGTGCTAAAAGACTGCCATAACTGAGCCATATGCGTGGACTTAGGTTTTGAAATGTATCTGGTAAACTAACACCATTAATCATTTCAATTTTCCAATTACAAAGAAATTTATCAACGTGGCCAAACATTTTGAGTTTTAAAATTATGTTCTGTTCCACATGTTTAGTGTGGACAAAAAAAGAAGACCTTGTTAAACAATTCTGCTTTCAAATGAATGCTGCTTAACGTTAACGTTACACATAATTTCTTGCCGTATAATTGTTTCTTTTAAAATAATTGGTCACATTTCTACTGTAAAGTGAAATGGCAATATTGTGCAAAAGATGTTTGAGTACAATTTAAAAAAAAACACTATTGTTGACATAAGCTTTATCTATGAAGACAACGCCTTCGCATCCGCTGTACGGCATCTATGCAGTCTTTCATTTAAAGTATATTTTTCATGTCGCAGATTGCATACGCCCGCCATTGGCTAGATGCACCGTTCGGAATATTTTGGTTTCTTTTCTTCTTCTTTTTTTTTTCCCCTTTCGTATTTGCGTTCTTTTTTAATTGGAATTTACCGCATGTCAAGTCCCGGTTTTCTTGATGATGGATTTTCATTTTTTTCGAACGCCCATGCCTGAGTGTAGACATCATAGAGAAAGGAAGAGAGAGAGAAAGAGAGAGACAGAGACAGAGAGAGAGAAAGTGGAGAACTTGGTACAGTAGGTCCATTTGCGGTTGGCATTTTTGACCGTAAGGAAACGACGGATAAAACAACAATTTTTACGGCCATACGTTAGCAAATAATGGCTAGATAATTTACTTATAGAAAAGACAATAATTTGGAATGGCAATATCCTCACCACTCCCTCTTACTCCCATTCTGCTCTGACCTCTTCTCCTTCTTCTTCTTCTCCTTCTTCTCCTTCTCCTTCTTCTTCTTCTTCTTCTTCTTCTTCTTCTTCTTCTTCTTCTTCTTCTTCTTCTTCTTCTTCTTCTTCTTCTTTTCAGTCAGTAACAACCTTGAAATGTTTTTTTTTCCTTGGCCAAATGAAGTAAACCTTAAACGTCACTGGAACAAATGATCAGGATGTCATTACCTGTGCCTCAAACGGATGGTTGCTGCTGCTGCGACAGCAATGGCCCTTTTTGTTATTCAATTTTAAGTATTTGCTTTCATCACTCGTTTGAAGAGAAAAAAAAGGATTTAGAAGGAAAGAAAAGCATTGAATATTCTTTCTGTACGTTTCTTTCTTTTTGTCCAAAATATGCAAACTGGGAAAGAAGGAGGGGGGATGTTGGTGCTTGCAATAATAAAAATTGAAGTTATTATTTTTTTTTTATCAGGCACACTTACAGTCAAGATTTTAAAAGTTTGTGTACGATGCAATGGATGTGACAGGCAAGACCTCGGTTTACGGTTTATAGTAGCCTATTTCGTGAAGCAACGTCGGGACCGGTTAGTACTTGGATGGGTGTGACCCTGTTTGAAAGGTAACTATCGAACGACCCAACAAAAAAGAAATAAGCACTTAACACACTTCAGTCCGCTCAGCTGTGAATGGGTACTTGGCTCTGTTTACCGCCGGGAAAGTCTAAGCAGCCAGGGAGAAGAAATGGGCACCGCCCTCATTAGGCCGGCCCAGAGAAAAGAGAGGTTTCCAACGTCTCTCTCCTCAACGACCGAAAGGTTAGGGGAACACAACCATAACTAATCAAATGAGGCAGAAATAACAATAGGTACTTTATAATAGAATAACAATAGGTGCCATATGATACTGGTATTTAATTGAACTGAATCCAGTTGAACTGAAACCAATTTAATGTAATTTCACTAAAGGTCATTGAATCTTAAGAGTACTCAAGACGGTGCGGCTACTCCTAGGCAAAAGTGGCACCTCTGTGTCTCTTGTGCCGTGTGTGAGTGCAAAGGGCGTTGGACCACTCCATAATAGCAATATTGCAAGCTTTCATTCAATTAGACTGTTTTGTCAGCCTCACGCCACCTTGCACTGAGTCATACTACTGCAAACGGTAAATGTTCGCCGCTATTACTTTTAAAAGGCTACTGTAACGGTTCGCAAGATTTCCACGCAGTGCCTCAGAGAGGTGTGGATAGTTGGGTGGGACTAAAGTCGGTAAAAACTGGGCACTCAACATTGGGAATTCCTAATGTCACAGCCTTTCACTTGTCAATAGTTATATGGCCAATATTCAAGTAAAGACGCCAACAGGGATAATGGGTAGGTACAGGCGCTGATCTATCGAGCTAATCATTTTACTTGCACACTATTATTCGCTTAATAAGAGCTCAGCGGTTTTCAATATAATAATTATTATGCAGAGTGTGCGGTCCCGACCTGAAATAATTTTTGAATGTATTTCTCAGCTTAGGTTTAAAGGTAGGTAATCAAAAAACAAAACAAAAAATTTTAAAAAGTGAAACAGTCGTCAAATTTAACGCTTGGACTAAAAGGAACTTTGGTTATCTCAGTGATCGCGTTAGAAATTTTATCAAGCGGTACTGCCTGCGAGTGTCACGGACTGCTGAAACGACAGTCGGTAGCAGCAAACATTTCGGCACCTATCCTTTCAAACCCCCCCCCCCCCCCCACCTCTAACCTCTCTATTCCGTTTCTCGCACTCGCAATAGTATAATATGAAGAAAGAGAAGAAAATAAACCCATTTCTATATAGGCCTACAAGGCTAGCCACGCTGTACTCGTGGATTTCGGCTGTGGCCAACAGCCTGCAGAGGATTGGGCCCTGCCAGGTCTTTCTTGCCCAAGACAATGATCAAAAGATCCACTCATTCCATACCGGATCGGTCGTCGCCCGGGTCACCAAGGACCGCGCCTTCCTTTGACCACCGGGAGGGAGGTGATAAGTGTGCTACTGATGGACAACTTAGCGGGACCCGCACGAGAGACAACATCGTCCTAGGAACCTGGAATGTCAGGACCCTAACTGCGGAGGGAAAATTAGAAGAACTGGCCCACTAGCTGGTCCACTATCCATAGAACATTTTAGGTATCAGCGAACTGCGCTGGAAAGGCCTAGGTAAAACAACGACCGACAAAGGCCACATGCTTTATTTCAGAGGGAGAGATGACAGGCACGAACACGACGTTGGATCCTTGGTCCACAAAAACATTCGAATCACTGCCATGGGTTGCCGTCCAGTCTCCAGTAGACTCATTGCCGTCCGTCTGAGAGCAGCCCCTTTCAACATCACCATCATCCAGGCCCATGCCCCAACATCAGACTATGATGACAACGAAGTTGAGGATTTCTATGAACATCTGCAGGCTGTCCTTGACCAAGTGCCGAAGAAGGACATAGTTGACCAAGAAGATGCAGACGCTTAGTCTTTAACAAAAACAAATGTACAATTTCAGGTTATCAAATGCAAACCTATCATTTCTCTCTCTCTCTCTCTCTCTCTCTCTCTCTCTCTCTCTCTCTCTCTCTCTCTCTCTCTCTCTCTCTCTCTCCCGAATCAGGACAATTCCGATGGTATGTCCACGTCACCAGAGCATCAGGCCTTGCAAAGATTATCCTGCAAGGCACGATGCAAGGAGGCAGAACAAGAGGGAGACAGAAAAAGAGTTGGGAGGACAACATTCGAGAATGGACTGGCTTGACACTGAGCGAAGCCATGAGGGTTGCTGAGGAGAGAGAAAGATCTTTTGTGGTGTCCCAACGACCTTCGTGTTACGGGATAGGATAGGATAGGGAAGAATTTAGAGGACAGTGAGGGTCAACGATTTCGAGTGCAGTGGATGCAATCTAGCTTAAAATAAAATTTCAATTAAGTTTTAAATTTGCCTTAAAAGATGGTGAAACTGAAGTATAATGGAAGGCGACTCAACGTATTTGCACAACTCAACCCTCAGCGTCCCTTTGTACAACGATTGTAGTAAAATAGGACGGAGCCTTTTTGACGAACAAATATTAAGATGGCAGGCCTAATGGCAAAACGAAACTGAAGTAGTTACAATGTATTCAACGCCTTCAAAATACACTGAACTCGTTTCAATCCAAAATTTTAACATTTTTCAAACATTCTATTGATTCGGATTGTAACTGGATCTATGTTAAAGAGACATGGTTATTAAGGATGTGTCTTACAGTTGGTGACACTGAGTTTACATGGGAAATTGCTTTGTTGTCATATTAAAACATATATACTAGTTAATCGTTGCTCAAACCGACCGCTAATCTTTCTAATCTTTGAATTTTAGGTGGTTTTCCTTATTGTGTAAACAAACAACTAAACTTTCGCAGCGGTGTAATGGTTAGGGTCAGCCTAGATAATATTGTTTACAGGCACATAAACAACTTAACTGAATAGGCCATATGTCAATTTATCTATTAAAAAACACATAACATAATTTTAAAAAAATATATTTGTGACTTAATCTTATTATTTTCCGGTAAGGCATGCAACATTCACCGTGAATTTCAAAAGTATCTGTGAACGCTGAAACATGTAATCTTGGGGACAATAAAAAACAATTATGGAATAAAGAATTTTTCACAGATGATGCAGATACGAAACAGGAGAAACCACGGAATTTCATACCTTGGAAAAGCTAACGAGAGAATGAGAGAGAGAGAGAGAGAGAGAGAGAGAGAGAGAGAGAGAGAGAGAGAGAGAGAGAGAGAGTACTCAGTCACAGTTGAGTCAACTGGGGTCGTTGTTATTTGTCGCTTTGCGTTTTGCGGTCACCTATCCAAGTGCTAACCGCACTGGACGGTGCTTAACTTGCGACACAGTAGCGAGTGCTCCAACCACTGCGCTATCCGACACCCCGATAGACACAGAGAAAGAGAGATTGTCCGACTGGTTGTGCTCAGTTATGTGGGGCATTATACGCTGTGCCGAACAAAGGCAGTATATATAATGTTGTCGTCTAAGGCGACTCCTGTATCGGTCAGCGCCTTGATCCACCCTTAAGCTGGAAAAGAGCTATAAAAGAACGGTAACAAATAAATAAATAAAGAGAGACGGATAAAGAGAGATATAGAATGAGAGAGAGAGAGAGAGAGAGAGAGAGAGAGAGAGAGAGAGAGAGAGAGAGAGAGAGAGAGAGAGAAGACTCCCTCTCCTCCTCATCCCTCCACAAACAGCACCACGGCTACAATCATCACTGTCGCTCCCCACAACAACAACAACAACAACAAAAGAAGAAAAAAAAAGAAAGAAATGGAAGGCTACATCGCCTGAATCAAACTATATCGAAGCACTGTTCCAAAGACCGATCAGCTACCACAATCATCAACAGTATCGGTAGATGAAGCCGACACCACAACTTTCGACTATTACATCATCATCATCATCATCATCATCATCATCATCATCATCATCATCATCATCATCATCATCATCACCATCATCATCATCATCATCATCATCATCATCATCATCATCATCATCATCATCCACACCATAATTACCCGTGTTCTGAATCTAGTAATAAGTAAAACAGTAAAGAACTGACGGCTTAAGTTGATTTTTAATAGATTATAATATTTGCCAATTCTTTCCATATTCCTAATAGTGGCACTGTTGTGTGTGATTTCAGGAGAGCGTCCGTTCCCGTGCCTGGAACTGGGCTGCAACAAGACTTTCGTCAGGAATGAGGAACTGACTAGACATAGACGTATCCACTCCGGCGAGCGTCCGTACATCTGTGGAGCGTGCGGAAAGGCGTTTTCTCGCAAAGACCATCTCAACAAGCACTGCCGTATGCATGAAGCCATGCTGATGCCAACCAACAATATTAAACAGTTGATGTCCTGTTGAGTTTAGTTTACAACTGTATTGTGCCCATCTTGAGCTTGCTCTATTGTCTGTGGGTTGTGGCAAGGCAGTACTTCAAGTACTGCTGCATGTACAAAGGCACGCTGATGTCCGCAAAAAATATCAAACAGATGATGTAATTTAAATCTAGCTTCCATCACAAAACACCCTATCTTTAACCGTCTAATAAAGTCTGACATAATTTTACAGCCAGGGAACAATCTGAAACGTCATTTTAAATGTGATCGAAACCAGCTGTACAGCATTTTATAATACTTTGAACATCTCTAAAAGCTATTTCATCAGGAACAAAACTGCTTTGTTCAGAGGATATCTAGGTCTGAACACAGGGGCGATAAATGATAATGATCTCGAAAACTAATAGTGCATGATGATCCTGATAAAATGATGTTGGCCCCATGGAGTGAAAACATTTGTGATTTTTTGGGAGCCTTTCGAAGCTAACATGTTTGCACTATTCGTTCACTGGGATAATTTGTTACTTGACCACCATGCATTTCTTTACCTGAGCATCAACCAGCGACCTGCTGCTTGGTGCTCTTTCTCCATCTTTTAACCCACAGTATGCACTATTCATTTGACCATGTAAGCTGTACTTTTGACTGGATGACAAGGTTATTCAGTGCACCACTGTAAGCTCTAAAATGAGCCGTGCCTTAAAAAAAAATAATCTGAATTTCATTTTATAAGTATGTGAAACAAATTTCACATCAATGAACTTATGTATTATGTCAAAATGATTGTGCGCATGTTGTATTTTCATGATGGCCAAACAAAAAGGCAAATATTACATATACAGAAAACAATGTTGTATGTGCAGTATGTGCTTGTGTGGGTGGTGGTGTGTGTGTTTGTGTGCACGCAAGTCTTCAGAGGAAATGAGTTTGCAAAGTTAGGTTTGGTCTATTTTCTGTTTGATTGGACTGTACGTTCTGCTTCATATAGGACATGAAGCTAGCTATGTATTTGTGTCACTAGTTCCACTCACTCACAAAATCAACAACACTTGCACAAAAACAGGTTTTTCTTTTTAATACAAGGATCCACTGCACACACTCCAACAGACAAATCATTTCATAGCCCAAAACAAATGAACATAGAGGCAGCATAAACAGGCAAAGCAAACAACCGCACGTATCCAGGTAACATAACAGACATAATACTGAAGCCCATTCTCTGCACATATTAACCAAATGGCTGCATAGATCCACATACTCATATAAACAAACCAGCAGAATTAAGAGTAAGACACACACTCATATAAATGCAGCATTAACATACATAAACCAAGTGTGAATAACAAATACCCATAAAGGCAACATTAATAACCACAACCAAAGCTTAAATTTAAAGGAAAAAAATCCCATCCATTTCAATGTCTGCTTGTATAGCTTTCTGAAACTCAACAGTAAACTGAAACTTTTTACGTCCATAAATAAAAATAAAAACACATTCGCAGGCCGAGAAGTAATTTTCAATAGCAACATTTTACAAACCAGACCATTCAGTAAATGACCAACAGCATCCAAGTTATCATTTAAACATGAAACTTTATGACACCTATAGATCTATCCATATAATATATGCAAATAAAAACACAATCATGTCATGCATGGAAGTCATTTTCAACAGCAACAATTTCATAAACAAAGTTCTTGCAGGAAAGTTAGTTAGTTATTCATTGCTTACAAGGTCCAGCGGACTGCAAAGAGCCGAATCAGGACCACAAAATCAAGACCACAACTTCGCTGAAAGAAGACTCACCCCTGATCCGCATAAAAGATCTGCTGAAACAACACTAGTGGTAACACTGAAGGCACTCCACCAGCCAGTCACGCAGGGGACGCTGAGGCTATACTTTAATTTATCAAACCCCCGTTTACAAAAACAAAATAGAATACAAACATCACTATAAAATATCAACAAAACACATAATAAAAAACAACAAACCGAGAAATGATTGAAACAGACAAATTATATAGACTACATTAAAAAAAAAAAAAAAAAATTAAAAACAGACATTTTCCAGCAAATAACAGTCAAATTTTATAATATGGCTTTTACATTACAATAGTTCGACAGTCATTAAAATAAAGAGATACGTTGTTACATCACTTCACCAAGCACCATATACCAACATATCAATGCCCAGAAATACTCTCGTTGGAACTCATTATTGTAATATTTTTACGTTGGTTTATACAGCAGGACATTAGATGATACTACACTTACTAGAAAGACATGTAGTAGTATTTCTGAGCAGCAATATTTCTTTGTAACAGATAACACAAATGATTTTAATTTAATCCTTTCAATGTCATATGCGCAAAATGGTTGACTTTCCCACCGTTTTAGGTTATCATGCACCATGCGGCTAGATTGACAACAATACGGTGAAATGACTAATGATCAACTGAGCTGTAGCATTTAATCACACACTGTGCAGACCAATGATTTGACATTCGGTTTGAAACTGTCATAGGATTATCTCCTGTCAAAATGTTGCTCATTGGCACAGGAGAGCAGCTTTTTTGCCTGATAATACTCAAAAGTTGCATTAATGTTGGCTGAGAAATACAAATGTAATCCCTACATACAAACAAAACTGATAACTCTAAGCTATGATCATTCTTTTTATATGGAAATATTGATATAATAATCATTTTTCGTTTATTCATTCATAACCCATCGGATGAAAACAACTGTCATTCCTCTATGTTCTTCTCTTTCTTTGATAGAAGCACCAGCTTTCACAGACTGAATAATGTTCTGAGCTTTGGGGTTTACAAAGTGGACAACAGCATTCCACAGACAATCACCTACACCATGGAAACATGAAAAAATTGAGATATTTCAAATTTTGATTGGAAACATTAATTTTTTTCACTGAGTTATGAAATCCCTTTGAAGGAATTTGTATCCAGTGTTGGTTACCTCTCCAACATATTCAAATCACATATTCAAATCATTTCACATTACTCCTATCTCTACTTTTTTTTTGCCAATTAACATATAATATATACTTCTCCTCTATACTTTGTGGCGCACTCAGCACTGGGAATTACTGTGCGTAGGACCTGCAAGTCCTTTCTGACATTGAAAGGCTTAAGGATTTCAAACAAATGACAAGCAGATTGCGACCATACTGAATAGAAATCTGTGCAACAATGTCTAGTTCACTTCATGTTTTTGAGTATTTATTTCAATGCTCTCATGAACAGCTGGAAAGATGGGGAATCATACAGATGAGTTAAATGCAATTCCTGAAACTGTAAATATAAAATTTAACAGTATTGACTAAATTGCATTTTAAAATGTATTGTAAAACCTACTAAAATATAACACGTTATATTAACATTGATTGATTGATTGATTGTTGCTTTAGGTCCAGCGGACTTTTCCGAGCCAAATCAGGACCGGACAACCCCCGATCCGCATAAAAGATCTGCTGAAACAACCCTAGTGGGAAAATTGAATGCCCTCCACCGGCCAGTCACTTTACAATAAAGACATCCCACGCAGGGGACGGCTGAGGCTTTACCCCAACTACTCAAACCCCCGATTACAAAAACAAAATAGAATACAAACATCATTATAAATTATCAACAAAACACATACATATAAAATGCCTATATTGCTAAATAGTGACATCATAGGAAGCCCTAGTGACCACCCGGCAGAAAGCGTCCAACATTCCCAAGCTGATCCAACAGACCTCATACAAAAACAATGAGTCTTGTCCAGGAAGAGTTTTCAAGAAAAAAGGTAGGTCACTGATCTAGCGAAGAAGAAGATAGTTTAGCAGATTGATAGGACAGAGCAGGAATGAGAAAGAGCAAATGAGAAAGACAGCGACAGTGGGAATTTAAAGCACTAAATTTCCAGAAAGTGGGGGTACTATTTATACTAAAACCCCCGGCACTCCAACGGGGGTACTGTTGTCGCAGTGAATCTGTCATGCCTATAAAGGAAAGACAGGTTTTCAACTGGGGCTTTCACTTTTCCCTTTATAGGTTAGAACAATCTAAAGTGGCAAGATTGCTCATGACCCCAAGGGGTGTTATATTACAATAAAACCTACAATATATGACATTTTAAAACAAGGGCAAAGTATAGTAACAATATCCATAATATATAAATACAGACCTTGTAAGAAAAAAAACAACAAAACCAACAAAAGTATAGCGTACTGAATATTTTGTACTGTGATACACCTTCACTGTTTTAGCCCTACCCCGTGTACTTCATGAACCAACAGTTTATGTTAGAAAGTAGAAACTAAATTCACCAAACCTGTATTTTTTTAATTAATAAAAATTATTCAAAAATTCAAAAAAGAATGAGAGAATGTATCAAAATAAAATAACCAGTGAAGTGGAGGAAAAAAAAAGAAGCTGAAAAGCAACTACTCAAAGGATAACTTGCAGGATCTCTTTTAACTTCAAGCCCGTTCTGTGGCCTCTTGTCTATCTCATCAGGCAAAGTATTGCAACAAAATAAAAATAAAATCTGTAAAATCTTCTGTTCTGTTCACAGAGAATTTACCTCAAATTACTCACCTATGGAACAGTGAGGTGAACTGCAAATTGTTTTTGTCTAGAAGCAGGATGAAAATAATAATTAGAGCTCATCAATACAAATATAATTACCTGAAAATGGCTTGTCACCTTGAATAATTTAATTTAAGTACAAATATTACTAAAAACTTAAAGATAAACATCGTTTGCATTTGTTTGCACAAAACGTTGCTCATTAACACCTAGTAAATCAAGAAGTACATTTCACTTACTAACTCCCAGAAGAAATTCCCCAAATTTGAAAAAAAACATAATGCCCAGTAGTATTCTTTTCATGGAAATATTTTGTATAGTTATACGTTTATCCATGCTAAATATGCTTACCATAACACTCATTGCTTTAGCAACTCAACACAACAAGAACAAAAAGCAAAAATAATAATTGCAGTTTTACTTATAAAATAGCACATCTACAGAAAAAATGCTTGTTTAGCTCTGACAATGCTGATGTTTGCATATTTGCCATTCACACAACTGACAATCAACTATGAAGTTGCCTTGACCCAAAAACAGCAAAAATCAAAATATAGCAAGATTATGATTTAAGTTCAAAAATTGTACTTCGCAACACTTATATCACATTCTGAATGCTGACTTTAAAAAATACTGCAACGTTTGTGCCAAAATCTAAGCTGCCTTTTAGCATGACATTTAGTTCATAAATTAGACATATATCCTGCGGTTGCCTCAGATATACACATCCTAAAATTACCCCAATAAAGAAGCTGTCAAGAACTAGAAGCAGTTGTAGCTGTAAAAAGTGGCTAAACCTTGTGAGGACAAAAGGCAGCACAAGGGTCATGAGAAAGGTGTGAAAAATGCCACAGAGCCATCCATGCCACCAGTCACAAACATATGGTGAGTGGGTGAGAAACGGGTTGTCAGCACCACCTTGGAGTGGATCATTGTCTGTTTCAGCGTGTAAAGGCACCGAGGCTGTTCTGGCACCACTGGCTCACAGTCACACAACTCGTGGCAGCGTTCATCAAAGGTCAACAGCCTGACGCCGTTAGCAAATGGGGAAATGAGGACACGACCATCTGTGCTGAAGCAAGGCTCTTTGATGAAGCCACGTCCAGAATTGTTCTCCATAATGTAGTAGATGAGCCTGGGTACGCTCTTATAGCGGGGCTGTACAAAGTTGTACAGCAGGTCTCTCATGCTAAGCTGACGGGGCATCCTCCACCTGTTCCATCTGCTACGGCTGCGTCGCCGAAGCAAATCTCTTTCTTGTGAGTTCCAGTGTTCGCCTGCCAGCCAAAGGGCACTGGGAGGTTGTAAAGGGTAGGGGCGGGAAAGACGAGACCAAAGGAAGAAGCTGTAGGGATCAGCACCAGTAGGGATAAACCCAATGTCTGGCCTGCCCTGACCTTGTTGGGCCTCTCTGGATCTTCCTTGACTACTTGGTCTTTCCTCGCTATGACCCGCTTGTGACCTCATTTCACTGGTATCTGAACGTCCACCACCACCCTCACTGCCATCCACATCACCCATCATATCCACATCACTATCCACATCAAAATCCACCTCCTCCTCACTAGAGGTCATCTCCTCCTCATCGTTCATAAGGAAGGACATGAGGCGCAGAGAGTCACGAGATTGCAGCAAACGCTCCACAGGGATGTCTTCCACTCGTGGAGCTGGCAAGGGTGCCTGTGTGCGAGCGCGGGCCAGTCTGTTCGGATAGTGGTGGTGCCAGTTGAGAATGCCTGGTGTGTTCTGCACTGAGCGAAATACGCGAGCCAAGCTTTGGTGTGACGATCGCGTACGTGCACTCGTTCCCTCCTCCTGACACGAAATGTTAAGCTTATCATTACTTTGCTCCATGTCCTCATCATCTTGGGTGGGGGGTGGCAGATCTTGAATGTCATGGATACATGTCCACTGAAACACATGCATCATGTTAGATTTATGCCATTCATTTAGTGATTAACAAAGAACTACCAAAATTAAGTAAAGAAAAACAAGCAACTCTTTCAGTAGTTTAATTTTCATTATTCATAAATCATGAACTATATTAAATTTTATATTATGGACACGAATGCCTTATCATATTTAGAAATTAAATTATTATCAATTATCCAACAAAAACTGTTTCACAAACTGAACCTCCAGTTGTCTCCCTTGAATACCGCCACAAACCAGCATTAATCACTGTGCGCTCCCCCTTGTTGGGGGTATCCATGGTTTTGCCTTCCTTTATTTGTCACCAATATGCTTAGGTGTTGGGGGACGCTAATTTTATCCAACATAATCACTGTTTTTTATACTGCAAATTCAGATATAGACAATATTCAGATTAATTTTTATTTATGTTCAAACAACACACAACTTTGTTTTCTACTACACCAATTTATCCAAATTTAACACAATTTGTATTTTAAACAGGAACTTGCATGTCAAGAATGTTCTCAAAATCTGTTCAAATCTTTAACAGCGTACTTCATCTGGTATTTTGTTTCAGTCATGTACATTGATACATATGGTTATTTACCCAAAACGTTTACTAAAAAAAATGTTCATTAGTGAAGTACCTCACTGACATCACCAATGTTTGTATTTCTGGAGGCTATGCACCAGCCTTGTGGATGAACCTGAAATCCACCACAAACACAAAATTATATAGACCAACATCTGCTTAAAATGCGAAATTAAAAGTGAAATACCAAATGTCTATTCACTTGCAAGCAATAAACACTTCTATAGTCAGGAATAATTGAATACTTTTATGCAGTTTGGACTCTAATATGGCAGAGGAAAAAATGATTAGTCGCCCATTCCAGACAAAAATAGGGCCCTAGTGCAAACAGGTATTTCCTTAATACCTGTTGTGTTTGTATGTGTGTATTGGTATTCTAATGGCACACAAGCCATTTTACCAAATATCCCACAATCTTGATTTTAAGAGTCAACACTGACTATGCATAGTTATTATCCAGAATCAGAATCTGTATCGTCCCAACAAACTAAGAAAAATGTACTTACAGTGTGCAACGAACAATCATCTGACAATAACATACTCAAGAAAGCCATTTACTGGTTTTGCTAAATATTCAGACTGACAGTATATTGTCACATTAAGCACTCTGAACCAACAAACTCTCATGTCAAGAAAGTAAGTACAAAACAAAAGTGAAGCTCGAAAATTGAAAATAATGTATTCAAGTTCATCAGCTTGGAACCTGGGATCAATTTGAAAATATTCAATCTCTGAATATAGCACATCTCTTCAATAAAGGCAAAGAATATTTAATATAACTGAAGGTAACAACCAAGATGATGCCAAGACTGTAATAAAAATGGAATATGAACTGAGAGAGGATGGATGGAAAGGGGGCGGGGAAAAGGGGCAGGGTAGAGGGTGTGTGCTCATGTGTTAAAATAGTCAATTATCACTGTACCTGTAAAGAAGCAATGATTTCAGCACTGTCGTCAACGGGAAAATCATTGATGATCTCCAGACGGTTTTTGGTTCGCTGAAGCAAGCTGTTGAACGAGCTCATGTTGAAGCTGAGTGGTCCTCGAGTAAAGCTCTCCATGTCAATGTTGAGTGTGTCAAGATCAAGGTCATGGATGACTAACAAATGACCTTTTGAAGTGGAAATGATAAGCTTGGAATCGTCGGGAGTCAGCCTGCAGCGCATGAGACCCTGGCTGTGGAACACCTCCCTAGAGCCCTCATCCGAGGAATAACTGAAATATTATTAAATCTGAACCGATTTCATCAGTGTCACAGAGGGTTTATTATACAAAACAGAATAGATGGCTCACAGACATACAGAACAGCCAATATTATTCAAATAATACACAATAATTTTAAGGGTTTGGTGCACAAACAGTATTAATCTATACTGTTGTCACAAAGTGAATTGGCAAATATTTTTATTTGTGCATAAATCACGTGTTTATAGGGTTAGTACAAGTGGCGGCTGTTGACACAGGCACGTGGCATATGTATTCGCTTTGCGTAGGTATATATTTCCTAGTTCATTAATATTTTGGTGATGAGACTCGGCTATATAAAAACTGTTTGGAGAACAGAAGGCTGTTCTCGTATGCATCTGAGAGTGTCTGTGATTGGATGGATGAAATAGGGCTAGGATAGAGTATTAGTGTAATGAAAGATAGATTGTGAAAAAAGAGTTATGCTATTTTGTGTCACCTGGAAATATGTGTTACCGTGTAGGCTGCTTCTGTTTTTCACTGTGGTGATTCTGGATTCTGTTCATGACAGACATGGTAATTTGAATATTTATAGTTTATGATTTACTTGTTGGAAATTTATTGAAACAAATTTTGTAAATGCATTAAATATTTTCATAACTTTATAAATGTAATTGTCTGTCAGACCGGAAACGGGATTGCTTCAGAGAAAATAAGATTATATTATAGTTCAGCCATTTCTTATTTTATTACTCTAAGACATAGTTTTCTTGAATTCCGTTTTAATTATTATTCCACTACCTTGAGTGAGAAAGAAGAGAACCATAACATTAACAAAAGGTTTATTGGTGTTGTGTTCCAACTGTTGTGTATTTTACGTCTTCAGTGTTTCAAGTATATCTCTTGTCTCAACTTGTGTAATTTTGTATAAGAAAGGCATTTTGATGAATGCATGTATACATGAAATTGGAACATTAAAAACTGTTTACAAGTAGGTAGGAATCTTCTGAGAATAGAGCTAATTATTCTATAACATGCAACATGACCACAATTAGGTCCTGAAAACTTAAGGCACCAAGTACTTTCATATAATCATCATCATCATCATCATCATCATCATCATCATCATCATCATCATCATCATCATCATCATCACCATCATCATCAAATAGTGCATGATCTGAAGAAGCAAATTTATTCAAAGTGAAAATAATCATAATAAAACTATGCTAACAAACTGGATAAAAGCAGAAAAGGAGTAAAGCCGACTTGCACCGATGTATTAGCACTTTGTCCTTTTAACATAAGACTTCACTTTTGCAGACAAATAGCTCCACTGAAAGCCTGAGTTGTCTCTTTTGAATATTTGGTCACATACTGTGAAGAAAACTAGGAATGTTCACTGCTAGAATAAATATTGTGGAGTTGGTCTAGTAGTGAAGTTTTCTACTTCCTGCCTGATTTGGTAGGCATTGCCGGACTCAGTAAGCAGGAAAAATACAGGGGTAATTTTGGTCTATGTATCAGTTGGGTGACTTACTTGTTAATATTCCAGGCATAGACCTTCCCGTCAAAACCAGATGTGATGAGTAAGCCCAGAGATGATGCATACTCGATGTTTTTCACCCAGTTGGAATGACCCATAAACACACGCACTTTGTTTTTTAGAAAGCGCAAGTCCCATAGTGCCACTGTGTTGTCATCTGAACAGGTGACAAACGTGCGCGTGTCTAAAAACCTTCAAAAAACACAAACAAACTGAAATTTATAAAAAAAATGAAATTGATCATAATCATTGTTATCGTGAAACTTTTCCATTTATATTTTAGTTGTATTTCTAAATATTGAAATGTAAGTAAAAAGGTTTACGCATATTTTCTGCTTATTCTACATAGTTTTAATGTCCATGCATACATTTTAATTAAAATCATGCATTTGTCTTAAACAAAAGGGCTTTGCTCCAGTCAAAGCTGTTCTTCAATAAAAAGCAAAAACAGATTTTAGCGGCACGTATTGATAAGCAGCTAATTATAACCTAATTTTCAACAAAACTCAAAGCAATGAAGTCTGTTGAAAATACGCACTTTCACCCTAAATTCAGTTGTTAAAATTCCATCATAAACCCTTCCTGTACCAAAGAAACGATGCTGCCGACCTGTTGGCTCCTGAAGAGGATCGTCTCGGCTTGTTTACTCACTATGAACAAGACTGGTTAATACGATGCTGTCGATGGCGGTTATCTGCTGTCGTTTTCATGGGTTTCTATCTATTTTCCTGTGAATTACTGTAACAGTGACAGATGCACAACCAACATTCTCTCTAGCAGTGAATTCTCATCGGCATCAGATTTTGTTACTAAAATGAATTTGTATGCTTACTTTTGGCTTTAGAAAGCACTAATAGTCTCAGTGCTTAATATGATGGGGGTTATGACCATGACTGTATTGAGGCACACTTTTCTTTTGTTCCAAATGCATTGGGAGTAAGCAGACCATAACAATCCCACATATTTTTACAAAATATAAATAATTAATAAAGGTACATTATTTTATTTATTTTATCTTTTTTATATAGCACTTTTTCAGCTCAAGAGCGGCTCAAGGTGTTGGTTGATACAGGATCTAACTCAAGCCAGCTGAGGTGCCCCCATGCAACCTTTTGGCGTATAGTCTGGCACCCAAAGGACTGAGCACCATAACAGGTGACCAGGGATGGGGAGAAGGGACCTGGCGCATGCTGGGTATATTTTGTGTAGCTGGCACTCACCCATCTACAACATCAGTGTCAGGATCTTTAAAGTCCATGTGATGGAATGCGCAGACTAGACCTCGGATTTATACTCCAATCCGAAAGTTAATTCTATCTAAAATAAGAACATATATATACCTTCCTTTTCCTACTGTGCAATATGAAAAAGGAAAAGATTGCCCCGTTTGTTACTTTCTGCCAGATCTAAATATGACATCATCTCTTTCGCTAGTACTTTGCAAAATGATGTAGTCTCCAAATGGTTACAACAGACTACATGCTGCTGACCCACTTTAATGATGACAGACTCTAATGTAATTTTTGACAGATGTCATTTTCTTTTACAATCATAGCATTAGCAGATGCTAGCATGGTTATAGTTGTTGAGGAAATTAGTTCAATTTATTAACAGTGTCATTTCTGTGTTTTGACAACTTAGGCTGAAAAGCCTGCTCCTAGTCTATCAACCCAAAATATACAACAACAACAAAAATAATTAGAAGGGCAAAACCCATATGACTCAAATGCTCCTTATGGAACTTTTAATATTCTACATGAAAATAAGTGCCCCCCCCCCCCTTACCCCTACCCCCCCCCCCCCCCCAAAAAAAAAAAAAAAAATCTGAAACAGTGACATTAACATGCAAAGTAATACTAATTTGGATCTTGCCATGATCTTGACTTGGACTTCTGGCTCAGAGTGGACATTATTGTACGATTAAATAAACTAACCAAAAGTTATATTATGTCAAAAAACTGACCTTTGGATGGCCTTGCCCTTCAATGACCTTTACCTTGAGATTACCATGACCTTCGCATGACCTCCCTTCGCATGATCAAATGACCCAATTTTGAATCATACTATGGGTCAAATATAGAGCCATTCCACTGTTCAATGACCAATTTTTTAACGTTTTTGTAACACCTTAAATGACCTTGACCTTCAAGATCAACACAAAAATGAAACAAATATGAGAAATCAATCTCTAAATACAACAAGTTTTGACTTTATATCTCTCCTAGGTTATGGTCAAGGTCACTGAGGCCATTCATCATCAAGGTACATATAAACCTATTTTTGGACAGCTCCAGTGACGCTGACGTTGGAGCGAGGTTGACCAAATTTGCACAGAATGTGTGTCTCATTGATATGTAACATAAAAGAATCATGTTCAAATCAATAACTTAGGAAAAAAGTGAAATTTTGTGAAAAATTGTCATTTTTTTTACTAACATTTGTTGACCTTGTGGCCTTGAAACTCATTCACTGATCATTTTTGAAATAGAAACCATCTTACCAAGTTTAGTTATGATAGATAAAATAGGATCTAAATACATAGCCACTTTAAAGTATTGCACAGACAGACGGTGGATGGTAGCCATTTTAATGTCATTTTTAGACTATTTTAGGACTTGCACAGATTTACAAAAATCTTGGGGTTTTTTGTTTTGCTTTTTGGGTGAGAATGGGAGTGTTTGAGTACATAGACTCCAGACTTGCCTAGCTAAAAAGCATGTTGACAGTACTCCAGGCAGCTCCTATCCTATCCTATCCCGTAACTCTGAGGTCGTAGGGGCACCACAGATTTTTGTCTAACCAGCGTACGCCATCTTTCCCTGTCCTCAGCAACCCTGATTGTTTCGCTCAGTGTCAAACCAGTCCATTCTCGAATGTTGTCCTCCCACCTCTTTTTCGGTCTCCCTCTTCTTCTACCTCCTTGCAGGATGGTTTTGGCAAGACCTGATGATCTGGTGACATGGCCATACCATCTGAGTTTCCGTTTTTTCACCACTGTGAGCAGGTCATCGTGATTTCCAATGGCTTGTATGATGGTCTGTTGGACATCGTCGTTGGTGATGTGCTGGGTATAGAAAATGCCCAGAAGTCTTCTGTAGCACCTCATCTCCATGCCTTGTATTCTTCGTTGGGCAGCTCAAAACCAGATTTTGGAAGCTTTGACTAGATTTTTGCATTACCAACAGACTTTTAATCTTCTTGTAACACATTAATATTGACACTGTGAACAAAGTGTACTGAAATAATAGAAATGCGTGTTTACTAAGCAAATGATATTACAACGTATAAAAATGAAAGGACAAATGAAGAGTTCACGTCAACGTTTTGCAGAAGAGAGCAAATAAACTTTCTTTCAAATAAGCAACACATCACACTTGCTTCAGGTTACACAATATATGCATGTATTCGGCACCAGTAGATTTCGTTTGTACCTGTAAAAGGCTCTTGATGGATGTGTGACCTTTAGCAACTTCTTCAAACTTTTCCTGTGATTTTGATGATAAATGCTTTTGCAGTCGTTACGGCCGCCATGTGTATCGGTGAAGTAAATTTTGCACAAAGTGCATCTTGCAAACGTTGGCCCTTTCGGAGATGTAGTCAGCCAAGGCCCATTTTCTTTGCTTTTGATTCATCTTTATTGAGATAGGGAGAACGGCCTGCATCAAGGCTTCGCTTCATTTTTCATGCTAGTACATTGCAATGTGCAGAATGGAGGAAACGGGAGCACAAATGCGGGGAACTTACGACATGTGCTCATGCACCACCTCAAGTAAAAAAAAGTAACTACACTGCACGTCTTTTAAACTAAAATATTTAATAAAAAAAATTTTTATATCAAAAATTTTTTTTTTTTAATTTGACCATATTTTTAGCACGCTGACCAGACGACCGTACTACAAGGTTAAATTGCGTAAGAATATGGTGAAAAAATGTACAGTAGGCAAGTCTGACAGTCACATTGCCATTCATGCGAGTCAAAAATGCAGTTGAAAATATACCTGACGCAGTTGACACAGTCAGTGTGAGCATTATCCTTGGCCTGGATCAGCTTTTGGTCCATAGGGTCAAATACCAGAAAACTCCTTCTTTCACAAGCTGCCACCAAAGCGGACCTGCAAACCACCAAGCACAATGCTGTAACTCAATTCATAATGGGGTTCTGCGCTTTTGTCTGCGTGCCTACTTTATCAGCGGCAGGGAGTAATGCATGTACCTGACAATGGTTAATATAAATATGCATGCTTCTCAAATAATGATTACATTTGAGACTACATTTCATACAGGCAAACATTCAAATGTACCATAGCATGGAGATCACACTCCAAAAAAAGTATACATCAAATTAAAACGAAATTCTTTGTTATTTTTAAAGGATATCAAGGATGTTTGTTTACTTCTTGTGACGAGTTTACTTGGAAACTGCATTATTGTCACAATGAAAAATATTATCATGTCTATTTGTTGATCAAACTGGCAGTTAAGCTATGAATTTAACATCTCTTCTTTGCTCAGTTGTGCTTAGTAAAGGAAAAACTATGCCTCCTAAGTACTTTCACAGTGGTGCTATTCTTAGAATCAACCTTGATGCTATTAATATGCAAGAGAAGTGATGTGTCTTGTTGATCAGCCTCTTCAACATTATTAAAACTTACTGTGTAAAAACAGAATGCTCATCTACTTCTTGTTGGCAGATCATGCATCCTTGTTGGTATAGGTTGATCACTGATCACAATTATTCAGCAAACTGTGTATTTTGGACCTCAAATGCAGCAGCGTATAGATACCCACCCATCTGTGGAGAAGTCAAAGTTGAAGATGCTGCCAAAATGACTATCGACTGTTTTCTTGGGGTCCCAAAAGCCCTTGACATCCACTGAGCTGTGTAGCAATAGCTGATACTGTCTCTTGTCCCTAAAGAAGCAGTACCACCCTTCTCTCTTCCTTGCAGCCATGTTGTAAGATGCTGTCTCCGGTTCAGCCTTGTTTCTGATCCCTCCCACATTCTTCTGTGTGTTTCTGTCAAAGTTATAAGGTAACAAAACAGTGCTGTAAACTTTCCACATACTGGAAACATTATCAATTGTTGATTAAAAACAAAAATATTGATATAAGTCCAAAGAGCACACAGACCAGAAGAGAGATGTGTATTTTATTGATTTATAGTTAAAGTACTACATCATATTATACTTAAAAAAAGTTCAAATTTAATCTCAAGACAGTAGAGAAGAGGAATATGAAGGTGAAAGACAGCTCACCCATTCTAGAATTTATTTTTGAACCCAAACCAGGAGTGGTATTTATAGTGAATGGCCCATACTGAAGGCATTTGATACTATGCCACATCTCAGACTTTTATAGAAATTAAAAGGTTATGGCAAACGCGATAGTCTCCTCGTATGGATTCAGAGTTTTCTGATTGAAAGGACTCCGTGATAGTAAATGGTAATAATTCTGGAAAAATAAGCACTACGGGCAGTATACTCCATGGGCCGTTTTGGGCCCAACATTACTGATATAATTTAGAAATGACATGTGAGAGGAGGTAAATTGTGACATAAATATTTGCTGATGACGAGAAGGCATAAGCAAAGGTAAGTGAGGGCAAGGAGTCTATGGAGAGAGTGCAAAAATGTAAAATGACAAATTAGATGAGTGGACAAACACATCGCTGCTTAAATTCAACAGCTATAAATGTAAGATGTTGCACCTGGGCAAACATCACTCACAAGCATCAAGTATTTTATGAGTGATGGTAATGAAAGTTA
Organism: Oncomelania hupensis; assembly: GCA_036898135.1. Classification (NCBI taxonomy): domain Eukaryota; kingdom Metazoa; phylum Mollusca; class Gastropoda; order Littorinimorpha; family Pomatiopsidae; genus Oncomelania; species Oncomelania hupensis. The sequence continues at coordinate 69,898,334 of CM072511.1, read as the reverse complement.
TAAGATTGAGTCAACTGGTGCCAAGAAAGATCTTGAGTAGATTGTGGATATGTAACTCAGCTTTGAGACTAACACTGAGAAAACTGTTTAAGAAGGCTAACAAAATATTAGCCGGCTTGTCAGAGTCATCAGTAATAAATCTAAGGACATCATGGTCCCACTCTTTAAGGCACTTATATGTCCCATATTGGAATATGCTAACCCTGTTTAGTGTCCATATAACACGTTGATTTGATCAGAGCAGATTCACCAGGAAAATATATGAAATATTGGGACTCTCCTCCTGCATGGAGAGACTGATATCGCTAAGGCTGCCCAGTTTGAAGTATAGGAGAAATTTTTAAAATGATGCAAAATTAGTATGATCCTTTAACTAGTTTATCTAGTTTGACATTCACTCCTGAGATGACTGACTTGTGTGGGGATCCCCTTATTCATACTTATGTTAGTACTAGTAGGCAATTTCTTCATTTCAGCAGTTTTTTAACTACCAGAGTTGTAATCTCGTGAATAACAATAACACACAATGCAACTTTATTGTTCGATAAAACCAGAAATTTGCATTTGGCATGCCCTCCATGCATGCAACATAAATAAGGACTAAAAATACAACAATTAAAAAAATAAAGTAAGATCTGCTTACAAGCAGCCAGCTTTTTGCCCTCTCATGTTGCAGAAAACACACTCTTTAACTGTTTCCACGGAAAGCTTTCAGGCATCGATTTTCTGAAGAAATTACCTACTACCATGAGTATGAATAAGTGGATCCCCACATAAGTCAGTCACCTCAGGAGAGAACGTCAAACAAGATAAAGATTTGTCCAGTTTATTCTTAAATAAATGTATGGCATCTGACTGTAACAACTTCCTTTGGCATTGTTAGTAATCCTGTCAGTAAAAAAGTGCTGATATAAACTAAAATTAACAGTCTTTTTAACTAATTTGTAATCATGACAATGTGTTAAAGTGCTATCTGATTTAAATAATAAGGTCTTTGTCGTTTTGGGCATCAGACATGTTGTGCAAGATTTTGTAAACCTCTATCATGTCTCCACTCAGGCGCCTGTAATCAAGTCTAGGAATCTGAAGATGTTTTAATCTCTCCAAGATCATTAAGCCCCATTATATATCTGGCAAAGATTCTCTGTACTGTTTTGATTTTGTTTGAATTTTATATAGCCTTTATAGGCCCTATGCTTTTTTTTAATATTTGTACCATATCTTTTTTTTGCACACCAAAATTCGGGAGTTGCCATTTGTCAAGTTTAGACAATAATCACAGGGTCGGAAGTCTCTTTTTTCGTGTTTATAACTTTCACTATCACTACTAAATCTGCAGTCAGATACTGAGATAGAGAAGTAGAAGTTACCAAGAACTTGAAGAAGAAATAAGAAACTTCCAAGCCTGTAGAATTAGTATACCAAAAATAAACTTACACTTTAAAACTCGCTGACTAACCGCGCCATAATCTTGAAAGTTGTTTGGATTTCGTGGTTGTAGTAACTGGAAGCAAGATTGTTCCGATGTTGCAAAATCTAAGAACTTATGTGAAAGCTCTTCGTACAAAACCATTTGTTGATCTTCTGCAAGATGTTATGCGATGTTGGTTGTTTTTTAAAGTTATCTCCCTTGAGAGGAAACAAACGAAAAAAAAAAAAACAAAGAAATAATGCATGAAAATTAAAAAATTAAATTTTTTTATTTCATATATGTTTGTACACTTTTAAGTTTCTTAGCGTGGAGAGTTAATGTTAAGGAAACTTTGTAATAAAAAATAAGCTGCCCTGATTTGCATTTCAGTTTATAATTCAAAAAATCATATAGAGTAGGCCTAATGAACTTGCATCGTCTGCTAAAACTAAACCGGAAGCAAGATTCTTCGCGCTCTCTACCCAAAATGCAATTTACGCATGCGCTACTTTGATTCGCGTGTGTATAAGTGTCGCCATTATCAGTAGTGTCGAGTGAGATCAACTCTATTATCACGTTCAATATTTGTGTGAAATTTATTACTATCTGTCACGTCGACATATTCTATAGCTCACCATGGATGACGGACAAGCCAGAACACTGTAAGTATTGCTCATGTTTTAGTACTTCCTTTGCAAATTGTTGAAATCACGAAACCGACTGCCGAAATTGTGCACTTTCACAATCAGTGAACTAATATATTGGCATATTTTCCTAAGGTACGTCGGAAATCTGGATACCACAGTGACAGAGACGCTGCTAATGGCGCTTTTCGGACAGATTGGACAGTGCAAGAGCTGCAAAATAATTCACGAGGTGAGTGAAACAGATAATGACCACTGATTGTATGAATCGGCGCATGTGATGCAGACTTTGGAAGTTGCCTCCATTGTCTTGATTTTGATTTGCACCCACTAAGGACAGCAGTGTCCGACCATGAGACCGCGTGTCTTTTGTGTACGATATTAAATGTGTACTCCTGTGTATCAGACTTAACTATTTTGGAATTTGGTTCATTATTGTCATTTACTTTAAGATTTTAAACTTGATCCCATGCGAGCTTCCGGTTTGTATAATTCTTGTATGTCTACAATATCCGGTTTGGGTATTTTGTATAAAGGGGTTGAAAAACTTTGAAAACATCTTTATTTTAATTACTTGCATGTATATCATTATTTTAAATGAAGTAGAGGCGTTCAGGTAGATTGTTAGAAATAGAACACTACCACTGCACAGGGACCTGAATAAGAATTGTGGCACATTCATTTGTGTCTCTATCTCTCATGTTATGTGTTTATAGAAGAAAATAAAAAGGGGTTGTTGTCCATTCGTGTTTAATAAATTCCTTCTGTTTGATTGATGAGAGTTGTCAGCTGAGGTTCCTTAGTCTATGTCACACAACAATGTTTTGTATGAAAATAAAGGACACATTTCTTTAAAAACGTGTTTGCAGTTTGTCATGCTGCAAGAAAACAGTGTTTCCATGTGTTTTCATTTTCAGATTTAGTTCATGGTCTGGGCTATGTTGTCTGCTTGGTTTGTGGACAACAAACCAGTCAAAAGTTTGATTCCGTTGAGCGCAAGATTATTCTTCTTCTTCTTTGTTGTAGGCAGCCAACTTCAATATGTTGAAGAAACTTGCTGCACTTAGGTGAATGCGGGGTGTGTTTTTGTCACTGGCACTCACCCGTCTAGGACATGAGCATCAGAATCTTTAAAGTCCGTTATGATGGAATGTATGCGACACAGACTAGACCTTGGTTTATATTCTCATCCGAAGGAGTAGGAAACAGGAGTAAAGTGTCTTTCCCAAGGACACAACACAATGCCTTGGCCTGGGCTCGAATCATATTTGGATGATCAGGAATTTGCGATTAAGCTGAAGTCTAACTAGTTGAAACGTCAAACTCTCACTATAATTTACAAAAACATTTAAGAGCCAGCCTGGAAATTTAATTACTTTTCTGTGAACAACTCGCTGCACGAGTAAGAAGATGGTAAGTCATTAAAATGTATTTGCACGCTCTCTCACCTTTGCCTGAAACATAGACATTTTTACAAGTGTTATTTTTCCTGTTTTGTGCCTTGACTTTATCCTAACGAAGCACAAAGAGAACATGGTATGCTAGGCCACTATCTGAATTATCTGCAAGTAACAATATTATCAATGTCTGTGCAGCAATTTTTTTATATACAGCCCATAACCTGTTTACAAAAAAGTTGAAGCACAAGACGTAAATTGGAGAAAGTACAAATACTAATGATTTAACGTCCTATCCTATAACTGAGTATAACTCGGAAGTCATTGCAAAACAGATGTAACCGCTAAATTCCATCTTTCTCCGTCTTCGTGGCTTCTCGTTGTGTCAAGCCAGTTCTTTCTTGAATGTTTGTCATTGATATTGTGCTGGGTATAGGAAATGTCCATAAGTCTTCTGTAGCACCTCATCTCCATGGCTTGTATTCTGCGTTGTAGGTCTGCAGTGAGGGTCCATCCTTTGCAAGAGTATAGGAAGATGGAGATGCCAAGGGAGTGCAGCGACCTTGTCTAGGAGTGTAGACTTATGGTTCTGCCTTTCCAAATGAGCTTCAACCTTGTAAGGGTCTTGTTTGTGCTATGCTGGAGAGGACTTCATTAATTGATACAATTTCTCTTAAATATTTTAAGCTTTGTGCCATGTTGAGGGACTGGCCTTGTATTTTGATGTCCATGTTGATGCCATTGGTGTTTTTGGTAATCCTTTTTGGTCTCCTCTGTGCTTATTTCCATTCTAAAGGCTCTTGAAATGGCGTCAAACCTCTGTACCAGCTGTTCAGGTTATTGTTCCTCTCCAGCCAATCCATCAATGTCATCCGCAAAACAGGTGGGAGATTGCTCTACCCCTTATACTGACTGTGCCTTCATGATCTGCCATGATGCGCTCTACAAAGTTGAAGTGTGTTGGAGAGAGTAGGCATCCTTGATGCTCACTGATATCCTGTTTCGATGGTGCTGTTGTCATATATGATACATACAGGCTTTTGATGATTTTTATAATGTTGGGGCTGATGTTGTACACTATCATAGTTGCCCACAGAGCTGCATGCCAGACTCGGTCAAACACTTTCTTGAACAGTTGAAGTCTACAAACACATAATATAGATGTTGTTGGTGCTGTATGTATTTCTCACAGATTATGAAGTTGAAAATCTGCTCAGTGGTATTTCATCCTGCTCTGAATCCTGCTTGTTCTTCAGGCATGATTTGTTCGACATGGTTTTTAATCTGTTGAGTATTATTTCAGGAGGACTTCACTGGGATGAGGCTGAAGATGCAGTAATTTTTACACTACTGAAGGTTACCTTTTTTGGGAAGAATGATGACAAGCAACTGGGTCCATGGTGTCGGCCACTCACCACTCTGCCAAATCTTTTTACAGATAATGGTGAGGGCGTCGATCGTCTTTTCTCCTCCTGCTTGAAGCAATGCCGCAGGTATGTTGTCCACTCCCACTGACTTCTCCTTCTTCAGCAATTGATCTGCTGCCCCAACTTCTTCTCTGAGAATTGGGAGGATTTCTTCTTCTCTGTTCTGGGGACCTGCTTGACCTGATGAGTCTCCGTTTGGTGTGTGGTTGTAAAGGTTAGAGCAGTACTCTGTCCATCTATCCAAGACTTCTTGTTCTTCAGTAAGGTGCGCAACACTTGCTGCGGATGGTGGAGACCTGGGCTGTTTAACACTTGTCAGACGCTTCACAGCCTGGTAGGTGTTAATTCTTTCTGTTGTTCTTGTTCAGACTGTTCTCTATTTCCTTGCATTGATCTTCTATCCAGTTCTGCTTTGCTGTGCGCATACAATTTCTGAGGTTACTGTTTATTCATTGGTAGGTGGCGACTCTCTGAGGTGGTTTTTTTACATTTCACATCTCTTCATTTGTTACACAGAAAAGTTTAGACATGATCCACGGTTTCTTCTGTGGACGGTGCTTGCCAAGGATGATCTCAGTGGCAGCATCTGTCACTGGTGGTCACGGTGTTGACATCTGCTTCATCAATTTCAAAAATGATCTGTGGTGCAAATTTCCCTCCAATTGTCATGTGGCTTGGAATATTTCTTCCGCCTCCGGGTCTTGCAGTTTGTTCAGGTCAAACTTCAGCTTGGTGCACTTTGCTTTGTTTACTGTCTTCAAGTGGAGCCGGAAAGACCTCACAAGATCGTGGTCACTTCTGATGTCTACTCCTGGGAAAATGCGTGTTTTGCCAGTGTTGATGCTTGATCTGAAGTGTTTTTTGACCGTGATGTAGTTGATGTGGTTGTGATGGTCCCCACTGGGACTGTGCCAGGTACATCGTGTGGATTTTTTGTGGGGACCAAGCGTGTTTGCCAGTAACAGATTGTTGTTTCTGGCAAGCTCCAAGAGTATGAGACCTTTGTCATTTGTCACGTTGTTGCAATGGGGTCCACATATATATGTCCTCAGTTGTGGTATGCATCTTGTCCAACCTTGGCATTCCAATCGCCTTAATAATAATAATAATTTATAATAATAATTTATTTTGTATAGCGCAATTCAAACATTAAATGCTTCACAAAGCGCTTGATCACACGCAGCCACACACAGATACACACACATAATAAATCTATTCTGCATTTAAAAACAAGATAACATGTAAATCTAGTGAATGTAACAAACCAACAAATAAAAGTATAAAATCAGTCAATCATTGAATCAATCAATCAACTTATAAAAAAAAAAGAGTAATTTCAAAGAAAAAATAAAAGAGAGGGACGTTAATACCAAAAGAGGCCTTACACTTTGACTATGTACTTTCTCGGTATTTGATCAAAGACAGCCTGCAGATGTTCATATATAACTTTTTGATTATAAGTCTTCGACTGCCTTGACCTTGTCATAATAGTTTGATGTTGGGGCGTAGGTCTGGATGATAGTGATGTTGAAAGGGCTGCTTTCGGATGAATCATAATGAGTCAAGGATTTGCCAGTTTTTTTTCATCAAGAGCTTGCAATTAGAGTAAGAATAAGAGTAAGCAATATGTCAATTTTAACTTTCCCACTCAGAAAATTACTTTCCCGCTCAAAGATGTACTTGCCCACATAGTGAAAGCTAAAAATAAATGTTAAAAATCACTTAAAACAGGCACAGATAATCTATGCACAATTATGGAGGCTTGGACTCTGCAGAATTCTCAAACAAAATCAAGTTTGTGATGTACCAACAATGAAAACAGAAGGAAGTGCTTTGTCATTTATGGAGACAAAAAACTTTCTTTTTTTTAATTATTTTTTTTTTACATTTGTTTAGTCTTTATCCAAATCTTGACATCACACCTCACTTTACCATGAGAAACAAAATAAATGGCGCACTGTCATTTGGCGGACGTTTGAACAATTAATCAAATATGCCGTGAAATATCGCCCCACTAATAATTTAAGGAGCGCTGTCATTGGCTGAAGGTTGTCCAATGGAATCTGCTGTAATAGATTAGTGTGAGGTCAAAATTTCAAACACACATTCCACAGTTTTCTACATAGATCAAAGTGAATATGATTCGGTGCCGATGATTAAGTTGTGTTGTTTAACGTTCACAGCTTTTCTACTTGTCCCAGTATCCAGAAATTGGGATTTGGCAGTCCTTGGAGGTTAGGCATGGCACCCATGACAGTGGCCAGAATTTAAACATGCTAGCAGTAAGTAGGTGAAATATCCTTCCTAGAATTCAATTGATCGACCAACTGTCTGACATCTGGACTGCTACTGATCAGCTGAAGGATGGTCCGTGATTTTAACTTAAGTACCTTTTTACCACCACAAAATTGCTTCTGCTTATTTTAAATATTGTTTATTAAACAAAATGACTCCAGTGATCTTGACCTTTGTAGTGGAGCAAATATGATGGTAAAGGAGACAGGCCACTATCCTAGGTAATGTTCCTATGAGGCGTGGTCAAAGTCTATTCAATGATTCTTGAGATAGGGCATCTGACAGACCCAATTACATTTGGCTCATTCTGATTCCCCCAACTTATCTGGAAATACAAAATGGCATCTAAACCTTTTCCTCCGAATGAGAGTACTTTCTGAGGCTTTTTTTAAAAGCTGGTTAACCGATCATCTATGGTGCCCCAACGACCTACTGGATAGGATAGGATAGCACTATTCATGCTAATCACTGTTGACATTGCTTAACCATTAGGAAGGTTATTTCCACCACCTAGCTACTGTCAGATTGGTCCAGAAATGAAAATGTGCAGGAATTAGCTGATGATATTAAAAGGTCAAGCTGATAAAAGCACTGCAACCTCCCACTAGAGACACAAGGACTCCAAGGAGCAACAAATGCCACTCGCCCAAAATATGCAGCCAAGTACTAATATGTAATGCTTACTTACTTGGATATTGTGAAAATTAAATCATCGCTTGTCTGCTATTGTAATTTGTTATAACAGCCTGCAGTATTGGATTTTTGTGAATAAATGAATTTGAATGGTTTGATTTGGCTCCCGGAGAGCAATAATAGTCTCGGTGATAATGATTGGGGGAGATATGCCACATTTCCATATGTATCGAGAATAAGGAGACAATCAATAGTCAATATATTCTTTATTCCATCAAAAAGGAAAATATGTTTTGCCACCAGGATACTCGCTGTATAAAAACACATTACATAGGCAAGATCATAAATAATTAATTTATAATTATCAACAAAATAAACCTTCCTAGATTTTTTTACAAAATACAAATTCATGTACTTTCTACTAAGCTCAATCTGTTTTTAGAAAATGTATACCTTCCTATACCTCTAAAAAGTAGTTCCAGTGTGTCAAAACTATTTTAAAAAAGTTAGACCTGCCTATTTTTTGCTCGTTCTAAAAGCTTTTGCTCGTTCTAAAAGTATAATCTTTTACAATAGTTCTTCAATGAAATATTATGTTGTCTCCAAACACTATGATTAGGATTGGGAACATTCATTCTTCTTTACTTTAGAAACTTTTGAGGGGTTTATATTAAACTTTATTCCAACTTTGCATTATGTTAGCAGCATTTATATTTATGGTGATTCCATTCTAGCTTACATTGCGAGTTTCTTTTTGTTTCGGTTTAGTTGTCATATCAGCATGATGAAAAAGAGGGGTATAAGAATGATTACAATTTTGTGTGAGTGAAGCCATCAGGGCTGCTGAGGACAGAGAAAGATGGAGTATGCTGGTTAAAAGATCATCTGTGGTGCCCCTACGACCTCCAGGTTACGGGACAGGACAGGAAAAGATGTACCTTATAGACTTGTCACATAACATCATTTTGCTATTAATTTGATCCTGCTTATAAATGATTTTGATTTAGTAACCCGATGTGGAACTGTATTCCATTTCCCTCAGTGAAACTAATACAAAGCTGACCGGTGTTTTCGTTAACACAATATTTGATTTGCATATTAATACAAGTAATACAAATTATATTTATTTATTTTGACATTGAGTTTTAAAAGCCATTGAATTTTTAAGAAATAAATTGTTCGAATAGTCTTTACCATTTAGCAGAATTGATGAAATTTCTTGTTTGTGCCTAAACTGTAAGAAAAAAATACTATGAACGCAGACTGGGATTATCTCTCTTTGACCATAAAAGTTGGTACCAATATCAATTACTCTTTTGAGGGACAGAGTTTTTAAAATTAAAAATTTGAATAGCAATTTCTTTAAATTAGTTTTTATAAGGTTCAACAATTTACAATTTCTGTTCAAATGAATAAAAATGTAGACCTTTTTTTTTTTAGGGGTTTTGGAGAAATGGCTTAGAAATGGTGCAGGTCATTAGAATTGCCAGTCATCTAAAGTCATGCTGTTATAGTCTCCCTTGGTCTTGAATGCATTCAACAAGAGGACTTGACTTTGCTAGTGGGATGAGGTATAGATTTGTAATTCCCTACCATTTCAACAAGAGGACTTGACTTTGCTAGTGGGATGAGGTATAGATTTGTAATTCCCTACCACCCAATCTCTGCTCCAACCTTCAGTATATTCCATTCAGAGCAACAGTCTGCATTTTGACATTTTTGTGATTCAGTAAAAATAGGACCAAAAAACATTTATTCATCCAAAGGTTTACAATTTAAAATTTATTTTCAGGCATGCAAAACGAAAATAACAATAAACAAATACTGTGACAATTAACAAATTATGATAGAATAATGATCTCAAATGTTATGCTGGTGAGGTAATGATGCCGACGATACTGAGATGATGATTTTAATGACAACAATGGTGGGACAAAAATAATCATGATGATGAAGACGATGAAAATGAACGAACAAATTAATTACATAAACACTTGCAACAAACACATTACATTACGGTCCTGATTTGGCTCGGAAGAGTCTGCTGGACCTAAAGCAATAATCATGCAATGTAATGTAGAGCTAAGGATGGGTGGTGGCGGTGGTCTGAAACAATACACAAAACAAAACAAATGGAGGAATGATGATGATGGTAGGCAAGATCAGAAACATTTAAGGAAGAGATGATTTTTCAAGTTGGATTTGAAAGTAGCTATGGTTGGAGAGCTGCGAAGAGAGAGGGGAAGGGAGTTCCAAGTTGAAGGGCCAAGCACTGAGAAAGATCGATGGCCAGCTGAGGAGAGTTTGTAGCGGAGTATGTGAAGCATGAGTGTGTCAGAGGAAGAATGAAGATTTCTAGAAGGCTTATGGAATTGAATGTTCTGGGTGAGGTAGGAAGGGGCTAAGCCATGGATACACTTGTAACAGAAAATAGCGATTTTGTAGATAATTCTATGACACTGGAGGCCAGTGAAGTGTAGAAGGGGAGTGATATGATCAGATTTTTTATTTTTGAGAACCAGATGTGCAGCTGAATTCTGAACACGTTGGAGCAGATAAATAGAAGAAGAAGGAAGTCCAGCCACGAGAGAGTTACAGTAGTCTAAGAGTGACAAAACAAGAGATGAAATGAGTTTGACTCTTTGCCTCTTTCTCTTTGACCCGGCCAGGTCTTGGTGCAGCAAGTGAATTGCATTCTATAGTATGGATTTGATGGCTTGAATACCTTCCTTCAGTGGTGAGCTTCTAAGTCGGCCACCGAACAAGCGATCATGCTGCTTGCCGACTTCAATTTCTGCAATCTGGATGAGTCTGCAGCCTTCAGGTTGCCAAGTAGCATGGTAGTAAGTGATGATGCTGTCTACTGTGGCCTGGTAAAAAGCATGAGCATGATTGCCACAGGACCTCTATTTCCTCAGGAAGTGTAGTGACTGGCTGCGATTCTTGATGAGCTAGATGTTGTTTACTGAGCAGTCTGGTTGGGCATCAAGGATGGTGCCCAAGTACTTGTAATTCTGGACTGTCTTTACATGCTCGCTGTTGATCTAGAGAGGAAAGAGGGGTAGTGAGCTTCATCTGAAGACCACAATACGCTCCTTAGTCTTGTCAATATTCATGAGGAGAAAGTTCTCCTGACACCACCTGGGGTCATGAGCAATCTTGCCACTGCTATAAAGGGAAAAGTGAAAGCCCCAGTTGAAAACCTGTCTTTCCTTTATAGGCATGACCGATTCACTGCTGCAACAGTACCCCCGTTGGAGTGCCGGGGGTTTCAGTATAAATAGTATCCCCACTTTCTGGAAATTTAGTGCTTTAAATTCCCACTGTCGCTGTCTTCCTCATTTGCTCTTTCCCATTCCTGCTCTGTCCTATCACTCTGCTATACTATCTTCTTCTTCGCTAGATCAATGACCTACCTTTTTTCTTGAAAACTCTTCCTGGACAAGACTCCTTGTTTGTGTATGAGGTCTGTTGGATCAGCTTGGGAGTATTGGACGCTTTCTGCCGGGTGGTCACTAGGGCTTCCTATGATGTTATTAGTTAGCAATATAGGCATTTTATATGTATGTGTTTTGTTGATAATTTATAATGATGTTTGTATTCTATTTTGTTTTTGTAACCGGGGGTTCGATTAGTTGGGGTAAAGCCTCAGCCGTCCCCTGCGTGGGATGTCTTTATTGTAAAGTGACTGGCCGGTGGAGGGCATTCAGTTTTCCCACTAGGGTTGTTTCAGCAGATCTTTTATGCGGATCGGGGGTTGTCCGGTCCTGATTTGGCTCGGAAGAGTCCGCTGGACCTAAAGCAACAATCAATCAATCAATCAAAAGCACCTCTGTAGTCAACATTGGTCAGCAGGCCAGATAAGGATGCATCCTCTGAGAACTTCAGCTGAAGAATTCGGTTCCTTCAGCATCTGCTATCAACTGATTAATTGAGTATTGTACCAGTGTTATGCATTTTTTAAATTAGGGAATGCTGGCAATTGGACACACATTCAGCAATATTGGGAACATGATGATGCTTTTCCTTGCTTTCTCCTTTTTCTTCAGCAGTGTTTATTCAAGTGCATTCAAAACAAAATGGGTGCTGGAAATAGCCATGTGGAATTATATTATGTAATAGTAAAATATTGCAGTATTATTTCCAGACACCTTGGCTCGTTCAAACCTTGAAGAAGAACACAACATTAAACTGTCACAGGGTTCGTACGCGGTTGGGAAAGTTTGGGAAAACTGAGGTACCCTTTTCCCAGTTGGGAAAATCTGGGAGAATTGGCATCAGGTTGGGAAAGTTTGGGAAAATTCGTTTTGGCTGGAGGAACAACGAAGCTTAACGTCCTATTACATCAGCGTTAAGGACGATCACCACGTCGCCACCCTGACAACAATGATAAAGAAAAACGTATTTTTCTATCCAAATCCATAAGAAATTTTCATAATACTTAGTTTTGACCTTTTTAAAAATTGTTATAATTATTTGTTAACATTCATTATTCAATTTATTATAGCATACAATTTTGAAAATAAAGAAAACTATCTTTGAAATCTTAATTTTTTTAGGGGACGGTTTTTGAATTACCTCCCTTTTCTGGCAGATTGGTTTTTTTTTCACAGTTATCTTCCTAAAGACCTTTAAAGATTTTAATATTTTTTTAATTTTTTAAAATAATATTTTATTCACTTTCTTAAATTGAAAGCTATTAAATATTTTCTTTCTTATTCTCTCGGAATATTTAATGTCTCATTTACAATTATTTACATGCTCAAAAACCACCATCAAGAATGGGGCAACTGAAAAGGCTTGTCAAACTTTTAAGATGGAATGCCGTGATTTTCTCCTGGCTATAGTTAAAAAGATCATGGACAAAGCCCCAATTAAATATCAAATTGTTAGAAATTTAGCATGGATGAGTCCTAAGCTGCTTCTATCAGAAGAAGGCTTGTCTAAATTTGAAACAACTGGAGCTGTCACTAAGAATTCTCTGTGATGCTGGAAGAGTAAAAGAAGTCAACTGCTATCAAATCAAGTCCCAGTTGAGGCGATTTTGTGAAAGTGTGCTGTCAGAAAACAGCATACTACAGTTTCAAAACTTCGACCCAAGCAATGACCGAGTAGATTAACTGTTTTTCAAACATCTGGTTGGTCGAAAGGAGTTCTCTCTTCTCTGGGATGTAGTCCAGCAGCTGCTGATCCTCAGCCATGGCCAGGCGACAGTAGAGAGGGGGTTCAGCATTAACAAGATGACCATGGTGGAGAACCTAAAGAAAAATAATCTAGTTGCCAGGTGGCTGGTGTTAGATAAAATAAGTAGAGCTGGTGGCCCTGACAAAGTTGCAGTAACTAAAGAGATGCTGGTATATGCATCTTCATCTAGGAGTAAGTACCATGCCTATCTGGAGGACGAGAGGGAGAAACATGCCACAGAGATGAGAGCACAAAAAAGAAAGGCTGCGACTGAGGAGGTGGATATGCCTAAGTTAAGGCTAAGAGACAGCGCCTTCAAGAGGACATCACTAGTTTGGAGGCTGCAGCTAAGGCTGATGAAGCGGAACGACTTAGTGCTCTATCTCTGCTATCTCAATCTAATGCCCTGAGACGAAGGGCAACTAAAAAGAAGGCTGAAATAGCCAGTGTAAATAAAGACATAGCGGAAAAGAGCCAGGCTCTCCTACAATGTCTGTGATGATTATGATGTTGACTATGTAAATTGTTTTTATAATTTTAAGCTTACTGCAAATAACACAAGACATTTTTCTTAAGCTTTTTTAAAAAGATTTTTAAAATCAATAATGTTTTGGATTAAATAAAAGTTTCTATCTAATATAACCATGACTTTCATTGTGATTGTGATCTTGTAAATTTTAAGCTTACAGTATATAAAACTAGACATTTTTATAATTATTTTTTTAAAAATTTGTTTGAATGTTTTGGATTAACTCATTAAGTGAAAGTTTGGTGTATTTTAAGCTTACTGCAAATAAAAAAAAAGAAATTTCCTAAAGCTTTTAAAAAAAATTAATTTGTTTCGATATCTGATCTTTATTATATGCCGACTATGGTTGGAAAATTTTACTCATGGGTTGGGAAAAGGTTGGGAATTTTGTTTTGTTGATTCAGTACGAACCCTGTGTCAACTTTACTGCTCATTGTTGATTTTGTTCTGTTGCATTTTCACACATGACATGCACTGACACAAAACCAACGTACTGCAGTAATACTAGCCAAGGGCATAATGACTTGTGTACAATTTTTAATTGTTACTGTAGTGTAGTTCAACTTTATGCGTACACTTATAGTATTTTATATATTTAATTGTCATTAGAAACTGAAAGGCAAGGAAGTTCTGCACTCTATCATAGAACCTTCGTTTTTTTACTACTATGATTTTTGTTTATCTGGAAATACCTTGAAACATTCAGGGGGAATCAGAATGAACCAGATGTCAGTTGGTCTGTCAGTACGTTGGAACCCATATCTCAAATACCACTGAACAGATTTGACCAAACTTCACAGGAACTTTACCTAGGTTAGTGGCCTGCCTCCTGTATATTTTCATTATCACAAAGGTCGAGGTCACTGGAGTTATTTTGTTGCTAAATACATTTTTCTCAGGATTTTCAAGATGACTGAAACGATTTTGTTGAGATTTATATACAAGTACTTTAAATCATGGTCCACCTTTCATCGGCAGCCTGTTTGTCCGTCTGTAGCTGGGTCTGTCTACAAAGCTGAGCACCGAGAGGGGTGCTGCTTTTCTATATAATATTTATCACAACAAGCTGCTTATTTGCCTTTCCTTTTGCTATTATCTTATTTTAAAATGATCGGAGAGATAGTATTAATAATTTGAAGACGAAAATGTCTATAGAACCTTTGTATTTGCTTTGTAAATGTCTGAAAGTGTCCTAAAATTTGACCTAATTTTGTGACATGAGAATGACCGGGTTTTCTTTTAAGTGTTTACATAAATAAAGATGTCATAGAACACGTAAAATTATTATAATCTAACTCATTAGTAATAGTTTAAAAATGCACAATACTTACAAAAACAATTTGTTTTGTATTTTGTGTATTATAGCCGGTGTAAATTTGGATGTCCAACGTAACGCATGGTTTCCGAAACAGGCAGAATGTTTTCAAAAATTGATCTTTGTCTTAAGCGCAAGAATACATTTTTTTTTTTTAGAGTTGTCTTTCTTGGTGGTATGTTATGAATGAATTCCAATGTTTACAAATAACAATTTAGTCGTTATGTAAATGCTTTGATGGTCTGAAAAGCATCGGTTGACATCGTTTCCGGATTTTCGTGTTACGTTGGACTACACACACATTTATTTTGCTTATTTCAAAGCATACCTAGTAGAACTATTTTAATGACGTAAAGTAGGCCTCATTAGCGGATTGATATATATACACTCGTCCCTTCTCGCGTGGTTTCATTTTAAGCAGGGAATCTTTTTCATTTGTGTGTGGTTTCCAAGTATCACGTAGTTGTTACGTTGAACATCGCACGCAGTGTCACCAAGAAAACTGACTCTCTACGGAAAGATTCTTCATGTTTATATAATATTTTATGTTTATTTAGTTGTTCCTATCCTATCCTATCCTGTCCCGTAACCCGGAGGTCGTAGGGGCACCACAGATGATCGTTTAACCAGCATACTCCATCTTTCTCTGTCCTTAGCAGCCCTGATGGCTTCGCTCAGTGTCAAACCAGTCCATTCTCGAATGTTGTCCTCCCACCTCTTTTTCGGTCTCCCTCTTCTTCTACCTCCTTGCACTGTGCCTTGCAGAATAGTCTTTGCAAGGCCTGATGATCCGGTGACATGGCCATACCATCGGAGTTTCCGTTTCTTCACCTTTGTAAGCAGGTCATCATGTTGTCCAATGGCTTGTGTGATGGTCTGTCGGACGTCGTCGTTGGTGATGTGTTGTGTATAGGAAATGCCCAGACGTCTTCTGTAGCACCTCATCTCCATGCTTTGTATTCTTCGTTGGAGATCTGCTGTGAGGGTCCATGCTTCGCAAGCATAAAGGAAGATGGAGATGACAAGGGAGCGCAGCAGTCTTACTTTAAAATGTAGACTGATGGTCCTGCCTTTCCAAATGGGCTTCAACCTTGTCAGGGCAGCAGTTGTTTGTGCGATCCTGGAGAGGACTTACTGTCGGGACGCATTGTCTGATACAATGGCTCCTAAATATTTGAAGCTATGCACTGTGTTGAGGGATTGGCCTTGGACTTTGATGTCCGTGTTGATGCCATTGGTGTTTTTGGTCATCATTTTGGCACTTAATTCCATTCCATATATGGAATTTAGTTGTTAGGATACGTTTAATTCGACTGTGGTGCCTATTTTAATGAAAATAGATCTCCGGCTAGTCCAAAGTAATTAGAAGCCAAGAAACCATTATTTTTTGTCGTTCTTGTTACGATGGATGATGAGATCCGTTCAAAATTTGTTAATGAATAAATAAAAATGCTCTTTGAAACAGCAGTGACAAGTAAACTTATTTAAATTTATTATTTGACTTGATTTGGATACGCTAAGTTTGATAAATATTATTTAGCAGAATATAATTTATTGTCAAGCTTAATTTGGTTTCCGTGTTACATTGGACATTATTTTTTAAAATAAGAACCTTTTTTTTTAATAGAGACCTGTAAGATCTCACTTTTATTTTGTGATTATGTTATAATATTATACACAATTTGTATGTGCAGTAGCTGTTTCAGGTTGTTTCATTTTAAGTATAAAAGAACTTTTAACGATTAAAATTTGTCGAAAATTGGCTGACTTGATAATGTATCAATAGATAAGCTTCTTTACTAATGTAAACATTTCTTTTTAATCTTATATCTATTTGATAGCAAATCTCTTTATAAATAAAGATTCTTTGCCAACTTTATATATATATATATATATATATATATATATATATATATATATATATATATATATATATATATATATATATATATATTGTTGGTTTTTAAGTACTATTTGGTTTCCGTGTTACATTGGACATTTCGTTGAGTGTGTACACTAAAGGTCTGACTACATGCATATAAGGTCAAAACTTATCTTCTGACCTGCATGGCATGATCACACATATACATATCTTTCAAATAAACCACAAAATGTATGTATTTGACAACTTTTTTTGGGGGGGCACCCATGTCACAAAAAGTGAACCAACTTTGTAGACAGACCTAGCTATGAATTTTGCTTTTTTGTTCTAAACATACTGAACCGGAATTCATTTTTAACTTGTGTATACTTTATCTACTGCTACACAAGTTGGATAATTTGTATTTGTACTTTCTAAAAGGTCAAGGTCATTGTGCTTCACCATTTGCTGAAGGAAAGGAGCTGCATGCTATATCTAGACATTCTGGATCTGGATAGCCCGCCTGTGGATATTGATTGGCGGGTGCGCCACAGAAGCCGATGACGACTATCAACGTGACGTTTTAGGGTGTGCGCATCTAAAAAAAAAAAATTCTTTAAGTCATATTTACACTACAGCTGGTCTTCTTGCTGCTGTACCTAGCGGTTTTAACAGTCCGTTTGCCCAGATGTAGGCAATGGGTACACTGTCTTTTTAAAAGGTTATAATCTAAACAGTTAAAAACTTGATAAAAACACAGGGTTGTTCACACAGGTTTCTGCCGCCCTAACGCTGCTGAGAAGGCGTTGGGCGTGGGCATGGTGACGGTGGTATCGTCGAGGCTGTTCCACTCGATCACTGTCTTTATAAAGAACGAGCCTCTGTACTGCTCTGTCTTGGAGGGAGGAGCCTTGAAACAGCGGCTATTGTTGGTTGCCTGTCTCTGTATAATGTTCTGGTTCACGTACCCCTCGTACACTGTGGGTTTGACCCTACGTCTAGTGCCGCTCACAGGAGTGAGGAAGGAATCAGGGGGTAGGGCGGGTACAAGACCATTGGCGATCTTGTAGAGCATCGTCAGTCGGAGTTGCTGGCGACGTTCCTGGAGTGTGGGAAGTTTGAGGTACTCGAGCATCCTGCCAATGCATCCTGGGTCCCTGGACTTGTAGTCCTTGGTAATGAACCTCGCAGCCAGGCGTTGGATGCGTTCAAGTCTCTCAATGTCTTGTTTGTAGTAGGGATCCCATACCACCGACCCATACTCAAGGGTGGACCTAACAAGAGCGATGTAGGCAAGGCGACGGCACTCTTGTGGGCAGTTCCGAAGGTTCCGGCGTAGGAAGCCAAGTGTAGATCCTGCCCTCTTGCATAGGCTGGTGATGTGTGGTCCCCATTTGAGGTCTGCTGAGATTTGGATGCCAAGGTAGGGGTTCTGCTCGACCTGTTGGAGGATGGTGTCTCGCCGAGGCTATAGAAGAAGTGAGACTTGGATCTGGTGGAGAGTACGTAGCATTTCTGCGCATTGAATCTCATCCCCCACTGGGCGGCCCACACCTCTAAGCTCTTGAGGTCGGCCTGTAGGGCAAGATGGTCTTGGAAGGAGCGGATCTGGCGGTACAGCAGGCAGTCGTCCGCAAACAGTCTGACAGTAGACTTCACGGTGTCCGGCAAGTCGTTGATATGGCATAGGAACAATAACGGCCCGAGCACTGTACCCTGTGGGACGCCGGACTCGACCTCTACCTCTTCAGATGTCTCCCCCTCCAGTACCACCCTCATCGTCCGCTTGGTCAGGAAACTGGTCAGCCAGGTGTGGACAGTGCCCCGCACGCCGTAGTGGGCCAGCTTGTGGAGTAGCTTGCTGTGCGGTACTGTGTCGAACGCCTTGCTAAAGTCGAGTATGACGACGTCCGTCTGGTGGCCTGCATCATGTGACGACAGGATGTCCTGCATGGTGGTGAGCAGCTGGGTTTCACATGAGTGGCCAGTCCTGAAGCCATGTTTGCGGCTGGATAGCACTCCGTGCTGTTCAAAGTGCTTGTGAAGGTGGTGGCAGATGATATGCTCTAATAGTTTGCAGGCGACTGAGGTCAAGGACACTGGGCGATAGTTCTCTGCTTTGTTTCTGTCGCCTTTCTTGTAGATGGAAGATATGTTTGCTGATAGCCAATCCTTTGGTAGTTACCCCTTGGGGTCATGAGCAATCTTGCCACTGTAGATTGTTCTAACCTATAAAGGGTACAGTGAAAGCCCCAGTTGAAAACCTGTCTTGCCTTTGTAGGCATGACAAATTAACTGCGGCAACAGTTCCCCCCGTTGGAGTGCCGGGGGTTTCAGTATAAATAGTATCCCCACTTTCTGGAAATTTAGTGCTTTAAATTACCACTGTCGCTGTCTTCCTCATTTGCTCTTTCCCATTCCCGATCTGTCCTACCACTCTGCTATACTATCTTCTTCTTCGCTAGATCAATGACCTACCTTTTTTCTTGAAAACTCTTCCTGGACAAGACTCCTTGTTTGTGTATGAGGTCTGTTGGATCAGCTTGGGAATGTTGGACGCTTTCTGCCGGGTGGTCACTAGGGCTTCCTATGAATGTACTATTTAGCACTATAGGCATTTTATATGTATGTTTTTTGTTGATGATTTATAATGATGTTTGTATTCTATTTTGTTTTTGTAACCGGGGTGTTCGCGTAGTTGAGGTCAACCCTCAGCCGTCCCCCGCGTGGGATGTCTTTATTGTAAAGTGCCTGGCCGGTGGAGGGCATTCAATTTTCCCACTAGGGTTGTTTCGGCAGATCTTTTATGCGGATCGGGGGTTGTCCGGTCCTGATTTGGCTCGGAAGAGTCCGCTGGACCTAAAGCAACAATAAATCAATCAATCAATCAATCAATAAATCAATCCTTTGGTAGTTGTCCTGCCTCAATGGAGGTGTTGAATATAGCAGTCAGGGAAGGAGCGATGGAGTCGGCGCATGTCTTCAGGATGCGGTTCGGGATGCCGTCTGGGCCAGATGCTTTGTTGGGCTTGAGGTTCCTTAGGAGTTTTGCGACGCCCTCGATGGTGATGGTAAGCTTCTCAAGCGATGGGACTGGGGCACCCTTCAGCTCCGGAGGAGGAGAGTCGTCACGTTTCGTGAAGACGGACTGGAACTGCTGCAGTAGTATCTTGGCCTTGGAGGTACTGTCGCTGTGTAGGGAGCCTCCTTTGTAGAGTGGCGAGACTCCAGCGTTGTCCTGTCGGCGTGACTTGACGTATCGCCAGAAGGGTTTGGTGTTGTTTTCCTTCAGACTATCCTCGATGGTTTGGTTGATGTGGTTCCACTCCGCCTGTCGCATCTGGCGTCGACACTCCTTCTGAGCAAATCTGTAGTTTGACCAGTTGCCAGTCTTCTTTGCTTGGTTGTAGAGCCTAGGTTTGATGAAGTTTTGTTTTATTGCAGAGATAATTCCGATCATGGCCCATCATTCCTTTTTTTCTTTTTCTTCATTATCTTATGGTAAAGCCGAGTCAGAATATCACCAAGATAATCAACACCTCTGAAAATGCTTATTTTTCAGATATGTGTGAGAGTTTGGAAATACATTTGAATGGATAGCCAGCTTATTTTTAGCTTTGTGGATATTTTTACTACTACTAAGCATATTACATCATTCGAATTAGGACTTTCTCAAAGGTCAAGGTCCTTGTGCTTCACTGTTTTCTAAAGATGTTTTGCGCTTTATTTAAAAATTGATCCTATTTCGATAATTTGTATTTTACAGAAACTTCAGATTGTGGCCAGTCATTCCACATTTTCTTATGTTTCGTTAGGGTAAAGCTGAGTTAGAACGCTGTCAATAAAATTAACAGTTTTCGGCTCTGTGTGTGTGAATGTCGGAAAATAATGATGATAATAATTTTAATGCCTATCCAAAAGCTATAGGCCTGTTACACAAAAAAATTCAACCCAAATGCTTACATCGAAATTAACGTACAATCATGCATTCATGCTTTGTGAAGACATTAAACTTGTTACACACACCATACGAAATGGTAAAAAATAGATGCAACAATAATAATTGACGTGGTATACGCTGAATACATTGGCTGTAGGCCTTTTATAAAGGTTAGAAATGCACACACACAAATACATTTTAATGGCTTGCCATCTTGTTTTTTTTCTTCTTTTATTTGTTTCCCCCTTCAGAATGGTGAATGCTGACACTGATTTGTGGTGTTTTTTGAAAGTTCAAGTTCAAGAATACTTTATTATCTCAACAGAAAAATTATGACATAATAATAATAATACAGGATGCTATATATGTGCCTTTCCCCAAATCAATCAGGCTCAAAGCGCGGCGATCTATACCAACATACACGCTCACCTGTCTCATCCACCCTTACACACACACCAAATACACAAACTTTCACTCAAACAGGTGGTGTAAAGGCAGGGAGATCACTATTAGAAGACGGAAAGAAAATCAAATTTTTAGTTTTGAAATTTTTTATATTGACTGCGTCCTGTACCATTATTGAAGGGAGGGAGGAAACCGGAGTGCCCGGAGAAAACCCTCGGTGACCTCAATAGTCTCGTAGCTAAGTCACATACGTTCGCCCCTTGCGGGAATCGAACCCGCGACCTTCGGCATAGGAAACCGGCGACTTATCCACTGCGCCGCAAGGCCACCCCCATACTTACAATTGCTGATCGGTATGAAACATTAAAACAATACATACATAGATAAAACAAGTACACAGTAGACTACATCTGTAGTAAATTTCCAGTATTAAATGACATCTCAAACATCATCACAAACATCAAAATCTTATATACAAAAATAATACTTAGCGCTTATTTAAAAACTCAATAGATTTTGGAATAAAACTGTTTTTTGTTCTTACGAGAGAACATTTAGGCACACACAGTCTGCGACCAGAGGGCAACATTTCATAATACTTTGCTAAAACATGTGAAGTGTCTTTCATAACCACTCCCACCTTCCTCACCACACGGTATTCATGCAGTTCTCTCAAACTGTTTTGTCTTTCACCCGTCACTCTCGCACACACTCTCACCAATCTGTCAAGCACCCTCTTGTTCTTTACACTTAGCCCTCCAAACCAGCAGATAAAACCAAAAGTCAAAACTGATTCAATAAAACAGCGATAAAAAGAAGAAAGAATGGGTCGGCTGATGTTCAAAGAACGGGGTTTCTGAAGGCAGTACAGTCGAGGTCGGCATTTCTTTTCTATCGCAGCTGTGTTTTGGTCAAAGGACAGTTTGTTGTCGAGAATCGTCCCCAGGTATTTGTAGTTTGTCACTCTCTCCACTTTCAGAATTGGAAAGGTCTTTGAGAGCAGTGTCGTCGGAGTATTTGATGAGAGGTGAGGAGTCAGAGCCAGTACAGTCATTAGTGTAGAGGGTGAACAGAATCGGTGACAGAACAGTACCTTGAGGAGAGCCAGTAAAAGTTTTTAGGGTGCCAGAGAGAGAGTGTTGAAAGGAAACGGCCTGAGTTCTATTGGTGAGAAAACTGGTGATCCACAGAATTAGTTTAGGGTCGACATGGAGCTCCAGGAGCTTCATTGCCATCAGGTGAGGGTGAATAGTGTTAAATGCAGAAGAAAAATCAATGAATAGGATGCGAACGAAGGAGCCAGCTTTTTCTAGGTGATTGTATGCATTGTTGAGTAGGGTCAGTGTTGCGTCGTCAGTGGTTCTGTTTTGCTTGTATGCGAATTGGTGTGGTTTAGCTGGTTTTCTAGTGTTCTTGTCTTCATTGTTCTTCATTCTAGTCGAAAGCCACACTGTTGTTGTGGCACTTCAGCAAGACTAATTATTTTCTTTGTCCCTACCTCCCTCTTACCCACACCCCTCCTCTTTCTCTCCCTTTCTCTCTCTCAAGTCAAACAGCTTCACTGGACCCATGGTGCCCTCATGCCTGTTGTTAATGTGTACAGATATTTGGGAATTCTTTTTTCTACTCGTTTGAGTTTTGTTGGTGCTTGTAAAGATATTGGTAGTAAGGCTTAACATGCAGTATTACTGATTTTGCAAAAGTTGTTTATTTTAAACAATAATGCGCTTAATGTTTTCTTAAAACTTTTTGTAATGTTTGTGCAACCTATCATTCAATATGATGCCGAATTATGGGCTTTGATGCTGCTGCTATACATTGTGAAAAGGTCCACCTCTTTGCTCTTAAATATTCCTTGGAGATTTATAAACCCCAAATGATCTTGTATATGGCGAAGTTGATCGATATCCAATTACTGTAAATGTTTCAATAAAGTGCATTCGATACTGGGTTACACTTACTCAAATGCCTGCTTATAGACTTCCTAGCAAAGCATAATACTTAATGTTGCATAATTTAGATGAAAGGGGCAAATTTAATTGGGTGTCTAAAGTTCATCAGTTTTTATTTACACATTGGTTTGATTTTGCTTGGCTTTATTAGGGTGTCGGTGATTGTAGATATTTCATTTCTGCACTAAGAGAGAGACTGATAGCCACTTCTTGGCAAACTGGGAATGTCACATGCGTGAAAGTGATAGGTTTACTAATATACATAAACCTGTATGTATGGCCTAGATCATAGTAGGAAATTATATATTTTGGAAATTAATCTGGATAGGAATCCAGTGTTCCTGATTACGCACAGTAGTGCGTCAATTACGCACAAAATATGAAAAATGACGCAGAAAAATTTGCATGTGTGCGTCCTGTTGACGCACACATTTTTTTCAAATCGCTGAAGTCAAAAATACGACCAACGAATGGCGAACTAATTCACGGCATAATCAGAATCAGAACCCAACTGAGACTGCCATTGCAGACGATTAAAGATTGTGTCCGGAGTTGTCGTCCTTAAAAATCGCATGCGCGCGCATTGTAAACTTCCTCCAAGCAATCCATTCACTGAACAGAAGAAATCTTCGTGAATCCATTCTTTGATTCTATCATACACGATCAGCTCAGAACAGTGTCATGGACAAGAAAAGGAACAGAATGTCTGTTCAAACCCTGAACAATAAAATGATGATTTTGGCAGACAAGAACCCAGAAGCTGTTGTGCAGGGTGCTCTGAAGGAGTTTGCAGCAACCAAGCGACTCATGCTTAAATAAACATTTCATACATGTTTTAATTTTTTGGTTTTATATGATGATGATAACTAATGTGCCACTTTAACAGAGTAAAAAAAAAAAGAAAAAAAAAGTGAGGCTTGGACTTGTTTTTACATTTTTTTCCGATTTGGGGACTCTCAAAATTTGCACAAGGACTCTTAAAATTTTATACCTGGGAGTCCCAATGACTCTCTTTTTTTGTGTGTGGAGGGAACACTGGGAATCTCTCAATTTAGATTAGGGTTATCTAACCTGCTTGTCCATCAACGTATATGTTCAGACATCATGATATAGTAGATTTGCTTTGTCCATTGTGTAAGAAATCTGTTGATAACGAACTGTATTTTATTATTTTCTGTACTGCTTTTGTTAATTTGAGGCAACAATTAATTCCTGTAAAATTTCATAGAAGCTCTAATCTTTTTTGGCTTGTGTTGCTTTTCTCCTCCGCAAATAAGGAGATTATATGAAAACTGTCATTGTTCATTTATAAAGCATTTAAAATAAGGGATGTGCTATTGTAAATATAGTGTATGCTGTTCTGTTAAGTTCTCATGGTGTTGTGAGATATTGTGTTCTTTATAGTTATAATGCTAGAACTCTTGTATCTTGTTGTTTCTTATGCGCAGACCCATTCAATTGGGGCTATGGCCTATTTTGAATAAATTGTCAATCAGTCTCGAACAGCTTCAGTTTGGTCTATTATTTTCATTTGACTTTGCATTAAGGTAAACTTGTGCAATTTTCATACTATTATTGTTCATATTATTAGCGTTCTCTGAAGTGGATAACTTTTTATTTTTTGCCTACCATGCATAGGAATACAAGTTTATGTACCCACCCACCATTAAAAAAAAAAATCAAGATTTTGCAAATCTGTGCGAGATGAGTCCTAAATACAGTGGAACCTCTGGTATAAGACCGTCCAAAATCTGAGGAAAAAACGGTCTTATAATAGAGGTGGTCTTATACCGGAAAAAGAGGAGGAGGGGGTAGGGGTTAAGGTCAGGATCAGAGGGGTATGTAGTCATAATTTTTTTAATCCTTTATGATAAGCTGAATTTGGGTCTTCCCAACGTCTAAACTTCTAGCAATAGACCCTTTTCATTTTTCACTTCTTTCAATCACTTTCAGTTTCATTCTCTCTGCCAAACTCAAAACTTCTCTTGCATGATGCCATTTTGACAAGTCAGCGTAGGCGAATAATGTCCCTTACTTGCGTGAGTAATGTCCCTGACTTGCGAAACGGAAATAGCAAACAGCAGGCGTACACCAACATGAGAGAAAAATCAAAAGGTCCAGTCATTAAATTAACTGATATCTATTGTAACTTGCATAAGACAGTCCTATAAAGGGCTTAAGACACGGTCGCTGGTCGCATACCAGAGGTCATTTATTATTGGAAGTGAATCGGTAAAAAGTTTTCAGGTCACATAACTGAGGGAGTCGTATACAAGAGAGACGGATACAGGAGGTTCCACTGTAGTCCAAAAATGACATTAGGCCAAAAAAAGAGTGTTTACGGTAACATGGGGGTCAGTAGGTAGGGTTTTTCCCTACCTTGGGGCGATGTTTTTGGGCTTTTTCAGTATTTTTTCTAAATGATCCCCAACAAAAGTTTAGGTTCGGGCCAACAAGTTAGGGTCTGTTAGAATACCGTAAACAGACTTTGGGGGGGGGGGGGGCGGGAGGGGGGGAGGCCTAAAAAGTGTCCCTCTTTCTGTTGTCTGGATGAGCAAAACTTTAAAGTGGATTAATATCTCAGAACCTATTCAACTATTACAACCAAACGTGGTCAGATGGTGTGTATCCATGAGATATCATAACATAATGATCTATGATTGAACGACTTCACTTTACGGTCAAGGTCACAGGGTCAGTGAAAATTTTTCATAAAATGTTATGTAAGTTCAGTATGAACAATAACATAAATGATACATTTCGGTATGTAAATTATAATAATAATTACAGGATGAGGAATTCCAAACTACTCTGGGATTTTTGATTTCTCTAAAAATAAAAGTTCTGTGTGTGTGGTGTGTGTGCGCTCATTGATGCGTGCGTGCAAATACAATGTATACATTTGGGGTGTACGACAATACATCTTACAAAATATTACATGCCAAAGAAGGTGGATGGTCAGGGTCTGGTAAGTGGAAAATAATTTCTGGGGAAATAGAAATAAACACTTAGATGACGTGATATTTGGTAGAATTTTGATGGAAAGGTTTGATCACAGTGCACACTCAGTGTATGAAAATATCTGTAATTTGTTCTTTTTGTATTTCCAGATTTATCCACTCTTATCTGGAAATACTTAGTGGTAGGAAATAAGATCTAACAAAATATTGGTCAGTTGGACGGCATCTCTCAAAATCCACTGAACAGAATTTGACAGGACTCCATAGGTATCCTGTTTTGTGGCCTGCTTCCCGTGCCATCATATTTGCTGTGCCGCAAAGGTCACTGTTGGAGAAGCCGTTGGACAACACGATGACATGCTCACTGTGGCGAATAAACGGAAACTCCGATGGTTTGGCCACGTCACCAAACCATCAGGCCTTGCACAGACCATCCTGCAAGGCATGGTACAAGGAGGCAGAAGAAAAGGAATAAAGAAAAAGACAACACTCAAAATTGGACTGGGTTGACACTGAACAAAGCCATGAAGGCTGTTGAGTACAGAGGAAGATGGAGTACGCTGGTTAAACGATCATCTGTGGTGCCCCAAATACTTTCGAGTACGGGATATGATAGGAAAGATTACATTTTGTTGGTAAATAAGTTTTGTTCAATCAAACAAAAATGGCTGAAGTGATTTTGTTGAGTTTTGATATACAGGTACTACAAATTATGGGCCATCCTTCAGTAGCTGTCTAGTTGTCAGTCGGTCACTTTCACTTTTTATCTTATCTCAAGAATAACTGAGTATTTTTCTATATTTCACTGTGCGGATACTTTTAAATACTGCTGAGCATGTTAGATCATTTGTATTTGTACTTTTAACATTTAAACTGTTTTGCACTGTATCGGAGCAGATTTGGGTATCATTCCTTGTTTTCATTTTACTTCATTAGGGTAAAGCTGAGCTTCAAGACTGCCAAGAAAATCAACATTTTTAATATGCTAATTTTTGTGTGTGTCTATGTGTGTTTGGAAATGCATTTAAATGGCTTGCCATCTTTTTCTTCTCCTCATCTACCCTTCTTTTTATTCCTTCTTTGTTACTCCTGTTTATTCTTTCTCCTTTCATTTTGAATTCTTCTTTTCAATCGATCACTTTTACCCTAGATAATTCCTAATATATGTGCTTTTCTTTGGAATAATTTGAAGCTCTCAAAATCAACTCAAATTTCATTCACTCATGATCATTTCATGCTCTGCCACAATTCGCTATCATTTTGCATTATGGTTTCCCAAGCAGGAAGTGGTGGGGAAGCAATTCTTTCTGATACAACACTCCTGTTGTAAAGAGATGTTATTTGCCTACCAATGAAACTCAAATCCATATTGTAATCAATATGAGCGATCATTTACGCTATTGAAGATAAGTGTTATTACTGTTAACATGAATACATTGATGCTGTTTATTAAGTTGTTTTTAACGTTAGACGGGATCATGGAGTTTTAATGTGTGAAAATAACATTGCTAATACTAGTAATAGAGTGTCATCTTATGCTGGTATTGATTGTTCTTTTGATATGTTAGCCTTTTCTCTGATCTTTTGTTGTTTGGGGAAGAGGTGAAGGAAAGAGAAAGGGGCGTTGCATTTTTTATAAATGGAGATAGACAAAAGGTGATTAAAATCTACACGTGATCAGTAGATTTTAATTAAACTATTGGAGGCACAATTTGTAACATGAATGAAAGTAAATATAATCCAGTGAAAATTCTAGACTAGAGCCAAGGACGGGATTAAAATAAGTGTTTAACAGTCACGTCAAAAGGGTGGTTTGAGTTCAAATCCCAAGGTACACAACTCGTGTGATTGTGCGGGAAGGAGAACACAGTAAGCGGTTTGATGTATATGTTACTCCTTTTAATAAGAATATAACCGAGGTATAGTCTGTGTACGCACGCATTCCATTGCATGGACTTTAAAGATCCTGACGTTGATGTCCTAGACGGATGAGTGCCAGATACACCCAGCAAGCACTAGGTCACTTCTCCACGATCGCCCAGGATTGTGCTCAGTTCTCTCCATCACATTATGCGCCCAATGGCTGCAAGTGGGCGTCTCAGGTGGCTTGTGTTAGATCCTGTACAGGCCAGCGCCTTGAGCAGGTTTTGACCTGGAAATGCGTGGTATAAGAACGATTAAAACTGTTCTCTCTCTCTCTCTCTCTCTCTCTCTCTCTCTCTCTCTCTCTCTCTCTCTCTCTCTCTCTCTCTCTCTCTCTCTCTCTCTCTCTCTCTCTCTCTGTCTGTCTGTCTCTATCCCAGTTAGCTATTATTATAATAATGTTCGGTTGAAAGATGTGGTGCCTGTGTAATAGGGAGGCGGGTAGTCATGGGAAGAGCCAGATTTGCTATAGGCCTAAAGCACTCTTCTTAACTTGTTGATGGGCCCGTTTCGTATCCCTCCCACTTTGCCTAGATATTGTGAACGGGTCTTTCTGGTAGTTGTCAGTTGACTGCACTTTTGCCTTTTGTTGGTGATAGGGGCTGTGACTCAGCTCTAGCTAACACACTGTCACACGCATGTTGAGTTTCCACCGAGTTTCGATAGAACACCGGCACAAATTTCGAGTGCTGTACACAGTTGAAGAGTTTTCACTGCTAGAGCGGAGCATTGTTCTGTCGCTGTAATTTAAGGTGACTTGATTGTGTGACAAACCGGAGCTGGAGTGATTGGATCATTGTATTTGTAATCCCTGAAGGTATAACGAAAAGGTATTGACATTACCACAGAGAACGTGTCTTGCTAACAGTTGGTGGATTGGGCCAGGCTGCCTTGACCCCTGTAATTTGAAGTGAATTCGCTTATCATCGACATCTATGCGGTGAGAAAAAGTCCGGACCGAAAGCTACAGTTTTCCTGGTTGTCGTTTTGTCGCGTGGCGTTCCGTTTTAGTGTTGTCAACTGAGTGTATTTAAAAAAAAAAAAAATCTTGTTCTTGCTTTCTTTTGCTTCATCGACTTTGATACCTTCGCTTCCCATGGATACTACGCCTGGTGTCTCCGCTGTGGAATGGCTATATCCCGTGTACACTAATTTGGCGGCCGTGATGGTGGGTGTGCATTTTCATGCATCTTTTATCAGGATAGCCAGAATTAGTTGCTGGTCGAATGAGTGAAGTCGTATGTTTTGCAAGACGAGGACGGTGGTGAGCGTGTCAGATAACGGCTTGTCGTTTGTTGACTGAATGTAGCCGACAGCTGGTCATTCTGCGCGCTCCGTCTCATTGTCTTATCTCTGTATGCGTCATTACAGCGCGCTATATTGCTTGTTCGACCTACTAAAAATAATCATACTGTAAGCATACAGGCCTTGAACACGTGGCAGTCAAAGTTTGTACAAGGACAATGCTGATTACAAACTTTGTTTGGGATAGTACTATGCTGGTTAGAAACTTGCATTTGACACTGTTGTTTTGGCAAAAATTACGATAAAAGAGTTGATGTGGACTGCAGAGTGGAGTCATGAGGGATTGTGGTGTTGGCAAAAATGAAAGTTTGGAAGCAGACATGAATGTTAATTGTTGGAATGCTATTATCTTTTTTTTTTTTTTTCTCGTGCCCTCTCCTTGCTCCCCTCTCTCACTCCATCACTCTCTCTCTCTCTCTCATGGGCAGTTTTGTGACCATATATCAGTTTTCTCATAATAGATGATTCCGATAGAAATACTTTAGCGTGTGTGCGTCCGTACGCATGATTTTATGTGGGGGTGAGCGTGTGTATGTGTTTTAACTAGTGTTTGATCCAAACTGCGTGTGCAGCCTGTGTCCAGCAGGTGTTTTTGTTATTGATTGGACGATGGAATCATCACCCTTCGCCGTATTATGATTATAGTTTGTTCGCTCATTGTAATTTTGCACCGAATCATTGTTAGTCCTTTGTCTGCACCTGTTGCACAGCCTGAACCGATTAGTTGCTGTTTATGCAAACTATACACGCTTTGTGAAAGGTATAAAGTTTAAAATAGGTATTGAACGCCACCTGTTTCCATGTCATTTGTTTTTAAAACGGGGAGTTCACAAAACGAAAAGCGCACACATAAGTACGGTGTATCCAATATTATTTTTGACTCTGTCTCTTTGTCTGTCTCTCTCTCTCACACACACCCCACACACACACACACACACCGATAAACATCCAATTGAATTGGATGAGCAACAGTGTATTGCGAAAACAAGGTAGAACAGTGAGCTGGCTTGTTAAATTCGTATCTTAGTGTTTATGAATTTAAATTTGATATATGCATACCAGATAATCTAACGTTATGTTTATAATATTACCCTTATATTTAACTATGCATTTAAATGATTCATGCTTTTGACGTTTCTGAATCAACTTTACGTGTAATAGACAAATACCTAGATATATATCTTATCCTGGTGTGAATAAACTATTGCTTTCGCCATTATCATCCAATAATAGGTTACCCCTTGGGGTCATGAGCAATCTTGCCACTGTAGATTGTTCAAACCTATAAAGGGAACAGTGAAAGCCACAGTTGAAAACCTGTCTTTCCTTTATAGGCAAGACGCTTCACTGCGGCAACAGTACCCCCGTTGGAGTGCCGGGGGTTTTCAGTATAAATAGTATCCCCACTTTATGGAAATTTAGTGCTTTAAATTCCCACTGTCGCTGTCTTCCTCATTTACTCTTTCCTATTCTTGCTCTGTCACTCTGCTATACTATCTTCTTCTTCGCTAGATCAATGACCTACCTTTTTTCTTGAAAACTCTTCCTGGACAAGACTCCTTGTTTGTGTATGAGGTCTGTTGGATCAGCTTGGGAGTGTTGGACGCTTTCTGCCGGGTGGTCACTAGGGCTTCCTATGAATGTACTATTTAGCACTATAGGCATTTTATATGTATGTGTTTGGTTGATGATTTATAATGATGTTTGTATTCTATTTTGTTTTTGTAACCGGGGTGTTCGCGTAGTTGAGGTCAACCCTCAGCCGTCCCCCGCGTGGGATGTCTTTATTGTGAAGTGACTGGCCGGTGGAGGGCATTCAATTTTCCCACTGGGGTTGTTTCAGCAGATCTTTTATGCGGATCGGGGGTTGTCCGGTCCTGATTTGGCTCGGAAGAGTCCGCTGGACCTAAAGCAACAATAAATCAATCAATCAATCCAATAATAGGTAGGGCTAGATAAAGGTGATTGCTTTGAAGTTCCTTTTTATGCGTCCAACCTGTAAATACAGTGCACCCCTTTTTACTTCTTTATTTCTTCTTTTTGTGCTGTTTTCGTCCTAAATATATCGCTTCCCATTCCCCCTTCCTATTTCCTATAATTTTCTTCAGTTTTCGTCTACATGATGCCTGTTGAATTAATTGTTTCAGTCTTCCGAGTTCTCCGATCCTTAGTGTCGGCTAACACTCTGTTCTTCAGTTGCCTTCACACTTCTCCGCCTTCGTTACCACTCACCCTCTCCCCTACACACACTCCATTCCCCTCTAACCAAACTCCCCACCACTAATTTTCTATAGCGCCCTTTTCATCTCGCAACTTTGCCCCTCTCGTCGTCGTCATCTGGTCCCCTCGTAACCACTTCCCCAAGCGCGCTTTTCATGCATAATTGATTACTGAGCAGCCTGTGCGTATTGTAATGAGATTGATCTCTCTTGCTTTCTTCCGACGTAGTCATTAGTGGCAAGTGTGGCAATTCGCTGCCTGTCCCGCCAACTGAACAGAACACAGACATCAACACCTGATTAAATAGCGTTAAACATTCAGTTGTTTTCTTTCCCCAAGCACTTCTTAGTACTGTCCGATTTCGTTAAGCGATATCGTGCCGTTACTGTCGTTTTGAAAATCTGTTCGTTTTATTCAGGATCAAAATGTATTAACATTAATTTGTTTTTGAAGATCGTTGTGCAAAGTTTATGGTCTGTATCGGGAGGTCCGAAGTGATAGTGATAATGGTGAGAGTGTTGGGGATCAAACTGCTCACTCGCGCGAGTGTGTGAGATATAGAGAGGGTGTGGTGGAGGTGGTGCTGTGGCTCACGCTCGATTGATCGTTTGTAAGTGTCCTACGTGACGAGTTTACCCACAGTCGATGGTGAGAAATCATTCATGCATAAATAATTACGCAGTCGAGCAAGTCTAGAAAATGGTATCGCGTGCAAGACTGATGGAGATGGCACGACTATCGGTTGATGTTTCAAAAGTCGGCGAGGTTTTGACAGTCGCTGGCATAGAAAATTTGAGTGCTGCTGATCTGTGATTGCTTTTTGCTCACATGGAAGGTCTACACAATTTTAATAATCAACACCTGGTAACACAGAAGTCGTGTTTCGAGATTGATGGACGATGATAAATAAGAATTTAAAACACTAATGCAAGCACATTCTCTCTCTCTCTCTCTCTCTCTCTCTCTCTCTCTCTCTCTCTCTCTCTCTCTCTCTCTCTCTCTCTCTCTCTCTCTCTCTCTATCTCTCTCTCTCTCTCTGGCGCAGAGAGAGAGAGAGAGAGAGAGAGAGAGACTTTGAAAATTTTATTAGCATTTTGGCCATAGGCCCATTTGCCCACACGCACGCGCCACATGCGCGGACACACACCCACTCACACGCACGTAAACCGAGCGTCGGCCACCGAAGTGTGAAAATATTGTAATGATACACTGCGAATACACAATAATTATGTATTAATAGATATATAAGCTTACATACATGTACATATACGCACACACACATATACACACATACATACAAATACGTATATATACATACAAATATATATATACATATATATGCACCTGCACAAATGTAACCAAAAAAAAAAACCCTTTTCCTTGGAAGCATGGCTTCAATATGTGGTGTAGTGCACCATATAGACGAAGAAAAAAATAAAAAAAATAAATACTGCTTCAAATAAAAGTGTGGCGATTGTCATGCAGAAGAGGGACAATTGGATATAATATTATATATACACTACTTCAACGATTCTACCAACATTTTACGCCTTGAGAATGCGTGGTATACAAATTTACTTAAGGATCGTACGTGGACAAGGTCTTTTCTTTGAATTAGGTTTGTTATACATGCAGGTCGATTAGACAAAAAACGAGTTCTTAGATCATTATACATGGGGCAGATATACAAAAAGTGATATTCATTCTCGACAATGTTTTTACAAACAATGCAATTTCTAGCTAACACGTCTTCATTGTATCTGTGGGCATTGTTGTTGATGGGCAGAACTCCAAATCTAAGTAAAGACAGTGCTACACGGAAGCAATACACAATGTCTACAATGTAGGATTCTTGGGCAAAGTCAGTTTTAAAGGTGCGAAACATTTCGTAGCGGTCTTTATCCCTTAAAGTTCCAACCCATTCTTGTTTAAATATTTCCTGTAGTCTTGTTTTAAATTCTGTCAAAAATATTTCTACGCTACCCACTCCCTGATATAAGTTATAACCAAACAAAATAAAATCCACAAGCAGACAAAAGTTTACGTACACCTGATGCCCAATTATTCTTCCCATAATTATCGAAGTTATACAACATGTGATATGCTTGGTTTGGGAGTCTATCAGATCCAAGTTGAATTAATCTAAACCAATATCTTAAAGTACGGACAGCAGAGTTGACATACAGGGGGAAACGGCCTAATTCGCCATAAATCATCTTATTTGGAGTGCGAGTGGGAACACCAAGGAATTGTTTACATGCTAATAAATGAACTTTCTCAATACTATCAAGACGACATAAACCCCATATTTCAGATGAGTACAGAAGAATAGACTGTACCTTAGAATCAAAGAGAGAGAGAGAGAGAGAGAGAGAGAGAGAGAGAGAGAGAGAGAGAGAGAGAGAGAGAAAGAGAGAGACTGTAATGTGTATAGATTAAAATATTGTAGATCAAGCAGTCTGGAGTGGATTCCTTTCTAGTTAGTTTTACAAAACCCTCCCCAATTATTTGTCGTCTTGGTGGTTTCCGTGGTTTCCATCGTAATTATGTGTACGTTTGAGTTGTGTTCTTTTTAACAATTTCCCTGCCCTGGTACTTCATTTGCATTGTTTCAAAGTTTTATTTCCGAGATCTTCATGTTATCTTCAACAAAAATTGGCGCAAACCACTTATTCTTTGTTTTAAGCAAAAGAATGGTATCGTTAGCTTATCATTTTTATAGAAAACAAGGCGCATAGTATATTTTTGTTTTTCAGACCGATGCACGTATTAGTGGCGTAAGAAATTGGTTTTAGTTAATTTGTTTACGTTGTGAGTTTGTACTTTGCAAGCCTTGTTCTTTGCAAGCCTTGTTCTTTGCAAGCCGGTTTTGTTTCTTCTTCTTTACCTGTGTTGAATTATGATTTTGTAGGTAGGAGTTTGAAATAATGACGTTGAAATCAAAGTGATTAGAATTTTCTAAAATGAGGTGTAATTTAAAGCAAACCTCTTAAAAATATATATAACGCAAAACGAAGATTGGAGTTTGCATGGAGATAAGGTGCTAGGAAGACTTCTGGGCCTTTCCTATATCCAGCTCATCACCAACGACGAAGTCTGACAGACCATCACACAAGCCATTGCCGTGATTGGACAACACGATGACCTGCTCACAGGGGTGAAGAAACGGAAGCTCGGATGGTATGGCCACGCCACCAGATCATAAGGCCTTGCAAAGACCATCCTGCAAGGCACAGTGCAAGGAGGTAGAAGAAGAGGGAGACCTACAAAGAGATGGGAGGACAACATTCGAGAATTGACTGGCTTGACGTTGAGCGAAGCCATCAGGGTTACTGAGGGCAGAGAAAGATGGAGTACGCTGGTTAAACGATCATCTGTGGTGCACCAACGCCCTCAGAGTTACGAGATAGGATAGGTTCATATGTAAATGTTAACAGTTTAGTCAGATTTTACTTCATTTTGTGTGGTCCTGATTCGGCTCTTGGCAGTCCGCTAAACCCTACAAGCACTGATTATCTATCTACCCCCTATGCTGACCGTGCCTTCGTGATCTGCAAGGGCATCTGACGTGATGCGCTCTAGAAAGATGTTAAAATTTGTTGGACGAGTAGTCATCCTTGACGCACACTGATTGTTGCTCTGTACCAGATTCCGATGGCGCTGTTATGGAGGTTGTACTGGTAGCCTTGATGACTTTAAAATTTTAGGGCTGATGTACACTCTCATGGGTGCCCACAGAGCTGCATGCCAGACTCGTTCAAACGCTTTCTTGAAGTCTACGAACACATGATATAGATGTTGTTGGTGCTGTAGGTATTTCTCGCAGATTCTTCTGAGGTTGAAAATCTGTTCAGTGGTATTTCGCCCTGCTCTGAATCCTGCTTGTTCTTCAGCTATGATTTGTTCAGCTTGGGGTTTCAACTTTTTGAGTATTTCTTTCAGGAGGTCCTTGCTGGGATGGCTGATGAGGCAAAATGAGCTGTGGTGCAAGTCCTGACTGGATTTCCTTCTTCTTCTATTTATCTGCTCCAGCGTGTTCAGAGCTCAACTGCACGTCTTGTTCTCGAAAAGAAAAAAATCTTACCATATCACTCCCCTTCTACATTCACTCCACTGGCTTCCAGTGTCTCATAGAGTTATCTACAAAATTGCTATTTTCTGTTAGAAGTGTGTCCATGGCTTATCCCCTTTTTACCTCACCCAGAACATTCAATTCTATAAGCCTTCAAGAAATCTTCGTTGTTCCCTCTGACACCCTCATGCTTCACATAACCCACTACAAACTCTCCTCTGCTGGCCATCGTACTTTCTCAGTGCTTGGCCTTTCAACTTGGAACTCTCTTCTCCCCTCTCTTTGCAGCTTTCCAAGCATAGCTACTTTCAAATCCAACTTGAAAACTCATCTCTTCTTTAAATGTTTCTGATCTTGCCTCCCATCATCATCGTCGTCATTCCTCGTGTTGTTTTTGTTTTGATTCAGACAACCGCCACCAACCACCCCATCACCTCTCTTTAGCTCTCCCCTCCTCCCTCCCTACCTCATCTCTTATTCGCAAGTGTCTGATTTTATTTTGTATGAAGCCGAATGTTTAGTCAGAATGAATGCGTGAGTATTGCTCTTTGAACTTATATTGTTCATTGGGAAAAAGCGCTATATAAATATCCTTATTGTTGTTGATATTGTTATTATTATTATTATTATTATTATTATTATTATTATTATTATTATTATTATTATTATTATTATTTATTATTATTATTTTCCTCCAATTGTGGCCTGACATATTTCTGCCACACCCGGATCTTGCATTTAGTCCAGGTCGAACTTCAGTCTAGTGCATTTTGCTGTGTTTATTCTCTTCAAGTGGAGCCGGAAAGACATCACGAGATCGTAGTCACTTCCGACGTCTGCACCTGGAGCAGTGCACGTCCTGCCAATGTTGGTGCTCGATCTGAAGCGTTTCTTGACAATGATGTAGTCGATCTGGTTGTGATGCTCCCCGCCAGGACTGTGCCATGTCCATCGTCTGGATTTTTTGTGGAGACCTAGCGTGTTTGCCAGTATCAGATTGTTGTATCTGGCAAACTCCAAGAGTGTCAGACCCCTGTCATTTGTCTCGTTGTTGCAGTGGGGTCCACATGTATCTTCTCAGTTGTGGTACGCATCTTGGCCAACCTTGCCATTCCAGTCGCCTTACACTATGACTTTGTCCTTTTTCGGCACGCACTTGGTCAAGGATAACTTGTAGATGTTCATAGAAATCCTCCACTTTGCTGTAGTCATAGTCTGATGTTGGCATAGGATGGTAATGAGTTCTACGGGAGACTGGGCGGCAATCCATGACAGTGGCTAGAATGTTTTTGTGGACTAAGAATCCAACGCCGTATTTCGTGCTTGTCATCTCTCCCGATGAAATAAAGCTTGTGGCCTTTGTCGGTCGTTGTTTCACCTAGGCCTTTCCAGCGCAGTTCGCTGATACCTAAAATGTTCCATCGATAGTGGTCCATCTCGTGGGCCAGTTCTTCTAATTTTCTTTCCGAAGTTAGGGTCCTGACATTACTGGTTCCTATGACGATGTTGTTTCTGATGCGGATCTTGCCAAGTTGTCCATCAGAAGCACACTTATCACCTCCGTCCTGGTGGCCAACGGATGGCTCGATCCTTGGTGACCCGGGTGAAGACCGATCCGGTATGGAGTGAATTGTTCTTTTAATCATGCAGTATGTCTTGTTGGCCACAGCTGAT
Source organism: Oncomelania hupensis (assembly GCA_036898135.1). NCBI lineage: Eukaryota > Metazoa > Mollusca > Gastropoda > Littorinimorpha > Pomatiopsidae > Oncomelania > Oncomelania hupensis. Next base: position 69,861,187 of record CM072511.1, on the reverse strand, counting down.
ATCCAGGAATACAGTGTGGCTTGCCTTGACCCTGAGCAATGGTCGACGAACCTGTAGTAACGTGAGGTTTCTCCGTCCTGGCCGGTGACCTCTGTATAAGACTTCGCCCAGTGATGCCTTGCGACACGACGGGAAACGTTGGATCTATTCTATTCAGTGCCCGAACACACAGGGCTCTGCAACGCGATACACACGTTTTATTCAATGCTAGGTAGATGCTCACTGAAAAGGGACTCCCTGTTTTCCCATCAAGAGACGTGACCGCAATGCAGCGCCACAATTAAGGTCGGATGTCTGCGGTGTTTATTGTCCGATGAAATTGACTGTTGGGAAACAAGTCAGTGACCACCAAAAATGGTTGACAAACTCAAAACGCTGCGATCTGTATCAACCTTGCGCTTACATGGACATGTTATTGTCGATACATTCAGAGGAAACGTGTTTCCCTTCTTGCTATTTCTGCTTCGTAAGCGGGGAACTCATCTTGCTTTGGAACTATTGACTTTTCTATCATACTCTTACCAACGTGATAATATTTGGTAATTATAATTATGTTATTCACATATACCTAGACATGAAAATATCAAGATCCCTCGTAGAATGAGCATACAGAGCTGAAAAAACACAAAAACCACACCACCTTGCATTTTGATGTATCTTCAGAGTATATCTGACGTCACGTCACCCCTTGCAAGCTGTTAAGCACAAAGAAACTATTTGACATAGCGAGATTTTCCCCTGCAAATCTATATTATATAGAAATTCACCTCTGGTCCAAACGCTGTGATCGTCAATATGGTTCAGTTTCTGTTGATGTGAATTGGAAACAATGTTCGTGGTGCAGGCACACCGATCTAAATGAACACAGGCCAATACCGGCCAAATTCTGATACTTACGAAAGGAATGAAGCAACTATTCACAACTTTCCGGCACCTCTCATAAAAACTCGTGGGTATCGCCATTATAAATTAAAACGAGGTTAGAATGAAACCAAGTTCCGGTCTGGCTTGTTTTGCTTTTATGAAAGCTTGATGCGTGACTTTTAAATATGGCAAATTGCCGAAAACGACAATTTTTAGAGCCAGAAAACGAGTGGGATAAGTATAAAAACGGTGGAGGAAGTACATGCTCAGTGAAAGGATGCAAAAAACAATCGTAGAGGCCTGTATTTGTGGCGACTTCGGAGGTGCGTCGATCATCGACAGAAAGTGAAACAGGACCTGAAGACTCTTGTAGTTTTCCATAGCTTCACCGTCGCAACCTTCACAAAACACGAAGTAGTTGACTATGTTAGGCGAGCGTTGTGGCCAAGTGGGCTAAGGCGGGACTAACTTGCCTTGTCCACAAGCCAGAAACCAATGGCGCCTGACAGGTGTGGGTTCGAGCCAGCATCTGGGCTTTATGTTTTTCCGAATATTTTTCAAAAATTCACAAATAATGTTAGGTAGGTAGGGTTTAGGCGCGCCACTGGCGATATAAAGGGATAATAAACTGCAGCAAAAAATATATATATATGTGAGGGTACGATACTGGTGGCCAGTGACACATGTTATTATTCTTGAATATTTGGAAATAACTCACTAAAACACGCGGAGAAAGAAACCGGAAGTATGTTTCATTGAGGGGATTCCCGTTGGTGCATAGGATAGCAGAAAAGTGTGAATTGATTGTTTAATATCACCCGGGAACAAACTATTCACAATTGAGGCAGTTTTTGCATTATTACATCATTTACACTTATCAGGATGTCATGAAATACGAACGAACACAGAATCTATTTACTATTTTGTCACTTTTCATGCTTTGTTTTTTTTCACAAACACCGTCACATCATCATCCAACTGAAGTACTCTTAGCATCTGTGCAACGATAACATTTTTTTTTTTTAAATAGACAAGAATAAGATGGTGATTGTTTCTCTACTAAGAATTTTCTCTTTCATTTTTTTATTGCTCTCTGCTAGCTTGCCATCACAATTCTGTTTTTGGAAAAGCCGAAGTAATGACGTTAGAATGCATGGGCATGCTAACGTGGTAAAAAATTTAATCCATTGCATTTGTCTAGGCGGACAATTTAGATATGAAATTCAGCTATTCTTCACGACTGCTTCACATATGCCTATTCACAATCATGAACTCCACTTTGGCATGTCGTAATCGCAAGGTTTCCTGTTGACATTTACGCAATGACTGTATATACCTTTCGGAAAAATTGTTTGCAATAAATCGGCGCGTTCAAAAAGATTTTACTGTAATTTCTTTATTTAAAAAAAAAATTAAATAACTGCGTCATGATGAACACTTAGATATAATTATGAATGAGCAAAGCGATGCTCCTTTAAGATTTATTCCATTGTATTTGATCAATTTGATTCTTCAACATCTTTCTAGAGCGCATCGTGTCAGATGCCCTTGCAGATCACGAAGGCACATTCAGCATAGAGGAAGAGCAATCTCCAGCCTTCGTTTTGCGGATGACATTGATGGGTTGGCTGGAGAGTAACAAGAACTTGAACAGCTGGTACAGAGGCTTGACACCACCTCCAGAGCCTATGGAATGGAAATAAGTGCAGAGAATACCAAAATGATGACCAACAACACCAATGGCATAATAATAATAATAATACAGTACACTTATCAAATGGTTAAATAATTACAGTAAAACATGGTCATGTAAAACAACAGATAATATGAATACCAAGAACCGAGCCGGTGCCGCCACCATCCATGAACAGATGACGCGACTTGGTAAAAGATTACATATGGGGATAGAAAAGAGGGGGAGTGAAAATTATTGAGTTTGCATGTTAAAAAGGTGGGTATTTAATTGGCGCTTGAAGGAAGAAAGTGATGGAGCATGTCGGAGTTGCATCGGTAGTGAGTTCCAGGCAGTTGCAGCAGAGAAAGAGAAAGATCGTTCACCATAGGTCTTTGAGTGAACACGGGGGATAGAAAGCAGTCTTGTATCAGAAGAAGAGCGGAGTTGTCTTGCAGGAGAGTAGACAGAGAGGTCAGTAAAGTATGAAGGGGCAGAACCAGTGAAGAATTTGAAAACAATAGTTGACAGCTTGTACAAGATGCGAGCTCGAACAGGGAGCCAATGAAGAGATCGGAGTAGAGGGGTGGCATGGTCTCGTTTTTTAGCTTTAAGAACAAGGCGGGCGGCAGAGTTTGGGACTTTATGAAGTTTTTCAAGAAGGTAGAGAGGGGAGCCAGAGAGGAGAGAGTTGCAGTAGTCAAGTTTAGATAGAACAAATGGACAGACAAGAGTGTTGGTTGTTTCGGTTGTAAGATATTGTCGGATGGAGCTAATGCGGTGAATTTTGAAATAGGCAGAGCGGCATATGTTGGAAATGTGTTGGTCAAGTGACATGTCAGAATACAGAATGAAACCTAAGTTGCGGGCATGGTCCGAAAATGAAATGGATGAGGTTCCTACTGTGATGCTATTTGGTAAATCAGATTTGTCCGATTTCTTTTTGATCAAGAGCGCTTCAGTTTTGTCATCATTGAGCTTTAGACGGTTTTCGGACATCCATTGTTTGACGTCAGTGATGCATGCCTGCATGGACTGGACGGAGGCGTGTGCATTTGAAGAGCTGAAAGAGGTGTGGAGTTGTGTGTCGTCTGCAAATGACTGACTGTTGACAGAGTGAGAATAGATGAGATCAGAGAGAGGCTTAGTGTACAGAATGAAGAGGACAGGACCGAGGACAGAACCTTGAGGGACACCAAAGGAAAGTGGGACAGACGAGGAAGAGTGTTCACCGATGAGGACAGACTGAGACCTGTGAGAGAGGTAGGATTGAAACCAGTAGAGACAAGTTCCAGAGATTCCGTAGAGAGTGGAGAGTCTTTGAAGGAGAATGTTGTGGTCAAAAGCAGAAGATAGGTCTAAGAGAGTGAGGATGGACACATCGCCCACGTCCAGTCCATGCAGCATCAACACGGACATCAAAGCCCAAGGCCAATCCCTCAACACAGTGCTTCCTATCCTATCCTATCCTGTCCCATAACCCGAAGGTCGTAGGGGCACCACAGATGATCGTTTAACCAGCATACTCCATCTTTCTCTGTCCTCAGCAGCCCTCATGGCTTCGCTCAGTGTCAAACCAGTCCATTCTCGAATGTTGTCCTCCCACCTCTTTTTCGGTCTCCCCCTTCTTCTACCTCCTTGCACTGTGCCTTGCAGAATGGTCTTTGCAAGGCCTGATGATCTGGTGACGTGGCCATACCATCGGAGTTTCCGTTTCTTCACCACTGTGAGCAGGTCATCGTGTTGTCCAATGGCTTGTGTGATGGTCTGTCGGACTTCGTCGTTGGTGATGTGTTGGGTATAGGAAATGCACAGAAGTCTTCTGTAGCACCTCATCTCCATGCTTTGTATTCTTCGTTGGAGATCTGCTGTGAGGGTCCATGCTTCGCAAGCATATAGGAAGATGGAGATGACCAGAGAGTGCAGCAGTCTTACTTTGGAATGTAGACTGATGGTTCTGTCTTTCCAAATGGGCTTCAACCTTGTCAGGGCAGCAGTTGTTTGTGCGATCCTGGAGAGGACTTCCTGTCGAGACCCATTGTCTGACACAATGGATCCTAAATATTTGAAGCTGTGCACTGTGTTGAGGGATTGGCCTTGTACTTTGATGTCCGTGTTGATGCCATTGGTGTTGTTGGTCATCATTTTGGTCTTCTCTGCACTTATTTCCATTCCATAAGCTCTGGAGGTGGTGTCAAGCCTCTGTACAAGCTGTTCAAGTTCTTGTTCCTCTCCAGCCAATCCATCAATATCATCCGCAAAACGAAGATTGGAGATTGCTCTGCCCCCTATGCTGACTGTGCCTTCGTGATCTGCAAGAGCATCTGACATGATGCGCTCTAGGAAGATGTTGAAGAGTGTTGAAGAGAGTAGGCATCCTTGACGCACACCGATTGTTGTTCTGAACCAGTTCCCGATGACGCTGTTATGGAGGACTGCACTGGTAGCCTTGTCATACAGGCTTTTGATGACTTCTATAATTTTAGGGCTGATGTTGTACACTTTCATGGTTGCCCATAGAGCTGCATGCCAGACTCGGTCAAATGCCTTCTTGAAGTCTATGAACACATGACAGGTCACAACACAGTGCTTAGCATCAAATATTTAGGAGCCATTGTATCAGACAATGGGTCCCGACAGGAAGTCCTCCAGGATGGCACAAACAACTGCTGCCCTAGAGGTTGAAGCCAATTTGGAAAGACAGGACCATCAGTCTACATTCCAAGGTAAGGCTGCTGCGCTCCCTTGTCATCTCCATCTTCTTATATGCTTGCGAAACATGGACCATCACAGCAGATCTCCAACGAAGAATACAAAGCATGGAGATGAGGTGCTACATAAGACTTCTGGGCATTTCCTATACCCAGCACACCACCAACAACGAAGTCCGACAGACCATCACACAAGCCATTGGACAGCACGATGACCTTCTCACAGTGGTGAAGAAACGGAAACTCCGATAGTATGGCCACGTCATCAGGTCTTGCAAAGACCATCCTGCAAGGCACAGTGCAAGGAGGTAGAAGAAGAGGGAGACCGAAAAAGAAGTGGGAGGACCACAATCGAGAATGGACTGACTTGACACTGAGCGAAACAGGGTTGCTGAGGACAGGGAAAGATAGAGTACGCTGGTTAAACGATCATCTGTGGTGCCCCTACGACCTCCGAGTTACGGGATAGGATAGGATTTGTGGGTGGAGAATTTTAGTCTGAAAGTCACCGATCGTTCACGATTGCCATGTCGTAATTGTGTGTTTTCTTGTTGACATTTACACAAATACTGATTGATATGTCCCGAAAAAGGTTTTGTGCAATAATTCGGCTCCTTCAAAATGATTTTACTGTAATTTCTTTAGACATAAATGCGATGGAAAAATCTTTTTGATAATAACAACTGCGAACTGATGATCACTTGAATATAATTATGAATGCGCAAAGCTATGTGCGAATCGACGTATCCAGCTCCCTAAAATAAGGTCGTGAAAGATTTAATCCATTGCATTTGTGGGTGGAGAATTTAGATCTAAAAGTCAGCGATCGTTCACGATTGCTTTACATAGAATGTTTACAATCATGATCAGGATTTTGGCATTTCATAATCGCGAGTTTTCCTGTTGACATTTACACAAATACTGATAAATATTATGTTCGGGAAAAATGTGTTGTGTAATTATTCGGCTCGTTAAAGAGATTTCACTGTATTTTCTTTAGACTTGGATACGATGGAAAAATCGTTTTTATAATAATAACTGCGACATGACGTTATAATTATGAATGTGCAAGACGATGCGCGAATAAACGTTCCTAACTCCCTTTAAATAAGATCGTGAAAGATTTAATCTATTGCACTTGTGGGTGGAAAATTTAGATCTGGAAGTCGGCGATCGTTCACGACTGCTTCACATAGGCCTATTCACAATCAAGAATTAGATTTTGGCATGTCGTAATTGTGTGTTTTCTTTTGACATTTACACAAATACTGACAAATACTTTCCGAAAAATGTTTTGTGCACGAATTCGGCTCGTTCAAAGAGATTACTTTTTTTTTTTTTTTTAGACTTGCAGGATGGAAATTTTTTTTGGATAATAATAACTGAGACATGACGAACACTTGGATATAATTATGAATGCGCAAAACGATGTGGCAATCGTCGCACCCAACTCCATTAAAAAACGTCGTTATAGATTTTATCCATTGCATTTGTTGGTGGAGAATTTAGATCTGAAAGCGATCGTTCACGACTGCTTTACATAGGCCTATTCACTGTCATGAACTCCTCTTTGGAATGTCGCAATCGCGAGTTTTTGTGTGGCAATTTATACAAATACTGAGAAATACGTCCCGAAATAATGTTTTGTGCACTAATTTGGCGCGTTCAAAAAGATTTAACACTAATTTTTTTCAGACTCAGACACGCTGGAAAAATCTTGTTTGTAATAATAACTGTGAAATGACGAACACTTGGATATAATTATTAATGCGCAAAACTATTCGCAAATCGACTTATTGAACACCCTCAAGTCCTTAATTTGTGTAGGCTTTTAGTTTTATGTAGTGTTTAATGATTATCCTATAAACCACTGGTTCTCATTTGAAGGGACTTTAATGAGTTGTCATCTTTTTGCAATATACAGCAGGGTATCTTCCGGCAGAGGTACTTCTACGGCACTTGGTACCAACTGGCTAACGCTTAGTAATGTATACATGCTTCGTCCGGGAATCAGATCTTTGCGAATCCTGTCCAGCCTCGTTTCTCACTAATATGATTAGCTTGGAAGAAGCTGTCATGAGCCTTGGGTCTTGAGGGATTGCGATAATGAATTGTGAAAGTAAAAATTTCATTTGTGTCCATTGTTTGCTCTGACTTGATTGACCAATGCAAAGCGAATTAGCACAAATGTGATATTATGCACCATTCGACACACCTTGCTAGCAAAACAAATTGTCAAGGTTGTTGTTAAATTCCTTGATGAATCCAATAGAGTGGTTTCGCCTTTCAGCCTTTGTGGACACATTCTTTCTGCAGTATCGATGTGACCGTTTGTCAGAATGAGTACTGTAGGGACACACAAAAAAACACAAGGTTTGTTGCAGTCTAAAAGTATTGTAGGTCTTTGGAATGGTAGTTGCTGTTGTCTCGTGCTAATTATGATGAACATACAAATGTTTGATTGTGGGATTGCAGTGATTTGGGTAGTGTGCGCACAATGTGAAGTGAACGTTCTTATAAATTAAATAGCACACTTTTTAAGGAGAAAAAAAAACTTCAAGGGGCTCGTTACACATTTTTTTGCCGTTCTCTAATGGTAATCAACTTTTCTTCAGTTTGTAGAAGCCTATCGTAACGTTTCCATTAACCATTGTGCATCGTGTTCACAGCTTTTGTTAATTTAGTTTATTTTTTCTTCTTCTGAGGTTCATTACAGCACCATCAACATCTATATCATAGACTTCAAGAAGGCGTTTGACCGAGTCTGGCATACAGCTCTATGGGCAACAATGAAAGTGTACAACATCAGCCCTAAAATTATTGAAGTCATCAAAAGCCTGTATGACAAGGCTACCAGTGCAGTCCTCCATAACAGCGCCACCAGGAACTGGTTCAGAACAACAATCGGTGTGCATCAAGGATGCCTACTCTCTCCAACACTCTTCAACATTTTCCTAGAGCGCATCATGTCAGATGCCCTTGCAGATCACGAAGGCACAGTCAGCATAGGGGTAGAGCAATCTCCAATCTTCTTTTTGCGGATGACATTGATGGGTTGGCTGGAGAGGAACAAGAACTTGAACAGATGGTACAGAGGCATGACACCACCTCCAGAGCTTATGGAATGGAAATAAGTGCAGAGAAGACCATAATGATGACCAACAACACCAATGGCATCAACACGGACATCAAAGCCCAAGGCCAATCCCTCAACACAGTGCATAGCTTCAAATATTTAGGAGCCATTGTATCAGACAGTGGGTCCCGACAGGAAGTCCTCTCCAGGATCGCAAAAACAACTGCTGCCCTGACAAGGTTGAAGCCCATTTGGAAAGACAGGACCATCAGTCTACATTCCAAAGTAAGACTGCTGCACTCTCTGGTCATCTGCATCTTCCTATATGCTTGCGAAGCATGGACCCTCACAGCAGATCTACAACGAAGTATACAAAGCATGGAGATGAGGTGCAACAGAAGACTTCTGGGCATTTCCTATACCCAACACATCATCAACGACGAAGTCCGACAGACCATCACACAAGCCATTGGACAACATGATGACCTTCTCACCGTGGTGAAGAAACGGAAACTCCGATAGTATGGCCACGTCACCAGATCATCAAGACCATTCTGCAAGGCACATTGCAAGGAGGTAGAAGTAGAGGGATACCGAAAAAGAGGTGGGAGGACAACATCCGAGAATGGACTGGTTTGACACTGAGCGAAGCCATCAGGGTTGCTGAGGACAGAGAAAGATGGAATGTGCTGGTTAAACGATCATCTGTGGTGCCCCTATGACCTCCGAGTTACGGGACAGGATAGTATAGGAGAGGATAGATCTGAGGTTTATAGTTTGTGTATTTAGTTATGTCTTGCTATTTTTGATGTATCCATATTTCAAATTCCAAACTTGAGTTTTGTGATTCGTTAGCAGAAAATTACGCTCGATTCTTTTTCTCCTTCCGTTTCAGTCTATGCATGTTCCGTTTTGTTTCTTTCAGTTACATGCCCTTTTCTGTCGTTTGGTTGGCTCATTTAAATGCCCGCCAGAAATTGTAAAAGTGAGTTTATTGTCTTTCAAGTTGATTGTCTCTGCAAGGAGAATCAATTACCTGCCCATTCGGCAAGTTGGCCAAACGACTTTGATCGTTGTAATGAACCCATTTTGTCTCAGACCGTAGCGGGTAATGCTATAAAACCCAGTCCCTAGTTTAAAAATACCTTTTTTTTTTCTTTTTTTTTTGTTGTTTCTGTTTTTTTATAAGGGGGGTGGTGAGGTAGGTGTGTGTAAAATCCTTATCGGGAAGAGAGGGGACTATAAACTGATACACATACAGGTGTGTGTGTGTGGTTGTGTGTGTGTGTGTGTGTGAGAGAGAGAGAGAGAGAGAGAGAGAGAGACTGGGGATGAATGGGGGTGTTAGAAAAGGAAACGCGGAACATGTGTAATGTAGTGTGAACTCTTCATGGTTTATTATTATCTGGATATAAGTATGCGAATATTTCATTTGTGTGAGTGACGAGTGCTCAAACCCTAAAGTTTGTAGAGCGAAGACTGACTGACAGTTCTGTTTTCTAGCTGTGGTTACACATGCAGGTTGAGTGAGGGGCTAAGAGATGTGTTTGATGAATGTAGGGGATAGATGAATAATGCGAAATGATGAACAGAGGCTTAAACTGAAGAGGGAATTGAGATAAGAGAGATGTAAACATGCACCTTTTCAAGTTTAAACTACATTTAATAACAAAATATACCCTTCTTTTTCTTGCTAGAATATGCTGCCTTGTTCAATCTGGTGCTAACGAAATACAGCAGCGATTATTATAAAATTGAGTTAACTTCCATAACTCTTTTAATCAACGAAGTTCGATAGGTTGAAAGGTTAATTGATGAATATTTGAAAGGGAGAGGGATGGGAATTCTTCCCTCACCGGCCCAAGTATTCTTTTAAACTCAAATCTCAGAGTCAGAATTGAAATGAACGTTGACGTTAGTTTTCCCAAGGACTGAAATTCGCCCCGCTCTCTGAGTGAAACCACTTCCGTCCTCGATCTCGTAAAAATTGCAGAATATCAGTTGTGGTATGAAGACGTCAGCAAAGGTTTATTGAATTGCACGCATAGCAATGTGAGTCTACTACCCCCAACTCCCACCACCCCCGCCACCAATAACACACTTACCAGATTTTGGCGAATAGGCGCGAGATGAATCCTACCTTAGTACATACATACAGAGGTTTACGGGCTTGGCCTTCTAATTTTACTGTAGCCATTCCTGCAATTATTTAACAAATTCTTGCCTTGGAGCGAAAGCACGTAATGTTTGACTCATTGCGTGCAGCAATGTCAATCTGTATATTCACCCACCTCAAAAGTGCAAGATAGGTCCTAAATAATTCAAAATTGATTTATTACAAACTTCTTCGTCCTTTGTCCCGCCGTCCGTCCGTCTGTGCAACCTTGCAATTGACTTAATTTTTCAGTACTTATTTCGTCTATCGCATAATGAGACACACATACCAAGGAAATTTGATGAACCTCATTCCAAGGTCAGGGTCACCAGAACTGTCTGTATGGGTACTTTGAAGTGACCTTGTTCCTAAACAGAGAGATATAAGAAGCCAAACTTGTTGTAGTTAGAGATAATTCAACTTCAAGGTCAAGGCCATTGTAGGCCTTAATAAAACTTACACAATTTGTCATCGTACAGTAGAATGGCTCTACTTCTGACCCACAGTATGCTACGTGCATCAACATTGGGTTATTTGATCAATAATACATGAGCATCAAATATGTGAAATCAACCTTATTGAAGGTGGGTTTGTTTGTTGTGTTTTTTTTGGCAGAATGGAAAATTTGCTGTATTTTATTTTATCGTACGTGAGTGTCCATTTGGAAGTAGAAGTCAAGATTAAGATCAAAGTCGATATTACTTTGAGTTTTAATGCAACTGTTTCGTTTCAGTTTTTCTAGGCACTCATTTTCATGTAGAATATTGCAAGTTCAATAAGGAGCACATGAGTCATATTGGCTTTGCTCTTCTAATTTCCTGTATGGCTGTAATCTTGCTGAATAAACGCGATGGTAAAAGCTGTAAAGTTGCTTTTAACTGTTAAGTTCTCGTGTTACCACTGTCATATTTATTTGTTAGTCATCGTTTTGAAACGGTCATCTTCTTCACTAGACCAGTCTCCTACCTTTTTTCTTGAAAACTCTTCCGGGACAAAACTCCTCATTTGTGTGAGGTCTGTTGGATCAGCTTGGGAATATTGAACGCTTTCTGCCAGGTGGTCACTGTGGCTTCCTATGATGTTATTATTTGGCAATGTAGGCAATTTATATATGTGTTTTGTTGATATTTTATACTGATCTGATGTTTGTATTCCATTTTGTTTTTGTAAATGGGGGTTCGATAAATTAAGAGTATAGCCTCAGCGTCCCCTGCGTGGGATATCTTTATTGTGAAGTGACTGGCTGGTGAAGTGCCTTCAGTGTTACCACTAGGATTGTTTGCAGATGTTTTATGCGGATCAGGGGCGATCAGCGAAGTTGTGGTCTTGATTTTGTGGTCCTGATTCGGCTCTTTGCAGTCCGCTGGACCCTGCAAGCAATGAATAACTAACATAGTATTGAAGGTATTCTTTAATTGAACTATATTTTAACTATTTGTTGTTGCAGGCTAACAACGACCCATACGCCTTTGTTGAATTCTACGACCATGGAGCCGCAGCTGCAGCGTTGGCAGCAATGAACAAACGAAACGTTATGGGAAAGGTGAGTACAGTGTACATGGCTCTGTATGTTTTGTGTGATTTTGTTAGTTTTGTGTACTTGTACTGTAATCAAATTGACATATCGATTTATTTGACTGTAAGGGCATGCCTGTACCAAATTCAGTATCACTATATGTGTGTCTTTGAAATTGCAGACTTTGCTTTGCATGCAAGTTGATACATTGTAATAAATATAAATTAACGTGTGTATTTTGTAAGTCAATATTTCTATACCTTTTGTATTTATTGTCTGCATTCGTCGACCATGATATTTCCCAGATTCGTTCTGCAGTTACTGTTCTGTATTACTTCATTGAATGTAATTTCTGACTCCACTTGCCACCCGATAACGGTAACGGGTCTGATCTATCACGTAGTCCTACACGGGAAAAGCCTAGTACCAGTGCGTGTTAATTGTTCCAGAGATGATAATTGAACTTCCGTCACTTAGCTGCTTACATTATATTATTACCATTGGTTAACTGATCCATTAATTATGCTGTTTGAATGTACGGGTGAACTCCCACGACTGTTACGTTTTGTACGGAAATGAACCTTCATCCGTCTTGATCTTAGCTCTACGCCAGTACTATTAACGTCTTTCGTGCTGTGCTGGCGTTGGGTGGTGAAATCATAACGCGAATATTATGATGACATAAATTAAAATTTTTAGGCCATTATTTTACCTGGCCTGGATTCTGAGCCACTTAGTACAGTGTGATTCGATCATGCCTGTCAGTCTGTATTTTTGGAATATTCTGATGACAATAATGAAGATGACGATATGAATATTTATACTGGCATATCTTCCGTACATTGCCTAGATTTTCTGTTAGGTTTGGAGTCTCACTACTTCCTAGTCTCTGAGCCTCACTACTTCCACTCTTCTAGAATAATTATATTCCACGAACACTACCACCTTCCTGGTTCGGCACCTTCACATTTTGTTTAATGTTCGCTTTTCAACATCCTCAATCGTTATTAAAACTACAGTTTAGAATTGTACAGTACTTATGCCAAACGCTTTAATACTCTAACTTGTCAGCATTATGATTACGTGGGGACTGTTGAACCATGACCCATCTCCCTCCTCCTCCCTCCCCTACCCCTACCCCTATCCATATCACCCTATACACTTCACTTTTCCTCGCTTCCACACTTCTTCCCTCTCCTGTGTCTGGGTGGTGGAATTGCATTTTTTATTGTTTTTCACCCTTGTACGCTTGAGCAATTTGGAGGTTTACTATTTATAATTGTAATAAATATCATTATGCGCCTGTAGTTTTCAGCGCCCTAATGAGTAACATTATTTTCGCTCGACCTTAGCATGGCCTCAGCGCTATTCTGTGCACGGCTTTGACAAGTTGAAGTTTTCTCGTTAGCGTCTATGTTATTTTTTTTCCTTTCATCTTTTCATTAAAATTGGCTTTGTTGCTGCACCTGCCTATTGCGGTTCAAGCCCACGGTGATCGAATGCACTTTATGCGTGATGCACAATACTAGCCACATAACTGAGCACATCGACTGTAATGGGTCTGACGAGGAGCAGCTTTCAGAAAAAAATATTTAGACATGGTTTTTTTATATCTAGTGCAAATGTACTTGTTTTAACATAAATTTATTCAACAAACAAACCAGATAATAATACAAGGTAAAAAAAAAAACATCAGGGCGCACAAAAGCACAAGGCTTAAATGAGTGCTACCCAAATAATAATAATGTATCAAAATATCACTAGCAGATGACAGGAAACAACAAAACATTGATATAAATACAAAGAATACAAAGGAAAAAAAATAATTTTGTTTCCAAGCCCAGGGGATGGTATGGGGGGGGGGGGGGGGGGGGAAAGAAGAAAAAAAAGGGTGGTGGGTGATTGGGTGAGGCGGGTAGGGGTGGGTGCGAGTGAGTTATATTTGTGGGAAGAAACTAACTGATGTGTGTTGAGGATTTAAGTTAGAAAGCAAAGTATGTGGAAAGTCGTTGAAAATAAAATGTGAAAATATAATATAATATAATATAATATAATATAATATAATATAATATAATATAATATAATATAATATAAATTATAATATACTTAAGTTATTACTATAAACTATTGCTAACCATTGCTTCTTTATTTCACATCCTTGCAAAAACATAAAAAAAAGATAAAAAAAGAAAGGTAAAACCTACAGTAGAATGGCTTTATTTAACCCATAGTATGCAACAGCATTGGGTTGTTTGATCATACGTGAGCATGAGAGTTCACGTGAAGGTCAAGATCATCCCAAGGTCAAAGTCACCGAAGGTCGAGGTAATCCCAAGGTAACTGTTTTTTTCTTGTTTGTTTGCCTAATAATAATAAAGTAGGCTTATATAGCACGATACCCCAGCTCAGGGCTGGGCTCACCGCTCTTACCATAGGATTATCTTTAGAACAAACATAAACAATAAAACAGGGTATGCAAGCATTCACATCAACCGTACTCACAAAGGCATACAAGAGAACAACATATGCAATACACTACACATGCAAAATAAACAAACAAACAAACAAAAAATATTAATACAATGGCATATTAAATAATAATAAGATTCACCATACAGATTTAAAATATAACTAAAAATTTGTTACATCTAACAATGGTTAATTAATACAATGATCGGATTAAAAGGATAAGACCCGCCTCTCCTCACTATTGCAGAAATAAAATATCAAAAACATAATGTACAAACTAATGCAAAAATAATTATATAAAAATAATTAGATACTCAGATATAAATGTACAGACTATTTATATGTCAAGCCATGGACGGCACACCACCGGCATCCGTCATCTGTCGGAGGGTGTGTCAATCAGGATAATACAGTTTGAAGAGATGGGTCTTGAGTGCGTTTTTGAAGGCCTGGGTGGTCGGTATGTTGCGGATGTGTGGTGGAAGAGAATTCCATTGCTTGGGAGCGCAGAAAGAGAAAGATCGTTGGGAACAGAAAGAATGCGCGCGTCTGCAGAGGAGCGAAGCTGTCGAGAGGGTGAGTACACAGTTAGAAGATCAGTAAGATAGGAAGGGCAGGAGTCAGAGAAGTTGTGGCAGAGAGTGGACAGTTTGTAGTCGATGGGGGCTTGAACAGGGAGCCAGTGAAGAGAGTGGAGAAGTGGTGTGATGTGATCGCGCTTTTTTGCCTTAAGAACTAACCTAGCAGCAGAGTTTTGGACCTTTTGCAGTTTATCGATAAAGTGTTTAGGTGAACCTGACAAAAGAGAGTTGCAATAGTCTAGACGAGAGAGAACGATGGCACAGACTAATGTTTTTGTAGCACTAATAGTGAGGTAATGGCGGATGGAGCTGAGCTGACGAATGGCGGTGTAAGCAGAGCGACAGATGTGATAGATGTGATTGTTGAGGGACATGTCATCGGAGAGAATGTAGCCAAGATTCCTAGCAGAGGGAGAGAACTGTATGTCAGAGCAGCCTACTTGAAGAGAAGTGGGGAGAGACGAGGCAAAGGATGATTTGTGATTGTGGATAAGAAGTGCTTCTGTCTTGTCGTCATTCAACCTCAGCCTACAGAGGGCCATCCATGACTTGACCTCACCAATGCACTCTTGCATGGACTGGACAGCGAAGTCAACAAGAGAAGGATGGGTGGGTTTGTACAGCTGCGTGTCATCTGCAAACGACTGGCTCTCAACAGCATGCTTTTCGAGCAAGATGAGCAGTGGCTTGGTGTACATTATGAACAAAACAGGGCCTAAAACGGACCCCTGTGGAACCCCGCACACCAAGTCAGCTCTGCTGGAGAAACAGCCATCCACAGCGACCGCCTGAGTTCTATCGGAAAGGTAAGATTGAAACCAATCCAAAACTGATCCAGAGATTCCAAAGTAATCCCGAAGGGTCTTGAATAGGGTGTGATGGTCGACGCCTAGTACAACTTTTGCTGTAGTTTGATAGTACACGAGTGTACTTGTAGCGTATATCAAGGTCATCTCAAGGTTAAGACCATATAAAGATCAAAATCAATATTATTTTGCATTTTAATGCTACTGTTTCTTTCTTTTCTGTTCTGGACAGTAATTTTCATGTTAAATAGTGCAAGTTCCATAAGGAGCATGTGAGTCATGTGGCCCTTGCCCTTCTCGTTATTATTATTATTATTATTATTATTATTATTATTATTATTATTATTATTATTATTATTATTATTATTATTTTTAATTAATTTTAAAAAAATTTAACCTCCCATAATTATTTTTATTTTAAGCACGCTTACTGCTGTTGTTTGCCCTCATACGCTCTTATACCCTTGTCTGTTTTTGTTCTACAATGCTATCTTCTTTCTTCCCACTATCCTTTCCAAATCACAGGAATGGACACTGTGACCGCGAGTAAAGTTAGTGGTACTAGGTAGACGTCGTGGCCAACAAAGTAGGCTTGTTGATTTGTACTTGGGTCTTCCAGAAAGTAGAAAGACGTTTAGTTGGCCATTTTGCGACTGCGCCAACCGTAACCTAAGACCATTGCACTGAGAATAAAAGTAGTGAAGGGGAATTGCATTATAGTGAAAGAAGCGATCGACCTCTGCAACTATTTGCGGTTTGAGTTTGATCCTGTATTGGCCAGCGTCTATAGTCTGGTCAAGTACGGCGAGATAAGTGCGCTATAAAAATCCTCAATAATAATAATAATAATAACAACTATATATCAGTACGACTCAAGTCTCTTTCAAATTTAAGTGTTTAATTAATTACTTTTAAAAATAAATGTAAAAAAATTAAAATTGTGTTTTTTTGTATATAGACTTTTTCTTCTTCTTCTTCTTCTTCTTCTTCTTCTTCTTCTTCTTCTTCTTCTTCTTCTTCTTCTTCTTCTTCTTCTTCTTCTTCTTCTTCTTCTTCTTCTTCTTCTTCTTCCTCCTGTATTCTACGAACTTTTGCAAGCTGCATGCTCTTTGGATTTTTGTAAGAACCACTTCGCGATTTTATTTTCCCTGGCCGTCATTTTCAGGTCTTGAAGACTTGCTGCATCTTATTCTTTTGCTGGTCTTGTTCTGTTCGCAACTCTCTTTCTGTCTTCATCGGTCTACCCCGGTTCTACATCTACATCTCATCAATCTTCCATCACTTTGCTGAGGGCTCCCCATCATATAGTCACACGCATAACTTTATTTTCTCTCGCGTCTCGTTCATCTCTCTCTCTCTCTCTCTCTCTCTCTCTCTCTCTCTAACTCCTTCCGCCCCCTCTCCCTCTCCGCTACCCATCCTTAAATTGTGTCTCCTACACGACTTTAGCTAAAGTTTTGATTGGGGAGAGAGGTAGGCAGGAGGCTTCGCTGTTCTGATCTCTCCCCAACCCCCGTTTTCACATGTGTTTATTTAACACTTACGCCTCCATCCTAATTAACACCACTTTCGATTCCCCCAACCATCGTTTCTCCCTCTCAGCACCCCTCTCTCAAATCCCATCTGAATTTTTTGTTCTTCTAATAATGGCGAAAAAAGAAGGTAGATCAATTAGGTGAGGCTTATTGTCATCAGTGTATCAGATCAAGTGAAAATTGGCCAAGCTGCTTTGAAGTGTGGTTGATTTGCCCTGTCTCCCCCGCCAACGTTGGCGGCACAGGAAGTGTACAAGGGCCGCTATTGCCGTCGAGCAGACAATTCTCTCCCTTTTTGCTGGACAGGTTTTTAATCGTAGGGATCGGCCTGGTCTGAGGAAGAATTTGTTTTTTAAAACATGCACGAAAGCATAATACATAAAGTTCCCCAGTGTGCATGCTAGTCTCTTTCTGAGTTAGTTTTTAAGTTCGCGTTTCGTTAAGTTTTAATTTGTTGTATTTCTTAAATGTCTGTTCCCTGATTTTTGGCTCGCACGCATGACAACGTATGTCGAAGTACTCATCCCCCACCTCCCACCCCATCCCGCCCCCAATTTTTTTCTCCAGATTTTTGCAAGTCGGAGCTAGGTTTTTACTAAATAGTCCATGGGAGGGAGGGGGAAGGGGAACTGACCGTATGTCCGCCGGCTGTCTTTGCAACAACTTTAAAGTGGCTAAGTACTCAGAACCAATTTCAGCTATCACAACCAAACTTGGTAAGATGGTGTATACGCATCAGACCTCATAAATGGTCAGTGAATGAATGACTTCACGTCAAGGTGTGTAACAAGAGGCTAGATTTACACACAACACGATATCTTCTTGCCTTGTTTAGTCAGCTGTAACCTTAGTACAGTAATGTTACTCTGCAGCAGACGACAGAAGTCGGCTGTAGGCTACACTTTTCTATGCTGACGCTCGCGCAGTAGGTAGTGACCTCATTCAGCTTACGTATAGCAGTAGTACAGCCAATCCGGACAGAGGACGCTTAGGTTTACCAGTTCTACCCGGTTTGGGCAGACAGGCTAGGTAGATTCATTCGTGTTGTAAACTGCAAGGAAGACAGAGCTACACTCTAAGAGATCTCTCCACTGACGACTAAAGCAGGAACTGTTGAAATTCGATTCAACCAAGTTAGCCACGGCCTGACATTGTCAAAAAGACGAGCAGGCATCGTGGGCCCGACCAGGCGAAAGACAAGAAAAAGTCTTCACTGACAGTCGGCCTGCATCGGCTTCTCAAGCACTGCGCGACGAGAGCAGAGCCCACCAGTCGATCACTAAGGAGAAGAATCCACAATAACAGCTCATCAAAGAAGCAACCCCAACACAGCTCATCGAACAACACAGCTCATCAAAGAAGCAACCCCAACACAGCTCATCGAACAAAAAGATCACCAAGGGGAAGAATCCACAATAACACAGCTCATCAAAGAAGCAACCCCAACACAGCTCATCGAACAATAGCTAATTGACTGTGGTACCAGTGCACCAAACCTGTTAGCTAAGGACAACACTAGTCCAACCTTCCAGAAGTCTGACCCTTTGGGCAGAACGCATCAAGTGCCCGATGATGATACAATAGCTGCATAGAACTATCAAGGAGCGAACCATTCAAAGAGACATTTGAACTTTTTAGTTAGTATCGTACTTCGAAGATCGTGTATAGAGTAGAGGAAATAAATGTGTGATATTTACTGTTAACAAGCGGCTGGACTACCTATGTGTCATAGCCGTGTGAGAGCTAGTGTGACAGTGACCTCTTACCATTTCCTTTTTATCTCTATACCCAAGCCTAAACACAGACCGAGCTAAACATATAAATGTATTAAGTTGAGTCACATGGAGATTTACTAGCGATCCCCATCGACGATAGACGAGTGGGTAATAGCATTCCATTGTGCAGAGCCCAGCAACAATAGACCCACCGTCACAAGGTCACAAAATCATCAAATGTTAGTCAAAAAAATGACAATTTTCAGAAAATTTCTTTTCTTTTTAATTTTTTTATATTTTTATTTATTATTATTATTATTTTTTTGTTTGTTTATTACTATTGAACTTATGATTTCTTGATCAATGACATATGTCAATAAGACACGCATACTTCGCAAATTTGGTCAACTACCTCCAAGGTCAAGGTCACTGGCGCTGTCCAAAGTCGTTTTATTTAGGTACTTTAGAGTGACATTTACCCTAAACTACGAGAGATATTATGTCCAAACTTGTTGTATTTAAAGATGATAGATTGATCTTTCATATGTGTTTCGTTTTTGCATTGATCGTGAATGTCAAGGTCATTTTAGGCCTTGCAAAAACACACAAAAAAAGAATTAATTGTACTGTGGAATGGTTGTTTATTTTACTCATAGTATGCAAAAAATTGGGTTATTTGATCAGACATGCATGAGAGATCACTTGAGGGTCAAGGTAATCCCAAGGTCAAGGGTATTGAAGGTTAAGGTCTTATTTTGCATTTTATTGCCACCCTTTCTTTTCTTTCTTTTTTTTTTTTTTTTTTGGGGGGGGGGGGGGCACTTATTTTTATGTAAAATATTGCAAGTTCAAATAGGAGAATTGGTCCTGATTTGGCTCGGAAGAGTCCGCTGGACCTAAAGCAATAATCATGTAATGTAAATAGGAGAATGTGAGTTACATGGGCTTTGCCTTTCTAGTGTTTATAAGTTCCCAAGATGTAAAATTCGGAAACTACAGTTTATGGCTTTCGGCATCCGTCCAGCATTCGTCCAGCGTCCGGAAGTGACATTTACGCACGTTTCTCTAAAAGTAATGGCCGGATTTCTTTGAAACTTTAGTATTTAGTTTGGAAATACTGAACAATACCAGATGACAATAAAAAATTATACATGTTGGGTGACGTCATGATGTCATAATTTGTTGTGGTTTTTTTTAAAATCCCATTTTCTCCCAAACTACTGGAAGGATTTGGTTCAAGTTTGGTATGTATAGACTTAACCTGTACCTCCAAGGTAAAACCAAACTTATGCAAATCGAGTGACGTAATCATACTGACGTAATTTAAAAAAAAATACACAACAAATTTTTACTTGAAAACGTTAAAAGAACAACTTTGTATGTAATTAGAGTTTCGATGTATTGAGCCTTAAACGAAACTATGGTATATTGAGTGACGTCATCGTATGACATCATCCTAGTGACTAATATATTTTAAAAATTTTTTATCCTATGTTCTCCCAAGCTACTTGAGCGACTTGGTTCAAATTTGGTATATACTTAGACTTATTTAGTGACTAATACATTAAAAAAAAATTTAATCCTATGTTCTCCCAAGCTACTTGAGCGACTTGGTTCAAATTTGGTATATACTTAGACTTTGCCTTTGCCTTCAATGTAAAACCAAAAGAATGCAGATCGAGTGACGTTATCATGATGGCGTGACCTTTTAATTTTGTTGTTGTTGTTATTATAATGTTTTTTTTTCTTTCCTTTATACTTTGTTTGGTTTGAGAGTGTACAGATGAGTTGACCCTTGTTCAAAACTTACGTATATTTTACTGTTATTTTATTATTTTATTTTTTTAAATTTTTTTTATTTACATATTAATGAGAAGAGTCGATAACAGTGTATTTACATCACTATCATGGAAGTTGTTTTCAGCAGCTTATGTCGAAAATCTAGCTTAAATTAACAGAAACACAGTAAATAAGGACTCACAATAATTCGAAGAGTTTGTTTTTTCGTTTGCCATAGTGAGATTTTAAACTAGATTGTAGAAAAGGGAGTGAGATTTTAAACAAGATTGTTTATAGGCGTTAAGGGAAACTTCAAATATCTTCACAATTCTGAGATATGAGATCAGCATCGACTGCCTTCGGTGATGATATAATACCGTACCATTCTGCGTTCCGTACAATAAGTTCTAACGGGAATGATTATGTCACGGGTAGAATGGGGGAAACTAGTGTGATTCAAAGTCGTACTACTGTTAATTGGAATTCCCATACGGCCTAGGATTGATTTGAATTCCAGTCAACACTGCGGGATAAACTAGTATACATTGAAATGTCATTCATCTTAGGACGAACGGGAATCCGGTGTTTAGTAAGTATTAGTACATATATTTTTGTTTTTAGCTACAGTCCGATTCTAGTTTTTAGGACCCCAATAGAAATGTTTTCTTGGAAAATGATATATTGTGAAAATAAAGTTTAACAATAATTTGCAGGTTAAAGATAGATTATGGTACCAAAATATTGTGACGGTGGGTCTATTGTTGCTGGGCTCTGCACAATGGAATGCTATTACCCACTCGTCTTTCGTCTGTGGGGATCGGCTAGTTAATCTCACGTTGACTAATTTTAATACATTTATAAGTTTAACTCGGTCTGTGTTAGACTGGGGTTACAGAGATAGGGAGAAAATGGTAAAAGATTCACTGACACACTAGCTCTCACACGGCTATGAAACATAGGTAGTCCAGCCACTTGTTAACAGTAAATATTACACATTTATTTCCTCTACTCTATACAAAATCTTCAATTCTTATGATCACTATACTAACTTAAATGTCCAAATATCACTTCGAATAGTTCGCTCCTTGATAGGTCTATGCAGCTACTGTCTCATCATTTGGGCTAATGGTGCGTTCTGTCCAACTGGTCAGTTTTCTGGAAGAGTGGACTATTGATGTCCTTCAATAACAGTTTTGGTGCACGGGTTCAAATAACTCTCTTGTAGATGAGTGGTGTTGTCGTGGTGTCTTCTCCTGGTTGACAGACTGGTGGGCTATCGTAGCTCAGTGCTTGATGCTCCAATGCAGGCCGAATGTCAGTGTGGACTCTTGATGGTCTTCCTTCTGCTTCGGGCCAACGATGCCTGCTCGCCTGCAAAATATGAGACGAATTTCTGCAACACCGGGTTCACTAAGGGTGTGCAGAGCGTCTCACTGATGGCAGAAACAGCCCTCAGTGATAGCTCCACAAATATATATATAAGCGACGAACATTCTGCTAAGTCCGTGGTCCACTGGAATCTCCACTCTTAATTCCTATACATAAGATATATATCATGGCTAAAGTACACACATAGAGAAGTAATTATTACTATACACATTCTCTGGTCTGCAAGAATACACATAAGCTAAACAATAGTTTGTCCGTAGGGGACACTTCATGGTGGCGAAGCCAGTCGTGTGTCCGCCACGTGGTCAAGCAAAGTTTGACTAACATGCACAATTCTAAACATGGCAAAACTTCACAAACATAATACAGCAATAATATCAATAAATCGCGGTGAAACGAAAGATCGATCATTTACCTTTTGGACAATGTCAGGCTGTGGCTAACTAGGTTGAATTGAATTTCACCGGTCCCTGCTTTAGTCTTCAGATAGAGAGATCTTTCAGAGCTTTGCTCCTTCTCCTATGAGCGTCGGGTAAAGAATGACTATATAGCCCTCAGGGCTAGAAATTAACTTTTTTCTTTGGGGGGCCACCGGGCCCCTTGATTGAAAAATTTGAGGGCCCACAAGCAACTTTCGGGGCCCAACTTGAAAAATAATGCAAACAAAAAACAAAAGAATTATTGAAATGCTAATAAGTAGAAAGTACAAATCTTTTTTTCCTCCCTTCCTTGATCTTTTTTCCTCTTCATACTTCTTTTTTCTCTCTTTTTCTTGTTCTTTCCTTTCGTCGACGTTTTCTTCTGGCGTCTTTCGCTTCCCAAAAATTGGAAAATACGCCATCGCCGATTGTTTTAGCAACTGTATGGCGACGATATGTAGCCATACTTTCGTACTTGCAAAGATGGACATTTTGCGCTTATGTTGTGCCATAGCCTTTTGTTTATTATATTAAAAAGATATTGAAGTGTATATTAAACTTTTGAGTGCAAAATTAAAGGGTTTTTGCTTCTTTTCTCTGTTTTTTTTTCTGTCCAAATTTAGGGCACCGGTGTCGGTTGCTTCCCTTGGCCCAAATACGAAACTGCCGAGTAGAGCTAGCTGTAGCAGACGAATTATTTTGCGGGCCAAGCGGGCCCTTCGTTTTTCAACTTTCCGAGCCCGAAATCAACTTTGCGGGTTTTTGGCCCCGGACCCCCGCTAATTTCGAGCCCTGGCCCTGTGGTCAGCCGGAAGCCCGGGAAATCTAGACCACAAGAGGCTTACTCTGGCCTGGGTGGGTGTTACTGGCTAACGTCAGCAGACTGAGGTCACTGCCTAACTGAGCCAGCGTCAGCGTACATATGCTTAGCCCACAATAGACTTGCGTCGTCTGCTGTACTTCGACTTTAATTTACAAAGGCTACAGCAGGCTGACTTATTTAAGGCGAGAAGCCACAGTACTGTGTTAAACTGGTCCTCTTATGACAAATATATATGTTGGACAGGTCATCTCTCTCTCTCTCTCTCTCTCTCTCTCCCTCCCTCCCTCCCTCTCTCCATTTATTATTCACACCAGACTTCCAAAATTATATTAAACAACCTAGAATTTAGCATTAATTTACTTAGATTTTTAGTATGAGTCTGTCTCGGACAGAATTCCAAATCTTATTGTTAGAATTATATTAAATTAACCTGTAGCGGTCTCGGTGTCTAAATAGAATACGGGTATTTATTTCAAACTGAACAGATTAGATTGTCTTTACTGAATGTGGGTGAATCTTCTCCACCACCACAACAGCATGCAGACCTGTGCACATCTACGGATTTTCCGATTTTCATGAGCAGAATACGGATTACTTATTAAAATTCCGAAATTCCGATTGTATTACTTTAAAAAAAAATTTAAACTTTTTTTCAGTTCTTAGATGTTTTTGACTATTTGTGCTTAAAAGACGTTTTTCGAACCGGAAGCGCGCGTTTGTTTCTAGTTCGTTCAGCATTTGTGTGGTTGCAACTTCATACTTGTGATAAAAAAAAATTATGGAGCCAGTTTGACAATGGTAGATTTCTATTATATAATGAATATATACAAAATACATTATTTATTCAAAATTTTCGACTTTTTCCAGTTGTATTAATGCAGTTAAAAAGTATGTAACCAAGTTAAAATCATTATTAATCTGTCCAGCCATACATTTTGTTAAATAAAATATTGTCCTAATTTGTATATTTTGATACTCTGCTAATAAAGGTTTTGTTAAACAAAACAAAAAATGTAACAGTGTTGATGTTTTAGCTTGGCTTGAATAGATTGTAATTCACATTCTACTGCCTCGTAGTGTTTCAGTTTGTGTGCTTTGTGAGCAGAATTATGTCTTGAACTGTCGTTACAGCTTGCTACTGAAAATTTTTAAAAAACTACTGAAATTTGGTTTGTTTGCTACTGATGAGCATTTTGAGTGTGCACAGGTCTGCAGCGTGTAAATTATACACGAATCTTCTCCATCACCACACCCAATTTTATTAACACTACTTCCTTGAGAGACACGCAGTTGTGTGAATGCAAATAATACGAACTTGTTTCGTGTTCGTCTCACTAAAGATATTTTTTGTTTAACTCTTTTGTGTTACTTTCCACTCTCTATTTATACAGGACGCTTGCATGTGGCCTTTCCCCAACCGTTACAGTAGTGTTTAGGTCTGCCGTTGTCATTGTTTCTTGACAGAATACGTCACTGAAAATTGCTTCCGTTTTTTTGACGGTGTCATTTGTGAATGCCCTTAATAGGGGGAGAATGGTTAAGAGTTCACGTGTGTTCAAGTGTATGTCACTGTGCTATGCGTGTATTACAGCCACTGTAATTTTAAATAGGAAGTGTGGGTGATAGGGTTTGTATTGTATCCATGACTATCGTTGCTTGATCGCATGCAATCTATTCTTTGTGAGGATGCTTCTGTAAATGAATACTTGCGCTGGTTCTTTTCTAAGCTGGTGTGGTTTGTCTTCTATATTTCGTCGTCGTTGATTTTTCAGTATAAATATTCACGTCTGTCTAGTCAAAAGGAAGGGAATCGACATTTCTGAGAAATAATCTCTTTTAAACTATGCTTGCGGTTTTTTCTGAATGCCGTAGTCTCGATTACAAATTTCTTCCTCGTGCACATTTTATCGCTTGTCGTGTACTACTACTACGCGCCCACAATCACACACACACCCACCTTATCCCACCCCATCCCATCCACCATCCCTCTCTCTCCCTCCCCCCTATCTCCCTCACTCTATTCCCCTTTCCCCCTCCACCTATTTCCCCCTCCCTCCCGCCCTTTCCCCGTATAATCACCCAAAAACTGCTTAGCGAGCTTTGTTATCCTACAGATTGTTCGACAGCGTTTTTGTGTAAAGAAGAATGCTACATTCTAACCACGATTACTGCTATAATACACACGCTGTTCAACATATAAATTAAATTAGGCCTCACATCGTGTAGGCAACGGTTTGGAGAGCGATTCCATCACATGATCGTCGGTAATGATCATCGACGCAATTATTTTGTCATTACTATTTAATAAACTAATATACAAAAAGAGAGAATGCGTCCAATAGACAATGGGACGGAGAGTCGATTTTATCAGAATAATCGTATCGTCATTAGTAAAACCCGTAATGAACGTCGACGCAACCATTTGTACTGATATCATTGCTCACTGTTAAAGTTTTCATGAACTGATAGATCAAAAAGAGACGACACATCGGATCTATACATTCCAAAATGTAGAGTCGATTTGAACAATCAGATAGGCATAGACACTTGCGTAATGATAATTTACGCAGCCATTTATACAAGCTTCATCGCTGTTACAATAAAACGGTAATATAGGCATAGACGCTCGCGTAATGATAATTGACGCAGCCAGTTATACAAGCTTCATCGCTGTTACAATAAAACGGTGGTATTGCAAACCACAGCAATATTGCTAAATAGTTAATTGCGAACCACTGCAATATTGCTAAATAGTTAATTGCGAACCACTGCAATATTGCTCGTAGCTTGCGGTTCACGGTAATGGCGAAACAGTTGAATACTGAATGGTTTGCCTGCCGAAAAGCTGAGTTGATGAGAAATGTTTTGTGAAGTGGCCTTGGTGCAGAGCAAATTTACCTAACACCATTTCCGTTATCATCCATAATTTAGCCCGCACAGGACTAGTGCATTAAGTGAGGCGTTAACGGCTTTGGGGATCTGTAACCGATCAATACTCACAGCAACAATCGTTGATTTGGTCCCCATTTTAAATAAATTCCTATCTTTCTTTGTATCCCACATCCTCTCTCTCTCTCTCTCTCTCTCTCTCTCTCTCTCTCTCTCTCTCTCTCTCTCTCTCTCTCTCTCTCTCTCTCTCTCTCTCTCTCTCTCTCTCTCTCTCTCTCTCCCCAACCTCACCTCCTCCAAGAATTTTGCTTTTTGTTCTATTCTTTTTTGTGTGATTTTTTTCAGTTCCAGCCAAATTTGTTCAAGTGTTGTTTTTTTCCTTTCCTTTGGAGGACCGACCTTTTATCCCTACCCTACCCTCCTCACTAACCTGTCATCACTTCATCAACTCCATTTTTAGCGTACATTCGCTACACTGCACCTTATTGTATGCATCTGTATGCCTCTTTTTTTTTTCTAGTTCCGGACTATAACTTCTTCTTCTTCTTCTTCTTCTTCTTCTTCTTCTTCTTCTTCTTCTTCTTCTTCTTCTTCTTCTTCTTCTTCTTCTTCTTCTTCTTCTTCTTCTTCTTCACAATACAGTTTTGCGTCTTTCTTCCATACACCACCCTTTTCCCGTCTCCTCAGCGTGTTCTAATTTCGGGGTTCGGCCGAATTCAATTGTCTGCACTTCAGTGTTTTAAGGGTCTACGTTTCCTCTGCTGTTCTATTCCCATAAACGGAAAGCGAAACGACACTCCAGAGACACTCCCTTCACCCCGCCCTTTTTACTCAATCGTTCACCTTCTGAATTGTTTTTCTATTACCTCACAAGGTAACTTAACATTGAAGAAAATAATCAAGATACACGATTTTAAGGAATGCATTTGTGTATTATACGGGATACAGGGTTAAGTATCTGTTTATGTAAGCGTTATTTTAGTGTGGGTACCACTGTGTATGTTAACAAAATGCTTTAAACGCTTATGACTATAGTATATACTCGGTTATTATTTTTACGTAGGCTTTTGGTCGCTGATATTTTTATTATTTTTTAAAATTTAATTTAATTTTTTAATTAATAAAGCAGGTTTAAGTTGTGGGCTCGTAACCATACAGAAGAAAGTAACAGAAAAACAGAACGTGGAAGTGGAATAATAACTTATATTTCCGACGTGGCCAGACACGATGACATGACCTTTTACATAATAATGCTGTGCTCAAAAAGCGAGGACGGTAATTTGAAGCAGGGATTTGCAGCCCTGGCTTAGCGTTTATATAGATGGAGGAAGTCTGTCAGTAGAATGAGAGGCAAAACGAACTGTAATATTCCAGGCAGAGCCTCTGGCTGGACAATGATCGATTTATAAGCACTTCCTCATGTTTACGATCGGTCTCTGAACGGGCACAAAAGAACTGTACACACAGAGATTCGACAACAAAAGAAAAAAGAGATAGGAAATGGGGTAAAAAGTTGTGTGCTAGGGCAAAGAATGGATAATAAGTATTGTTCTTCCACGCGCGTGTGTAATTTATGAGTAAATGCCGTGGAAATGGCTGTAAGTTGTGTGCGCTTAGGGTCCGCTTTTCCAGCGTCAGAAATTGAAGTGCATGGGCCATAGTTGGAGCGGCTGCTTTCCCTAGCCACCGGTGAGCTGGGGAATATTCTTTTGGCACGCATTTCCCCTCTCTGCCAGTCGCCTTCTCCCCGACACTTCGTGGCCGCCAGCCAACGGCAAGAGATGGAGAAACGGAAGAGGTGAAGCAAGATGATGAGATTTTGAAATGGCAGCTGCAATGTTTGATCCAAATTGATTTAATGCTGAGGCTAATACGTTCTGCGTGAAGGAAGTTGCTTGCTGCACTGTATCAGACCGCCAGAGATCAGGATTAAATTGTAAGATACGATGACCGATTGAATGGGCAGCACTACATCAGAGAGCGTGGAGAATGTCGTGACGGGGAAAATTGATTCTCTTTCTATGACAGCCTCCAACGACCAAAAGGGGAAAGAATATGCTTCCAATGTAAAATATTGATATTTCAGTCCCTCGGGACCCGGCCGCTTTCCATTCGTTTTTACATTGTCCGCTTTCCTCTTGTCTCCATTCCCCCTTTCTTCTGTTGTTTGCTTATTACCGTACATTTCCCTGCATCACCCACTCCCGGCTCATATTTGTTGTTGGTGCCCCCCCTACCTTGCGTCCCGGGAGGCCCCATCAGAAACAATTGTCATGAATTCCATAGGACAGCTGTCTCCAACTGGTGCTGGCTGTCTGGTCTGCCGCCGCTGCCGGCTGCATTGTAATCCAATAGCACACGGACCTGTCGGAGCCCCCGACTCCTCGACATGCTATTACAATGTTGCTCTTTTACATTTTAGTCTTCTATTCTCTTTAGTAATTCAATTTTTTATTTATTGTATTTTTGTTGTTGTTGTTTAAAAAAAAACACAACAAAACAACACAAACACACACGCACATAAAAACAAAGAAAAAATACACACGCACATAAAAACAAAGAAAAAATACACACACACATATTTCTCGCTTATTCGACGCGAAGTATTGAAAGTTGTGTGATAGTTTATTCAAGTTATTTTCACTGTAAACTTTGTCCAGGTGCGGGTAGGAAGTGAATATCCAGCTTGTTGCTGCTTACTTTGGAACAGGCTCAACTTTTAGTGGCGTTCAGGATAATGGGGTGGTACTGTTGTAACTAAAGCACACAAAAAATTTCTTTAGCTCCACCTTCCCTTATCTAGGGATTTTAACTCGCATTTTACTGCAAGCACAGATCTAAGTGTGGAATGAATGAACAGTTGTGGCCTTTAACAACCGTGTTGCACGTTCACCTGTGAATGACACTGCAGTCATTGGTATTATCATATTGGTGTAACCTTTCTCTCTTTGCCGAGAACTTAGAACAACAAACAAGTCTTCGTCAGTAGAAATAACCCGTCTCCTTTATTTTCAAGTTTGACTATAAAATCAACTGACAGTCACACAAAACGATCGATTGTCAACCTTCCTTTTTAAACCTCCCTTCCTCTGCCATATATCCCATCGCTTGATCTCTGGAACCCCTTGATGATTATCAGTTGTTGTAGCACAGACGGTTGTGCCCATCTCCACCTGTGTCGCTTTGATGATAATGATGGCGACGGAACATGCTTTGAAGTTTACTTAAAAACCAGTCACCAAGGAAACGTAGGGCAGCGTGCGCTGTGAGAGGCCTTTGATGTTCATGGTTAGCTGTAAAGCACAATAATGGATCAGTAAAACTGTGTTTGTCCGGACGCAGGATGTCACTTTTTTTGCTTTTATAGGTTTCCAGGCTTTTGTTTACGGACGCTGATGCCATTGAATTGGCTGTCTTTTTTCAAAGAGTAGAAACGTTCGAACTTACTTAGTTAAACTTCGATCCCCAATCACCCGCTGAACTCACCTCTAACTGAACCCCTTCTCTGTTCCATTTTCGGAGCCTGCAGATGGAGAACATTGTTTTGATGGTCAGTGCCCTTCTGTAGATTTGTTTGCACATACCTTTGAAAGAGGTGGGAGATAGCCAGAATGTTTTTTGTTTGTTGGTTTGTTTTGCGGGAGAGGGGGGAAGGGGTGTTGTTGTAAAGTAGGAAGAAATTGAACTACTCCTTAGTGCGACTATGGAGGTTAATAGAAAGAATATCTAAACTGCGGTATCAGATTTCAGGTTGAGATTGTTCGATCCTCGCTTCCTCTAATGTGATTAGAGAATTACTTCTCTCTTGTCGCGGTTGCCATGCTGATACAGTACTTCACCTCGCATTTTCTTTCAGGGAAACGAGGTAAAGGAGAATGCCTAAAGGATCCATTGTATGAAGTTTTATAATCGTTTTACGGCTATTGAGGACAATGGAGAATCGGCCTCAGTTCCCCAGTGTGCACTTGCGATTTGTCAAAGTTGAAAGTCTTGTTCGCTAGGGTAATATTTATATAACTTATCTATCGCAACTGCAGTGTTCGATTACTCGACCTTCCCACAGTTAATATCAGAATTCCTTTGAATTCCAGTGAGATGCGGCCTTCCGCATGCTGGGTTCACTTACTGCTTCAAATTTGTTCTAACGTGGTATGATTCAGTTATAAATCCGCTTGATATTTGTACTGGTATTAGTTTGTTATAGTTATAAAAGAAACATCTACCGTTCTCCTTTCACTTTAAATTTATAATAGTTACATTTATGGTAATTACATTATACACACGATGGAGTGGGAGATCATCGTGGAGTGCTTTGTGTGCAAGGTCTGCTTTTAGTTGAAGAGTAATAATTTAGTTTGCTATCTAGATCAAAATCTTTTTGACTGAACTGTAAAAGCACCTCTTATCATATTTTGATGAATCTCTTCCCTTATTTAACAAGACATTGGCGCTTTATTGAGTTTTTGTTGGGGTAAACTCTGCCAGAATTTATGTTTTAATTTAATTAGATTTTAAAAATAAATTTATGTTAAGTGCACTAGACTTAAGTTCGTCCTGGATAAACTGCAAGACCCGGAGGTGGCAGAACTATTTCAGGCCACAATTGGAGGGAAATTTGCACCACTGCTCATTTTGGCGGCTGGTGAAGTAGATGTCAACACCATGACCACCACCTTCAACTCAGCTGTGACAGATGCCGCCACTGAGATCCTTGGCAAGCACCGACCACAGAAGAAGCCGTGGATCACAACTGAACTTTTGGATTTGTGTGATAAACGAAGAGAGATAAAAAAGAAAAAGAACACCTCACATGGAGCTGACGTCTACCGAAAAATCAACAATGACATCCGAAAAGGCATGCGCTCAGCAAAGGAGAACTGGATAGAAGATCAATGCCAGGAAATAGAGAACAGTCTGAACAAGAACAAAAGCAAGAAGGCCTACCAGACTGTGAAGCGGCTTACAAGTGTCAAACAGCCCAAAGTCTCCACGATCCAAAGCAAGTCTGGCATATATATGCCTTACAGAAGAACAAGAAGTCTTGGACAGATGGACAGAGTACTGCTCTGACTTTTACAACCATACACCAAATGGAGACCCATCAGTTCTAGCATGTCCCGAGAACAGAGAAGAAGAAGAAATCCTCCCAATTCTCTGGGAAGAAGTTGAGGCAGCAGTGCAATCTCTAAAGAAAGGGAAGTCAGCAGGAGTGGACAACATACCCGCGGAATTGCTACAAGCAGGAGGAGAAGCGATGATTGATGCCCTCACCAGTATCTGTAACAAGATCTGGCAGAGTGGGGAGTGGCTTATACCATGGACCCAGTCGCTTGTCATCACTCTTCCCAAAAAAGGTAACCCTCAGGAGTGTGAAAATTACCGCACCATCAGCCTCATCAGCCATCCCAGCAAGGTCCTCCTGAAAATAATACTCAACAGGTTGAAACCCCAAGCTGAACAAATCATAGCTCAAGAACAAGCAGGATTCAGGGCAGGGCGAAGTACCACTGAGCAGATTTTCAACCTCAGAATAATCTGTGACAAATACCTACAGCACCAACATCTATATATCATGTGTTCATAGACTTCAAGAAGGCGTTTGACCGAGTCTGGCATGCAGCTCTATGGGCAACAATGAAAGTGTACAACATCAGCCCTAAAATTATTGAAGTCATCAAAAGCCTGTATGACAAGGCTACCAGTGCAGCCTCCACAACAGCGCCATCGGGAAGACAACATTCGAGAACGGACTGGTTTGACACTGAGCGAAGCCATCAGGGCTGCTGAGGACAGAGAAAGATGGAGTATTCTGGTTAAACGATCATCTGTGGTGCCCCTACGACCTCCGGGTTTACGGGACAGGATAGGATAGGATAGGTTGGGGTAAACTGTTTAGGGTTCGTGTGCGGCAAGAATAGAATCTGAATATAAAGATGTGTTAACAACTATATTATTGTTTCATAGTGTCTGCTTGCATTTCTTCGTATGTTTCTTCACCTATTTCATTCTTTCAATTTTGCCGGACCACGACCTAAAATCCACCTGACTTTTTTTTCTCCCCCAACTTCCCCTCCCCCACACGATTCTCACTCAACATTTCCCCCTCCAAATGTAACTGCAAGCCACCTTTTTATGGGAATTGTACGCCCATTCGCGTATATACGCCCCTACCGAAATCCAAATGCGCTCCTGAATTTTTCGGTACGCCCCTGGGAAAACGTAAGCAAATAAACTGATCGCGCATCTTTTCGTCGATTGCCGTTCACTCAGAAAGTTATCGTTCTTGCGCGCTACCGATTGCCGCCATCTTGACTTTACACTGCATAGCATGTAGTGAAAGCGTTTACCGCTTCAGATTACGGTCTCAAACGGCTATGTACAATGGTTGTTTTTAAAACAAATGACCAAAAACGAAAGATGAGACACTGGCGCAGCCCAGCAACTACTTTTTTTTTTGAAAATGCAGTTTCAGTTTCGTTAAATAAAAATTGGTGGACAAATGTGTGGACACAAATTAGTTGATTCTGTATGAGGGTGAGAGTGTCTTGTTATGATGAGAGAACACGGTGACAGCGAATGTATTTAAAAGTAGTGTGATTTATGGTAGTTTGTAATGATGACTTTTGATTTGGCACATGGCCGAGGTCCGTAGCTGTATGTCGCAGAGCTGCATTTCCATGGCGACGGTCCTGCAGCAGTTCACACAAGGCACGCGGTGCTCTTTAGATTGAGGCCAGTGTTCCTTCCTGCCCCTGTGGACTTGACCACCCTGACCTGTAATGGCTCCATTACGGCATTAGTATGGGCAGTAAAAACTCGCTGGGCTAAAGAGTATGTGTATGTGTGTGAGAGCGGGTGAGTTTGTGTGTGTGCGCAGAATATAGTGTACCAAACCTGATGTCTTTAGTTAGTTAGGTCTGATCGGTCCTACTTGTCACCTTGATTTGGGCGTTGACTCGATTAACTCTAAATCAACGCTAAATCAACTTGGAGGAAATGAAGAGAGAAAGAAGCGTGTGCTGGATGACCTGCATATCGCACTGAAGTTGATGGATCAAGGAAACGACAGGGATTAGTTGTTACTGATTCGGGTTTGAGTAAACTTTTTGTGAACTCTGCCATAAAATGTAAAAAGCGGATTGAATCCCTTCCAGACGATCGGCACCTGAATTTTCAACGGACGTTGTCATATTTCCCATTCGGGAGATTTTCGTTTGATGTGATACCAATACGATAAGAGAATGAAGGTATGTGTCATAAGAGTAACCGGAGTGTGTAGTTTCGGATGTAATTTCGTTCGTTCTTTCGTCCGTATGCCCACACCAAACGAAACCTCAGCATTATCATGCACCCCACAACTCATGTCACACTCCCCTCGTATAACACCTCATTCCTCATTTCTGTTCGTATGGTGGATTCCTGATAGGTAATCGATAGTAATCGGAATTGACTCATCTTTTCCATGCAGGCTGGGAGAGTGGGGTTATGTGAGGATTGTGACGTGAAGTTGTCAGTGCGTGCCCAAGCATTCTTCACGTCATCTACAGGCAGATGCGCCAGCATGCACACCCAGATTTTTGTTCTCTTTCCTTTCGGGCCATCTCAATGTGATCCCTTTGAATGAACCGTCGCCGCGCTGTTAAAAGTGTTAAAAACTTTTGTTGACATATTCTCTCATTATTTTTGCAGTTACCGAGTTAGCTTTTGCTACTTGTTGGCATTGCCACCTTGGCCTATTTTAAAATGTTTTTGTTTAGCTCACATTTGTAATAAGTTTGGTATTCGCAGGGCGGCTGGTGCTTTGTGGGGAACGCCAGACTTGTTGGTAACGCGTTTCTGCAACAGCCTGCTGAATCTTTATTTTCTCTCTAATAATTTTATGCACATAAAAAAAGAAAAGGTTCCAGAAAGTTTAATAGCACATTCATGTTGAAGATATTAATTCTGCCTTATTATTACTAACTCGGTTAGCCAAGCGAATGTAGTTTTAGCAGCAGCAACATCAGAAAAACAGAAGACACAGCATCATCGACATCAAAACGCTAATTTTATTTACTTCGTCATGGAAATACAAATAAAAGGGGTATGTGGAGGAATACAGAAGTTGAAAAATTCTAAAGGACTGTACCAGCATCATCTGCCAACAACATGCGACAAGCACAAAAATTGCAGCAAATTAGCCATTTTCATTCACCTATTTCGTCAAATACGGCTTTCTTTGATCGATATGATGTGTATCGAAATAAGGAGAAATGTTCCGTCTGTACAATGTTTTGAATGTAGGCTTTATCAATAGTGGATTCAGCCTCGATGCTTGAATCTTGATATGTGTAGATCGAATTCGTTTATCCATGCAGCCTGCACTCGGCAACAAGGCAGGAGTCATCGTATTGTTTTCCAACTTTATTCAGCAAACACCAACTGCATACAAGATCGCTTTCCGAAAATCACTTCAAAAATCACTGCTCGCAAGCCGACAGGTGTTTTACTTATATGTCTCTCTGCAATCCAGTAAAGATTAGAACAATCCAGAATGACGTAATAACACTCAATAAAAATAAAACTCGTCACCGGAATTGCGCAACGTCTTACGTCACAGAATATTTACGAATGTACATGATTCGACTAGCTATCGTCAGAAAGACCTAGTACATTCGATCGATAATAAAGAAGTCATTCTCAATGATACTACAATATCGACCGACGAAAACTATCAACGTTATAAAAATCTTTCTCTAGCAACAGCGCAGAATCAAGTCAAAGATAAATACAGCTACCAGGGACTTTAAGCAAATCAATGAAAATGTTTTTCATGGTGACTCCCTGGTTTATTTTTAGAACGATCGCATCTGCGTCTGCGAGACTTTATTTCCTGTTTACTTTTAATAGTTTTATTTCATTTAAGATCAGCATACCTTGTGCTTTTAACAACAGCTTGTTTTATGAACTCAGTGCTGAACAATAGCCCTTAAAATAAAATAGTTCTAATCCGGACATATATGAACACGTGAAACTGTTGTCTTTGTATTTATTTGTGTGCATTTTCTGTACCATCCTCACACATTTTAAACACAAAGTGTGATATTCATAATTCAACATCTGGTGGTATTTTTCATCACATTAAAACAGGTGTAAATCCTTATTTTGTATTTTAATTGGTTTATTTTTCCTAAATGTGGCATGAACATTTTGCGGAGTTCTTTCCCTTGCGATAATAATAATAATAATAATAATAATAATAATAATAATAATAATAATAATAATAATAATAATTATAATAATAATAATAATAACAAACATTGGTACAGCGCACTTCCTCACTAGAGCTCATAGATTTCAATTTTTTTTAAAATTGTGTGGCGAAGCATAATGGTTGTTTTAATGTATAGTTTTTCTCTTCTTCCCCCATCCCAGGTCGCCTATGATTGTGCTCAGTCGTCTGAGCGTCAGGCTGTCCGCCCAAGGTAGCATTTGGGCGCATCTGGCGGCTTGACTTACTGCCTGTATCGGCCAGCGCATTGAGCAACCCCAAGTTTTCTAGAAAATAGTGACACAAAACCGTTTTCATTGCCCCGCACAAACTATTTTTGTTTCTGGGCAATCTTTTCCATAAGGGAGCGCTTTTAAAATGGCGCAGCGCATGTTGACTGCATAACAGCTAATCAAAGTGAAGTTGGCTGAAAGTGAAAGTTACTGTGAATCACACTGACGATACAACAATTCTATCAAATATAAATACTAATTCATACCAATTGGATATAAACATAATTATTCCGTCAAATAACAAGTACACAAATCTTACTAGACTGTAAATGACAAAAAGTCCTTCCTTTCTATTTCACCATTGAACACATCGCAATTCGTAAATGGAAAGCCCACCATTCTGGCCGCCATCTTTTTCTCTTCGCAAACAACCTTTTGAGAGCGCTACAGAGTGCTCTCCGCGGGCATAGGGTTGCGCAGACTTGCCGCCCAAATAGTTACGTAGCGCTCTGCCTAGGCAACTCGGCGCCGCTCTTGAGCTGAAAAAGCGCTAAGTACAATTGAATAAAATAATTAATTAATAAATAAATAAATTAAGTGTAGCTCGGAGGCCAAGTTGTAAAACGCCGAAAATAGAGATTCTTCGTCGCCTGTCATAGCGAGCGAACAAGAACTAAATTTTCGCTAATCGCAAAAACTCCCTATTATTGCGTGCCTTGCAAAACAAAATGTTCGGAACTATCATGCGCGTCTCATTCGTAACGAGTTTTATTCGTAACGAGTTTGTGATTTATGATGATTTTTTTTCTTCTCGTATGCACTGCAACGTGAGTCTGTGTACTCAACCCAACAAAAAAATATTCCAGATTTTTGCAAATCTGTGCGATTTGTGTCCTGTCCTATCGTATCCTATCGTATCCTATCCCGTAAATCAAAAGTCGTTGGGGTCAAGGTCAAGAGCAAAGAAAGATCAAAGTCGGTATTATTTTGCCAGTTTTATTGTTTATTTCTTATGGGCAGTCATTTTCATTTTAAATATTGCATGTTCCGTTATGAGCATGTGAGTCATAGGGACTTTGCCCTTCTAGTTTGTAATGTGTTTATCATGTTTCCAGAGAGATTTTGGTAGCTTTCAGAGATGCTAACCCTCACGGTTTCGCCGTATTATTTTCCGGTGGCAAATAGTTTTTTACGGATTTTGTTGAAGTCATTTTTCTTACGGCGAGAATAATTTTTACAAGAATATACATTTGCAGCTGATGATTATGGCAAAAGGACTGTTACGCGTTTCAGACTGATTACACTTAGACACTCTCACAGTATAAAATAATGCAGCATATTATATAAACGACCTTATAACTTATAAGGTAATAAATCTATTTGATAGCTTCAATTATTGAAGCTTACTTTAGTTTAACTTATTGCATATCGTAGTTCACAACCTTGTTAGCTGCGCTGAAGCAGCAGCAGCAGCATACAAAACAATGCAAAGCAATCAATGAGATTTACCTTCTTTTTTCTTTTTTTTTCTCATCTCCGTCCCCTATATATGCGGAAGTGTCCGGGGACGTTAATCTACACAACGGAAAACTTGTGGGGATGATTATTGAAGTGATTTTCGGAAAGCGATCTTGTATGCAGTTGTTGTTTGCTGAATAAAGTTGGAAAACTTTATACGACGACTCCTGCCTGGTTGCTGAGTGAACAGCCTGCGTGGATGAACGAATTCGAGTTACACGTATTAAGATTCAAGCATCGGGGCTTAATCGATCATTGATAAATACCGTGTAACACTAGTAAATTGGTTGTATATCCAGAAAACAAGAGAGGCAATTGTGACCGCTCGTTTGTTGACAATGAATTCGATTTAGAGAGATCGACCGCCCCACGTGCGATTGAATATTCTTTGCACATAGTTCAAGTAGTTTAACTTCAAAGTCCGAAAGAGTCATGTTCTGATCGGCCCGCTGTCCTAAGGTTTTACGCCTCAATCGGCCACCGTCTGTCCGTTTTTTGTTTGCTTGTCTCATGTCCGTTTCGTTGTTATTGCTTCTGGCCATATTAATTTCCTATCGGATAAATAAAGGTGTTATGAGTCTCGGAAGCGCCGAGAAGACGACACATGCATCAGCAGAAAGAGTTAGAGTAACTCCCCTTGTTGCGAACGGCGTGCTTCCGGGAATGACACTTTTCGTTTTGGGGAAACGAAGACATCAAGAGATTGACTGATCATTACGGCCAGGATCAAACCCACAAGTTCTCTGTCCTTGATGGAGACGGCAACAAAGTTGAAAAGTCAACATCTGCAGCCCCTTCTCTGTGCAGAAGCTGCTCAGTCTGAATGGGTGGACCTCAAAAAGACTTATGGCACAGGGGTACCCCAAAGATGACACAGCCAAATTGTGGCAACTCATAGCCCAGTATCACATGGAGGAGTTCCCCAACATGATGAAACTGGCACATCTAGTCCTCTCCAGCCCTGTCCACTCAGCAGCCTGTGAGAAAGGCTTCTCTGCACAGAACACTATCCTGACAGCACTGAGAAACAGGCTTACATCTAAAAACCAGAACATGCTCTTGAGAGTCAAGCTGCATCAGGGAAGCATTGACCCCTTCCAAGCACTGTCTGTGTGGGAGATGGCTAAACTCAGAAAGGTTTAAAATGTAAACCTAGAAGCCTGTCTTCAGAGATTGAGGGACATGACTAGTCATGTCAGGTGTCATGCCAGTACATTTTAATTTTTATTTGTTTGTTTGTTTTATGTGTTTGCATAAGGGATTCACCTAAGTTCACAGTTCAGATAAAGAGTTCATTAGTTTCTAGTAATTTCATCAAGTTTTATATTGTTTCGTTGTTAATACATGTAAATGAAACTTTTTTTTGTCAGTGTTCTGTGTGTGGTATTAGTTGTAACATTTTTGTAAGTCAAAATGATGGCCGAAAGATTTTAAAAATGTCCTAAAGGTTTGTGACTAAATCGGCCAAGTGCCTATGCTGAAAATTTCTAGCAACATCACTGGAAGTCATCAAAAGTCTGTATGACAAGGTTACCAGTGCAGTCCTCCACAACAGTGCCATCGGAAACTGGTTCAGAACAACAATCGGTGTGCGTCAGGGATGCCTACTCTCTCCAACACTCAACATCTTCCTAGAGCGCATCATATAAGATGCCCTTGCGGATCACAAAGGCACAGTCGGCATATGGGGAAGAGCAATCTCCAACTTTCTTTTTCCGGATGACATTGGATTGGCTGGAGAGGAACAAGAACTTGAACAGCTGGTACAGAGGCTTGACACCACCTCCAGAGCTTATGGAATGAAAAAATGGGCAGTGAAGACCAAAATGATGACCAACAACACCAATGGCATCACAACTGACATCAAAGTCCAAGGCCAATCCCTCAACACAGTGCATAGCTTCAAATATTTAGGAGCTATTGTATCAGACAATGGGTCCCGACAAGAAGTCCTCACCAGGATCGCACAAACAACTGCTGCCCTGGCGAGGTTGATGCCAATTTGGAAAGACAGGACCATCTCCATCTTCCTATACGCTTGCGAAACATAGACCCTCACAGCAGATCTACAACGAATAATACAAAGCATGGAGATGAGGTGCTACAGAAGACTTCTGGGCATTTCCTATACCCAGCACATCACCAGTGACAAAGTCCGACAGACCATCACACAAGCCTTTGGACAACACGATGACTTGGTCACAGTGGTGAAAAAACGGAAACTCCGAGGGCATGGCCACGTCACCAGATCATCAAGTCTTGCAAAGACCATCCTGCAAGGCATAGTGCAAAGAGGTAGAAGAAGAGGGAGAACGAAAAAGAGGTGGGAGGACAACATTCGAGAATGGACTGATTTGACAGCGAGCGAAACCATCCGGGTTGCTGAGGACAGGGAAAGATGGAGTACGCTGGTTAAACGATCATCTGTGCATGTGGTGCCCCTATGACCTCCGAGTTACGGGATAGGATAGGATAAAAGATAAACACAAAATTATTATTGAGTTGTGTTTGGTATATCTTCTGCTTCATGAGTTAAAATGTACTTTATGTGTAATTTTTTATTTTGACCTCTCGTTACATAAAGGTAGTGAAAGGATAAAAGAGGACATTTGTCTTGTTTTTCTGCGCTGTGTCATATGCAGAGATCTTCTTTCAATAGATCAGTTGATTATTGGTGGTCTGGCAGTGTATTACCGTGTCAATGTGTGTCTGCCGTCATGCTGTGCAGCTTGAAGAATTGATATTCTTGAACCTTGCGTTTGAATGTTTTTGATAGAATTCTATGTAGGCAAGGACGATTGTGGGTATACAAATTAGAAATAAAGAAAAGAAATGAAGGGAGACTGATGTATCTTTGAATAAAAAACAAGGAATATTAGGTTTCAGTTCCTTATCCACATTAAAACTCATCCTTTCAATCTTGTTGTTAACATATATTTGTTAGATTTTTTTACCGAGCTATTCCGCCTGATCACAATTGTGTTAAAAAGAGGAAAGAAAGAAACTATTGTTCGGATTTACTAGCGTAATTCGGCAAATGTTAGATGTTATTTTCCTTCCATGCCTGGACCGGTTTTATTTTATTTTTTTGTTTCCATTTTGCTTTAATTGGACACATTTCTTTCTGCATTCTCAGGAAACTCGGGATTAGAGGGGCGGGTGAAGGAGAAAAAAAAATACAAGGAAACTTTGGGAGAGACAAAGGAAGAGAGGGTGGAGGAATAGCTTATGGTGGCTGGGTGGTGAAGGTGAGCAAAAGAAGTGGAAAGGGAGAGCAGACTACCGACCGATCACTCCCTGCTGGTTGTGGTCCTAGCTCCTGTCACCGACAGAGCTGGCTTTTTCGGTCCCTATATATATATAATTATGTCTTTGTGCAAACCTACCTCACATTGTAACCGGAGATCACAACAAACCATTCGATACTTCAAGTTCGGTTAAACACTGAAATCGGCACATTGGAGGTGACCCCGGATAGATAATCTCAGATACTCAGAATAACCAAGACATGCAGCTCGCTGCTCTACTCTGCGACAGTTTATTTTAAAAATAAAAAGGAAAAAAAAACATTTTGCGTTGTTATCCAGTCAGATAAGCGAATTTTGTCTACATTCTTTTTTTTTGTTTGTATTTTTGCTTTCGATGAAGCTAATTTAAAGCGTATGTAATGCATACATGACCTCCCTCTGTATGCGAGTCTCATCCGTCTTAACCTGTAGTCTAACACGTCCGGAAAGAGTACAAATTATACGATTTTGGTGCAGCAGAAAGGAAGGTGTAAAAAACAATAACAGATCTTGCAACGACCTCATTTGTGCGGGGCAGTATTCTTGTGTCTATCTTCCCTGCAAGTGCAGCCAACTAGGGGCATCTACTTCACTGTCTTCTCCGCTCTTATCTTCCTCTTCCGTTCTTGTAGTTTTTACCCAATCGCCTGTTGTATTATCTGTTTTTCTTTTCTGTTTCTCTTCTGTCTGTCTTCTTCTTCTTCTTCTTCTTCTTCTTCTTCTTCTTCTTCTTCTTCTTCTTCTTCTTCTTCTTCTTCTTCTTCTTCTTCTTCTTCTTCTTCTTCTTCTTCTTCTTCTTCTTCTTCTTCTTCTTCTACTCCTCCTCCTTCTCGCAAGGGTGCAATGTTGATAGAGGTGAAAAGGAACAATTGAGATCACATGGCCTATCTCTCGCTGGCACGGGGATATGTTTACAGGAATCCGTTTGCACTCCTGTTACCAGCGTATCGGTTGTACAAGAAAGATGGACACTGGCTTTTCGTTTTCCTTTTCTATTTACGCACTGCTGCCGGGTCTTTGGCTCATTTTAGTACCGTTTCCATTTTCCGTGAATCGTGGGGTGGTTTTTTCCCCTTTCACTCGCCTGTGTGCAACTATGTGTGTCTTGTCCACTCCACCTTACCATCGTCCCATTCCGCCCCTCCCTTTTCCAGATTTGTGCAAACATAACTTTTTGCTCCGTAAGACGTCCGTCTGTGCAAAACGTACAAGTTTCAAAATTTCTAGGAATCTATTCCATCTATCAGAACCAAATTAGGTAGGATGGTGTATATCAACGAGACCTCACAAACGGTCAGTGAATGAATGACATCACTTCAAGGTCAAGGTCACACACACAAAAATACCCTCCTTCCCCCCCCGCTTCTACTCCCCTTACCCTTTCCCCCTTCTCTTCTACCTCCTCTCCACCCCCTCCCCCCAATCCTCTGTTCCTCGCCCTCCTTCTTTCCCTTCTTCCTCGCCCTCCCCCTTTCTTCCCATGACTAAAAATTCACAATTTTTCTTAAGTTACGTACGAGACTTTTCAGGCCACCGGGTACTCCGATTTATTTCCCCCCCTCCACCCCCCCTCTTCAATAATGGCATTGGATGCAGTTGATCTTAAACAGTTTTCAAATATAAAAATATGATTTCTTGTCCGTCTTATAACAGAAGCTTGCCTTTACACCACATGTTTGAATGATGAACGTGCACTTGTGTAGGTAGATAGGAGGTATATAGGAGTCTCCGCTTGCAGTTGTCTCCCTTTCACTTATTTGTCATCCTACTTCAAAATGGTGAATTCGCACTATGCTTAACGGATCGTGTGTACATTTTGACAATCTCGCACAAACCTAATGAATGGTGTGGAATATAATGAACTAAGCGACTCCTTTATATTGTTTGCTCGCGGAGTATCTTCAATACCTTAGTAATTAAACAGTATTTATACGGCTTTCTAGGTTTACAGCACTGTGCACAGTGTTTCTCTTGGTTTCCGTGCAATTCGTCTGCTTAGTCTTGGCTCCGAAGATGCACTTTAAAGTGGATATTACCGATCATCATGAAGATCTCAATGATGTCCTTAAAAACGTTTTATTGATTTTTTCCAGAACGAAATAAGCATAGTTTAAATTCCACATGTCTGCGGTCACTGCGTATAAACAGAAGCGTGAGCGGTGTAATGACGCTCGTTGAGGGTAGACCCCTTTTGAGAGGAGTAGTGGTATAACGGGCGTAGTTCGTGTCACGTAACGGCGGGAATTGAGTATGATTGCCTGTGATTGTGGTGCTGATGACACGGGCGTCCTTTGCGCTGAATTGATTTCATGGCGGTTCTATTCAGGTGGCGGCATTTTAACGGTCTATATAGGACATGAGCGGTTCCATCTATAGGATAATCCTAACCGCCATGTTAACAAGAAAAGGATTGCTTGCCTATGGACGGTAGAAGCTTGCTTGCATGTGGACGGCAGTGCCTCTACTTTCTCCTGCTTGTTCTTCAATGCTTCTCCCCCTTAACCTCTACACCCTCAACTCCCAACCTACTCCACCCCATTTCCTCACCCCAGTTTATGTTAGAAGTTGCCCTTTTCTGCAATTTCTGTATACTGTACCGTAGAGACCGAAAGAGATGCATGCGCGCAAGTACTTATTTATTACAACATAACTCTGGTTAAAAGCACCCATTACTCACACAAACAAAGTTGAATTGATAGTGGGTGTAACTAACATTAAATATCATTTTCATGAATTCATTGACGTATAATCTTGGGAGTTGGGTTATTTCAAAGACGATTGTGCTTTTTCTGTTTGATAGTTAAGTTGGCTGTGCTTTCCATGTTGGGTAGTTAAGCTTTTTGAGCGACTACGCTTTCTCTGTTAGTCCTCGGACTGTTTTCGTTATGGAACGGGTTGAAGAATAAAGCCAGTTGTGGTAGTGTCTCGCCTTTTGTCCACAATGCTTTTTACGGATAATATGAGAGATTTGGCCATTGTTCCGTCGTGCTAATGTCGGGCATTAATGACGTTCGCCTCCAAGGTAGACTTAGGCGCCCCGTTAAGAATTTCCTCCCGTCTTCTTCGAGCGCTTTGTTAATGGCCTTGCTTGTTTAATTAAGATCTTGTTGTTGTTGTTGTCGTGTTCTTGACGTAGTTTTCTTCGTGCATCATATGGATCTGTATCGTTGATTGTAAAGTATTTTGCTCAAAATGCGAGTGAAAGCAACAACAAAACACACGCACGACCACTTATAAAATGTGCAATTCATACTAAGTGATTGCTAATTGATTTACAGATTGATCCTTTTTAGTGTGTTTGTCAGATATTTGTCGAAATTCGAATTTAAACGTCGTATCGAATCGTTCGCAAAGATCTGCTGTAAGCAGTACGTGACTGGGGTTCATTTGAATACCTAATTTTAATTGGAGCAGGCACACACAAATAAACACATTGTAAACACACATTGACAATGTAAGCTTCAAGCATTGCTCTAGCCAAAGAGGGCCAATAACGCTGTATGTGTAATACCAAATGACACTCCATGTTACCCCTTGTCGCTTTCTGGGATCTCATTGCGTTTTGGAGTGAGTGGTACTCTGTTACTTGTTTTGTTGTTTATAAATTTATAGACGATACTTTAACTCAATACAGTGGATTAATAAACTTTTTTATGATCGTTCTATCTAGTTTGTGTGTGGAAAATTGATTTTATTCTGCTCATTATTTACAGTGCACAATTGTATGAATCACGTTGTTATATTATGTATCTATATGACTTGTCTGGAAACTCTTCCAACTATTTTGCAACAAAAGCAACTATCGTGAAACTCTCTCTGTGGGATTGGTAAACATTTAGCTAGTGTTTACCTTAATACTTTACACATTTAATCAGCGGAAGCGGCATTCAACGTTTTATTCTTCGGCTTATTAATGTTTTGTGTTAGTTTTTTTCTTACTAGCGACAGTCAACCTTTTTTGTG
Organism: Oncomelania hupensis; assembly: GCA_036898135.1. Lineage (NCBI taxonomy): Eukaryota > Metazoa > Mollusca > Gastropoda > Littorinimorpha > Pomatiopsidae > Oncomelania > Oncomelania hupensis. Next base: position 69,816,537 of record CM072511.1, on the reverse strand, counting down.
TTTGTTTTTGTCTTACTAGCGACAGTCAACTTTTTGTTCGCTTGCCTCGCTCTTTTTTCCCCCAGCCTTTATTTTGCTCCAGCATAAACAGACTGCTTTGTTTTGGCTCAGTAGATAGGCAGGTTTCTACTCTCTCTTGTTTTTCGCCCCTCCCTGCTCTTGCTGCTTGCATCCAGAGCTGGAGAGGTTAAAGGGCTACAAAGTTGAATGTGTGGGTGTGTGCTTTATAGACCTAGGTATGAATTGGTTCCTTTGCGGTTTTTCGTGTTCACTTCCATTCGGGACTAAAAGCCTTTCCAATTTCTCCACCCTCATAAACAACTGTCGTCCACACGCGTGCGTGCCTTTTTTTTTTTTTTTTTTTAAATAATTAAAGCGATAAATTAATAGTTATTTTCTGTGCGAAAATATTTGCGAACCTCTTAAAAGATAAGCTAATATAATTCCGTTCTGTGTTCCATCTAGGACATCAATTTACATTATAGCAGAAAGTTGATCTGAATTCTGACGCCTGCTGTCTGCGACGTTGAGAGGGATAGGATATTTTCAGGGAGCTTGGTTCCTGACCGATTGAAGGAGAGAGCACAGGATATTGAAATATTGATACAGGGCTGTTCACTCATCCGCGGCGCACTACACGAATGGTGAATTTGTGCCCGACCCTCGCGAGACTCTGGGTCCCGGCCCGCGGCTATTGTCTCTCTGTCTCTGTCTGCAGGAGAACCGGTACCCACTGTGTATAGGTTTTGTCCGCTGCTATGGCAATTGTTTTTGTCCAGGCATTTTGCTCTGAGGTGCGTGATGAAAAATTTACAGGGTTCTGTCTGCGCTTCGCTGAGGACGCTCCCAATCCTGCCTGTTGTTTTTGGCTTTTGCTTTTCTAACTTTATTTATTTATTTTTATTTTTGACTTTCGTTTTGTATTCTTTTACGTGTATCTACTGTGTTTCGTACTTTACCATACTGTTATGATATAAATTGTGAAATTGATGATTTATTTTGTGTGTGTGTGTGTGTGTGTGTGTGTGTGTGTGTGTGTGTGTGTATTCACCCCCCTGGCATTGTTTTTCTATGTACCTCTGTGTCTAGTTCTCGCGTCGTTTTATTGTTGCGCACGCGCATATAATTATTATGTGTGTCTTAGTATCTTATTTAGTTATTATTTCTAAACTTTATATTCTCTCTTTCTCTCTCTCTCTCTCTCTCACTCTCTCTCTCTCTCTCTCTCTCTCTCTCTCTCCCTCACTTTCACCCCCTCCCCATAACCTTTTCTAAAGGAAAGCACTTTTCAGATATATACACATTTTGATCCTTCATGGTGATTAAGATTTTATTGTCCAATAATTTTCCTCCAATATACTTGCTTAAAATTTTAAAAAATAAACATTTTCACAAGAACTGTTTATAGATTGTACAAGAACTGTTCATAGATTGTTGGTGTGCTTTCATTTTATTATAACGTTTTTGTGTTTCTCTAAGGTCTGTTATTCTAGACAGAATATCTAAAACGTTTTCACATCCCAGTCGTAATGGATAACAGGAATTTATTTCGCCAATTGACATGCAATCATAGCTTACTTTACTACAGGCCTACACAACGTAACGCGCGATTGTAGACTGGAGGCCGACTTTTGCCTGCCTCTGTCTCCAGTCAGCAGTGAAACTATTACCAACACACATCGATTGCGTAGGTGACGAGAAGTAGGCCTACATTATTTTGAACGTGTTGTTTGAGCGCCAAAGATGGGGAGAAAATGTTGTGTTTACGGGTGTAAAACAGGCTATAAATCAACAAAAGAGCCCTCCCTCAAGCGACTGAAACTGTCCTAATAATGATTGTGCTTACCACACAGGTTAGTGTTAATTGTGTAGTTCTTGTTTTTGACTATAACTACTTGCTGTTCTTTGTATTATTTGTATCACTCTCTATGAGTATGAAACAAGGGAGCACTGCTTCGGCTTTGAGCAAATAAGTATGTATCGGCTCACAGGAGGGATAGGGTGGGTTGTTTTTTTCTTTGAGTCTTCAAAGAAATTTTACAGATATTTTGGTATCCTTCCATGTATAATTATTTACTTGCAGTGAAACTATTACCAACACACATCGATTGCGTAGGTGACGAGAAGTACATTATTTTGAACGTGTTGTTTCAACGCCAAAGATGGGGAGAAAATGTTGTGTTTACGGGTGTAAAACAGGCTATAAATCAACAAAAGAGCCCTCCCTCAAGCGACTGAAACTGTCCTAATAATGATTGTGCTTACCACACAGGTTAGTGTTAATTGTGTAGTTCTTGTTTTTGACTATAACTACTTGGTGTTCTTTGTATTATTTGTATCACTCTCTATGAGTATGAAACAAGGGAGCACTGCTTCGGCTTTGAGCAAATAAGTATGTATTGGCTCACAGGAGGGATAGGGTGGGTTGTTTTTTTCTTTGAGTCTTCAAAGAAATTTTACAGATATTTTGGTATCTTTCCATGTATAATTATTTACTTTCAGTCACATATTAGTGGATTTACTGCACTCAACTTAGAGGGAGTTAAGCACTAGCCCATGATAAAAATTAAATAAAAATCACCTAAATTGAAAGAAATATATAATAAAATATGCCTTCTACAAGCTTATAAACAAGTAAACTTAAATTTAATTTCATGATGTGTTAAAGAAAAGTCTCACACTAATGTAATCTACATAGACAAAGTAGGCCTCCAGTCCCAGACTCCAGTTGCGCGTTGAGTAGGCCTGTAGTAAAGTAAGCCATGCATGCAATAGATACAACAATCGGAATATTATTTGGTGTTGGACAATGGCAGAATGTTTTAGATTTAACATCTCTCTCACTTTCTATCTCTTACTCTTTCTCTCTCTCTTACACACACGCACACATACCTACATACACAAATACACACATGTATGCACAACCACACGCACTCGCACAGCATACCCAACAATAACAGATAAACAGAAAGATATAGTAAAACACAAATTACTAGTCTAAAGTGATCACAAAAACATTCTAAATTATAGTAGTCACTGTAGTATATAGATGTACGAGCATGTAGGGAGAAGCAGGGCGTGCGCACGGCAGGGGGATCAGCTGTTGGAGGAGGATGCGGCGTTTAGAGATCTTACAGTTTGAGGGTAAAAGGAATCTTTAAAGCGGTAAGTGTGGGATCTGAAGGATCGAAAGCGGCGGCCAGAGGGGAGAAGTTCGAACAGGGGGTGGGCAGGGTGGGAAGGGTCAGAGAGGATCTTGTCGGCTCTGTTGAGAGAGCGGGTCGAGTAGATGGAGGCCAGAGAGGGGAGCTCACAGCCGACAATCCTGCCTGCCGTGCGCACAACCCGCTCCAGCCGGTCTTTGTCGAGCTGCGTTGCTGTTCCTAACCAGACCGTGATGGAAAATGTTAGGACGCTCTCCACCACGGCCCGGTAGAACTGGAGGAGAATGTCTTTGGAAAGGCCAAACTTCCTCAGCTGTCTGAGGAAGTACAGTCGTTGATGGGCCCGCTTCACGATGGTGTTAATGTTGGCACCCCAGCTGAGGTCGTCGGAGATGAGGGAACCCAGGAACTTGAACGAGTCTACTGTCTCGATGGCTTGTCCATTGATGAGCAGTGGATCTTTGGGGTCCTGGTTCCTGCGGTAGTCCACAATCATCTCGACTGTTTTGGAGGTGTTCAGTTCGAGGTTGTTGTCTTTACACCACGACACCAAGTGGTCGACTTCCTGGCGGTATGTTGTTTCGTCACCGTTGGAGATGATGCCCTCGACCGTGGTGTCGTCAGCGAACTTCACGAGCTGAATACTGTCAGCATGGGACACACAGTCATTGGTGAAGAGGCAGTAGAGGAGAGGTGAAAGGACACAGCCTTGCGGCGTGCCTGTGTTGAGAATTAGGGTTTTGGAAAGGTTGGAGCCAATCTTGACAGTCTGAGGGCGGTAGAGAAGAAAGTTCAAGAGCCAGTGACAGGTGGAGGGAGGAAGATCGAAGGAGCAGAGCTTGTCGAAGAGTTTCTGGGGGGTGACAGTGTTGAAGGCACTGCTGAAGTCGATAAACAGGAGTCGAGCGTAGCGGTCGGGGGACTCGAGGTGTTGGAGGACAACAAAGTGCAGAGCCAAGGCGACGGCGTCGTCCACAGACCGGTTGGCGCGATAGGCGAACTGAAGGGGATCCATCTTCTCCGTGGTGAGAGCCTGCAGATGCCGGAGGACTAGTCGTTCCAGCACTTTCATCACCACGGAGGTCAGCGCCACCGGTCTGTAGTCGTTGAGGGACGCCACCTTGGCCTTCTTCGGGACGGGGATGATGGTAGAAGTCTTGAAGCAGAGGGGGACAGTGGACAGTTCGAGAGAGGAGCTGAAGAGGTAGGTGAAGATGGGGGCGAGTTGATGGGAGCAGTGGCGGAGGGTGGAGCACGATACCCCATCGGGGCCAGCCGCCTTCCTGCAGTTCTGCCGGCTAAACAGCCGCCGCACCTCCGATTCTTCAATGACGAAAGGCGGGGGTAGTGAAGAGGCAGGGTCGGGGGGCGTGACGGTGACGGGGGTGGTGTTTTGCCGATCGAACCGAGCGTAGAACTCGTTGAGCTGGTCAGGGAGGTCGTTGTTGTCTGCGTCAGCAGGAGGGGCCTTTTTGTTGATGTTGGTGATGGTCTGCAGGCCCCGCCAGACTGTGCGAGCGCTGCCGGACTGGAACTGTGCTTCCAGCTTCTGGCGATACTGCCACTTGGCCGCGCGGATTGCTTTCTCCAGTTCGCGGATCATTAAGTAACTACTAGTGCTACTGAGGAATGCAAACATTAAGTGATTAACACAATGTAATACTTTCTAGTTGTGTGTCCCTTTAATAACCCGGTGCCTATTTTTCATAGGGTTTCGCGGAAACGCACCATCATCATCTCATGTGTTCGTAATGGAGAAAGTATTAGAACTAGTAAAAGAGACTGTGTGAATGCTTGTGGAGTCCACATGGTCTGCATGGTTCCATTGACAGATTAGCGGGACAGACGATTCACGGCTGTTGTCGGTAATCCGACCACTACAAGGTGGCAATTAAATAATGCAACAAGCTTTCCTCATGTCAACTGCTCTTTGCATCCAGTTTTTCACACGGTAATGCGTTTGATACTCTTTCCTTTGCTCTTCCGCGAAATCGTGATCATTCCTGTTTTGTCAAATGATGTTGATGATTTGAAAGAGCACAAAATGTAACTTGGATTGCTCGCAAAATATGATTATAATAACTAATATTAGGTAGGTTAGTGTTGGACGCGCCACAGGCTGCAAATACGCATTCCAAAGGAGAGGCGGCCCAGAATTTCCCGATTAAAAAGGGCTATAAAGTGTCAAAATAAAAATAAAAAAATCGAAATCAAATCAATATAATATTACAGGATGCTACATACACGCTTTTTCATGAATCGGTATCAATGAGCGGCGCCGTAAAGAGATAGCTGTTGTGGAAGAAAACGAACTCGTGTTTATTCGTAAAACTTAGATTAATTGCATCCAGTACTATTATTTCCGGAGGTAGGAATCATAGTTCCCTGACAAAACTCGCGGTGACCTGAAAAACTCTAGAAGATCGTCCCTTGCATGACGAGGATCGAACCCACAACTGACATTGGAATCTCTGACGCTTTAACCAGCTGAGCTACAGGCCATCCCGTTGGTTGCATGGGTTGCGCACAAAGTGTGCCTGGAATAACCTGGATTGAGATTTACGTTTTTTGTTTACCGGAAGCGGGACTTCTATCTTTGGACACTGCGGCCCGATTGCGTATTGGCAGCTTAGGTGATGCCATTCAGCTTGGGATCAGCGATGTAACACGTAACTCGTTAACTTACTTGCATTTCGTTACCTGCCATCCGCCCAGCAAAGCACATTTTACAACAAATGGCTTTGTTTCATTCCCAAGAGGGTTAAAAGTGTGGGTGTGTGTGTGTGTGTGTGTGTGTGAAACTGGGAGTTGTAGAATTGGGATTTGATTATGCAGTAGCGTTTTATTCTGACCAGTTCATGATACAACTCAATTAAATTCTTATAGTGTTAATTGTGGCGCTATGTGTTTGGGGATGGTAGATAGTTGCTGTATCCATTATTAACATTTGCTTGTTAAAATGTTTTCTTGTAGTGGAATTCCATTAGTCACATCAATTCGGGGAGTTGTCTAGTCAAAGAGGCGCCAAACAGAACTATTGTACAGCTGTCACTGCACAGAGAACAACACATCTGCAATTTTAGCGAACAGCTGGTGCGAGTATTGTTTGGTGATAGTTTGAAGGCTTACAAAATAGCGGTTTTAGCAGTGGTTTCGGGTGTCCCAGTGTTATACATGTGGGTTGTCTGTCACTGTCTATGATTGTGGAATAGTGTTGGTAAAAGGCAGCAGTTGTTTGTAATGTTCCTGGTGCATGGGCGCAGTATATTGGATCGCGGTAGCCTCTTCTTACCAGTCTCATTTACTCCCCAACCGGACCTTTGATGATTGATGTCCTGTATGGCGCTTCAATTTGCTTGTTCGCTGCAATCTATTTTCTGACGCTTCGTGTGGTACTGATAGAGATGCGCAATAAACGCTGCAGTATTGCATTTAAACCTCGTTGCATCATCGCTGGATAGTCTGGATCGTGTGGTCCAAATAATCGGGGATGTGCTATCCATGCTGCTGTATTGCACTTTGAAGGGTGGACCCATTGTCACTCTGGATGTGCTTGAGGCCGGCCGCTGGTGGGATATGCCAGCCGAGCTGACACCTCTCTTTTCTCTTATCTCCCCAGCTCTCACTGTCTTTCTAGTCAGTAAAATATCTGTTTTCCGGCATTCTGCCTTTCCCGCTACGGTTCTCACCCCTTCATATGCTACCTATTTATCTCTCCCCTCTTCCCCTTTTCACATTCATTTATCTTCTATCCACTATTTTTTTTTTTTTTTTTTTGTGTGTGTGTTTTTTTTATTACTGCAGTCCTCCAAGTTCAGTATCAAAGGACAAATTGTGGAGATAGTTCTTCAACAGTATTGGGTTACACGTTGACAACATCTGTTATGGGATGTTCTTTGAGAATGCCATATATATACTTGCTTCAATTTCAGTTGGCGTGCTTTTTTGCGTTTGTTTTATTTCGCATAATAATTGTCTATTGGTCGTCGATACAATTGGAGTTTTGTTTGTTCTTGTTTCTGCTTAAATTTTTAATTGACGTGTGTTGGCAGACAGCAGAAAAGGGGGGAAAGTGCAGCACGATTATGGTGCAATTAAAAAAAAAACAACACAAGTCTTGTTCTTTCTCACTGATCTTGCAGGTTGCTGGAACCGGACACTCTCATCCAGAGCAACGGTATCGCTGACATACTATACGTATTTCTTCTTCGCGGCAGCGAAGTTTGCTGGAGTATATCTGCGTGAAGAGCCCGAAGAAGGTCGTGAGCTTGGAAGGAGAGGAAGTTAATTTCCCCATCCAAATCAAGGGGGAGCCGACAGGGCGGGCGTCGCTTTATCACCGCTCTCGTCCTTTCCCAGGGGCAGCTCTAGTCCATCTTTGTCAGAGCCTGCAGCGGCTCTCTGTCATTAGCCTGCGCTACCTCGCCTATAACCGGGTTCAAACCTCGTTGTTTACCCGTCTTCCTTGTGCTTGCGGCCACTCCGTCTTCTGGCATGGAACGTTCGCTTGTCACACAATGTAACAGTGGGTCAAAACAAAAACAATACCAGTGCATTCAAGTTGCAGTTATGTACAGTTTGTAGCTGAACAGTTAGGCAGAGATGTAACGCCTTCGGGGTCTATTGCTTTACTTGATGTATAACTATAAGAAACTGCCGCAATTACATTTTGCATGCAACTTTGTGCAAAAATAAAAACTCTGCTTGTGCATAAGTTACACTTAGTACACAAGTTGCATTGAAAGCATGGGTCTATTTAATACTATTACAGCTTTAAAGCTGTATAACTAGAAGGAATTGTCACATTAAATTTGGCATGCAACACCTGGTCTGGGAGTAACCGTACGCGAAAGAATATAGACAATGTGTACGATCTCGTTACATAAATTTCCTGTGTACAAAATCATATCCTTGCCCGTTACTCGGAAGTCGTTAGGGCACCACAGATGATCGTTTAACCAGCGTACTCCATCTTTCTCTGTCCTCAGAAACCCTCATGGCTTCGCTCAGTGTCAAGCCAGTCCATTCTCGAATGTTGTCCTCCCACCTCTTTATTGGTCTACCTCTTCTTCTACCTCCTTGCATTGTGCCTTACAGGACGGTCTTTGCAAGTCCTGATGATCTGGTGATGTGGCCGTACCATCGGAATTTCTGGTTCTTTACCACAGTAAGCAGGTCGTCGTGTTGTCCAATGGCCTGTGTGATGGTCTGTCGGACTTCGTCGTTGGTGATATGCTGCATATAGGAAATGCCCAGAAGTCTTCTGTAGCACCTCATCTCCATGCTTTGTATTCTTCGTTTTAGATCTGCTGTGAGGGTCTATGTTTCGCAAGCGTATAGGAAGATGGAGATGACAAGGGAGCGCAGCAGCCTTATCTTGGAATGTAGACTGATGGTCTTGTCTTCAACCTTGCCAGGGCAGCAGTTTGTGCGATCCTGGAGAGGACTTCCTAGGAGTCGGGACCCATTGTCTGATACAATGGCTCTTAAATATTTGAAGTTATGCACTGTGTTGAGGGATTGACCTTGGACTATGATGTCCGTGTTGGTGCCATTGGTGGTGTTTGTCATCATATTTGGTCTCCCCTGCACTTATTTCCTTTCCATTAGCTCTGGAGGTGCTGTCAAGCCTCTGTACCAGCTGTTCAAGTTCTAGTTCCTCTCCAGCCAATCCATCAATGCCATCCGCAAAACGAAGGTTGGAGATTGCTCTACCCTATATGCTGACTGTGCCTTCGTGATCTGCAAGGGCATCTGACATGATGCGCTCTAAGAAGATGTTGAAGAGTGTTGGAGAGAGTATGCATCCTTGACGCACATTGATTGTTGTTCTAAGCCAGTTTCGTAAGGCGCTGTTATGGAGGACTGCACTGGTACTAGGGCTGATGTTGTACACTCTGTTTGCCCACAGAGCTGCATGCCAGACTCGGTCAAACGCTTTTTTGAAGTCTTCGAACACATGATACAGATGTTGTTGGTGCTGTAGGTATTTCTCGCAGATTATTCTGAGGTTGAAAATCTGTTCAGTGGTACTTCGCTCTTCCCTGTATCCTGCTTGTTCTTCAGCAATGATTTGTTTAGCTTGGGGTTTCAACCTGTCGAGTATTATGTTCAGGAAAACCATGCTGGGATGGCTTATGAGGCTGATGGTGCGGTAATTATCACATTCCTGAAGGTAAACAAATCAATGTCAAAAAAGGTATCAATATAGTGCATAAAATATGAAATCTATACACATAAAATTATGACAGTAACCGGACTTACAAGTTACATAATAATAATCTAAAATGTTGAATACAATACGAACTCCTAACCGGTGATTACTCAATGTATTTCGTAGTATTTTGCTGGGGATCAGGTTCCAACTTTTCTAGTGTGAGGGTAATGGACCATTTTTCAATCACCTAATGTCCACCTGTGGTGAACAATGTTGCATCTGGAGCTTCACTGGAGCAGGCTTGTTTTGCATATTCGTTTTGCCAGCGAGTATTTTATATTTCAGTTGCTGTGCTTCATCCCGGGGATTCGATTGAGGGTTGTCTGTCTGTCGCCCATAATGCACTTCCCACGGGCCTCCCTTGTTCCCATTTTCCCATTTGCCTGTGGCTTCTTCGTCCCACCTCGGCTAACCGTGTCTAGATGAGATACGCTTAGACTGGGTTTTCACTAACTTCTGGTGCTTTGGAAATACGATAAGTTATGGTTTGCTTTTGACTTAGCTTCGGAAGACAGAGTAAATTTTATCTTGACTGTGTCGCAGTAAGTTCAGATAAGTTGTAGAAGTTTAACTCGGAAGTCGAAGTAAGTATAGAAGTCATAGAAGCGGCGGAAGAGGCCTGAGATACCTTTCGGCTTTAGCTTGCCCTGAATGATATAGCGTCTGATTTAGTACCACGAGGCGCTCTAGACACGACATTTTGTGTAGATCTTCATTTTCCTCTCATTCATATCCATTTTGCTGGATTAGGTTTCACAATTGACGTACTGTCGCTCCTCAGGAACCAGACATGGACACCGCAGCTGCTGCCTCTATTGCTCTTATCTACTTCTCTTCTTCGCCTCCAGCACACTCTTAATACATTGATTTCAGATCTATTTGTTTTCACAGTTGCGAAATTAACATTTTTGAAGTTTCTGTAACGTTTTTTTACCCACCCCAACCGCTTACCCTTCTTTCACCCTCTTTTCCAGCTTCTTCAAAGAAGGTGGGGATAGGGGGCAACACGATGGTCAGGTAATTTTTGCTTTTGGCCCTCACTTTGATGCAAAACAACCAGTTTCCCAGATCTGTTCTCTTAGAAGTTGATGTTGCTGGAAGATTTGCGATGTACTATATAGGCGCATCGGCATCACTTAAATCTTTGCCTTTTATTTTGCGGCATTTTGAGATAGGCAAACTAAATATGAAGATCGAACAGAAAATCAACACTCTGTAAACGAAAAACACACACAGATTTGCTATCTCGGTGTACTTGCTTTGATTCTGTATCTTTCTTATGAGTGGATGGATGGATGAAAGAAAGAAAGATGATGATGGGCAGTGTAGTTTGTCGAACAGAGGAATATTGAAGAAAATGGCGGAGGCAGTGAGGCAGTTTTAAAAAAATGACCACAGGAGACAGTCAACGTATGTACATAAGGGAAATAAAGTTAAAAGTTTCTATTGATTGTCATGTCGCTGCTGCTGCTGTTCTTGACGTCCTTCGGTGCCAGTAAAATTTCAGGGGAAGTGAAACTGGAGTCCAGGCTTGATTGATAATGTATGCGCAAGGGAAGAGTCCACCAGGACCTATCAGCGGACTTTGGATTTCGGCGCGGTCAGGGAGTCGATCGTCTTGGGGGAAGTGTCGGGTTGCCGTCGTCTTGCTGCTCCCCAAAACCGTTTTAATCTTGTTGCCTGACAGCGCCACGCCTTTGCACTAAGCAAGCGCGCGCGTCCATTCGCAATCGGTAGCACACACACAAGCGCGCGCGGGCAAACAGTCGCGCTCACGCCCGCAACATTACATAGAGATTAGGACGAGAAGAGAGCGTGTCAAAAAAGTGGGAGAAACAAAAGAGCCAGTAAAAGATTTTACAGCCAAGTTTTGACCTTGTGGTAAGTAGCTCAACGCACGGTTTGTGCGTTCTCTTCAGGAGTGGGAGAAGGGAGTGTGGTAGTACTGGTGGAGGGTGGGTGGGGGAGATTCATAAAACACAACTTAAAGTCACTAAAGCGACAAGTTGGTGTTGTCCAGTTGCATTGTTGTGGTCGGCATTCGGATATTGTTGCTTGTTAGTAAAGAACTTTAGATCGACCAGCGAAACTTGGTTCGTAGCGATCCCTTTTATTTCCGGTTGTGCAATCGGGAAATCCTTACGAACTTTTTTTCCTGCGGTTCTGAAGCGGCAGCGCCTTTAAATGCAGACGAAATTTTGTTCATCCATATCCAGGGGAGGTAAATGCCAAACACTCTAATTTGCGGAGGTTGTTTTCATCGAAAACGCACGAGTAGTGTTGGTTAATCGCGGGCTAAAACAGATACTTTTCCCAACGAAAGTTTAGTTGAAGTTTAGGATAGAGCATTGGTAATTTTTTCTTCTCTTTTTGTAAAAACACAAATTAGAGAGCTTCTATAGCACCTCGCCGCCCCTTCGCTAGATCAATGACCTACCTTTTTTCTTGAAAACTCTTCCTGGACAAGTCTCCTTGTTTGTGTATGAGGTCTGTTGGATCAGCTTGGGAGTGTTGGACGCTTTCTGCCGGGTGGTCACTGGGGCTTCCTATGATTGTACTATTTAGCACTATAGGCGTTTTATATGTGTGTGTTTTGTTGATGATTTATAATGATGTTTGTATTCTATTTTGTTTTTGTAACCGGGGGTTCGCGTAGTTGAGGTCAACCCTCAGCCGTCCCCCGCGTGGGATGTCTTTATTGTAAAGTGACTGGCCGGTGGAGGGCATTCAATTTTCCCACTGGGGTTGTTTCAGCAGATCTTTTATGCGGATCGGGGGTTGTCCGGTCCTGATTTGGCTCGGAAGAGTCCGCTGGACCTAAAGCAACAATAAATCAATCAATCAATCAACCTCGCCGCCACCCCCCCCCCTCCCCGCGCGCCCGCCCCCCTTTAACTTGTGTTTATTGCCTACGCTAGCCTACTAACTAGCCAGTTTAGGCCTACGAACCTAGTAGTATAGGGCTCATCTAAACCAAGGCTGGCTGTTCGTGCATATTCATAAGAATACACCAGAACCATTTTTACATCTTTACCAGTCAATGCCCATAGGAGACATTTGAAGCCTAGGCATAATGCAAAACATATGTTGAAAATCTCAATCGGGACCACAAACTCCTCCGTTAATTTACATCTAAAAGCAAAATCAGCCCAAGAACAGCACCATTTTTTCGGAGCAAAGTACACCTATTTTAATGAATTTAAAAAAAATGATGAAAGAATACAGTCAAAGCATTTATTCAAGATTAAGTTTATAACAATTGACTCGATATTATGCAAAAAATACCAAAAACTTACATGAGAATCACGAATCGTCAAAATGATGAAAATTCCGCATTTTCACTCAGCGAAGGTTTCTGCGTAATGCAGAGGAGGTCGTGACCTTCCGGAAGCAAACAAGTTCAGACGTAAACTGTGGGTTTTCCTACGAAAAAGAACTACGAACCAAGTTTCTATGCTTTCTAAAGCTCTTTAGCCATTTGTTACGATGAATTTCTGTCGCTTCTTGTTTCAATTTGGATTAGAGATTGCAATGTTTTGCATGTAGCGGGGTCCAAGACAGACAAACTGGAGACATCATTTTTGTTCAGTTGTTGTGGTAGGGGGTAGAGGGGTGAGGTTATACAGGAAGCAACAAGACAAGAATGTGAATACATTAGTTATTTTAGGGGTCGAGATAGGGGAGGGTAGGTATAAAACTTCTAACTGCCGAGAACGTTGTGCCCGATTAATCCGAGTATCAAATGTGGGGGGAAACGCAATTAACGATCAATAGGAAATCGCCCGAGGTTGAACTAAAAAGGCAGGACAAGAACATGATGATTATGTCATCAATTTTCAATCCATTTTTATCGTCCTGATCCTCCATTCTCGTTTGCTGTCCGACAGTGGTGATTTTCTCTGTCGCCGGTCGATGTTGCTGCGGTTGATATTTCGGATTGTTGGTTCGTTCTTTCTCTTCAGTTCCTTCTTATTCTCTCTCTCTCTCTCTCTCTCTCTCTCTCTCTCTCTCTCTCTCTCTCTCTCTCTCTCTCTCCCTCCCTCCCTCTCAACCCCCTCCCCCACTTCCAACACACACGCACCGCAGCTTCTCGTAGCGGACGTTGCACATAAAACGGCATGGGGTATGGAGAGCCGGATGAGGAAAAGATAGTTTTTTCACTCGAAAAACAGGGCATATGGTTGAGAAGCCATACGTGTTGGATGGCGTCTTGGTCGCATTGAGCATGTATGGCTAAAGGAGGATGGGTGATAAACAGATGCAGCAGAGTTGTTTTGAACTTGATTTTAGTACAGTGGGCTTTGGAGACGGACAGAGCAGGGTTAACTGTTTTAAAATAATGCGCTTTGGTGAGCAATTAGATAAAAACCCAGTGTAACCATAGTGTCGCATAGGGAATTAGGGGTAGGGGGGAGAGGACAAACAGCAAGACATTAAAATATATTTTCTGACACAAACCAGCGTTTTCCTTAGTATTTTTGTGGACCTGTCCAGTTTCGGCTTTATCCTAAAGAAATCATATGAAAACATGGAACGGTTCGCCACTGTTTAAGCTATCTTAGGTTATCAAAATCAGATTTTGATATAGTGCAAAACGTGTTTGGAAAACGACGGTTATCGACCTTGACCTTTAAGAAAGTGCAGGTATGACGTTGAATGATATAAGGCTGAGCGGCAGTTTAAAAGGACAGAATGTTTTTGTTGTGGTTGTTGTTGTTGTTGTTGTTGTTGTTGTTGTTTTTTGTGTCAATATGTTTTACTTGGGAAATTGCTTTGTTGTCACATTAAAAGATGATGCATTGGACAGTCGTTTCTCAGACTGCCTGCTAAGCTTTGAATTTTAAGTGCCCCTTCCTTGTATTATAAACCACTGTGCCTACGGTACACACTTTCACAGAAGTGCTATTTTTAGAATCAACCTTAATATTATTAATAGGCACATGAACAAATGAATGTATCGATTTATATAAAAACTGAAAAGTTATTTTGGGGGCGTAATCTTATTTTTTTTCTGATGGGGCAATACTCACTATACAATCTGTGACGTTGGGCGTTTGATTTTGGGACCTGCAAAATATGTGAGAGGTAAAAATAACAAAATCGATCAACTGACCAACTTACGGAGTGCCATTGAATGATTTAAATGAATTACGTGTATAGCCAAAAATCTGCAAAATCTGTTAGCCGTTTAAAAAGATATTTATCAATTCGTGTTTAGCACGGAATTGACTCCAGTGACAATGATTTTTGAGCAAGGTCAAATAGTTGGCTCGGGAAACTAGCCCCTGACCCAGATAGTTCCTTTGAAGTTAAAACAATATCTATTAAATAATTCTTAAACTACGGAGTTCGACGATAGACCGCTGTTGAAGTATTTCCAGATATTAACTGGAAATTCAATTATACGATTGAGGAATGAAATCTGACTGTAAGAAAGTTGATGTAGACCTTCTGGTACACATAAATTCATAATAATGTGAAAAGGGAAAGAGGAATAAAAGGCTTCACCAGTTTTGGATCTAGATTATATTTGCTAGTATACGATATATTATAATATAGATGCAGAAACGATTTTATGTTCTGAATAACAAATTCGATCTAAATTCTTGTTTAAATTCTCTTCGTAAGACAGAACCACAAGGATGGAGGCGGAGAAATGAAATCAGACAAAAGTAAAAGACAGGATATGCAAGTGCACGTGCTATTGAAAAATAATCCACTTCGATGTTTGAATGCAACATTATCTATTGCAATTTAAAACTTGTGTGTGTTTGACTTTGAATAGCAAATTAGATTCGTATTCTAGTTTACTTCTGAATAGGAAAATATATTTATTTTATTGTTTCGAGTTCTTGTGGAATATCACTACTAACCTAAACTGGTGCACTCTTTTGTTTTTGTGCTTATTGCCCCCCGCCCCCACCCCCCACCACCCGTGGGGGTGCCGGGGATTTTAGTATAAATAGTATCCCCACTTTCTGGAAATTTAGTGCTTTAAATTCCCATTGTCGCTGTCTTTCTCCTTTGTTCTTTCTCATTCCTACTCTGTTCTATCAATCTACTATACTATCTGCTTCTTCGCTAGACCAGTCACCTACCTTTTTTTCTTGAAAACTCTTCCGGTACAAAAATCCTCATTTGTGTGTGAGGTCTGTTGGATCAGCTTGGAAATATTGGACGCTTTTTGCCAGGTGGTCACTAGGGCTTCCTATAATGTTATTATTTGGCAATGTAGGCATTTTATATGTATGTGTTTTGTTCATATTTTATAATGATGTTTATATTCTATTTTGTTTTTGTAAACGGGGGTTCGATAAATTAGAGTATAGCCTCAGCGTCCCCTTCGTGGGATGTCTTTATTGTAAAGTGATCGGCTGGTAGAGTGCCTTCAGTTTTACCACTAGGGTTGTTTCGGCAGATCTTTTATGCGGATCAGGAGCGAGTCCTCTTTCAGCGAAGTTGTGGTCTTGATTGTGTGGTCCTTGTGTGGTCCTGATTAGGCTATACTGGTCCTGATTTGGCTCGGAAGAGTCCGTTGGACCTAAAGCAATTATCATGTGATGTAATGTGCTTATTGCAAGTATGCCGTGCAAGCCCCAACACCAAACCTCGGTCCTGTAATTTGCAGTTTAGAACGCCGTGTTATGCTGAATAATTACTCTTTGAAAATTAACATCCGCGTGTATGCTTCCATTGTGTGGTAACACCCTGTGCGTTAAGTCCAATGATGATGATGAAATGAATATATGCCTAGCTATTTAGACCATTGTCATCTGTATCTCCACCATTAGCAGTGCACACTATCACTACGGTCGACACGGTTTGCAAAAACTTTGAAAGCAAATATTTGTTATGTTTTGTTCTCTCAATAAACCCGTTCGTAATAACTGGCGCGACAAATACGAATTGTTTGACAAATACAAATTATAGTTTATATTTTGAAAGCAAATTATATTATGTACTGTTAAAGCAAATACGAATGCTATTGCATCTCATACCTGCCCAACGACTTTCGAGTTACGGGATATAGGATAGGAAGGACAGGACCTACTATTGTGAATTTCGTTGTCTTACTAAATGACAGAAACGCACAACAGAACTCTACAACTGTTGCAAGTAGATGGATTTAAAAAATGTCTGTTTTTGCGTGTTTTTAGCGATTTAATGATTTTGAACGCAGCTGTGTTCAAGTTTCTAAAACTTTCGGATTGTAGATATTCATTATAATAATAATAATAATAATAATAATAATAATAATAATAATAATAATAATTATTATTATTATTATTATTATTATTATTATTAATTTATTTATGTTATTAGACTGGAGTAGATTTATAAAGTTCAATGAAAATGAAAGTGAAGGGGAAAATGGTCAGTGCAGTGGGCTGTGGTTGAAAAGAGGGTTACATAGTAGCTCGTGTAAGAGGGAGCATGTGGGTTTTGGTGATGGCTGTGGTGGAAATACTAACCTCCTACTAGCATCCTTTCTACCACGTGAGGTCCTCCCATCTGTTGCCAGAGCGCCCTCTCCCTCATTTTGCTGTCACCGGTACCAATTAATGGAGCCGTACACTCTGCATGAAATGGCACAGTCCTTGACAGGGGCTATTAGTCACCTTTTGTTCCGGCTGCTCTCTCTATGAACTCGACATGTAGTCTGAAACACCCCGCACTACACTCATTGGAATGATAGACCTCTATTTACTTTTTCTGTAGTCCGAAACGCCGCACCATACACATAGACTTGAGAGCTTACCACAGGAAAGATAGCCTCTGCTTTTTATAAACTCTCTATGTAGCCCAAAACACAGTACACATTGAGATCTCACCGTTGGATTTGGAATGAGATCTTACCGTTTTGGGGATGATATACGTGTGCTTACGTTGCAGAAGGCCATATTGCATGATCGCAGAAATTCACAATACTGAATAGTAATGATAATAATGATAACAACATTCCTAAATCAGACTCAAAGCGCGGAGATATGTTACCAACATACACGCTTTCATGTTACAGACTCCAAAATATACCACAAACACACCTTAATCACTCAAATTTGTGGCATAAAGGCAGGTCACTACCATAATACGGAAAGGAAATATAATTTTATTTTTGAAATTTTAGATTTACTGCATCCAATATACTTATTAAAGGGAGGGAGAAAACCGGACAGGTGACCTGAAAAGTCTCGTCGCTAAGTCACACAAGTTTGTACCCTGCGGTATCGAATTCGCGACCTTCGGCATAGGAAACCGCCGACTAACCACCAGGCGATACGATTTTGGCGTTGTGACATTAGATTATATTTATGTCCAATCGTATAACTGTACATAAAGCGTAGCCTTGAGATCCATCTGTCGAGGAATTGACCCGAAAGGCGCAGCTAAGCCGTATGTCAATTTTTACATGCGGCACCACACGCAGAGAATTTTGGGATCCCAATTAAACCTTTCGTTGTATTGAATAGGGACGCGTATGCAAAGATCAAGATAGTGCATTATTGGGGGGGGGGGAGAGAGAGAGAGAAGGGGGAGAGGGAGGGGGACGGAGGTGGCGGGGAGGCGCAGGCACACACCTCACTGTTGGAATAAGTCCTCTGCTTGCATTGCACAAGGACATATGAAAAGAATATTACGCGATGAATATATTGGATTTTGGAAAATATACATGTTTATATAGTGTGTGTATTTTATGATGATCTGGTATGTCGCTTACCTACCCCTCCCAACTCGTTTTCAGTTTTGAAGAGTAATTATGTTTAAATTTTAAGAGGTTCTTCTCCGAAGTTTTTTGTCTCTTTTTACATCCGTGATATCAATGGCTAGTTGTTCAGAAGCCCTCGTTGTTGCGCTTGCATCTTGTCCTTGCGTTTGGTTGATGATAATTGTCGTTGGTGCCATCCCGTGGATTCTCTTTGTCGCGAGTGTCTGATGCATGGACTGCTGCGCGCACGACCTTGACATTTTTAATGCTAGTCCTCCACAATGTTCACCGTTCACCTCTGACTTTCGAAATCTTTGTTAACTAACATTTTGTAGTGACAACCTCACTATTTTCACGTGCAAAAACGTCAGGCTGAACAGTCGATGTGCTGTCTGCAGTGATAATTGTAGATTATGGCTGAGCAACATGTCAATATTGAAAAGGCTGGGTTGATAAGGCATACAGTTAACATCTAAATTCGCGATCGAAGACTCTAAATGTCTGTTATCACTTGCCTTTTGTTTATTGTCATTGTCACAACAGGCTATATAGACCCAGCACCAAGGCTTCAAGCCACCAACGTTTAGTCTGCTTTGACCTACGTAAGTTAAGTCGCTGACAAGCAGACGACAGAAGTTAGGTTGTTCTACACGTGTGTAGGCTACAGTTTCACTAACATAAGTCGTGACCTCATCCAGCTGACCAATTACCCGCAACTCCATCTCGATGGCGTTACTATTCCCGTAGTCTCGCACGATAGCAGACCCCAGCGGGAGGATAGTTAGTCTTGGGCTGAACAGCACGGTAGAAGGACGCACGTTGTGAAATCTCTCAAAGAAAGACGAAGGAGGTGACGGGTGAAAATCATCGCAGTATAGTCAGAGCCTGACATTGTCAAGAAGGTAAATGATCAATCTTTTGGTTCATCGCGTTTATTGATAATATTGCTGTATTATGTGTGTGAAGTTTTGCCATGTTATAGAATTGTGATTGTTAGTAAAACTTTGCTTGACCACGTGGCTGACCCGCGACCGGTTTCCGAAACCACGAGGTAGCCCCCACTGTCCAACTGTTTCTCCTTTGTGTATTATTGCAGACCAGTGGCTGTACTGGAGAATGTGTATATTGTTAATTACTTCTCCATGTGTTTAGTTTAGCCATGATTTGTATATGCATAGGAATTATGTTGGAGATCCCAGTGGACCACGGACATAGAAGATTGTTCGTCCCTTGTTTGTATAAGTGGATGCTATCTCAACTGAGGGCTCTTTCTGCCATCAGTGAGACGCTCTGCACACCCTTTTGATACAAATCGTTGCAGAAATTCGTCTCATATTTTGCAGACGAGCAGGCATCTTGGTCCGCGGCAGGGAAGAAATCCCACAGAGAGGCAACCCTTACACGTGACCTGCAACCTTGTGTTTGAGCGATTATCGGTTCCGGCGACTCATAACCCGGGCACGTTGTCGCTGGCCTGAAAGTCGCGCTCATAATCCCGGCCCCAGAAGACGAATTACAGTAGTGGTGTGTTTGGCTTTGACGTCCACAGTTTATGATGTGACGGCATTTTCTTCCAGCATCGTAGTCAACGTGATATGTAGTGGCCTAGGCAAACCTTTTGCAGCCATGGTACCTTGGCTTTCTGTATGAAAGAACTTTGTTTGAAGGCAACCCCTTTAAGGCAAGGGAGACCGACAATTGTCGTTTTGACGTGGACGAATAATTAACGTCTCTTAAGAGGTTTACCTTCGAATTTGTTATTGAGATTCTAACTGCTTTGCAGTTCTTACCGTAATAGCGGCAGGGTTGAGCCGAGTCGGAGACCCCAGGGTTTGTTTATGTAAATTGAATGGTGAAAGTAGGTGCTATCAATGGTGCTTTCAGGTGCAGGAAGTACAGGACCATTACTCTGCTGACACCACCCAGGGGAAGACTTCTTGTCATCCTGGGCATGATTTTCCCCACAGCCCTGGTACTAGCAAGTGTGCCATTCCGTCCAACGGCCTCCCAATTCAGACACCTTCATCCACCGCGAATACCTACCCCTCCCTCCTCCCCCACCCCTCCTCCCGCCTTTACCGTTTTGGCCCCAAAGCGCGTGCCATTCAGTTCAACATCCTCCGAGTTCAAACATCTTTGGGCCATCTCAAAGTCTGTGTCCATCTTTTAAAGCCACGTGAGAGAATTGAAAAAGAGGATATCACAGTAATTTTTGTTCGGCCTCTTCTTACTTCTGTCAGCATCTGCCCTCTTTCCATTCACTGTTTATTCGCCTTCTTTCCTTCGAATTCATTTTGATTGTTGAAGTACCTAACAAAAAATAGTTTTGAAATTACTATATAACATTTCACCGAAGGTTCTTTCACAGTACAACCTGTCGTTAATAAACACAATAATTACCACTCGGTTTGCTATTATATTTTTTCCGACGTTGCTAATGTCTTTCATAGGGATGGCACAGTAATAATAGGGGAGCTTTCGGAAGCAATTGATTTTCTTTGTGAAAGTTATTTTGCATTACTTTCTGTCCATGATGTCAGCAGTTTATGAACTCATTAGTATGCAAAGGTGAAAATTCACGAAATCTTTCTCTTTGGTTTCGTGGAAAAAGACTTTCCCACGGTTGACTTTGTGCGTATGCTTTGTTTATTTCATAACTTGTATGACATAAAAAAAGATGTGATTTTGTTAAATGGACCTTACTCAACCATTTCAGAGGTGAAAATGGGGATCTGCACTTGGTTTGAAACTTGGAAAGTAGTTGTAGCGGGTACTGGAAGTAGGTCAGTTCGTCATTGCGTGGCGCATGACACCGCCTCGCGGCAGCCACGAAAGAAGAAAGTGATGCGGAATCACTTTCACAACGAAATCACTTGCTTCCGAAAGGTTCCTTGTGTTTTTGGACCGATAAAATTCGCTCGTTTGTAAAATTGGAAGTGAGTCTTCTTTAGCATTTCTACAACAATGGAAAATTGTGTATATTTGAACATTCAAGATTTTCCTCTTAAAATGCTGGAGAGGGCTTTTGGACTTTCTGACCATTACTATTGTAAACGTAATAAAGGAACTAATGGCGCCTAGAGGTAATATTAATTCCTTGACATTGCATGATAGTGATTGGTGAGCTTTTTTGATAGTGTACTTGTAAAAGTACTGTATATAATTTGAACAACCAATCATTTCGCTCTTAACAGTATTTTAACCACGTCAGTGGAATTCTTCCTCCTCCTCCTTTTTCTCCTCCTCTTCCATGTTCATTACTATAAAAGTTGATGACCCTCCAGCACAAGGTGGGCAGAAGAGTTGATTGTTCCATTCGTTGCGAACGATTTGATAGAGAAATTGGCTTTCCGAGCGTCTTCAATTCCGGTAATTGCTCCGCTGCACTTGGCCCCAAGATCGATTCCAGTATTGTACGTAGCAATGAGAGACAGGGGTAATGGTTTGCCCTACCGCCGTTCATCTTCCTTTTATTTTCTGCAGTATGTTCTAGGTTGAAAGATAGTTAGAATACTGCGAATTAGTAATATTACTGTAACATTTTTATGAGCGCGCAGGGATGTTGCTAGGAAATTTTTTCTTCGGCGATTTGGCCGAAACAGCCGTGAAACTTTCGGCTTTTTACAGAAAGTTTCGGCTTTCTCTTCTAATCCTATCCTATCCTGTCCCATAACCCGAAGGTCGTAGGGGCACCACAGATGATCGCTTAACCAGCATACTCCATCTTTCTCTGTCCTCAGCAGCCCTCATGGCTTCGCTCAGTGTCAAACCAGTCCATTCTCGAATGTTGTCCTCCCACCTCTTTTTCGGTCTCCCCCTTCTTCTACCTCCTTGCACTGTGCCTTGCAGAATGGTCTTTGCAAGGCCTGATGATCTGGTGACGTGGCCATACCATCGGAGTTTCCGTTTCTTCACCACTGTGAGCAGGTCATCGTGTTGTCCAATGGCTTGTGTGATGGTCTGTCGGACTTCAACGTTGGTGATGTGTTGGGTATAGGAAATGCACAGAAGTCTTCTGTAGCACCTCATCTCCATGCTTTGTATTCTTCGTTGGAGATCTGCTGTGAGGGTCCATGCTTCGCAAGCATATAGGAAGATGGAGATGACCAGAGATCGCAGCAGTCTTACTTTGGAATGTAGACTGATGGTTCTGTCTTTCCAAATGGGCTTCAACCTTGTCAGGGCAGCAGTTGTTTGTGCGATCCTGGAGAGGACTTCCTGTCGAGACCCATTGTCTGACACAATGGCTCCTAAATATTTGAAGCTGTGCACTGTGTTGAGGGATTGGCCTTGTACTTTGATGTCCGTGTTGATGCCATTGGTGTTGTTGGTCATCATTTTGGTCTTCTCTGCACTTATTTCCATTCCATAAGCTCTCGAGGTGGTGTCAAGCCTCTGTACAAGCTGTTCAAGTTCTTGTTCCTCTCCAGCCAATCCATCAATATCATCCGCAAAACGAAGATTGGAGATTGCTCTGCCCCCTATGCTGACTGTGCCTTCGTGATCTGCAAGAGCATCTGACATGATGCGCTCTAGGAAGATGTTGAAGAGTGTTGGAGAGAGTAGGCATCCTTGACGCACACCGATTGTTGTTCTGAACCAGTTCCCGATGACGCTGTTATGGAGGACTGCACTGGTAGCCTTGTCATACAGGCTTTTGATGACTTCTATGATTTTAGGGCTGATGTTGTACACTTTCATGGTTGCCCATAGAGCTGCATGCCAGACTCGGTCAAATGCCTTCTTGAAGTCTATGAACACATGATATAGATGTTGTTGGTGCTGTAGGTATTTCTCACAGATTATTCTGAGGTTGAAAATCTGTTCAGTGGTACTTCGCCCTGCCATGAATCCTGCTTGTTCTTCAGCTATGATTTGTTCAGCTTGTGGTTTCAACCTGTTGAGTATTATTTTCAGGAGGACCTTGCTGGGATGGCTGATGAGGCTGATTGTGCGGTAATTTTCACACTCCTGAAGGTTACCTTTTTTAGGAAGAGTGATGACAAGCGACTGGGTCCATGGTGTAGGCCATTCCCCACTCTGCCAGATCTTGTTACAGATAGTGGTGAGAGCATCAGTCATCGCTTCTCCTCCTGCTTGTAGCAGTTCCGCTGGTATGTTGTCCACTCCCGCTGACTTCCCTTTCTTCAGCGATTGCACTGCTGCCTCAACTTCTTCCCGGAGAATTGGGAGGATTTCTTCTTCTTCTCTGCTCTCGGGACATGCTAGAACTGATGGGTCTCCATTTGGTGTATGGTTGTAAAGGTCAGAGCAGTACTCTGTCCATCTGTCCAAGACTTCTTGTTCTTCTGTAAGGCAAATGCCAGACTTGCTTTGGATAGTGGAGACTTTGGGCTGTTTAACACTTGTCAGCCGCTTCACAGTCTGGTAGGCCTTCTTGCTGTTGTTCTTGTTCAGATTGTTCTCTATTTCCTGGCATTGATCTTCTATCCAGTTCTCCTTTGCTGTGCGCATGCCTTTTCGGATGTCATTGTTGATTTTTCGGTAGACATCAGCTCCCTGTGAGGTGTTCTTTTTCTTTTTTAACTCTCTTCGTTTATCACACAGATCCAAAAGTTCAGGTGTGATCCACGGCTTCTTCTTTGGTCGGTGCTTGCCAAGGATCTCAGTGGCGGCATCTGTTACAGCTGAGTTGAAGGTATTGGTCATGGTGTTGACATCTACTTCGCCTGCCCCCAAAATAAGCAGTGGTGCAAATTTCCCTCCAATTGTGGCCTGAAATATTTTTGCCACCTCCGGGTCTTGCAGTTTGTCCAGGTCGAACTTCAGCCTAGTGCACTTTGCTGTATTTACTCTCTTCAAATGGAGCCGGAAAGACATCATCACGAGATCGTGGTCACTTCCAATGTCTGCTCCTGGAAAAGTGCGTGTCCTGCCAATGTTGATGCTTGATCTGAAGCGTTTCTTGACCATGATGTAGTCGATCTGGTTGTGATGTTCCCCGCCGGGACTGTGCCATGTCCATCGTCTGGATTTTTTGTGGAGACCAAGCGTGTTTGCCAGTACCAGATTGTTGTATCTGGCAAACTCCAATAGCCTCAGACCCCTGTCATTTGTCTCGTTGTTGCAGTGGGGTCCGCATGTGTCTCCCCAGTTGCGGTGCGCATCTTGGCCAACCTTGGCATTCCAGTCGCCTTGCACTATGACTATGTCCTTCTTCGGCACTTGGTCAAGGACCGCCTGTATATTTTCATAAAAATCCTCCACTTCGCTGTCTTCATAGTCTGATGTTGGGGCATAGGCCTGGATGATGGTAATGTTGAAAGGGGTTGCTCTCAGACGGATGGTAATGAGTCTACTGGAGACTGGGCGGCAACCCATGACAGTGGCTAGAATGTTCTTGTGGACCAAGAATCCAACGCCGTGTTCGTGCCTGTCATCTCTACCGCTGAAATAGAGCTTGTGGCCTTTGTCAGTCGTTGTTTCACCTAGGCCTTTCCAGCGCAGTTCGCTGATACCTAGAACGTTCCATCGATAGTGGTCCAGCTCGTGGGCCAGTTCTTCTAATTTTCCTTCCGCAGTTAGGGTCCTGACGTTCCAGGTTCCTATGACGATGTTGTTTCTCGTGCGGATCTTGCTATATTGTCCATCAGTAGCATACTTAACACCTCGTCCTGGTGGCCAACGGAAGGCGCGGTCCTTGTGCCGGGTGACGGCCCGGGCGACGACCGATCCGGTATGGAATTAGTGGATTGTGTCATCATGTAGTGTGTCTTGGGCAAAAAAGACCTGGCAGGGCCCAATCCTCTCCAGGCTGTTGGCCACAGCCGAAATCCACGAATACAGTGTGGCTCGCCTTGGCCCTGAGCACGTGGTCGTTGAACCTGTAGTAACGTGAGGTTCCTCCGCCCTGGCCGGTGACTTCTGTGTAGAAGACTTTCGCCCAGTGATGCCGTGCTAACATCACCCCTGTTAGTCGCCTCTTACGACACGCCGGGAAACGTTGGGTCTATTCTATTTGCCCGAACCCTGCTTCTAAAGCAGTCTCATAATTTTTTTGACTAGATTCACTACATTAACGTGCACCCTCCACCTCCATATATTAAAGGTGTTCTGTGGATGCATATCTTTGTAATAAAACATGATTTTAAGAGTAGAATAAGAACATTAAAAAGAAATTTTATTTTCTTACATTTTAGACAGACAAAAACAATAAAAAGTTTATACTGTCCCTTGACAGACCACAATACTGTTAGAGTTTCTGGGTTTAACCTTAGTAATTATCGAATCCTCACCTAAACTGCAAGCGTACAGCACAGGAATATCGCAAAAAATGGACAAAACCGAGCCGATTCACCCGTGAAAACTTCGGCTCGGCGAGCCGACATGACGGACAGTTTATCGGCTTTTTTTTTATAAAAATTTCGGATAAAAGCCGAAGATCCGACCCAAACGACATCCCTGAGCGCGTGAATACGTAAATGTCATTTTTATTAGCAACGATAGAAAATGCTTAATTAATTAATGACTATTCCTACAGCTTCCCTCCCCCCCCCTCCCCTGTATTATTATTTTTTTTAGTTTTGGGGTTAGACCCGCATGTATAGTAAAGTGAATCTATGTACTCACCCCCACAACCCACCCCCACCACCACCCCCCACCTCCCTTATAAAAAAAAAAAGAGAAGTTCGGATTTTTGCAAATCTGTGCGAGACGAGTCCCACATTGTCCAAAAATGATGTCCAAATAAAATTTCCGTCCAAGTATTCCGAACCTATTTCAGCTGAAGCTAAACTTTGTAAGATGTGTATACCCACGAGACCTCATAAATGATCAGTGAATGGCTTCACTCCAAGGTCAAGGTCACAGCGTCATCAAATGTTAGTCAAAAATGATAATTTTCCACAAAATTTCAATTTTTTTTTCCCTAGGTTATTAATATTGAACTTATGATTCTTTGATGTATGATATATATCAATGAGACACACATATTATGCACATTGGGTCAACCTCGCTCCAAGGTCAAGGTCACTGGAGCTGTCCAAAGTCGGTTTCTATAGGTACTTTGAAGTGACCTTGACCCTAGACTATGAGAGATATAAAGCCCAAGCTTGTTTTTTTTTTAGCGATGTTCGATTGATCTTTCATATATGTTCCGTTTTTGCGTTGATCTTGAAGGTCAAGGTTATGCTAGACCTTGCATAAACATAACAAAATAGGTCATCGTAAAGTTGAATGGCTCCTTATTTAACCTACAGTATGCTATTTGTTTTGTTATTTGATCAGACGTGCATCAGAGATCATGTGAGGGGCAAAGTCATCCCAATGTCAAGGTCACTGAAGGTCAAGATCACCTTTTTTTTTGTTGGCATAAAACAACCTTTGCTGTGGTTTATTTGATTTTACATGAGTATTTGGAGCCGGTCAAGGTCATCTCAAGGTCAAGAGCATAGAACGATCAAAGTCGGTATTTGCATTTTAATGCGACCATTTCATTTTTTTCTTTTGAGCATTTTCATGTTAAATATTGCGAGTTCCAAAAGGAGCATGTGAGTCATATGGGCTTTGCCCTTCTAGTTTTGCTTTAATATTCTACTTCTGACCTAAGGTTAAACAAGATTACAAGCTATTCAAATGTATTTCCAAACTTTGACATAGCCGATTAATTTATTTTTTTTAAAAGTAGAGGTGTTCTCGTTATCTTTCGGTCATTGGTAGAAGAGGGGTTTGAGACATCTTTTCTCTAGGCAAGTTTAATGAGGGAGGTACTCATCTTATCTCCCTCGCTGCTTTACCATATCTGGTTCTAAACAGAGCCAGTTATTCCTTCACAGGTGGTTTTGACTGGGGTGTGGCGTGAGTTTATTTCATTATTTGTGTTGTTTGATGGTTGCCTTCGAAGCATGGTCACCCATCCAAGTAGTAACCGGGCTCGACGGTGCTTATCGAAACAATATCAAGAGTGCCCAAGCCAATGCGCTACTGCACCACCCCAAAAATAATAAGTGCCTCAGCTGAGAAGCGAACCCCTATCCTTAGGATTACGAGTCCATCGCTTAAACAATCGCCCATGCTGCAACGATAAAATAAGCATTTTCAAATATGGTAATTTTCTTGGCCATGTTGTGGCTCGGCTTTATCCTAACGAAGCAAAGAGGAAAACACTTTGAAGCCAAAAATTATCCAAATCGCATCGGCCCATTTTTAGATACGGCGCAAAACGTGTTTAAAGAAATGATGACGCACATTGACCTTGACCTGTGAGAAAGTGCAGAAACGAATAGTGGGAGAGTACGTAGGGATTGGTGGTTAGGTGAAGACGACAGTGTTATTCCTGTCTGACATTCAAAGCAAGCAAGAAGGGGAGGAGATGTGAAAGGTCTCTCTCCCTCCTCCCTCTCTTCACCCCTCTCCTTCCATGCTGACGTTTGCTGTCAACAATTTTGTCGCGATGCGGCAGCTGCAGGAACAGTGAATCTTTATTGTCATCGACATCATCATTTCCCCACAAGCACGCAGATGACACAAGAGCGTCCAAATTGCTCGCACAACATTATAATATTCTTTTGATCTCCTCATCACCCAGCAGGAATCTTTGATGGGTACAAGTCTACGACGATTTCATTGTACATGTAGTAGTATTTACGTTGAAAATAGCACATCGATCATCGTCATCATCATCGTCGTCGTATGCGTTGTCACCACCACCACCATCATAATCATCAGCCAATGCATCAGCAATAGCAACAACAACAGGATTGACGTGGAGGGTGGTAGTCGTCATCATCATTATCATCATCGCCGTCTTCATGTGTTGCACCGTCGTCATCGCCATCATCAGCAGCAGCGGCATCATCATAATCATTATTATCATCAAGGCAGTATTATGTGCCAGTGCCCTATTTGCATAAAGTTATACCGGCAATTTATGGTTTCGTCGATGACAGCTTCCTGTCATCACAGCAACAACAAAGTGCTGCATGCACAATCATACAGTTGGGTTGATGCGGTGGCAACAATGGCGTTGTGTGCATGAAGACTGTCAAGTTTGGCGATGCCGTAGCTAGTTCTAATGACTTTGAATGCTTTTATGCAGGCTACGCAGTCATTGTTCCTATCTTGCTTTCTTCTGCGTCTTCTTTTCCAAGATGCTATTAATAAACTCCAGTTCCTTCTCCTTAGGCGAGACACTTTCGAAAGGGGGATTACAAGAATTGCGTGTATGCGTGCGTGGATAATCTGGGTGTTCTCCCGTCTCACAACTTCTCTAACTCGCAACAATAAACTATGTTGTCTCACCCTCTATTCAACTATATACCTAACCATAAAATAACAAAAGTAGCACAAATACAGAAATCAACAAGAATCAAAATACAATTATTTTCTACTCACGTACTTTCGTAAAATTAATCCGTGGATAGAATAACACACTCACAAAATAGCACGTATATTCCAATCACCGTCGACAGAGAATAAAATAAACGTAGTCTCACTGACTGTCTATTTATGTCCTCTGCCTACAGCACCTCTTCGTACTCCTATGTCTTCTTATCCTTCCTTCTATCTAGTATCTTCTTCCGCTCCTCTCGCTTTCTCCCTCCTTCATCCTTTCTTCGTCTTGTCTTTCTTCTTCGTTTCCTTCTTCGTCTTCGTTCTTCTTCGGCTGCGTCTCTCCTCTGCTGCTGCTGCTTCCACTTCTTCGTCTCTTCTCTGTTCTGCTTCGGCTGCTTCTCTCTTTGCTGCTGCTGAAGTTTCCTCTTCTCCGTCTCTTTTCTTTATCTTCTTCGTTGCTTCTCTTCTGTTGCTGCTGCTACGGCTTGTTCTTCTTCTGCTTCATCTTCTTCTTCTCGAGGCCCCCAGCAGGAAACTTCTGCAGACACAGTTGCGAGAAGTCAGACACATCCAAGGCTTGTATAGTCAAGAAAAGAAGCTGTAGTAGCTCACAGCTCAAAGTAGCTGTCTGAATAGCCAAAAACATTCTTAATTTTAAACTTTTAGGGAGACAGGGTTAAAAAGACAAAAAACACTGTTTGAGCAGGCTGTGTAAAAAGGCACAATGGTTGGTTTTTACATCGTAAACAAATCAAAGTTTAACTGATTTCTGATGACCATACCTATCAGACTGTATTACAAGAAGAAGAAAAAAATTAAGAAAACGCTGCCTCGTACTACGTGGGGAGAAGGGTTCAGTAACGTGACGTCGCGGTCGATCAGTTTGTCAACAATGATGTCCTGTCTGTCTTCAAATACTCCATCGGGATCAAAGTCCAGGTTAATTTCTCTTGCAATCTCAGTTCCGCTAGTTCAGCGGACAGTTTGGCCAGACACAAACACAACTCGATCTCTCAAAAATGCTTGAAAATCGGACACTCTACGTAAGGAGTTCGCCATGTTTGACTGCGTTTCAGGAAAATCACTCCTGCGAGACGAGTTGCTTCCAGTTTAGGGAATAAATCTGTTGACGTTACGAGAGTTCATTCATTAGATTTCATTCGTGTTTTCTCGGTTAGCGACAACGTTCTCTTTTGGGACTTACTTGTGTATAATAATAAAAGGTATGGCTTCGAAATACGATTTTTTAGTATTATAAATTACTTTACATGTTAGAAGAATAAACACAGAAGAACTCCAATATAGATTTAACATAATTAGAACTTAGGTTTCTTTTAAAACAGTTTAGACAGTTACAGAAGCCGATTGACTAATCGCTCTATTTAAAGGCTTGTTCGTTTGTGCAAAGCAACAAAATTTAGAACAGCGATTTTTTTTTTAACCACAAAAGAGCCTTACTAAAAGAACGGTATTGAAAACGCCATACAATACGTCACCGAGTACATTTTCATTATCTTCAATGCAGTCGCTAGCAAAGACGTTGTTTCTACAAAAGCGCAGTTGTAACCTTGAAAAATGTATGGCTCTCAGGTATTGAAGAATATCCTTTAAGAGAGAGGGAGACAAGAGGATTGGGGAGAGAGAGAGAGAGAGAGAGAGAGAGAGAGAGAGAGAGAGAGAGAGAGGGGGGGGGTCCAATCCCAATTTGCCTAGGGAAAAAAAACACGTCCAAAACGTTTGCGATTTCTCCGCACGAACTATTTTTTCTTCTGGACAACCTTTTCCATAAGCGAACGCTTTTAAAATGGCCCAGCACATGTTCACTGCGCAACAGCCAAAGTGATGTCGGCAGAAAGTGAAAGTTACTGTCAGTCGCACTGACTACACAACAATACTATCAAATATAAATACTAGTTCCAACCGATTGCACATAAACATATTTATTACGTCAATAACAAGTACACCAATCTTACCCGACTATAAATGACCAAAGTCCTCTCTTGCTATTTCGAGGGGCCGGGTAGCTCAGTTGGTAAGAGCGTCTTGCTAGTAACCGAAAGGTCGCTGGTTCGAATCCCGGATTGGTCAACGTGTGATCATATTATTTTCCCCTTTACCAACAACTGGCCCGCTGGTGTCAGTATAAATCGGTCCAGTAGTCACCTATATGCGAAAGTGTCGTGTGACTATAATCTACATACAAACAAACAACACTTGCTATTTCAGCGTGGAACACATCGCCATTCGCAAATGAAAAGCCCACCACTCTGGGCACCAACTGTTTCTGTTCACAAACGACCTTTCGAGACCGCTACAGGGTTGCTCATACTTTCCACCAAAATAGTTACGTAGCGTTACGGCTAGGCAGCTGTTTCTCTATGAGGTATTACACCGTGGTTTGTATGGTGCACGAGCTGAAGTTACGCATCAAAGGATGTTGGACTGCACGTGCTGTTCAGCTTGAAATGACTGGTCACGCACTTGCCTTGACAAGACCCTTCGTGGTCGTCATGTGCCCCTTGTTGCTCGAGTTTCACGCCTCATATTCTTGGATGCTATTAGAAATTAAAATATATATATATATTAAAGAAACGGCTGGGAAGAGGAAGGGGAGAAGGGGGGGGGGGGGGAACACTGTAAAAATTAAAAAAAAAGTCTTGTCGTATACTAAATTGGAGAAATCACTTAACTGCTAAAGGACGAAATAAAAAAAAAATTGAATGTTCTTTTTTCTGTCTTACTTTTTTTTTCTTTTCTGTTCTGTTCTTTTGTGTGTGTGTGCGTGTGTGTGTGTGGTTGTTTTGTTTGTTTGTTTGTAGATTATAGTCACACGACACTTTCGCATATAGGTGACTACTGGACCGATTTATACTGACACCAGCGGGCCAGTTGTTGGTAAAGGGGAAAATAATATGATCACACATTGACCAATCCGGGATTCGAACCAGCGACCTTTCGGTTACTAGCAAGACGCTCTTACCAACTGAGCTACCCGGCCCCTCTCTATGGTTGTTTTGTATTTTTAATACTTTGAAATAGTCGGGGGAGAATCGGAGCGAGACAAATGTCTGTCAGTGGATTGGTTCTTTCGAAGCCATATCTCAAGAACGGCTAAAGCGATTTCGTTTTGATATACAGGTACCTCAGCTTATGTGCCAACTATCGGTAGCAGTCCTGTTGTCTTTCCGTCGCTCCGAATTCCAACTGCTTGATGCGCCATCAGTAGCATTCCGGTTGTCGGTCTTTCAGTCGCTTCGAATTTCACTTGTTTGTTCAAAACGCACTTCTGGCCTTGTGTATAAATGAAACGAAATTCATCATTTTTACTTTTCGGATACTGTAACTACTGAAAAGCTTGGTAGATCCTTCGTATGTGTACTTTCTCAAAGGTCAAGGTCTTTGTGCTTCTCCATTTTCTAAACACATTTTACGCTGTATCTAAAAATGTGCTGATCCGATTTGAATAATTTTTAGCTTGAAGATAGTTCAGATCGTGGCCTATTTTTCCATTTTTGCGTTGGCTTCCTTGGAATAAAGCCGAGTCACAACACCGCCAAGAAAATTACATTTGAAAACGCTTATTTTATCGACAATGTGTTTTGTCTAGAAATATATTTGAATGGCTTGTCATCTTGTTTTACTTTTAAAGCGGACGCGTCATTCATATATTTGTTGTCGTTGTCGTGTTCATGTGTTCCGAGTGGCTACGATTGCCTTTAAAAATGTCATGCGAACCACTTTCAAAAAGGCATTTTGTTATTTTCTTTGTTTCATTTGCTGTTGGTGATTATATCGAATCAGGTAAGCTGTTAACTCTCTTATGTATTATTACTTGAGCGACGATGTGTGCGTGCATGCGTAAATGTGTGTGTTGGTGTGTGTGTGTGTGTGTGTGTGTGTGTTCGTATATTGTTTGGCATTTTTCGTCGAATCAGGTAAGGTACTTTCTTAATGTATGATTACATTTGACCAATGGCAATTACTGTCCACCCCTTGGGGTCATGAGCAATCTTGCCACTGTAGATTGTTCAAACCTATAAAGGGAACAGTGAAAGCCACAGTTGAAAACCTGTCTTTCCTTTATAGGCAAGACAGATTCACTGCGGCAACAGTACCCCCGTTGGAGTGCCGGGGGTTTTCAGTATAAATAGTATCCCCACTTTATGGAAATTTAGTGCTTTAAATTCCCACTGTCGCTGTCTTCCTCATTTACTCTTTCCTATTCCTGCTCTGTCCTTCACTCTGCTATACTATCTTCTTCTTCGCTAGATCAATGACCTACCTTTTTTCTTGAAAACTCTTCCTGGACAAGACTCCTTATTTGTGTATGAGGTCTGTTGGATCAGCTTGGGAGTGTTGGACGCTTTCTGCCGGGTGGTCACTAGGGCTTCCTATGATTGTACTATTTAGCACTATAGGCATTTTATATGTATGTGTTTCATTGATGATTTATAATGATGTTTGTATTCTATTTTGTTTTTGTAACCGGGGTGTTCGCGTAGTTGAGGTCAACCCTCAGCCGTCCCCCGCGTGGGATGTCTTTATTGTAAAGTGACTGGCCGGTGGAGGGCATTCAATTTTCCCACTGGGGTTGTTTCAGCAGATCTTTTATGCGGATCGGGGGTTGTCCGGTCCTGATTTGGCTCGGAAGAGTCCGCTGGACCTAAAGCAACAATAAATCAAATCAAATCAAATTACTGTCCAAATCAGACAAAATCAAATTACCGTTCTTTGCTTATTTTATTGCTTGGTTTCTAACTAATATAATACTTTTAACCAATTTGTATATTAATCAAAACACGAAGTTACTGTTCTGTGCTTAAAGATACTCAATCTTCTTTGTTATGGCCTCTCCTATTTGTTAGTACCTGTGTTTTAAGTTTGTGAATCAATCGATAACCTCTTCGGGTTGCCGGGGTTTTCTGTATAAATAAAATCCCCTCTTTGTGGAAATTTAGTGCTTTAAAATTACCACTGTTTTTGTCATTTTCATTTGTTCTTTCTCATCTCTAATCTGTTCTATCAATCTACTATCTTCTTCGCTGGACCAGTCCCCAATATTTTTTCTTGAATACTCTCCCATAGCTCCTCAATTGTGTATGGTGTCTTTTGGGTCAGCTTGGGGATTAGATGCTTTCTGCCAAATGGTCACTATGGCTTTTTGTGGTGTTGTTATTTAGCAAGGTATGTTTTTTTTTTAATTTGTATGTGTTTTGTTAATGTTTTATAATGATATTTATATTCTATTTTGTTTTTATTAACGGGGGTTCGATAAATAAGTGTACAGCCTCAGCATCCCCTTGCATGGAATGCCTTTATTGTAAAGTGACCGGCTGGTGGAGCGCCTTCAGTGTTACCATTATAGTTGTGTAGCCGAGCGTAGTTTTTGATTCTTGTCTCTCGCCCACCACCTCTAAAGAGGGACATAAAAATATTTGCCCTGCAATGCGGGGAAGCGTGGTTGGTAGTACCGGGTTGCCGGCTACTAGTGCCACGACACTTCGCTGCAAAGGTGCTGCCACCGACTTGCATAAAATGCCTGCCGATAATGTAGTCTAGTCCCGCTACCAAAATCAGAAGACGAATGGTCAGCCGGGGAAAACAAATGTGTCGCCTTGTCCTGCATAACCCAATGGCATCCCCAACGGATTCTGCACAGCAGGAGCCACCCAAGGCTAGTCTAACCAAGAAATTCAAGGTAGACAATTTCTCTCCCAAGCCTCATCCAGTCGCCTCCCTTTCCGCTACAGATCCCATAGCTCAAATCGAACCATGTCCTCATGGTTTCCCCGTTCGCAACAGGTATGTCTGGAACCGACACTGACTACGCGCAGTCAGTCCACATTCACTGACTTAACAGTAAAAAGAACTGCATTTAGCAATTACCACGGTCCAGCATCATCCTGTTACCGGTCGTTTGCACCACTTGTAGCCCTCTTGAGGGATAAATGAAAATAACAGCTCGGGTGGAGCCATGCTCTTAAGGTCCTGGCCGAGAGACGGGAGTCAAATACTCCGCTCGGCTACAGTTTCAGCAGATGTTTTAAACAGGCCAGGGGTGAGCCCTAGCAATGAAGTTATGGTCCTGATTCCACTCTTTGCAGTCCTTTGGACCTTATAAACAATTACTAAGTAAATCAGTGGGTCGTCACGCTGCTGTAATCGATGTTCAAGTCTTTTTTTTTAAAAAATAAATTAGCCACTTTCCCACCGCTCCCTGCTACTTAAATTATCTTCAAACTTTGCCACTGCCGACCAATTAACCCCTCTCCTTCCTACGCTACTTGTGATGTCGGCACCTATTAGCCGTAACTAAAGGTCAACTATCGTTGGTTAATTATAGCTTTTAACAAGCGGCAAAACATGACAAATGTATTTTTAGACAACCGCCGGGAGCCGAAAACGAACATTTTGAAAAGTGTTACTTTATTTTGGCGGTGTTGTAACTCAGGCGTTATTGTTAAGAAGCAGAAATAAAAACATGCAATGATGGGCAACAATCTGAACTATTTGGAAGGAAACAAACATTAAAATTGTTTCAGACAAGTTTGAGATACAGTGCAAAACTTGTTTAGAAAATACCAAACTACGGCGATCTTGACCATTAACAAAGTGCAAAATGCGAACGACATGAAATACTTAAAAGTAGGTAAAGTTTATTTTTGATGAAAATCGATCTAGTCATTCTTGAGATAAATCTAACAAAGGGGTTTTGAACAAAATAGTGACAGTCGGAGTGCCGAACCGACCTACTGACGAACTGATCGACAGCCGGACTGAGATTGAATGATTAGTCGTGATAATTATGAAGTATCTGTGTACAAACACTCGAACAAAATCGGTTCAGCCGTTTTGAGATATAAAGCAAAACGTGCTTAGCTACTAAATATATACCCAAGCGACCTTGAGCTTTGCTGTAGAATAAATATACTGGGCACGGAGGCTGGCCACTAACCTAAGTAATGTGCCTATGAAGTTTGATCTAAACCCGTTTAGTGGTGCAACGGACGGAAGCAGCGACAGTTCGGTATTTGGCTATTTCTGAATCCGGAATATTTAAAAGCATTTTGAGATAAAATGTGTAGACACACAAATGCCTTTTCTATTCATTTGGTAAGCATGATTATGCTACAATCCCCCGCTCATCGAGCAATGATTTCCCCCACTTGTTATTTATAATGAATAAACCTATTCGTGTCATAATACACCTATCCTATCCTATCCTATTACGTAACTCGGAGGTCGTAGGGGCACCGCAGATGATCGTTTAACAAGCGTACTTCATCTTTCCCTGTCCTCAGCAACCCTGATTGTTTCGCTCAGTGTCAAACCAGTCCATTCTCGAATGTTGTCCTCCCACCTCTTTTTAGCTCTTCTTCTACCTCCTTGCACTGTGCCTTGCAGGATGGTCTTTTCAAGATCTGATGATCTGGTGACGTGACCATACCATCGGAGTTTCCGTTTTTTCACCACTGTGAGCACGCAGGTCATCGTGTTGTCCAATGAATGGCTAATACACCAATGCCATGAAATTAATTGGAGTGTGCCAGTGGTTATTTAATGCTTGCTATCTTCATTAATTATTATTTAATATGACTCCCGTGTGCTCCCTCATAATGCCTTGTACTTGTAAAAATGTATGTGTAAAATCGGACAGTTAATTGATTCATTATAATTTCCAGGAGTATTTTATCTGGCAACAATTATAGTCTTATAATGGAATCTCTGGTTGTTAGTTATAGACTTTTATGAATAATTTTGACCCATGTGATTCGTCGTGTATATGTATAACATAATTTGTGTTGATCGTTTTCGAGTAGTTTTTTCGGTTTGACAGCTTTTAATGTAAATTCTTTAAAATTGTAAGCACGTACTTTCCAACAGTATATGATTTCTTGCAGTTTTCTGTACTTAACGGCGTTTGTTTATTTTTAGGTGATATTCGGTAACTTCCCGCCACCACCTTTTTTTTTTTGTAGTCTTCCTTAGCTATGGAAAGCCGTTAGCTCAGATACCAGGCTTATTATTTAAAGCCCCAAAGTTAACGGCCTTTAAAAACAATTCCATTATTTTCCTTTTAGTTTATTGAAGTTAGCGACGGGCCATTCTCTCTCCCCCCCCCCCCCCCCCCCTCTTCTTCAGTAACGAGTCCACCACAGTTGATATTAATTATTATTGTAACTTTGGGGTGAGGGGTGGGGGGATCATTTGGTATTGTTAACCGCCCCTCCATCTCACGCTTGACGACCGCCTGAACTTTTAATTTACAGAAAAATTAAAAGGGGAGGGGGGGGTATAGAGAGAGATAGATTTCATAATAATATTTCCGAAGAAAGGAAATAAGGAGTGATGAAGGAAAGAAAACCTCGATGAAGGTAGTGAACTTTAATCACTGATTGGTGGTGGGGGAAGAAGAAGGGAGGATTGTAACTGGCTGGATGAGGGCGATTCATCGTTGCCTACGGCAAGGGAAACTTGAACTGATGCGTGTACGATGTGAGATATGGAGATGGGGAGGAGGAGTGTCACGCAACGGCTTCTGTAGAACTTGCTTCATCAAGTTTATATGAGCAATGGAGGTAATGGAGTAGTTTAATATTCGTGAGGGTATGGAAAGGGTAAAGTTTTGGGGGATGGAGTTGTTGTCTGGGGATGTCTCGGTAACTACAGGCTATCGTTCGCTGATTGGGGGAGGCAGAGATGGGGAGAGTTGGAGGTGGGAGTTGAGGGTGTGCAAAGGATACAGTTTACTGGTTAAGGGAGGTAGGAGCGGGGACTGTGGTCTATAATAACTACAGTGTGTGCGTTGGGAGTGAAAGTAGGGTGACAGTAGTCGCCTGTGGTTTGATAACGCCATTTAAGGGATGTCAGAGAAGTGCACATTAACTACACATTGCTGGCTGCTTTAGTGACAGCGACACACCATCACAACCGTTGCAACCTTTTGCCATCCGGAATTTTGCCCATGTACGATTGCTTTGTGCCCTTCTTTTGTGCTCGTTTACATTTATAGCTGTAGACTGAAAAATCAAACGCTCTCTCGGTCGTCACCATTGTACTGCACTTGCTGAGACACGCACATGCAAGTAGATCGCCTACCTTGAACAATCGTGCCTTATTGAAAAGTTGGGGAAATCCGCCTCGCGTGTTTGTGAAAAGTGAAAAAAGGGAATTGGTGGTAAGTCCCTCCAGTCAAGTGTTATCTAGTGTGTGATCTTTGCCGATAGTTGTATAGCGGCAGTCGACACAGGTGATCGCACAGGAGTCATAGCCCGATGAGCACAGGTGACACAAAGCACCAGCTTTCCTCTT
Organism: Oncomelania hupensis; assembly: GCA_036898135.1. NCBI lineage: Eukaryota > Metazoa > Mollusca > Gastropoda > Littorinimorpha > Pomatiopsidae > Oncomelania > Oncomelania hupensis. Next base: position 69,778,844 of record CM072511.1, on the reverse strand, counting down.
CATTGCAGACTTCGGCGTGAGAGCTTCCCCGACCCCCGGAGTTGTTTGCCCCCTTCCACTGATGGTATTGATTGATAGGCGTTCATTTACATAGACACACCTATCGACAGGTTGGCCTAAAGTGAGAGTAGCTTGATGTTGTGAACATTGCGTCGCTTGAACACGTCGAGAGCGGAAGAGACCCAGGACTTTTTACTGTGCTGTTTGTTTGCTGAGTAGCAGTGACGGTGCGAGCGGTGTGCTGTTTATTGTTCACTGGAGCCCCGTGAAGTCATTCTACCCATTACTCTTTAGATCGCTTATTGCGGCTGGCGTTTGTTGTTGCTCGGTGTCACTGTATGTTGTGTGTGAAAAAAGCAGTTGGCCGTCGCTGCACCGACACTTGCAGCAGTAGTACAACGGCCTTTAGCGTGTCTTATATCCTGTAGAACTCGTCTTCTAATCCATTTTACTTCCCTCCTTCCGTTCCTGTCAACCGACCGCCGTGCCTTGGTTCAAAGTGGATAATACGAGTGTTTTCCTCGTCACAAGTACTGGAATCACTATCGACTGCGGGTCACCTATGACACATTGGATTCAAGACAGCCAAGCTTCCCCCCTCTATTTAACCGCATTCATCGTCCATTTGAATATATCTAGTGTCTGTTTAATTAAACTAGCTTCGATTAAATCCGGTGTTTGGTATGCGAAAGTGCAGTGAAGAACTAAACTTGAAAAGGGTCCGTGTATGTTTGATTGGTGTCGATCGTCTATCGGTTTCTTGTCTCCATATCCAGTGAGAGCGAGGGACTGCCTTTGCTGGACTTGATCCACTGTTGCTGCTGCTGCTGGTGATTGTGGGGAAAGCCTGTCACTGTATCGTGAGACCTGGGAAGAAAGAGCTGGGTAGCTATATTGCGGCCGCGTGTTGCTGGTGCTGTTGTGCTGTGTGTCGGTGCTGAAGCAAGCGGGCAGGCCGCCTCCCATAGCCCGTGTCCCAACGCAGTGAGAGTGGCCCGTGCTGCCGCTAATAACCTATTATTATCCAAGCCACAACAATTGCCCGACGCCTCAGTGGACCAGCATCACCAGCCACCATTGCGCTCCACACGTACCGGCGGCTGGCGAGGATGCACCCCTACTACTACGTGCAATACGTGCCCATATCTCTGAAGCAAGACCCTGTGGTGAGTACTTGCGCTGTGCATGCAGGTCTCTATTTTGTTACCATTGGCCTTTGCCTTATTGATCTGTTAATACTTTTCACACTTTTTTTGTGTGTGCACCATTTGGCCACTTCATCCTGTGTCATGCTCGCCTCTCGAAGGCGACACATCCTCCTTTCGTTTTCAACGAGCATTATCATGTCCTATCAAGTCTCGGCTTGTTCGGTGAAAGTTGAGAGGATAATGGCGTGTTTCATTGCCGGATCTATTTTTGCTCGAGTCTTTTTATAACTATCTTTTGTGTACGGCTTTATGCGCACATGGTGTGCTTAACTTCAGATTATATCCCTTGTGAAATTTTTCCAGGCTGTTGATTTTGTTAGGCTTGCGTGTTCCCCACTTCATTTTAAAAGGATCAACATCTTCATGTTTCCATGAATATGTGTTGGTAGACAACGTTCACATTTTATCTAGAATACAAAAAATGGCGTTTTGTAAGAGCTAGTTTGACACATCTTTTAAGTAGGCTAGATGGCCGTTTTGGCAAAGTAACTTTTAATGTTAGATTAATGATGCAACAGTTTTTGGTTTTTTTTTTTGGTGTGCCAGTTTAACGCTATCTGTTACTTTTTCACGGTTGTTTAGGATATAGTTATTACATACTTCGAAGCCTGTGTTTATTTTCTAGGAAACAATTTTTTCGGTTCGTTCAATACACTTCTGCCTTTCAAAATAATAGTAATAGTCTTGCAAATTTAAAGTATTGCAACCTGTAGCATTTACATTGATTTTGAAGAACATGAACGTTTAGCAGGAACATGGGGGGCTAAAACAATGGTGGTTCTTCATTCACCACCCCATCCTTTTCATCACATATTCACGATGTTTACATATTTCTATGGACACTTTGAAAATATTTATTATTATTATTATTGTTATTTATTTTAAAAATTTATTCCCTGAAATGCAGCTAGCGGCTTTCTTTAGCTGATTAAAACACCATTTCCATTTACAACAACAAGATATTCTATTGCCAAGTAAATACATAAGGAATGCATTTGGACAGTGCTGCAGCATCACACAAAAGCTCAAATAAAACATAGTGAACAAGTTGACAGCAAATCACAATAAAAAGATAAGATTAAAACGGTAAATCATATGAATTGTACACAAGCGCGCGCACACACACATGTATAGCTACAATTCTAACCAACCAGTTTGCACACTCCCTCCATTCGACCTCGTGTTACTTTTAAATCGCGAACAGACTCACGCGCACAGAGAGTAGGTCTGCTTGTACAAAACTAGCCCTGAAACAAAGTCATCTGACTATGACAGTGCCATGAATCAGAGCACTACATGTGAATGTTTGTTCGTTTGATTTAAGTAAGCATATTTTTTTTTAAAGTTAGAATGATGGGGACATATCTTTTAACTTTAGTTGATATCCAGTTGATGTTCTCGTTATATGATGGACCAGATTCTTGTTTGTTTGTTGTTTGAATAGAATCATGATCCACAAATTATATTTATATATTAGTTACCGAGCGATAGTTAAGTATTGTTTTTGTTTATTTTTGCTTTGTTTTAGAATGTACTAGTTTTAAAAGGTAAACCAGAACGAGATTCTCAAATTTTTATCTTTTCATCTTCCTCTTGTGGGTAAGCAATGTTTCCTTTCTCTCTCTCCCCCTCCTCCCTCCCTCCTCCCGCCTTATCTCTTATCCTTTATTCTTTTAGCCGTCTTCCACACTCTCCTGTATCTGAAAATGTAATTCTCTGTCATGTGAATGAAACTTCTTCTTTCTTGATAACAGACACATTCACTTCTACCCGATATGATTTCTGTCTTTCTGCTTTTTTCGGGCAATGATGATACCTCTCTTTCAGTTAATTTTTTTCCTCTTTACTCGTATTATCGGTTTCCCTTCCAACACGCCTCTACACTCATTCCTGTTGGAAAATACCAATAATCTAGGGCTGGATTTTGTGTCCTTCCCGTACTGGTTATTTTTTATTTTTTTTTTAGGGGTGGAGGGGTGTGGAATGTAATTATGGAGCCCAGCTTGTGGCAGTCATCCCTGTCTCTCCCAGCTCCTTCCTAGCCCTGTCTTTCACTGTCTTTTTCCCTTCTTGTTTTTCTTTTTTTTTATCCCCCGTTCTATTTCTCTTCTCTCCTCTAGGCTGACCAGCACCCCCGTGCCGTTAGCTGACACTCGCTCCCCCTCGGGAAGAAACCTGCAGACGTGTCGGAAATTGTTTTCCAAACGGGTCGCACCAGCTAGGTCGATATATTTTTGATTTGCCTGATTGGCTTTCCCTTGCTCGGAGGAGGAGGGACGCAGATAAATGTCTTAGTTTTCCTTCGCTCCAAGCAGAGGGCGTAGAGTAGGGCAATTCTTGTACACGCACGCACGCACGCACACAAACACACGCACGCACACACCCACCCACCCACACACTCTCTCTCTCTTTTTCTGTTCTCTCTCTCTCCCTTCTCTCTCGTAGAGCGATGATTGAGTAATCTGGTCTGAGCGATTTCTCCCTCAGTCTTTCCCTTCCTCCCTCTCCCTTTTACACCCCTCTCACCCCCCACCTCCCCCCCTCCCTGTCTTTAACTTAGATTACCATCTCAACCACCACCATGCAAGCTACCCTCATTGTTGTGGGCGATAGCAATCACAAGCTTTCGCGCGTGTGTTTGTTATATTTCTATTTGTGTGTGTGTGTTAATAATCATAAAGAAACCTGTTGCCAAAGGTCTATTTTTTTTTCCTTTTGTATAAAGTGCAACACGTGAATTTGGTTGTTGCTTTTTTGCGGTGATTATCTACCGACTACGTATCATTGTATAAAGTGTGAAGAAGAGGAGAAATGAGATAAGTTAGTTGTATCTGTTCTGTTGAACGAATATTCAGGTAAATAGGGTTTCTGTTTTACGGATTACATAGTGAAAGGGAGCAGAGGGATCGTAGAACAGTTTGTTGTGTGAGACCATTGCGTTTTCTTGGAGAATTGTCGATGACTGTATTGTGAGATCAGTCTCACGTCTTGGCACAGCCGTTCATGGAGTTGTCTTATCAGTTACCTGATTGGAAGGGGATGTAGGATCTAAGAATAAATTTATTCATTTTTGTCTTCAATCTGAGAATAAGCTTTATTTAGGCGAAGATTTTTATTATTTCAGTCATCTCTTCTATTGATAAAACTAGTTGACTTTTTGTTTCTTCACGAAAAATTTTATTTGGCAAGAAATGTGTGCTGTTAAGAACACTTAGTGGCAAACGTTCTTTCAAAATGCGTGATTCTGTTTTATTTTAAAGTAGAAACCAGCTGTTTCAATTACTACGTTTTCATAATAAACTGTTCTTTTTTACTTGTATAATTTGTTACTTCGCTTTGGGGGTGTGGTGGGGGTGAGAGATTTATTATCATTTGGAGAGAAGGGAATAGGTGGAAAGGGAAAAAAACCAACATATTTGTTTGTATTGATTTTCAAACATACTACGATTAAATAAAAACTAGATTTATCGATGCCTGACGACGTTGTTGAAGCTGCATTTTCGTTAGTAGCTGATGGATTGCACAGCATTTCTTCCAAATACAGGGACAGCATTTAATGATGAAAAGTCAGTTGTATTAACTTTGATACCCAGTACTATAGCAAATCTAAAGGAGGTTACTCGCAATATTAAAAATAAATAAAAGAAATATGTTCTCCAGAAGCTTTAGAAGTCATAGACCCATAAAAATTACGGGCTATGATAATAAAACTACCACTCGCACAACTTGACAGCTGTTGGCTTTAATGAAAGGTGGACTTTCTATGATATTTACCATTCGCTTAATCTTTCTTCGTGTGTTGGATTCATCGTATTCGTAGGTAAATTGTGTTTTAAGGCAGTTTGTTTATCCATTCTACATAAGTTAATATTTTGAGGCAATTTGGTGGGTTGTTTTTAAAGTGAAAGCTCGCAGGAGTTAAATTTTTTTTCTTTTGTTGGAAGCTAGCTAGCTGCGTATTGAGATTTCAGTTTGGGAGTACGGTGGGGTCCAGGCTAGAGAAGTGAATATAGTGTTTGATTTGCCCACAATTTGACAAACCTCACGCTTACATAGTTTTGAGAAAGGCGTGAATCACAGATTTAGAAAGTTCTCAAAGTTACATTGATGACACAGTTCCGCAATATCTAAATCCTAATCGTACACGCGATTTTCTAATCTTGAATGCTGGCATATCAATATGTATTTGCACATAAAAGGTATCTTGGAAGTGTAGTGTATTACTCCATAATTATAAATATAAGGCGGATCGTGTGCTATGTGATTCGTCTGTACAATAGGATAGAACAGACCACTTACCCTTCCACCTCCCACCCTCATCCTAATGCGCCCTTCCTCCCCATCCATTAACTGTAAACTCTAATTTGAATCATAAATTTAATTGCTTTAATATTCTAATTCCAACAATCACAATTTTTGCAAGTTAATGAACACTGATCAGCGTAAAGCAGTCTCGATCTGTGTAAGATTTGTTTAGCACTTTCTCCAGCATGCAGTTCACCATGCAAGACTCAACGTTTTACTCTATTGGCCCCACTCCTAGTTTTACCTCAACTATTTCATAATTATTTTTACTTTAAGACTTCAGTAGCAGCTCTCAATTTTTACGTTGTGTAGTTTGAGTAGGTTGGATTTCAACTTACCAACAAGTGATATATTGTTATGACTCGATAAACAAATAATAATTCTCCTGACTTGTGACTCGGTAACAAAAAAATTATATCCAAAACACTTTTTGCTTCTGTGCATTTGCTTTGTTGTTTGGTAGTCTGTGTCTGCAGTCTACCCACTGACCTGGATGCGCACTGAACCGTTCACTTTTGTGTGTCAGGACTTTTATAAAGGTTCTTGGGTAATTGATTTTCTACCCCTTGGGGTCATGAGCAATCTTGTCACTGTAGATTGTTCTAACCTATAAAGGGAACAGTGAAAGCCCCAGTTGAAAACCTGTCTTGCCTTTGTAGGCATGACTAATTCACTGCGGCAACAGTTCCCCCCGTTGGAGTGCCGGGGGTTTCAGTATAAATAGTATCCCCACTTTCTGGAAATTTAGTGCTTTAAATTCCCACTGTCGCTGTCTTCATCATTTGCTCTTTCCCATTCCTGATCTGTCCTATCACTCTGCTATACTTTCTTCTTCTTCGCTAGATCAATGACCTACCTTTTTTCTTGAAAACTCTTCCTGGACAAGACTCCTTGTTTGTGTATGAGGTCTGTTGGATCAGCTTGGGAGTGTTGGACGCTTTCTGCCGGGTGGTCACTAGGGCTTCCTATGATTGTATTATTTCGCACTATAGGCATTTTATATGTATGTGTTTTGTTGATGATTTATAATGATGGTTGTATTCTATTTTGTTTTTGTAACCGGGGTGTTCGCGTAGTTGAGGTCAACCCTCAGCCGTCCCCCGCGTGGGATGTCTTTATTGTAAAGTGACTGGCCGGTGGAGGGCATTCAATTTTCCCACTAGGGTTGTTTCGGCAGATCTTTTATGCAGATCGGGGGTTGTCCGGTCCTGATTTGGCTCGGTAGAGTCCGCTGGACCTAAAGCAACAATAAATCAATCAATCAATCAATTGATTTTCTTGGGCGAGTTTTGTATGCAAAGCCGCACAACACTCTTTAACATCGCCTTTGTGATGATGTCATTAACAGCTTAGTGGATAAGTTTCGCGTGGTTAAGGAGTGGGTGTGGGGTGGGTGGATATCTGGGATTTATTGACAAATGTACTGGTCAGTTGCGAGTCGAAAGTCGCTCAGTACACGTCGGACATTTGTGCGAAGTATGACGGCCTACTAGCACCAAAACCGCGAGCTACCAGTATTACGAGATGATTGAAATTCGCACGTGTTATGTGTAATTTACAGAGATACCTGTAATCCGCAGTGTTAATTAATAATTATAAGTATTTGCCACACCTTCCTAGCGCCAAAACCTGATAATTACAAATATTATGAGATAATTACACATTTCATTTGATACAATTATCAAGGGATAATTACAATTATATATGTTAACTGTAAATATGTCATTGATATTTGTAATTATGCCATGATATTTGTAATTATCAGGTTTGGGCGCTAGTAGGCCGTCATAGAAGTGAATTACACAGAACACGTGTTAATTACCATTATCCTTGATACCTGTAAATGCTAGTTTTGGCGATAGTAAGCCGTCTTAGTCAGAATTAAGCACGATCAAGTAAAAATTGTAATTAACAGTTGAATTTGTAATTATTATGTGATAATTACAATTTTTCGGTTTTGGCATATTTCCAGGTGGATTGGTAGAGCCAAAACTAAAAAATAAACAGAATCACGAAAAGTTATTTGTAAGTTTTCTAAGATGATTGTAATTATCCGTTGATAATTATAATTATCTCATGGTATTTGTAATTATCAGTTTTTTTTTGCTAGTATGAAGTGCTTTAGTACAGCAGTGTTTGGATTTTCCTACAGAGTCGACCCATTTTCTACGGAGTACTATTGACTGGAGGAGGATTTCACCGCGTGCTTAATAGACGTTGTGAATTTGGAAACTTTATTTGTGCTGTGTTTGCCTCTTAAAAGCTCAGAAATGGAGCTTCAAACTCAGCCTGTCATACGACAGGCAAATAATGGAGGATTTGTGAACGGAATCGCTGCCCAAGCGAATGGACTTGCTGCCCCAACTAACGGATTGGCGACTAGCCACACCTCGGAAATATATCCACATTATGGAGTTGTTACCCATTTACAGGCAAATGGGTTCGTTGCAAGTGGACTCATTCCTGCCCAGGCAAATGGGCTCCCAACTACCTTACAAATTGCTCCACACTTCCAAGGATACCCTGTCCTTCAGGGTTCCGGGGCGGTCTATTATCCTATAGGAGAAGTAAGTTTAATTACAAATAAAATAAATAATGCAATAATGGAATAAAATACAGAACTACCTTTTAGAAGTTAAAACTGCATGCCAAAGTTGACCTGTATTGCAAGTTTATATGGAGCGGTCAATGCTGTTGTGTCCACTTGTCAAAAATAAATGGTTGGAAGAATTGATTGCCACCAGCAACAATCGCATAATCTTGACCTAGCTTCTTTTATGTTCATCCTTTCAGACGACCGTTTTGCCCCTCCCTCTTCAAGCTGTACTATATTTTTGTTGTATTCCGTGTTAGTGTTTTTCCCCACCCCCAGTTAGGCTTACTATTTACAGTTAGCGCTGTTATTTCCTTCTCCCTGATTGTATCTGTTGATCACATCTTTCGTTTTTAGGACTATTGATTCTATACTTCCACCTATCGGCAGGCACGGTGGTCTAATGGTAGTGCTTTGACTTGCGGATCTGAAGGTCCCGGGTTCGAGCCCTGTCCGGGCCATTGTGTTGTGTCTCTGGGAAAGACACTTTACTCCCGTTTCCTACTCCTTCGGATGAGAGTATGAACCGAGGTCTAGTATGTGTGTCGCATACATTCCATCATAACGGACTTTAAAGATCCTGACGCTCATGTCCTAGACGGGTGAGTGCCGGTAACAAGAACACACCCATCATGCACTTGGTCCTTCTCCCCCATTTCTGGCTGGCCTGGATAGTGCTCAGTTGTCCGGGCGTCAGACCATGCGCCCAAAGGCTGCGGGTGGGCGTCTTACACTGTAGAATACTTTAAAATTATTTTATATTTTAAAATCGTAATAAATTTAATTATTACCCCAAAAGAAAACTCGGACGTTGCGAAGCCGACATGGCCATCTTTTCTTTATACAGTGTGACTCATCTGTTTTGCTTTTGTTGTTACGAGTTAACTGATTTTATATAACATTTTGTAACCGTTACCTGTGCGTCAACACTGTTGTTGTCACCGTCCCGATGTTCAAACTTCGTAGCGTGGTGAGTTAAACTTTGTAATAAACCGTTCGGCCAACTCGCCAACCATTACAGCCTAATAATAATATTAATAATAATAATAATAATAATAATAAGAAGAAGAAGAAGAAGAAGAAGAAGAAGAAGAAGAAGAAGAAGAAGAACAAGAACAAGAACAAGAAGAAGAACGCTGTTTTATATAGCACAGTTTCCTGATCTATTATAAGGCATCAAGTTGTGGTCCTGATTCGGTTCCTTGCAGTCCGCTGGACCCTGAAAATAATGACTAAATAACTAACACTGCTCTTCTCAGTAAAACGCTACAAACAACAATACATGTATACTACTAACATAGCAATCACAATAGCCGGTCACCAAAAACCAAACAGAACCAGAATGACAATATCACGCCTACTACATTAAAAACAACATACAGATTTGTACAAATTACAAAATAGCATAAACAAACACCAAATACATATAATAGCCAGCGTAAATACAGTTACAAACAACGGATCGTGAGACTATCCCTGGCATAAAAATGTCACAATGTAAACAAGTCCTTAAATTTAAAATTAGACATACAGATTAAACATTAAAACCAATGTCTGTTATGCAATTAAAAAAAACGATTACAAAGATTGTCAAAAAGCATCAGGGATATGGCGAACAGTGCAGAAAGAGTGAAGATGTGAAAGAGATCAGTCAGAATAGTTTTGTCTGTTGTCTGAACAGATGATTTTTGAGTGCACTTCTGAAGGCTCGAGTGGTCGGTATGTTCATGAAAAGCATTCCACTGTTTTGGGGCAGAATAAGCGAATGGTTTTTCTCCAAATGTTTTTGTCCGGATTCTAGGAATATAGAGTGTGCGTGAATCTGCAGAGGAGCGCAACAGTATAGACAGAGAGCAGATCAGACAGTTATGAAGGACAAGAATTCCAAAAAAAAAAAAAAGAAGAAACTATTACACAGAATATATAGTTTGTACCAAATCCGGGCTGGCACTGGCAAGTCAATGAAGTTTGCAAGGCAGTGGTGTAATGTGGTCCCGGTTTTTAACCCTGAAGACCAGCCTTGCAGCTGAGTTTTGCACTTTTTGTGCATTGTTGATTACATGATTTGAGCATCCAGAGAGAAGAGAATTACAGTAGTCCAGTCTAGAGAGGACAAAAGCACAGGCTGTTGCGTGTACGAGTTCTGGTTCTCCGTAATATTTATTGTAATAAGTGTACACTTATTGACCAGAGTTCGTTATTTAAAAACAATTTCTACCATCACAATTGATTCCATGGCACAGATGGTAATTGTACAATGGAAACAGCGCGCGACATACGGTAGCGTTTGTCATTGTGTTCAGCTGAAACAAGATATAAAGGGAATAAAATCAGCGTCATACATTGTTGTTCATAGAGGTTCAGCTGTGTACATGCTTTATTTTCAAACTATGCGGTCCTACCGCGTGTAGAAATAAACCGGAGGCGATATATTCGGGTTCAAGCGAACAAAGGACGTTCATTTCGCACCTCCACTAACTACGAGCATTGCATTTGGCTAGAAGCTTTAACCGACGAACAAAGAGGTCTTTTGTAATGAAGAATGTTATTTTACACCTGTACAAACTACTAACATCGGGGTTTTGAATAAATTTCGATCTTGTTGAATCACTCTTTCGTAGTCATTGATTTTACCACGAGCAATGAATGCGTGTTGTTTTCCTATAAGAAGTCTTCTATTTCACACCTACATTCATCACTAACTTTCTTTCTTTCTTTCGGTATAAAATTCGATCTTTGTGAATCTTGTCGTCCTTGCACAGTCTGTGTGCGCTAACACAGCGAATGATCGTTGTTTACCTATACATTCGTACACATTTTATTGCGTGTGTATCATTTATAGAGTTTATTTGCATATAAGGTATGACTTGCTATTTGAATGGCTTGCGGCAAACGAACGGTGTATCACTAGATAAGAAACATTATTTGGCGGGCTTGTATTGTATGCTATAGGCAGAAGTGTCGTTTGAATGTTGTTCAGATTTGAGCTCGGAGATAGAAATGAGGAACGGGAGTGAGGTAGACGTGGCGGGGTATTCGATTAAAGTAATGCACCTATTTTCTCCTAGTTTCTAAACTCTTTAACTTCCAGTCTTTTTATTTTTGTTCCCATGATTAAACATAGGAAGAAATTTTAGAACAGCAATGTGATGAGAGAAAAATGGTTTGTATAATATATATTGTCTACTGATTGAGAATGATGGTAAAGGAAGAATAAAACCGTTGTCTTCGCCGCCATCATCGTAATTTATCGTAATTTCGCGATTTAAATGGGACTAGAACGTTGACGAAACGCAGTTTAAATGTTTAATATCTGCGTTGGGCTCAGACCACTGTACAGGACGTAAAAAATAAAATGTGTACGTCTCGCATGTGAACTGTATATAGAGGTATCGCATATCAACACGGCAACACAAATTAGGCCTATGCTGAGCTATTTCGGTAGAAAGCCGTCAAATTACCCAGTACCCATTGCACTTGTACATTTAAAAGTTGTATGGGGGAGCTCTTTCTGTCAGGACTCCTTTTGTGCAAAACACTCGGCGCGAAGGTTCCGTTAGAGCTTACCGTGACTGCATCGACTCCTTTCCTCTTTTGCAGCAAAGTCGGGTTTCAAGAGTGGAAAAGGCAATTTCTTGTGACAGAAAAGGCCACAGTGCCGAGAGGGCAGAAACGACTTTGTCGTTTTTGTGTGACATCGCACTGGTAGTCAATGCAGCTCTCACGAAACTTCTTTTTTTCCTTTGTAAATTTAGTGTACTACTGCGAGTATTTCAAACCTCACGATTGCTACGTTAGGGGGGAAAGAACGGGAGACCCTGTGCCTTTGCACGTCGAAGATAGTTTTTTTTTAATTTATTTCATTTTTGTTACTTTAACAACTTTATTACCACCAAGGTGAAATTCTTTTCGAAAGTACAGCAGCCCCAAGTGAAGCGCTTTACCCAAGGTACATGCTGGGTGTTCTTGTCACCGGCACTCACCCATCTAGGACATGAGCGTCAGGATCTTTAAAGTCCGTTATGATGGAATGCATGCGACACAGACTAGACATCGGTTTATACTCTCATCCGAATGATAGTGAAGAGTAGTTGCAAGTTGAATGTGGTAAAGTGGATGAACTTAACAATTAAAGGACACTTGATGTGTGTGTTTGTGAGAGAGAGAGAGAGAGAGAGAGAGAGAGAGAGAGAGAGAGAGAGAGAGAGAGAGAGAGAGAGAGAGTGTCTAGGATGGACATAAATATAACCGTACCGTACAATCTTTGGTTTGAAACAAAAAACAGCCAGGTCAGTTACTTTTAATTCTGATAGAAAGGCTCATAGTAAGGCTGTTTCCTTGACTACCAGTATCGAAAGTATTTAATAATAATTCTTTGCTCAGCTGCGCTTGACTGAGTCTTTTGCTTGCGGGATATAGCGCAAAGCAGGTTTGTTGAAAGAGAAGTTAACTTCGAGAATCAGTGTTTAAAAATGAAATCAAAATATACTGTAACTAGTAACACACATATTCACATAGAACATTGCATTCATTGTGCCTACTGTATTGAGATGAATACCATAGTTAAGTGCTTTTTTTTTTTTTGGCTTGTCAAAGCAATTAAGCGCAACTCGTGGCTCATTCACATACTCGCAGCCACACGGTGAAGGAAATGCTAGCCAGCAAACAGAAGCAACGCCATGATTTGTCCTTTAAAACATGACATCTGAATTCCCAGTGTTTTTGGTTTGGTTTGGTGTGGTCTTGTTTTGATACACGGTGACTGGATTTTGTGAACTTTCAAGAGTGAAATTACACGGGGTGGTAGGCTGACGGTTTGCTTTTTTGACCCTTCAGTCCTAACGTTGTTTTAAAATCTATCGACAGCAGCTGTACTATTAACAACATACTATACACTGCTTTCCTTCAGTCTTTTTGTTATATACAGAGCTCTGCTTTCCTACGGTGTAGTTTTATTTGGGCCGTTAACTCGATGAGTCAGCCTTTGATTTGGGCAGGTTGTCTCCAGGGTTAGAGCTATCTATTTCTGTGGCAGTGTGTGGTGTGTTTCAACCCCATATATATTATTCTCATTGGAAGTTCCCCCTACCTTACCTAGAAGAATTCTTTGTTTGGCATTGCGCTGTCTTTGAATCCCACAATCTGTGAAAACAAGATTTAAGCGGCGAAAACCCTTGCCGGCTAGACGTTGTTTCAACTTGGAAAAGTCGTTTGGCTAAAAGATTTTGTGTACCTCTTACTTGAAATGTTTGTTTGGAATTATATAAAATCTGAAGAAATGTGCGTGTGTGTGTATCTGTGTGTGTGTGTGTGTGTGTGTGTCTGTGTTGGAATGGAGCCTCACAATGAGCATGGCGGCTAAACTCATGCAGGCGAGACCGTTGATATTTTTGGGTTTCCATATTTGCGTTAACATGGATATTTCATTTGAGAGTGTTCCTTCCCTCGCTTTGTCTGCCTCGTCTTCGTTGTCCTCCTACGTCTTCCCCATCCTCCTTCTCCCTCTCATCTCCCCACCAATCCTTCTCTTAAACAAGTACTTTTACGAAAGTCATTCAACTATTAAATGCAAGTAGGTTGGACTAACCGGCAATATATGTGGATGGACTGTGGAGGAGGTCCCACTGTGACGTTAAAGCGAGGATAACGGATTTCCTTGTACAGCTCGTGATATTACGTTAGTTAAAATGGACAGTAAACAAAGGTTGGTAACGGGTATTGTAAGGTATTACTGAGATTTCGTTTGGAAGAAACGAACTAATGCCTAAAAACTGTTCAGTTCAATGAATAGATTAACGTCCCCGGACACAGTGCGTATAGGGGACAACACGCCAGAAAACTCTCCCACTCCGGCTATTTGTACTACTCGGTTACGTTCGCTTTTTTCCAAGCATTGGTACCCGTGGTGTTGTAAACTAAACTTTATTGTCTGTTACCAGCTGGGGCACCTTTAAATTCTTTTCGTCAGCAATGGGCGTCCCCCTTGGTTACGCTTCAGTACAGGCTTAGACCTGTAAAGACACTCCATGAAATATCTTTTCAAAAATGTGTAAAGTTTTCTCAAGTTCTAAAGTAAACGCAAGTCACCAATGGACACAGGCGGGCTGTTGGTATCTGTCGATATGCAAATTGGCTTGGACTTTTTCTATTGCGATTTCTCCCAGAATTTTAAAATATATGGCTTTGACTCTTTTCTATTTCCGATTTCTCCCCAAATTTAAGTTTTAGTTTTCCTGTTCGATCAACAAGAGAAACAACTTTGATATATTCGTGCAGTTTAACTTACCTATTCACAACTTTCCGGCACCTCTCATAAAAACTCGTGGGTATCGCCATTATAAATTAAAACGAGGTTATATGAAACCAAGTTCCGGTTTGGTTTGTTTTGCTTTTATCAAAGCTTGATGCGTGACTTTTAAATATGGCAAATTGCCGAAAACGACGATTGTTAGAGCCAGAAAACGAGTGGGATAAGTATAAAAACGGTGGAGGAAGTATATGCTCAGTGAAAGAATGCAAAAAACAATCGTAGAGGCCTGTATTTGTGGCGACTTCGGAGGTGTCGATCATCGACAGAAAGTGAAACAGGACCTGAAAACTCTTGTAGTTTTCCATAGCTTCGCCGTCGCAACCTTCACAAAACACGAAGTAACTGACTATATTAGGCTAGCGTTGTGGCCAAGTGGGCTAAGGCGGGACTAACTTGCCTTGTCCACAAGCTAGAAACCAATGGCGCCTGACAGGTGTGGGTTCGAGCCAGCATCTGGGCGTTATGTTTTTCCGAATATTTTTCAAAAATTCACAAATAATGTTAGGTAGGTAGGGTTTAGGCGCGCCACTGGCGATAGAAAGGGATAATAAAATGCAGAAAAAAAAATATGTGAGGGTACGATACAGGTGGCTAGTGACACATGTTATTATTCTTGAATATTTGGAAATAACTCACTAAAACACGCGGAGAAAAAAAAACCGGAAGTATTTTTCATAGAGGGGATTCCCGTTGGTGCATAGGATAGCAGAAAAGTGTGAATATGTGTAGGATTGCCTGTACATCCCTCAAAATTATCCTCAAGTTTTTCGGCTTGTTCAATAAACATTTCCCTTTTTCGTGCTCATATCGTGCGCACCCCCTACTCCGACACACATACAGTCACGCACGCTCGTATACACTGTACAGGGATGTAGCGGGACAAATAAAACTAGAAAAAGAAATACCTTTGCTGTTCACATGCTCAGCTGGATGGTAACAACAGTGACATTGTGAGCTCGTATTAATTTCTCTTCTCAATACAGAACTTTTTTCGACGATCTAATTCTTAGACTGACCATAGCTGTGGCCCTTTGCACTGTATTTCCCCGTGAAGACAGTTGTGCAACAGTACCTTTCTACTTCTTCCTCAGTGCTTTTGTCACGATGTTTTAAAGCTTGAAAATAACCTACCTCTAGTTGTACTAGTAACTTAAACGGGCTGTGCAGATGTTTTTGCTAGAACTAACAGTGCCCATCAATAAAAAAAAGATCTAGCAACACGATCGATTCATTCTTCTGGGAAGAAGGTTATGATTGTCCAGACTTGGACGAAGAATGTTTATGACCTGGTCACAGAAAATTAGAAAATTAATAGACCTGGAATAAAAAGAAAAAGAGAACACGAGGCAGTGTATTACGCACGGTAGCGCTCACGTTATTTGTGGATTAAAGCCATAACTTGCACTGATGGGTGTAGGGTGTGGCGGGGAACGGTGCGAGAGAGGGAGTGTATAAATGTGACACAGTCTATTGTGTTGAAATCGATGACGGGTCTTTTTTGTATTGTAATTTGAGACTATTAGCTTACTGGTTAGTTTGATGGGTGGCAGCGTCATTGGGTTGTAGCCATTATAAATTTAAAAGATCGTCTAAAAATATTGCCCGAGGCAGCTACGACAGTTCCGTGTACATTAATTTGATTAATTTTGGTATAAACTTCTGTAGCTCTCTTCGTTCGTAGTGCCATATATTGCATTACTCGTACTTTAACGGGTACAGAGGTTTCTATTCAGAATTGATAAACTTTATTTATGAAGAGAATATGAAAAAAGCGTGATTAAAACAAACAAACAAAACAAAACAAACAAAAAAAAAAATTAGTAGGCCCAATAATTGAAATTGTTTGGACGTTCACCAGTCAAAAATAGATAGGGAGTAAAATGGGCGCACAAAAGCATCGGTAATCGATGCTGTCTTGAGGCAAAAATAATGCCCAAATCGGATAGGCAGAGAACTTTAGTATGCTATTTTCTGTACATGGAAAAACACGTTTTTGTGTATTTCTATGGTTTTGTTCTTTAACTACTTTCGCAATCAAGGTATAGAAAGTGTACTTTTAGTCAATGTTGATTAGTTTTGATGTTGTCGACGATAAAGACAGTTGACAGTTTTGCTGGGAATATTGAATGTGTCTGTCGTAAGAACTGAAGAAGTGAAACATGCAAATTACTTTTGTCGTAGTATTTTGCAGATATTTTCCCATTCTTAGTATTTTGCTTCAACTTCTTTAAATGAACACTCGCGACGAAATGATCTTTGGTGAAGGTGTACTATTTGCGTTTTTCACCGTTTTTTTTTAACGCTAATTTGGAAAGTTGGCTCACTGTACCACTTTTAATGGTCCACTATGCATTATTGGTCCCAGTCAGACTAGTAGTCC
Organism: Oncomelania hupensis; assembly: GCA_036898135.1. Classification (NCBI taxonomy): domain Eukaryota; kingdom Metazoa; phylum Mollusca; class Gastropoda; order Littorinimorpha; family Pomatiopsidae; genus Oncomelania; species Oncomelania hupensis. The sequence goes on along the minus strand of CM072511.1, from coordinate 69,762,048 downwards.
TGTCTCTTGATATTGGATCTCTATAGTCCCACTGCCTATATTGAGGACATGTCAATTTTTATTTTCTTTTTTGTCCTAGCTGTTTATGTAGGTTACTTCTTCTTCTTCTTCTTCTTCTTCTTCTTCTTCTTCTTCTTCTTCTTCTTCTTCTTCTTCTTCTTCTTCTTCTTCTTCTTCTTCTTCGTCTTCTTCTTCTTCTTCTTCTTCTTCTTCTTCTTCTTCTTCTTCTTCTTTCTTCTTCTTCTTTCTTCTTCTTCTGCTATGGACTCACTTTGACCTCGCCCCCTCTACAGATCCTTGTAACATTTCACAGTTAGGGTCATCCCAAATAAGCACCCGACAAAAATATAACTCTTTCGAAAGGATAGTTATTTTTTATATTAATAAATTCCGTTGTTTTTGTGTCTATTAATAACAACAGATATCCACCACTACCAAAGCCGGTAATAGGGAAAACTTGTATTTTTATTTAAAAAAAGTTGCTCGGTAAGGTTTTTCGTTCTAGGCTGATATAATCTTTTATTAATTTTTAGGCTGCTGATACAATCTTTATTTTAGGCTGCTGATACAATCTTTATTTTAGGCTGATACAATTTACCCTACCCCAACCACCAAACAACGCACTCTTGAAGCCGCGTGGTTCAATCAGAGATAGGGTCAAAGGTAACATGTTTGTGGTATTGTTGTACCGTTAAACACTCTCTTTCAGACCGGAAATAGAAAATTCAAACTTTAGCGGTTAGTTTGAGCAACGAGAGCCCACTTTATCATTGTTTAATTTAATAGTAACGCTAACTTTAGGGTAAACCCGTTTTCGACAAAAGTTATCAAAGCCTTCACATTTGGGGACCTTCAAAAATTATTTTCCTTTTATGTTTGACTTCGGACTTAGTAAAATAGACATTTCTACGTTTTATACATAATTTTCGTTGTCTTTTTGTATATTTCCACTTCTCCTTTGTTGAGTTGAATGTATATTTGCAAAGAGTTTACATCCCAAGATCACCATGATCTATTAGAGGCATGATGAGTATGCATGTCGGCCAATGCATTGTTTGGCATTCAGTTTAGCAGTTTCAACAAGTTAATTCAAAATCAGTGTTATTTAAGCATGAAAGTCCAAAGTTTCCCACAGTACTCTCTGGGTCCTCATTTGCATTTCATTTGCATTTAAATAAGGCATTGTCACTCGCGGCCATTGTTATAAGTTTAATTCATGATCTGAAGTGTCGGACTGTACATTGTAAAAAAGGCTTATGGAGAATTTCGATGTTTTAGGTTTAGATTATATTATTGTTTTGCTGTTCTCTGTGGTGTTGAACCCTTGCCGCATGCATTGTATGTACAAAGATTGTATACAATGTGCACAGAGCTAGACAAATTTGGGATTAAAATTCGTGTTTTTTGAATGATAGACTGCTAATGTTGTGAGGTTGGATAAGTGTACACAGACTATTGTATAATAGCCTTAGTACTACTGTTTGTTGAGAATGTTCGAATACTAACATAAATAATAATTATTTTCTTTTAAAAGAAAATATACCAATGGTATGGGTTATATCAAAGTACACAGGGTACTGTGGAATTGACTTTTTGTCGGTTTTGTTTGAATGGTTTGAATATACATTGGTTTAATGCCGAAATTTTATATTAAATGGTATAAAAGTTCAATCGAGATCTTGCAATGAATAAACATACTGATATTGTGTAGCTGATTGCATCGTGTTGATTCCTGGGTGGCGGATCAGTGCTTTTTGCATACCTACACCCTACAGTACTTTATAAATTATTGCATTTTGCTGAACAAACAAGGGGCACGAGTGGGTCCCTAGTGATGAAAAACAAACGCGAAAGCCTTGGTCCAGAGGACTGGTCGTGTACGACTAAAATACTGGTCCTGGACACGGTGGACGGTGTGGAGACAGAAGTTAAAGCCCCTGGCGCGTGGCGCGTGCTACGGGACAATGACCCTTGTTTGTGGGCTTTTGTCTTTCAGACAGGATTGTGTCCTATTGACCAAACACTTTTCGCCGCTGTTTGATGTTGTTGTTGTAGTTTTTTTTTTGTTTTGTTTTTTTTTAAATATTTTTTGGAGTGACCGACCACTACAGGCTTTAAGGTTTTGGGGAGGAGCGTAGAGGTAGTAATGAGAAGGGAGAAAATAAAGTTGGAGGAGAGGAAAGAAGTATAGGTAGACGAGTGAAGAGGAAGTAAAAGCGGAGGTGTAAAAAGGAGGTAAAATGTGGCGAATCGATGGGGATCGGAGAAAAGGGGCTTGTAACGACCATTACATTTCATTCATGGCCAGCGATAATGACACTTAAGCTTATGAGCCGTTGCTCACGTGCTGCAAGCTGGGCCAACACAGCTTTGGCCTTACCAACAATGAGAGCTTGCACCGTTAGACTACCCGACCATGAATGAACTTCCGGCACAACGATGCATGGACTGTACTGCGACAACAAGATCCTTGGAACCGTGTTATATTATTACGCAAAACAAGCACAATTTCAAGAAAAATATTAGGTTCATAGCCCATGGTGCATTTAGCCGATTACAAGAATGGGGTTACAAACTATACAAGATAATGAACATACCACATTACACGCACTACACCATTCGTAAGAAACTTCCAGGCAATCAGTAACTATCACACCTACACACTCGCAACCACTCCCAAACTGCAGTATGCCGTCAAACAGAATACAAACGTTCAATAACACACGCACACACACAAGTTTGTATAATGGTCTAATAAAGGTGGAAACACGTTCTATCCATATTAAACAGACATGGGACTGATCCGTATTTATACTGATTTCCGTATTTTTTAAAAGTCAATGGGTCATTTCTGAGATCGACCCAAATCCGAAGAGAAAATTGGGGGTGGGGGGTAGGGTGAGGGTAGGGTGAGCTTTGGCGCCTTCGCGAGTTCGGTTGTCGGGTCGTTCCGTCATGTTTCACGAAGTACTGCGACGTCATTTATCCAAACTTTGCGCGCGTTTTGATTGGTCACGATCATTGCCGATCTTTGCCGAAGCTGAAAATACTCGTTTTCGGATTCTCCGAGCGCTTGTGCAGTCGTGAAGTCGAAGCAGTCAAAATGGCGACTTACTCTTATCGAGTGTTGACGGAAAATGAAAGTGTTGAGTCCGCGAACATCGACAAGGTTGACAGTGTGAAAAACAAATGGAAAGCGCAATGCCTGTCGGAGAGAGTTGTAGTGAAATACAAGGGCAAGGAGAGATCACTGTTGATCGGCGATTCCATCGCAAAAATCGACGTGCCTGGAGAAGCCAGAAAAGACAAACAGTACTCGCCTGTGAATCGCACCTTGTGCAAGAACATGAGAGGTGCTAGAGGAAAGCGCAAGATAGAGCAGGAAGCAGAACAAGACAGGATTGAAAAGGAGGGAGTTGCTTTGTCTCTGAAGAAGCAGAAGCTGGTCAGCAAGCAGGAAGCCAAGGCAAAACTTGCAGAAGCAGAAAAGACTGCCAGGATTGCCCACTGGAGAGCTGTCCGTTCACGCAACAATGCAAGACTCCAAGCTCTCTCTGAAGCCCTCAGCCTGAAAGAGAAACCCAAAGATTCGGCAGCCACTGGAACTCCCTGGAGATCAACCCGATTTGTACCTCATCATGCTGCGGTTCCAGTTGATGGCCGAAGTCGTAGACCATCCCACATTGCTTTAGCTCGGAAACCATGGAGCCGCAATGTAGCCTCTTCTTCTAAAAAGAAGCTGCAGACTCCCACACCCTCCACATCGGCTGTGGTCACTGCTTCGAGACGGGAAACTGTACCTCCAGTCACTGCTAATGGTGTGTCTCCGGGGTTTTGTATTCCCAAGGTGGCCTCTTCTTCCGCCATGAAGGTGGTGCAGACTCCCACCAACAAAAGATTGTCATCTGTGCCCGTGAGTGAAGCTAATGTGGTGCCGGCCCCAGCAAAGAAAAGGCAGGTATTTGCACACACCCAGCACACAACTATTGATGGCAGAGATCAATCTAAAACAGACATGTGATTTTGGGCGAGTACTTGAAATGAAGAATAAACAGTCACAAAATGAACAGACTTTTCTATGTACAATTTATTTGGTATTTGCACACCCAGCACACAACTATTGATGGCAGAGATCAATCTAAAACAGACATGTGATTTTGGGTGAGTACTTCAAATAATTTAACTTTTGTTTTGTACTTTGCTGTGTCAGTGAACAGCCTAGAAAGTTAATTGTCCTGCTCAGATTGCATCAGATTGCACCATTTGGCTTCCCCTTTTAAAAATTTTTTCCGGGGGTGCATGCCCCAGGACCCCCCTAGCTTGCTTGGCGATTCGCGCCTTCAGTTTCAGTATTTTTCACAATTCCCTTGTCCCATGTCTGATTAAAGTGAACTAGGATTAGTAGTAAAACTGAACGAAAGTTCCTATCATATCCTAGCCTAACCTAACCCGTAACTCGAAAGTAGTTGGGGCACCACAGGTTATCGTTTAACCAGTGTACTCCATCTTTCTCTGGTCTCAGCAGCCCTCGTGGCATCGCTCAGGGTGAAGCCAGTCCATTCTCGAATTTTGTCTTCCCATATCTTGTCTCCCTCTACTTCTGCCGAATTGCACCGTGCCTTGCAGTATGACCTTTGCAAGGCCTGTTGCTCTGGTGACGTGGCCATACCATGGGAATTTCCGTTTCTTCACCACTGTGAGCATATCATCATGCTGTCCAATTGCTTGTTGATGAATTTAGAAACTACGGAAGTCAAACCTACAGGCATGAAAACTTATGTTGCACTCAAATGGTATTTTAGCAGCAATAATACCCTTTGCATGAATTAATTAGCAGACGAAGTCACACAGTCTGGAACATCAGAGAGGTTTGTTTAGTTCAAACCCATCAACATCTAATGCAACATCTATTATGCAGACGCTTGTTCTATCCTATCCTATCCCATAGCTCGAACGTCGTTGGGGAACCACAGATGATCGTTTAACCAGCGTACTCCATTTGTCTTTGTCCTCAGCAACCCTCATTGTCAATCAAGCTCGTCCATTCTCGAATGTTGCCCTCTCACCTCTTTCTGTCTCCCTCTTCTTCTGCCTCCTTGCAAGGCCTGATGCTCTGGTGACGTGGCCATATCATCGGAGTTTCCGTTTTTTCATCACTGTGAGCATGTCATCGTGTTGTCCAATGGCTTGTGTTATGGTCTGTCGGACTTCGTTGTTGGTGATGTGCTGGGTATTATGCCCAGAAGTTTTCTGTAGCACCAAATCTCCATGCTATGTATTCTTCGTTGTAGGTTTGCTGTGAAGATCCATGTTTCGCAAGAGTATTGGAAGATGGAGATGACAAGGGAGCGCAGCAACTTTACCTTGTACTTTAGACTGATGGGCATGTCTTTCCAAATGGGCATCAACCTTGTCAGGGTAGCAGTAGTTTGTGCTATACTGGTGAGGACTTCCAGTCGGGACCCATTGTCTGATACAATGGCTCCTAAATATTTGAAGCTATGCACCGGGTTGAAGGATTGGCCTTGCACTTTGATGTCCGCGTTAAGGCCATTGGGGTTGTTGGTGATCACTTCGGTCATCTCTGCACTTATTTCCCTTCCAAAGGCTCTGGAGGTGGTGTTCAAGCCTCGGTAACAGCTGTTTAAGTTCTTGTTCCTCTCCAGCCAATCCATCAGTCATGTCATCCGCAAAACTGAGGTTGAAGATTGTTCTACCCCCTATGCTGACTGAGCCTTCATTTCATGCAAGGGGATCTGACATGATGACCTCCAAAAAGATTTTGAAAGAATGTTGGAGAACGTAGGCATCCTTGACACGCCGATTGTTGTTCTGAACCAGTTCGCCATGGTGCTGTTGTGGAGGACTGCACTGGTAGTCTTGTCATATAGGCTTTTGATGACTTCAATAATGTTAGGACAGATGTTGTACACTCTCATGTTTGCCCACAGAGCTGCATGCAGACTAGATCAAACGCTCTTTTGAAGTCTACAAACACACATGATATATAGATAGTGGAGCTGTAGGTATTTATCGCAGATTATTATGACGTAGAAACGGAAACTCCGATGGTATGGCCACATCACCAGATCATCAGGCCTTGCAAAGACCATTCTGCAAGGCACAGTGCAAGAGGTAGAAAAAGAGGGAGACCGAAAAAGAGGTGGGAGGACAACATTCGAGAATGGACTGGTTTGACACTGAGCGAAGCCATCAGGGCTGCTGAGGACAGAGAAAGATGGAGTATGCTGGTTAAACGATCATCTGTGGTGCCCCTACGACCTCCGGGTTACGGGACAGGATAAGATAGGATAGGATTATGATGTTGATAGTGCGGTAATTTGGACATTCCTGAAGGTTACCCTTTTTGGGAAGAGTGATGACAAGCGACTGGGTCTATGGTGTATGCCACTCCCCACTCTGCTAGATCTTGTTACAGATAATGGCGAAAGTTACAAATTAATAAATCGGTAAAATTGCCACAGTGCATAAAAATGTCCTTCAACAGTAAAATTGTAAAGTGTTTTATATAACAGTAAAATAGTAAGGTGTTTCATTTTTGTAAATGAGGCTAACAATATTATTTCAATATAATAAAATAAGTCATAAAACGCAATCGAAAAAAAAGCAGAGAAATCTGTCAATTAAATTGGGAACAAACCCCTCGCTTTCGAGGCGCTTTGAAGTGGGAGACTCGTTAGGAATGAATTTTGTAGTCGTAATTTTATTTCATTTCGTCCACTTGTTACTTTGCACCTTGGCTTGTTTTGGAAGCTCGGCTTTGTGGTAGGACTTTCTCCATGCCTGCTGATTCCACGGTTGAATTGTTTGATTGATTTATTCTCTTCCAGTCTTGTTACATTCTTTCAAACTTCATCCACACCCACACCACTCCCGGCTCTATCTAACTTAAACAAGAGCATACCATTCTCAGCGATGTTAAACTAGATCGCCCTTGTTAGTAATGTTGACATCATTGATTTATTTTATTGCCATTTTTGATGCATCGCTAAGCGACGTAGAATTCATTTATAGATCAGCGCATCGTAATTTACTTATATAATATAAAAATAGAATATTAAAACTGTGCAACCTATCAGAACGGCATGGTAAGCCACGTTCACCTCGAGCGTTGTGGCCGAGTGGTCTAAGGCGGGACTAACTTGCATTGTCAATAGGCCAAGACAGGTGTGGGATCGATCCTGACTCGGGGCGTTATGTTTCTCCAAATATTATTTATTTTCGATTCGGGCAACGTCTCGGGGATTTTCTCCGGGAACTCGGGTTTGCTCCCCCAGCAAAAGTTCAAAGATGTCACCACCACCACCATCCCTCTCATTTCACCCCCCCCTCTCCATCCCCCGTCTTTCCTCTCCCCCCCACCCCCCCACCCCCCCAAAAAAAAAATAATAATAATAATTTCCAAAACACATTAACATTAGGTAGGTTGGGTTTGCGACTACGCCTTCCCCAGGGGAGGCGGCCCAGAATTTCCCGATGAAAATGGACAAAAAAGTGTCAAAAACCAAAATCTAAACCACATTGTGTAGCTGAGACTGGCCGAGGTTTACGTTGGCGTCTCCACCAATCTCTGCTGCTGGTAACGTACTTGGGCCCTTGATATCTCCCCCGCTGTTTTCGTTCGGGGCGGGGAATGCAATTACATAATACTTAAAGAAAACCTGCAATCTGTTTGTACCCAGTCGCAGAGATCAGGGAGGCAAACGTATGCTTCGACCATTCTCGTCTAAACAGGGTGCCTCGATACTTACTGACATGCTCACAGTGGTGAAAAAACGGAAACTCCGATGGTACCGATGTTAATCTGATGAATAAAATTTAATACAACAACAACAACCACAATTAGCCTTTACCTTCTTTCATGTACATCGTTATTTGTACTGCAACACCACCATAATGTCTCTTTAGTCCCCCCCCCTCCCTCCTCCCCCTTCTCTTTCTCTCTCTCTCTCTCTATCTCTCTCTCTCTCTCTCTCTCTCTGTCTGTCTGTCTTTCTTTCTTTCTCTCTCTCACACACCACCCCCACTTCTATTCCTCCTTACCTTTTCCGATGGTACAATAGTCGCAATTGTTTGTTAGTTTCTTTGCACATAAAACCTGTCTCTACCTCAACCAGTTTTGTGGCTGTACAATAACAATGTGACCCTTACCTCTATCCTCATTTGACCCCGTTGTAACCTTTTTACCTGTCGAAAGTTCTTAAATCATTGGTGTTAACAAGAACATGCCATAGGAAGACCTTTGTCTGCGCTAGGTCATATATTCTAGAAACCGGGGGCCATTGGCAAGGCACGCTATTGACAAACAATTAATTAGCAGGCATGAAGCTATATCGTGTTATTTATTTTTTAACCTAAAGAAGGACTGCTGCGCAAACTGTTTTTGAATTTTTTAGAATCTTAGCTGCTTATAGGGAGAGCGTAGATTATTTTGCTGAGGCGGGATTAGAAGTTCCACCATCAATATAGCTGGTACACCTCAAGCTTTGGCAGCTAGGAGAAAAATGCTTCCTATCCTATCATATCCTATTCTATCCTATCCTATTTTTACCCGTAACTTCAAGGTTGTTGGGGCACCACAGATGATCGTTTAACCAGCGTACTCCATCTTTCTCTGTCCTCAGCAACCCTTTTGTCTGCGCTAGGTCATATATTCTAGAAACCGGGGGCCATAGCGCTGTTGCAAAACTAGTGCAGATAGAGTTATCCGGCCCTGCCTTCACCTATGCCACGGACACCGGCTAGTTCCGGTTGAGTATTAAGCATGGCCAAACGTAGACGGAAGACTTGTGGCGGAGGAAAACAGTATTGCGTTTGCTGCCCTAATTTCGCAGGAAAAGTAATTGAAGGGCGCATTGTCAAGTTACACACATTACTAGCTAACAAAACACTGAAACCACTGTGGGAACAACGTTTGCGACTGATTCGGAAAGATTACAACAATGTAAAATAAGATTCAAGATTCAAGATTCTTTATTGTCCAAACACAAGGCATGGATATTTGTTTAGCAGTGCAATAAGGAAGGAAATAACAACATCAAAATTATTACAAACATGGACATACAATATTGATACATTTGATATTATTATACTATCAAAAACAACTTCCATACCAAAATACAAATCTATAAACACTAACACACATGCATAAACAGATAACCAGCCGCATACCCATGCGTACACATTTAACACACAGATAATTATTCCACACTATATGTATACACAACTACAACACTCACCCATTTTCCATGCCTTAGATCCATCCTAGATCATAATAATAATAATAATAATAATAATAATAATAATAATAATAATAATATTAATAATAATAATAATAATAATAATAATAATAATAATAATAATAATCATCATTATAATATAAAGAGTCATAATACAAAATAATCATCATAATATTAATAATAATCGTAATCATTAGAGTAATTAATAATTATAAAAATAATAATAATAACAATGCAACTACAACTAATAATAATAATAATAATAATAATAATAATAATAATAATAATAATAATAATAATACAGCAGCACCAACAGACAACTAATAATTAATATATGGTAATAATGATAATAATAATAACAATACTACTACAACTAATAATAATAACAACTGAAAGACTGAAAATAATAAGACATAATTGCAGTTGCTTCACTGAATTAAAAACAAAAATTATTCTACTGTATAATAATTTATCTTCTAGATAAACTGCAAAATTAAAATTTCTCAATAAAAAAATTAAAGCAAAGAAAAAGAAAGGGACTTCGAATTTCTCGTGAATGTAGGTCACTGACAAACGAATTAGGCCTACTGAACAAACAAATCAGCAATCAATGTTTAGGCAAGCAGCCGTCCTGAGTAAAGTTTGAACGAATGTACAAGAGAAATATATTATATAATTTATATAACCCTCCATCTTTCTTGCTTCAACCGGAACTAGCCGAACCCAAGGGCCGCAACCGATCCGCCACTTTCGCTTTCATTATGAAACAGCGCTATTGGCAAGGCACGCTATTGACAAACAATTAATTAGCAGGCATGAAGCTATATCGTGTTATTTATTTTTTAACCTAAAGAAGGACTGCTGCGCAAACTGTTTTTGAATTTTTTAGAATCTTAGCTGCTTATAGGGAGAGCGTAGATTATTTTGCTGAGGCGGGATTAGAAGTTCCACCATCAATATAGCTGGTACACCTCAAGCTTTGGCAGCTAGGAGAAAAATGCTTCCTATCCTATCATATCCTATTCTATCCTATCCTATTTTTACCCGTAACTTCAAGGTTGTTGGGGCACCACAGATGATCGTTTAACCAGCGTACTCCATCTTTCTCTGTCCTCAGCAACCCTCATGGCTGCGTTCAGTGTCAAGCCAGTTTATTCTCGAATGTTGTCCTCCCAACTCATTTTCTGTCTCCCTCCTTCTGCCTTCTTGCACCGTGCCTTGCAGGATGTTTGCAAGGCCTGACGTGGCCATACCATCGGAGTTTCCGTTTTTTCACCACTGTGAGCATGTCATTGTGTTGTCCAATGGCGTGTGTGATGGTCTGTCGGACATCGTTGTTGATGTGCTGGGTATAGGAAATGCCCAGAAGTCTTCTGTAGCACCTCATCTCCATGCTTTGTATTCTTCGTTGTTGATATGCTGTGAGGGTACATGGTTCGCAAGCGTATAGGAAGTTGGAAATGACAGGGAAGCGCACCAGCCTTACCCTGATGTGTAGACTGATGGTCATGTCTTTCCAAATGGGTTTCAACCTTATCAGGGCAGCAGTTTGTGCGATCCTGGAGATCCTGCAGAGGACTCCCTTTCGGGACCCATTGTCTGATACAATGGCTGCTAAATATTTGAAGCTATGCACTTTGTTGGGGGATTGGCCTTGGACCTTGATGTCCGTGTTGATGTCATAGATGTAGTTGGTCATTATTTCGGTCTTCTCTGCACTTATTTCCATTTCACTGCAGTAATGTTAGGGCTGATGTTGTACACGCTCATGGTTGCCCACAAAGCTGCATGCCAGACTCGGTCAAAAGGTGTTTTTTTTTTTAGTCTACAAACACATGATATAGAGGTTGTTGATGCTGAAGGTATTTCTCGCAGATTATTCTGAGGTTGAAAATCTGTTCAGTGGTACTTCGCCCTGCACTGAATCCTGCTTGTTCTTCAGTTATGATATGTTCAGCTTGGGGTTTCAACCTGTTGAGTATTTTTTTCAGGTGGACCTTGCTGGGATGCCTGATGAGGTTGATGGTGCGGTAATTTTCACACTCCTGAAGGTTGTCCTTTTTGAGAAAAATGATAAAAAGCGACTGGGTCCATGTTGTAGGCCACTCCCCACTGCCAGATTTTGACAGTTTGACAGTCTGCCAGAAATTGATGTATGGAAGTCTGTCAGAAGTTGGTGTATGAACGTCTGAAGTATGTCTCGGGAGCGTAAAACAAAAAGTCGATTTTGGTAGCATTGTAAAGAGGACCAAGGTTCTACCTACCAACACACTTTGCATCTCCCCTTTACCCCCACACCTCCTTACTTTTACACACACTCCCTCGGTTCCTCCATCCAGTCGTGTCTTTATGGTCTAGTGGCATTTAAAGGAGAAAAATAGGACAATATTGGAGGAAGTGTGATTTCTTGACTGTATGTATGCTTGCTCTTGCTCGATGGTTGTTGAAAGAGGTTTTTAGAAGACGGCAGATAACGTATGCGACAGCGCGGAATAATTCTCCTAGCGTCTTTCGAGCTGAGAAAAAGGTAATTGAAGTCCTTGGTCACACAGTGAAATGAACGAGTAGTGGCGGGAGTAACGAAAACTTAAGAAAAATCTTCCTTGGTTTACTGTCACTGGGTGAAATGGCCAGAGTGAGGGAACAGAAAATTTGCTTTGTTTTTATTGTTCTGAATGGGATGGATTAGTGGTGATAGGTACGATTTAGGTAAGGGAAACGTTACAAGAAACATATGTTTGGTTTACTGTCACTGATTGTTTACCACACGGAAAGGGAGGAGGGGGGGGGGAATGATAGAGAGGTGGGTTTATTCTCAAGGAAATAGGGCAATATGAATAGTTCGGCGAATCCTATGGACGAAATATAGATTACTATGAATATGTTTTGTATGAAGGAGCTTCAGTACACTTTCAAAGAGCAAACAAATCTGTTCAGAAATAGGTTGTCATCAAAGGAGCTAAAGAGGAGAGAGAAAAGGGAGAGGAGAGGAAAAAATGTTTTGGTGTCTGATGAGGGGAGAAGATCGAGATGTTAATGACTTGCGTTAAATGATCTGTTGGAGTCTCACTGGCTGGCTATGCTTGGATGTCTGCTTTACTGCGCTGCTTTGAAGCATAACACTTGATCTGGCTTGCCTCGCACCGTACCGCTGTCTTGGGCCCTTCTTTTGAATTTCGTTTCTCTCCTTGATTTCATTTCCCGACCGCGCTTGAATATTCCGCTGGTATGATTTCCACAACCCACCATAGCAAGCCTTTCACGTCCAACTGTAGGCAGTTGAAGACAGTTGTGTACAACACAGGAGGCAATGAATGCTTTCGCAAGACACTACCAATCACCCCACCTCTCTCTCTCTCTCTCTCTCTCTCTCTCTCTCTCCTCTCTCTCTCTCTCTCTCTCTCTCTCTCTCTCTCTCTCTCTCTCTTCCACCCTCCACCCCCCACTCCCGTTTCTCCGCAACAGATCAGGAGGTTGACTTTCTATATCTTCTACAGTTAAAGCTCTCAGAATGTATTCACGTATTCACTAAAGACACCTTTTAAGTCACAGCACGCTGGAAGAAGTGGAATAGTGGATAAAGGCTATAGTTAACACTAATATGTATGTGCGGCATGAGAGAGAGAGAGAGAGAGAGAGAGAGAGAGAGAGAGAGGGGGGAGGGGGAGAGAGGGAGAGAGAGAGTTTGACTTGTTGGAGAAGGAAAATTAGAGAGGGAGATTAGTGACTTGGTGGATTTTGTTTTGGCAGGTTTGTTTAAAATTGAAACTATTCAATTAAGTAGACTTGATCCATGTAGCTGTGTGTGTGTTAGGGTACTAAGTTAAAGGTCGAAGAGAACGATGCGTTTGTTAATGAAGCTAGTCCAGCGTAGTGGACAGCCTCCTGAGGAACCCCTGCACTTGATGTTGCCAAGCACGTATTCTCACGCGCTCCACACACGCACCCTCTCTTTCAAAACCCTCGCTGCGCACTCCCCCGCCTTCCCGTCCTTTACCCTCCAGCCAGTTCATATCAGGCTACATTGGCGTCCCAACTGGTTCGACGGAGTCATTATTCAGAAGTTACAATTTTGGGTACTTTGCCAAACTCACCAAGTCACTACTACCCAGGGGGGGCAGAAATAAGGTTCTTTATTTGAAACGCTTGGGCTAATCACGCATAGACCTAGGACAGTATGCTAATCTCTCTCTCTCTCTCTCTCTCTCTCTCTCTCTCTCTCTCTCTCTCTCTCTCTCTCTCTCTCTCTCTCTCTCTCTCGCCAATGCCCGGTTATGAAGTGCAAACCTATTATTTTATTATCAATATATATAGATCACGAATGCACAGTCAGCATAAGGGGTAGAGCAATCTCCAAACTCCGTTTTGCGGATGACATTGATGGATTGACTGGAGAGGAACAAGAATTTGAACAGCTGGTCAGAGCCGACATCACTTTCAGAGCCTTTGGAATGGAAAAAAAGTGCAGAGAAGACCAAAATGATGACCAACAACACCAATGGAATGAACATGGACATCAAAGTCCAAGGCCAATCCCTCAGCACAGTGCATAGTTTGAAATATTTAGGAGCCAATGTATCAGACAATGGTTCCCGACAGGAAGTCCTCTCCAGGATCGCACAAACAGCTGCTGCCCTGGCAATGTTGAAGCCCAATTGGAAAGACACCCCTTGGGGTCCTGAGCAATCTTGCCACTGTAGATTGTTCAAACCTATAAAGGGAACAGTGAAAGCCACAGTTGAAAACCTGTCTTTCCTTTATAGGCAAGACGCTTCACTGCGGCAACAGTTGGAGTGCCGGGGTTTTTCAGTATAAATAGTATCCCCACTTTATGGAAATTTAGTGCTTTAAATTCCCACTGTCGCTGTCTTCCTCATTTACTCTTTCCTATTCCTGCTCTGTCCTTCACTCTGCTATACTATCTTCTTCTTCGCTAGATCAATGACCTACCTTTTTTCTTGAAAACTCTTCCTGGACAAGACTCCTTGTTTGTGTATGAGGTCTGTTGGATCAGCTTGGGAGTGTTGGACGCTTTCTGCCGGGTGGTCACTAGGGCTTCCTATGATTGTACTATTTAGCACTATAGGCATTTTATATGTATGTGTTTGGTTGATGATTTATAATGATGTTTGTATTCTATTTTGTTTTTGTAACCGGGGTGTTCGCGTAGTTGAGGTCAACCCTCAGCCGTCCCTCGCGTGGGATGTCTTTATTGTAAAGTGACTGGCCGGTGGAGGGCATTCAATTTTCCCACTGGGGTTGTTTCAGCAGATCTTTTATGCGGATCGGGGGTTGTCCGGTCCTGATTTGGCTCGGAAGAGTCCGCTGGACCTAAAGCAACAATAAATCAATCAATCAATTGGAAAGACAGGACCATCAGTATACATACACTCCAAGGAAAGGCTGCTGCGTTCCCTTGTCATCTCCATCTCCCAATACTCTTGCGAAACATGGATCTTCACAGCAGACATACAACGAAGAATACAAAGCATGGAGATGTGGTGCCTTAGAAGACTTCTGGGCATTTCCTATACCCAACACATCACCAAAGACGAAGTCCGACAGACCATCACTCAAGCCATCGGACAAACGATGACATCACAGTGGTGAAGAAACAGAAACTCCGATGGTATGGCCACGTCACCAGAGCAACAGGCCTTGCAAAAACCATCCTGCAAGAAGCGGTGCAAGGAGGCAGAATAAGAGGGAGTGAAAAAGAGTTGGGAGAACAACATTCAAGTATGGACTGACTTGATTGACACTGAGTGAAGCCGTGAGTGTTGCTGAGGACAGAGAAAGATGGCCTACGCTGGTTAAACGATCATCTGTGGTGCCCAAACGACCTTTGAGCTACGGGATAGGATATGATAGGATAAGCGTTTGCATCACAGATGTTGCATTTGATGTTGATGGGGTTAAACACAAATCTCTCTGGTGTTCCAAACTGCCAATTCATGCTAAGGGTGTTATTGCTGCTAAAATACAATTTGAGTGCAACATCAGTTTTCATGCCTGTAGGTTTAACTCCCGTAGTTTCTAAACTCATCAACCTTTTCTACTACCAGTACCACGCAGCTTCTAAGATGCCAGCTCTTTGTCACAACTTAAATCTGTTAAATTTTCGCTTCCTCGTTCGGCGTTTTTCGGTCAGTCGGCAGCAACAGTTAAGGACAATGCGAAATTCTTCGAACCGGCATCAATTATTTACAGAAACCACTCGGCACAGCATTGGACGTTTGACAATGGACGTCTATAGTCAGACAGGCAGGGTATAATGGCTTTCATAATAATATGATCCATATGCATCGGCTGGCTGGCCATCATGGGACCTGCGACTGACCATCACTTGTGATTGCTGACTGCAGGCCTGTCATCACTGCCATTATGCCCCTTCAAGTCTACTATCATCATCGCCATCCGCATCTTCATCCCCGTAATCATCATTTTCACCACCCCATCATCATCGCCATAATCATTACCAACACGCCTGCTCTCGCTTCTGGACTGTAGATGTTACTCCATAGTTCTGTATAATCGGTGCTTAATATAGCCTAGGATTTGTAGTTTTAACCCAATCGTTAATGTATTGGACCATGGGCCTTGGAAGACATAATTTTCTGTACCCATCATTGCCAATGGATTCGTCTTCACTTTTTGTACCTTCACCATCTCCCATTTTGTAGTGGAGATGCTAGAACATGTTTTAGCAGCAGCATACCCATGTGATCACAGCATCAGTTGTTCAGTTTCGACTACCATTGTCGCCATGTTCCGTTTGTTCCGTTTGTTGACCATCATCCACGCTAGCCGTGACACTGCAACCATTTGATGCATGGGCATTATCATACTTATTCACCACGGGACCCTCGGGCCACTGGTGTGGCGCTTGTCACAATGATACTCCAGCCACTGGTGCCTGTCAGAAATCATGTGGCATCTGCTACTGCTGTAACGGATGGCAAGGGACCTCCAGCACATGCGGCACATCAAAATCTTGATATCCGCTGGAGGTGGAACCCGCGAAGGCCATACCTTGGACAAGACGTCAACGATTTGACGGCCGTCACACCATCCTGCCGATAGGTTTGATGATGAATGCCGGGTACGGATCAAGGAAGAGACAACCGTTTGAAAGGGAAAAGTACTTTTGGGCGTAAGCTAGACAAGCCGCAAGTTTGGGTTGAGCAAGCCATAAGGGTCTGAAGCACAGAAAGTTATGCGATTGTTAATTTTTACTTGCTGGTGGTGCTTTGTAACAAGCCTTTTGAAGGTGGCCACTTACCATTCTTTGCGTTAAGTACATTGAATGAGATGGAGACTGTATGATCTGTACAGGTCAGATTTACTGTCATAAGCATTCGTTTGCTTCAAAAAGCTCGATGTCAATGTTACTACGTGATGAGACAGCGGTGAGGAGAAAATAAGTGATGAGCTATGACCGCTAGTGCTGGATTTGGAGGTTGGGAGATACCTAGGCTGAGATAGATCTTGACGGCCAGGAGGAGATTATATATTAGGAGTGTAGGTAACGTGGGATTGATCCAAGAGACCATTGACTAGGGATGTTGAGGTTTGTGCATGCACAGAGGTATTTGAGAAAGTGTGGATGTTGAAGAAAATAGATTTGATGGATGCAGAGAGTAAGAGGTGGGAGGGAAGGGGGTTGGGGGAGGGAGGCATTGTCTCCGGAGAAAATGGACTGAAAGTGTCCACTGGATTGTTTGTATCTTGAAAGCTTGGGTCGGCCGTTGATGTTCTGGTCCCTTGCTCGTCCTTTTGTTGGTCATGCTGAATTATTTACATGCTTTTTGCCCGGCCATGCCAACAATCACCTTGGGATGTCTGCTTTTCGCTCCAACAGAGAATCTTGTGGCTGGCTATTATACAGAATGGCGAAATAGGCCAAAGGAAAATCTTGGGTGTAATAGTTCATGGGATCTTCCTTTTATATCTGGGTGGTTGTGACTACTATGGTTTGAATATAATTTTTAAAATGAAAAGTAGTGGTACGACTGGTTTGCATTAAAAGAACTGCACAATAATAATCACTGCTTTCAAGGAATTGAAGGGTGGAGGTGGAGAGACAATAACATGTAATTTGTAGATCTGTATGAGAGGGGTGGGGAGGGGGGGAATATATACGCGAAGCTTGCCTTAGGAGAGCACACAGAGACTTCGTTGTCAAAGTAACTGACTCCACATTGTGATTGTTACTCGATGAGCAAAACAATTCTGCTGATTTTCTTCGCTCTTCCACTGAACCGTTGCAGGAGTATCTCATGAGCAACCCACGCACCTCCCAGCCCCGCCCCCACCCTGTCATTTAAATTTTTTTACATTAATTTTTTTTGTAACTGCCCCCTTTCTCTCTCTCTCTCTCTCTCTCTCTCTCTCTCTCTCTCTCTCTCTCTCTCTCCCTCCCTCCCTCCCTCCCTCTCTCTCTCTCTCACACACACACACACACACATATATTTATTCGCTTTTCCTTTTGTTCATTGTCTTCACTGAACTTGTCAACTCGCGTTTATGGTCTTTTCACATAGGTACATGCACACCAAAAAAATAAACGACAGTCATTATAAAATATAAACTCTCTTAGTCTAAGCAAGTATTCTTTACTAGTCGAGCGAGCCTGTTACCCATCGGTTTTGTTCGTTACCCATCGGTTTTGTTCGTTACCCATCGGTTTTGTTCGCCTTGTCGCCTTTGTTTCTTGTTCTGTTAACCCGCTTGGAGAACAACTATAACTTGATGACAGTTTTTAATAATTTTAGACAATCTCGAACTCTTGTGGTGACTGGCTTAAAATTTTAGAACTCCTTAAGATTAGGGTTGACTTTAGTCGGTTGATTCTAATTTATTTTTTTAGGTAATTTTGTTGCGAGCGTCATTTTTAAGCGATATGAATACAGTTTTATTAAGTCTACTTTCTGTTCTGCATGCTTTTTCACTGTTATGACAGCCACTGTGGTAGACTTGAAGATGAAATGTCATTTGTTGTGACATCATGCGTGTCTCTATACTTAAATTTTTGTTCGCTTGTTAAATAAAGTACACCGTTATTTGGACATTCATTGGACTTTTTACGACGTAAAAGGCCCCACAACAGGTTGCTGCTTCCCAACTTTAATCCAGTGCCAGCTGTTGCATCTCTCACGACTCCCATTTCATTTCACTTGTCCCGATACTGAAGGTATATTTTTCATAGTACTTAAAACGGTCGTGCTGGTAGAAATGAAAAAGATGTCTTTACTCAAACTGATGCAGTCATATAGAGTGGTCGATACTGTTGAAATATTTTAGTATTTCAACACTGTTGTAGGATTAGAAGCAGTAATGGATGGAAAATGTAGCTTGACTACAAACTGTTACCTTGACAACGTAATGGAAAGAACACGATTAACGATCATTTATTGTCAAGTTAAACTTCAAACCACGGCAAGTAAATAAATAAAATCTACAACTAGTAAACACAGGTGTACAAAATTGTCGTTGCTTTGTAATTGTTGTGCATTGATTTATTAGACCGTCGGTTGTCAACCATATCACACCATCGTCGTCACTTTTCTCTTTCACCGCAATACCGCCATTACCACCATCATCCTCACTCTCGCCTCAAAGCATATAGGCGCTCACGCACACGCAAGCACGCAGACACTCACTCGCTCACTCAAACTCACTCACTGTTGATGATTGACTTGATGGTATTGATTTTGCGATACACCTGCATTAGGAATAGTTGTGAACAGAACACATTGTAGTTAAAGCAAAGCTTCACGGTGCTCTTCGGATGAGAGTATAAACCGAGGTCTAGTCTGCACGCACGCATATTCCATCGCATGGACTTTAAAGATCCTGACGCTCATGTCCTAGACGGGTGAGTGCCTCTACACAAATACACCTAGCACGCACTAGGTCCCTTCTCCCCATGCCCAGTCGCCAAGGATTGTGCTCTTCGTCTGGCGTCAGACTTGAGTTGTAAATGTACTTGTCAGCGCCTTGAGCTGTTCTTGAATTGGAAAAACGCAATATTATAAATGATAAAATAAATAAATAAAACTTTTAAACGTGCTGTTATAGTATACTCTAGAATCACGACATTATTATAATTGTGTTTTTTTTTTTTATTTATTGTTAATTTCAGTTTTTTTTATTTATTTAATAACACAAAAGTTTTGTCCTATTCTCACTTCAGATTCGTTGCTGAGGATTGTGCTAAACCTCGCACGTATATTACATTTAAATTAAATTAATCTATTCTGCCTTCACCGGTCCTACCGGTAAATAGTAGTGCACATTCGAACTTTAAAAAAAAAAACACTCTCTCGTTTCTTTTCAAGTACAGCGATCATGAACTTTGTCCGTGGATACCTGCACTATACAAGACTACATCGTCATTATCAACACCATAATCATCATCAATATCGCGTTTGAAAATGTCACTGCATTATTATTTGTTAAAGGTATGCCTGACATTTTATGCAATATATAATTCTGGAACATTTTAAATTAATTATTCTTTGTTTTGTGTATCAGTTACCCAATGGGCATCCGATTTGTCATGTTTTATTATTTAGAGCGACCATTATACTGAGCACTGTGTTCCGTCACATGACACGGCGGCTCGGTCACATGATTTTCTATACATCGACAGTATTTTGCCCAACTATTTTGAATACACGTGAGGATTAGTAATGAAAACAGCGCAGACGACTAATTCTTTGTATCATATGACCAGCTATTTTCTCTATCCTATCCACCTGCCTTTTCATCTCCGCAATGAAATATAATTATGCAGCCGTCTCAACACCACAATGTAGCCTAAGGGACACGTCTATCATTCATCGAATTTTTCTTTCTAGTAGGCTAAACCATTATGCAAGTGAGTCAATAGTAGTAAGGCCTATTAGAAAATAAATGTAGTAGTATTACATTTGGGCTTGAGAGTTGGAAGCGCTCAAGTGTTTAGTCAGGTGTAAAAAATCTATTGCTGCTTGTTATTGATACAATTAAAATTGAGATAGATTTCATTGTGATATGTTGGTATTGATGCAAAAATACTACTTTAGTCATAAAACATGTACTCGCTTTATCTGTTATTTCCTTTAATTGGTGATATTAATTGCTGTGCGATTTGTCCGGTACGGTTATTCAATATTTCATCTCAGTTTGGAGGTTTTATTTCTCTGCTTTGTTATTGCGCAAAGCTACTTATTAGGTCTTATCTATAATGGCGTCAGCTTGGTTTGTACACCGAGTACCTCTTGACTAGTTGTGACTGCGTGGTTTGTACACCTAGCACAGTTTGACTATTTATGGCTGTTCGGACAGTTGAAAACCCCAAAGGAGCCCGAAAAGTTGTTTACGTTTAACATCCTCTTTCTGGCTCCTTGCCATCGATGTTCTGTAGCTATTAAAGATGCACAAGGCCCGAGGCGTGTAATTTTATTCAGTCTAAATTGCTTTGTCAAGCCAGTTTGGATTGTACTAAATAGAGAGATCGAATTGTCGGCCGGCTGTCACGATGGATTATTGTCATCACCTTTTCGATTGTCAACAGTGTCGTCCGCATCAAGTTTAATTATTGGCCCTCTGTTAAGGAAATATTATTGTTCGTAATGGGGGAAGAAAAGGTATCACAAGTTAAGCTATTCTGTGTGTGTGTGTGTGTGTGTGTGGTTGTGTGTGTGTGTGGTTGTATGTGTGTTTGTGTGTGTAAAGAGTGAGAGAGAGATAGGGTGGTGTGTAGGTTATGGAATATAAGTTTAGGATTCATTATTAAAATTCAGTGTTAGACGAATTGCTAGCTTGTTACAACACCCCCTTCCCCTCCCCCTCCCCTTTCCCTCCATTGTTAATACAATTTGGCTTCTTTTGTTTCATGTGGTGTTCGTGCTTCATCGAACAGGTAAGCAAAGCATTTATTTATCACTTTAAAAGACACTCATATTTGGAGTCATAACGAAGACCACCACAATCATCATCATCATCAGCAGCAGCAGCCCCTCCACCATTTTTTTTACTGTTGTAAAATTTAGCACCGCTAAGTCGTTGACCCTTTCAACTCCCGCGTGCATGTTTAAGGTATATTATGATAGCTTACGCTTTCGTTTCTCTACATAGCCAGTCCATTTGTGTGATCGGAATAAAATAATAGTTGAAAAAGAGATAATAAAAGGGAGA
Organism: Oncomelania hupensis; assembly: GCA_036898135.1. Taxonomy (NCBI): domain Eukaryota; kingdom Metazoa; phylum Mollusca; class Gastropoda; order Littorinimorpha; family Pomatiopsidae; genus Oncomelania; species Oncomelania hupensis. The sequence continues at coordinate 69,740,605 of CM072511.1, read as the reverse complement.
GAGGAAAGAACGCAGCAGAAGTGAAGATAATAGAAATGTGGAAGACAATAGAAGAAAAGTTGACAAATCGATTTTGTGTCCGTCTTTTCTCGCTTTTTTTGTTAAAAACAATTAAGTCAGCAGTGCTATAATAGCCGCAGCTATTACCTTTTGTACATTAATCGTCACATCCGTATGTAATAAACTTTTGAGTAGTAATCATGATTGTGTCAGGGATTGTAATTGTATGGATGGTTTTAATTGCTGCCAAATTGCTATCTTTAGCCATTCTGGAAAGACTTCTTTAATGATCGTGAATTTACCTCGTTAATTTTAAATTTCATTATATATAAAGGACTCATTATATATAAATATATATATATATATATATATATATATATATATATATATATATATATATATATATATATATATATATAGATATATAGATATAGATATATATAGATATCATATAGTTATAGATAGATAGATAGATAGATAGATAGATAGATAGATAGATAGATAGATAGATAGATAGATAGATAGATAGACAGATAGATAGATAGATAGATAGATAGATAGATAGATAGATAGATAGATAGATAGATAGATAGATAGATAGATAGATAGATAGATAGATAGATAGATAGATAGATAGATAGATAGATAGATAGATAGATAGATAGATAGATAGATAGATAGATTAGATAGATTAGATAGAGAGAGAGAGAGAGAGACAGACAGACAGACAGACAGACACACAGACAGATAGATAGATAGATCTGACCACCCTTACTGAATCGCTTTCTCTGGCCACGTCATCAACCCATGCACATTATCATTATTTTTACTATTTGCGTCTGTGTTAGTATGGGTTCTAGTGTTATACGTTTGTTCTTGCGCTTGACACTTCTTTCCCCACTATAATTTCTCCATATCGCGAATATTAATTAATATAACAATTATTTTTTGTAACCGATTTCTTGCTAGCTGAAAAAAGCTCAGAACACAAAAACCGTGTATGTGACGGGCATTACCCGGTGGTGTTTGTCTTGATGTGAAGCGCTCGATAAGTTGTTCGCACTTGATGCTGTTCTATACTTTCCTCTTAGCCATGTTCCTTCGTTTGACTATTGTACTTACATACCACCTGCCAGCTTCTTGAGTTTTGCTGTTAACATCTGCGTAATATTGTTCCCTCTATTAAGTCCTTCATTCTCTTAAAGGGCCACATTATTAAAGATGTTTGTGTTTTGGTCACAATAAAATAATATGTAATGGACAACCGTTACTCAAACCGCCTGAATATTAGGCGTCTCTTCGTTTTGTAAACAAATAACTGTGCCCACTGTACGTACTCGCCGCAGTGTTACTTTTAGAATCAGCCTTGGTAAATGTTCATAGGCATATAAACAAATGAATATATTAATTGATATTAAACCGTACTTGTGGAAGAAAACGCTTTGTGGAGAGGAGGAGAGGGAGAGGGGGTATACACTGGAATAAAAAAAAAATTAAAAATATCTGTGATGTTCAAATATATGATCTTGGGGACCTTTAAATAATTGTTTCTGTTGAACTGGGAAATTAATTTCTACGAAATTCTAAAAAACTTTTAATCTGGTGTGTTTTAACTTCTTCATAACCTCTACTTGTCTTTCTTCTACGACAGTAATATTTTGACAGAAGTGAAAATGCCTCGCTATAGCGAGCAGCAGTATACTCCATTAGAACTAAACAGTTTGCTTTTGGCTCAGTGGCTTCTCTACTCGTCTTTGGTCTGTATGTCTTTTTTAAAATAGTTTTTCATGTAATCAATGTTGGTATATGATTGAAGATAGAAAAGCCCATGTTCTAGAGGGGCAAGTGCTTGCTAAACAAATATACCCAGCAAGCACTAGTTCCCTTTTCCCCTGTCCCCGATCGCCTAGGATTGTGCTCAGTTATCTGGGCGTTAGATGCGCCCAAAGGCTGCAAGTTGGCGCCTCAGGCGGTTTGAGTTAGATCCTGCGCTCTTGATCTGAAAAAGCGCTGTGTAAGATGAACACAAACATTCCACATTCACACACACAAATGCGCGCACGCACACACACACACGCGCGCATAGACACTACACACACGCGCGTACGGACACACCAACGCGCACACACACACACCATACACACACACACACACACTCCCGAGCGCGCGCCATCGCGCTTGCGCACGGACACACCAACAAGTCTTCATTTGTCAACAGGAGGATTCTAAAGGATATATTTTCAAAGCGATTAAATTCTGTATCTGTATCCAGCACACTGTTGAATTTTCCTTCAGGCAAGCAAGCGTGTCTTCTTGGCTAGCTTTGCGTTGCGATTATGTTTTCTCTCTCCTTTTTGCATTGCGATGAATGGAGTGCCTGCAGCTTTCTCCTTGCTGAATTGAGAATAGAGAAAGGAAAATTGTGTGACCGTCAGCTTAGTTTGTGTGCATTGTATCGCCTGCCCGTGACGCGGAGGATTGTATTGTATTATTGTATTGTATTGGACTGCGCCGATTTCTGCTGCGAGATCGATGCCGTGCTTTACAGTCGATCACAGTCTGGTTGGTGCATGTAGGGTACGTTCTGCTATGTGCACACAATTTGTAGGCCTGCACTGGTCGAACCTAATCTCTTACTACTAGCATACAGGCAATATGTTTATGTTGTCTGCAGCGCCATTACTGCGTCTTTATTTTTTTACCCAAGATACAACACAGCTAGTCACTTTATCCACTTTCAACACAGAACATCTGAGATTCCACGCTATAATAAGAAAATATTAACAATTTGTTATAAAATCTATATACCAAAATGTTATGAGCTTTGTAATTGTAGGCCTCTCCTCGCCGCTTTTATAAGATTTATCGGTTACGATCAATGTTTTTTTTTTTTTTTTTCAATTTGGTATTTAAATATTTGGGGGACTGTTTAGTGAGGAATAATGAATCCGTATTGACCATGTAGGCTTTTCGTTCCATTCGGACATTCAAACTGCTTTATTTTTTAAGTTTCAATGCTGAAATGCAGTATTGGATTAATTCATTCGTTTTTATTCAATCTCGTCAAAGAAATGACTTCTCAATCAGATTTAAACTCTTAAGATATATGTGAAAGTAATTGTCGCATGAGAGTTGGAATTACTGGTTCATTTGTGCCAATTTATTACACACGGATCGATTTGGGTTGTTTAGCCATCATTCATTGATGTGTCGGTACTTTTTGGAGCCTTACGCCCTTGCAAGATAGAAGAAATCCTTTGAACTGAGGTTAGTAATAGCCGCAGTAACAGAACTAGTTACAGTAGGGTAGTAATGAGGGGACCTATGAATGAAACCGGTCTATTTTACTTCGAAAATATGTCATAGTTCGGAACTGTAGTTCGGTACTACGTATTCTTATAGTCCGGTATGCACCATCTCAGTCTCAAACTAAATGTTGATAGTACCGAACTATCCTTTCAAATCCTCAAAGAGAGGCTCCGCCACGTCAAGACTGACTATTAGGCAGGTCTGACGTACCGCACTTGGACCCTCCCCTCTTATTTCAGAGCAGTACGAGGTCACACTGCGTAACAGAGACGGCCGAGTTGTACTTCGCCTTGGTGGAGAGGCGACGTAAGCATCGTCCGTTTCTGCCATTTCAAAAAGGGGGTGTCGCGGCAGACAATTACTTCTCATAACTTTTGGTCATAATTAAAACTTTCCAGTGGATGCTGTTTTGTCGCTAAAAACGCGATTTTGATGCAGTGCAGCCATATCGTTTTCGTCTTTAGTCCGCTACTCCCGATCGGAGGACTAAAATCGGGGTTGTTTAGTCAGTATTTTAGGACGGAACTTTTCGTAGGCCACTTTCTTGAATACCGGACTATAAGGCTAATAGAACCGAACTAGGCAATAGGACGGAACTAAGCGTTTAGTCCTTTTTCATGCACAAATCCCCAGAATACTGTAACGGATATGACTTTCTTCGACAAACTGGGCCTATAAAGTTTGATAATCATATGCATGAAGGACTTCAAAGCAGAAGGGGAAATATAGGTTGTTGGAAGTTATCGAGATGTTTTCATATTACAAGTTGACGAAGACGGCAGTATGTTGGTATTTGACGAGTAGACGATGACCACTTGCTATAGCTTTACGAAGAAAAAAAAAAGGGGGGCAAGCTGGAAGTTGACGAGAGGAGATTGGAGCAAGAGTCGTTTAAAGTTGTCCAGGAAGTAGAGAGTAGGCAGAAGAGGCTGTCGGGACTTAAGGCAAATGTGGTATTGAACCTCTAATTTCAATATGGAGAGCTGTGGAGGCTGAGGACGTGACCAGCAGCCCCAATCAGCAGCTCCTGTCCCTTCTAGCTAGTTCTTCTACTGTCATGGGAGCTGGTGGATGCTCTTTCTCTTCTATCAAGCCTTTGGTTATCTACTGAATGTAGTATCGTGTGGTGAGCTCTATATTCTTCCTGGCCTTTTCCACTTGTTTGGTTGTCAACACCGTTCTACTTTAGCATCATCACAAACCAATTTTGATTTTCCACTATCCTGTTTACTTTGTAGGCTTTCGAGTGTGTTGGACTTTAAAACATACACACAAACGCACACACACACACACACACAAACACATAAACACACATATAATTAAAAGCTTCGTTCTCCCCATTTATATTTTCCTCTCAATCTATGATTTTGTGTGTTCGATCTTAATTTGCAAGAACGTGGTTTTGCCGTTGCTTATAGACGGGTGTGTGTTGCGGTTTTGTTTTTACCAATAAGTTTCATTTTTAAACATCCCCCTTTTCTCTCCAATCCATATATTTTACTTTAAAACGCGATTTGTGAGTTTTGGTCTTATGTCCAGTTTGATGGTTTTTGTCGTAGTCATAATTACTTGTTTTGTTACTTTTTTTAGCGCAGCCAATAATTTTAATCCTTTTTTTTTTTAAATTGAGTCCGTTCTTACCTTTTCTTTTTTATCTGCTGGTATGGAAGTTTGTGCGTAAAAAACAAAAGTGTGCTGGATCGAGTGGTGAATGTCTGTGGGAAGGTTGTGGGAGTGAAACAAGAGAGTCTGCAGGTGGAGTAAGAAAGGCGTGTTGTGCGGAAAGCCAGTTGCATTGTGCTGGATAGCACTCATGTGCTTGCGCACCACTTCCAGCTCCTGCTTTCTGGAAGGCGCTACCGAACACCAAGGGTCAGAACTTTCGGAACGAAAAAAAGTTTTATCCCAAAGGCTGTCTCATTACTTAATAAATGACATGTGTGTGTGTGTGTGTGTGTGTGTGTGTGTGTGTGTGTGTGTGTGTGTGTGTGACAAGAGCCCCGTTTCCACTGCCTTTAGGATTTGGCTTGTTTAGTCAGTGTAGGCTTAGAAGGTTACTGTTAGTCTAAAGCAGACGACAGAAGTGATCATGCGTAACACGGTTGTAGCTTGATGGAAGCACAGTTAGTGACATCATCCCAGCCTACAGTCGAGCTTCGAATTTTACATCCACTTAGATTTTTCATCCAATGAGAACACAGCTAGGTTAGATAGAACCGGTTCTGGGTGATTCAAGCAAAGAGTCAGTCTTCGTTGAAAAGCTGAGCAGTACACTCAAGCAGAAATCTCTCTCCTGAGAAGATTAGACAGCAGTACTTGTTGAATATTCGAATTCAATCAAGTAGCCACGGCCTGACATTGTCAAACAGACGAGCAGGCGTTATATCGTGAGCCCAACTCAGCAAAAGACAAAACCAAGTCGACGCTTAAAGTTGGCTGCCGAGGCATCTCCAGTATTGTGCAAAGATAGCCCAACCGACGAACCACAAAGTCAAAGACTCCATGACAACGCAAATTGTCCCAGAAGCGACCTCAACGCAGCGCTTCAACCACGCAGTTAAGTGCCACAAGAAACGGTGCACTAAAACTCTGTATAAACAGGACCACAGTAGTCCACTCTTCAAGAACTCTGACCATTAAGGCAGAAAGTATCCAGTGCCCTATGATGAAAAAGTAGCTTCCTAGATCATCAGCGAGCGAACTATTTGCATTGACAATTGAACTTTTAAGTTAGTTTCGTACTTCGAATATCGTGTCTAGAGTAGAAGAAATAAATGTGTGATTTTTACTGTTATCAAGTGGCTGGACTACATATGATTCATAGCCGTGTGAAAGCTAGTGTGACAGTGATCTTTTACCATTTTTCTATCTATCTCTGTACCCCAGCCTAAACACAGACCGAGCTAAACAAATAAATATATTAAGTGAAGTCATAGGGAGATAACTAGCTATTCCCATAGACTAAGACGAGGAGGTAATAGCAGTCCATTGTGCAGAGCCCAGCCACAATAAAAACCCCGTCACAGTGTGTGTTTGTGTGTGAGTGTGTGTGTTTTATTTGTCCAAAATAATTTCATGTAACATTTCTGTCGTTTAATGTTAGCATGCGTAAGTGTAATTATATTAATATGTGACAGTTTTATCCTTATCATTATCATTGTTGTTGATACTATTATTGTGATGTTTATTCCTTGTTGATTGTAATTGTACACCACAATGTAATTTCTTGTAAAAGATAATAAAGTTGTCTTATCTTATCTTATTTTAATTTTGCTCCATCTTCACCGCCTTCCAAAATTTCAACGTCACATTCAAGCCTCTTTCCTCTCTCTGTCTTTCCATATTGCTGAACGCCTTCAGCGGTGTAGGCTTCCGTTTGTGTCCGAGTATTTGTTCCCTCACGCAACATTGTCAATTATTTATAACTGATTTCCCACGGGCCCTTTGATTTATGCGAGGCACAAGGGCTGGGTGATGCGAGGAAGGGTAAGGAGGGAATATGCTTCTCCGGTGCTGCTGTGACTCCAGGGAGAAAGCTGTATTTCGAAATTCAGGAAAACTTGAATCCTCGCTGCTGCAACCATTGCAACTATATTTATTGTAGAATGTCGGAGCTCATGCCATGGCGAAATGAAAACTCATAGTTTAAATTCTAATGCCTTTTCACCTTTCCTTTCCTTTTTTGTGGTATGCATATGATTGTTACTAGCAGTGCCCTTGAAACTCTTTGTCAATGAATAGCTCTTGCCTACAGTATCGAATATGTTAATTTATTGAGTTCGTCATGGTGGTATAAAAATCTTCTGCCGGTATTTTCGGAATCATTGTGTTGTGCGCTAGTCTCTCTGAAGGACTGCAGAGTGACAGTCCCATCGGAATTGACACGTAGCGCTAGACTGAAATAGCGTAAAATGAACAATAACATAAAATAATGTGTTCCCAAAAACCGGAATCAGAATTAGCGGTAAACTCTTCGAGTTTCATAGGGAATCAAAAGATAGGAATCACTTTAGCTCGGCTCTAAAAAAAAACCGCCCCAAAACAAAAAAAAATGTTTGGTTCTTTGGAACTTTGTTTGGTTGTTGTTGTTGTTTTTTTAAAGGGGGGCGGGTGGTGTAGAGAGGGGTGCGGGGTGTAGAGAGGGGTGGATGGAGTGGTAGATTTGGCCTTTTATTAAACAAACAATGAAATAACAAATATCAAATTAGGCTTCTAGCCCAGGATAGCCGTGTAGCCAGACAAGGGGACAAGGTGGGAGGATAGGGATGCAAGATAGATGCATAAGTCGGCAAGAACGGCACTATGGTGCTATAAAATAAATATACAAAGACGGTAGCATTTAACTACGAGCAATAACATATAGGCTACTGAATGAAGACGGCAAAGGTACCGTGGATTCATATGAAAGTAAACAAAGTTCAGTTATTTGTGACAGTGCATACCTCGAAAATATGCACTCAATATAAGGGGGGAAAAAAAAGTAATAAATACAAGCGCATAAAGATGCAAGATAGAACAAAATCAACAGTCATCATTAAACTGAGTGTGGTAGTAGCGGTCGTCATTTTGGTGTGTCCGGGTTGCATAGGAACGTCATGCTCCCAGGGACCGATCGCTAGTGTCGGGTGTCGAAGTCTATTCCGCTGACCCTGTTCCGTGTCACAACAGGCTCTTTTTTTCTTTTTTCTTTTTTTAATATTTTACGTCCCGGACACATGGCGTATAGGGGAACACAACTGGCTCTGCTACTGTTGCGTGCTTTATATTCTCATCTGTAGTGTAGCACACGCCACACTGGAATAATGATGATTAATGATGATGGTAGTGGTGATGATGGCATGATTCGCCTGAGTGCTTCACAATCATTGATGGTGGTGAACGTAGTGGAATTAATGATGATGAGGATGATTTTAAAATAAAAAAAAGCCAAATATAGTGTATTACCCAATGAATTGAAAATACAAAATGTTTTGTTTATGGTGATATGATAAAACTCGTGTCACTCTACAACATACAATGTGGTCCTGATTCGGCTCTTGTCAGTCCGCTGGACCCTATAAGCACTAAGTATCTATATATGACATACAATCATCCTATCACAGAGCATTAAATGACATTACAATAATCTAGAACACTGTTTTAATGATGGCTGTTGTGAACATTAACGTCTCTTGGAATTGTTTTGTCTGCCGTAATAATTGTTAAAGTGGATGACGAATACATAATTAAGTTTGTTGTTTTTACTCCACCTGCACACTTCCATTATCTTTTACTTCCTTTTACACACGTTTGTTTTGGTGCAAGTCAAACTGGTAAGACGAGGAAAAAAGAAGGAAGGGGGAAAAAAGGGGAAGAGAGAGAGAGAGAGAGAGAGAGAGAGAGAGAGAGAGAGAGAGAGAGAGAGAGAGAGAGAGAGAGAGAGAGAGAAAGAGAGAGCGAGCGTTAATAGTTCATGTTCTCTAGGTGACGTGGCTTCTTGACTTTAGTACAGCAAACGATGTTGAAGTTAATGTGGCTTGCTGATGTCGTGTGACCCTGGGTTGGTAACGCCTTGCGTGTGATCTATGGCCTAGATCGTAGAGGCAGGGTTGGCGTTACTCACCTAATTAAACTTTTTCTCCTCTGCTGTGAAACAGGCGCCATGTACACAGAGTGTATGGGACCATCGGAGCGAGTCCTTCCCTTGCCACCGCTTTCATACTAGATCCATATACGCTCCCCGTACAATAGACATATGATTGTCTATTTTCAGAATAGTTTTGAAACTTCGTCGCGTCGCGCAAAGCACGCAACTTTCATCTACGAATATGTGCATCTCAAAACATGTCTTGCGGCATTGTCTGTTAAAGATCTCTGCAATGTCGAATTTCGTGTTTAGATCAGTTTTGATTGAAACAAGTTCAGTGTTCAGTTTAGCATTGACTTAAATAGCATTAATAATAATAATCATCATCTTCATCTTCATCGTCATCTTCATCATTATTTTCCTTCCTAAACCAAGTTAAGATCACGCTTTTATTGATATTATTTTATTTAATCTTTTATGTTGTCACCACTTATTTCTATTATAAAGTTGAGGTCTTCCATTTCCTGATCGCTTATACTCATTGTCTGGCGCCGTTGTCTGGAAATAGGACTTTGGCCATCAAAGCCATTTTACTTTACAGTGCCATGTCGTGTTCTGCCTTCATCATGTATGATTGCCCTACCTTCATTTTCGGGGTACCGGGTGGGTGCAGCTAAACTGCTTTACTGGCTGTGATAGCTTTGATGAGCTAATAAAACTTGCTCATTTGTTCTAGAGTGTAAGAGTGCTATACTTAAGGTAAATATTAAATCTGCTTCGTAGTTCTAGAATCCTTGGAGGGCCAGTGTATCAAGAATGTTTTATTTTTTGTGACAGTGAGTTTCATGAAAAGCCACAAGAATTTAAATACATCAGTCCTTCATTCAACTATTGATCTCAATCTCCCCATTGAACTATTAACAAAAACAAACCTAAAAGAACATTCAGAGATAAATTATGATATAGTTCATATAACTGACGTTTTTGCGGTCATGCCAAGGTCATGGTCATCCCGGGGTCAAGGTCATTCATTGCAAGGTCACTGCTGATTTTTGACATAATAGAAAGAACTTTTATGTTTTGTGGAGGAGGAGGTCTACGTTGTTTCAAGATCAAAGTCAATATTATTTTGTGTTTTAAAGCACCAGTTGTGCTTCATAAAAAAAAAAATAAAAAAATCCCTACTCATTTTCATGTATAAGATTGTGAACAAGTTCTTCAAGTTGCATATGAGTCATATGGACTTCGCTCTTCTGGTTATGTTTTCTTTGAATTGATTTTTTTTTAGACTCGAGATCTTTAACATTCTCCGTTTATTTATGGTTCGTAGTGGAAGAAGTGAACAATGGGTGGAGGTCACCAATGTTTTTAGAGTTACATAGTGGCGCTGGGTCCTTTAACACACAATGCATAGCTCTTCAAATATTTAGGAGTCATTGTATCAGACAATGGGTCCCGACAGGAAGTCTTCTCCAGGATCGCACAAACAACTGCTGCCCTGACAAGGTTGAAACCCATATGGAAAGACAGGACCAGCAGTCTACATTCCAAGGTAAGGCTGCTGCGCTCCCTTGTCATCTCCATCTTCCTATACCTTGCGACACATGGATCTTCACAGCAGATCTACAAAGAAGAATACAAAGCATTGGAGATGATGTGCTACAGAAGACTTCTGGGCATTTCCTATACCCAGCTCATCACCAGCAATGAAGTCCGAAAGACTATCACACAAGCCATTGGACAACACGATTACATGTTCACAGTGGCGAAGAAACGGAAACTCCGATAGTATGGCCACGTCACCAGAGCATCAGACCTTGCAAAAACCATCCTGCAAGGCACGGTGCAAAAAGGCAGAAGAAGAGAGACAGAAAAAGAGTTGGGAGGACAACAGTCAAGAATGCACTGGCTTGACACTGAGCGAAGCCATTAGGGTTGCTGAGGACAGAGAAAGATGGAGTACGCTGTTAAACTATCATCTGTGGTGCCCCAACGACCTCCCGAGTTACGGGATAGAATAGGGTAGATAGTGGCGCTATAATCTCGGTTCTGCAAGTGCTGGGGTAAAACGCAGGTCAACACCTTCCTGCTGCTATATTCCAATCATTCTCAGCAACCCCGTGTATATTTTTTAATTTTGTTTATTGTGCTCGGTTGTCGTCGTTGCTGCTGCTGTAAAATTCCCCTCTTTTTCCAGTACGAGTATTAGAGAGGGCATGCTGTTTGTGTGTGTTTATGTGCGTGCGTGTATGTGTGAAGGTCTATGAAAGTTTGGTAAAAACTGGGTTCCATTTTCCAAGCCCTGGAAGGTCTTTTAAAGTATCTGTGGTTTGTGAAAGTTTGTTAATTTTGACTGAGTGCACAATCTCTGCTCCTCGGATTCACACAAAACAAGCAAGTATGACAAGACATATTTGGATGAGAGAGTGGAGTTGAATTGAATTATCTTCAATTTTTTTTTTTAATCTGAGGAGAGACGATCAGTGTACTTTCGTTTTCTCACGGTTTCTCTTTCAAAACTACGGAAAATAGTTTTTTCCCATGCCGAAGGAAGCAAAAGTCGGTTGCAGTTTTAATGATTTGTGGTAAATTTCAGCAATCCAATCCGGGTTTATTAGTCTTGGAAAATTGTTATATGGTCTTGAAAGTTTGGTAATTTTGGGATGATTTTAGAGTATGAATCTCGTTTTAAACCGCCTTTTCCCCTCTTGGCATTGGCGTTAAAGATTAAAAGTGCGTGCGATCTGTGTATCTTATATTGTGTAGAGAAAAACCTGCTTAACTCCTTCTTCACAGTGTAGATTTTAACTTGCATTGTACGTATTCTTTGGCGAGTGTAAAGGTTTCGTCTTTGCGGACAATAAACAAAAGTAATATTCCTGCAGTCGGCAATAGCGTCTTCTGCATTAAATATTACCAAACCTACTTCTGTAGTGTTTCAAGGTAGCAAAGCAGCGAGAGGGAGATATCCATTGGGGGGTGATATTTCAATTGATCGCGCCTCAATCCTCACTACACCAACCCTCAGATTAGTTAGTTAATCAGTCAGTCAGTCAGTCAGTCAGTCAGTCATTGTTTATAGGGTCCAGCGGACTGCAAAGAGCCGAATCGGGACAACCAACAGATGCCGGTAAATGTTGACGGGTGGGAGAGGGGGGTTTTGGGAGGAGGGGGATGAGGGGCGTGTGGGCCAAAATCGGAGAAACAAAGCCAGAAAGAAAAAGGAAGAGGTACACTGCGCTAGACATTATCCTCCTCCTCCTGAATGAACTCCATTCCCAAGATTTGTGGTCTTTCCTCTCTTTAGTTTGTTATGTAATCTCCATTCTTCAGTACACTGTATTTTGGCAAAATAAGGCAGTCCGACCTATGCGCATATGCTGTGCAGATACCACGAGATTGATAACAAAAATGAACGATATAATTATTTACGCTAGTGCAATCTTGCATACTACTTATTATTATTATTATTATTATTATTATTATTATTATTATTATTATTATTATTATTATTATTATTATTATTAAGGTAACTAGCTTCATGCACAAATTTGTGATCTTTTCTTCATGTTTTTTCTTCCGCCGCTTCTAAATACTGATTATTATTCCTTTCACTTTGATGTTTTTCTGTTGCTCGTCTTCTTTTAATGCGTCCCCCTCTGTTGTTCTCTTCTTTATCTACCCCTGTAACGTCCTTCCATCAGCAGTAATCCTCTTCACTTTTTGGAATGGGGCGTACGTACATCTTGTTGCAATTGTAGCGTTTCCTGGTACAGACTACGTTGGAGGGCTTGGATGGTATAGCTTGTAATGTTAATAAGTCACATTTTGTTGCTGTGTATCTAAACCTAATTTTGGAACCTGACTCTCGATCCGATCTGTCGCCTGAGAGTCTGCAAGACCTGGGGATATATGTATTATTCTTCGTCTGTCTCTGTTCCTGCTTCTTAGCCTTCCATTATTAAACCACCGCACCAGGGCTTGAGATGTGACATCGTCAAAGTTCCTAGTATCTTATTTGGGCTGTGAGCATTCTGATTGGTCGAAGCATTACAAAATTCGACGCATGCGCACAGTGCTATCGTATTCTTAGTAAGGGTTAGGGTTAGGGTTGCGACACCTAAGAACATCGTGAAAAAGCCGGCCAGACTCGACCTGGCGCATGCGCAAAATCGCCCGGGTAAAGTAAGAAACCCGGAACTTTAACGATGTTACAGAGGTCGTTGTTTGTAGATTATAGTCACACGACACTTTCGCATATAGGTGACTACTGGACCGATTTATACTGACACCAGCGGGCCAGTTGTTGGTAAAGGAGAAAAAAATATGATCACACGTTGACCAATCCGGGATTCGAACCAGCGACCTTTCGGTTACTAGCAAGACGCTCTTACCAACTGAGCTACCCGGCCCCTGTTACAGAGGTCTTACACCCACTGTGTTTTGTTGTCATCTCTGTCACGTATCCTTCGATGGGATTTCCGCCGCTCACATTGTGGTCAACATGATTCTCTCTTTTTCGCCTTCGCTTAAATGATAATATAGTACTATTTTTTTATTATTTTGTTAGTGTGTTTGTCTTTGTGCTCAACACCGAAATTATCTAATGCTACTACTACTACTGCTGTTACTACTGTATTACTACTACTTCTACTAAAATTACTACTACTACTACTACTACTACTACTACTACTACTACTACTACTACTACTACTACTACTACTACTACTACTACCTTTCTTGAAGTTGTCTTCAGGAAACGTTTTCTGGCGCCTCCCTCACTCCTTTTTACATCCAAACCCCCATCTGAGTTTGTGGTAGAGTTGTCTATGGGTGACAGCCGGACGTGTGATCTCGGGATGGAATCGTCACCGACCTAGACCAGGCAGGATCGGGTGGAGGGAGGTATGAGGAGAGTGAAAGAGAGGCGAAGAGGAGGGGAGAGAGAGGGTAGGGAATGTAGAAAGTGACCGGGTAGGAAATAAGCCTGAACAGCAGCAATCGGCTCGGACTACAGAAATGGACTGTGTTGCGGTGGGAACTTTGTACAGGAGTAATAGGATCAATGGGGAGGGGTAGGAGAGGGGAGAGAGAGAGAGCTAGATTGTATACCAGCAATCGATACAGACAGAATAAACAGATCGCACAGGCATGAACCCCTGTTTCAGTATCTGTCGGTCCACTTGTCTACGCGCTCTGAAGGCGTTCGTCTTCAACTCGGTCGCCGGTAGATTCACTCATTAATTTTATCTTGCTTTCTTTTATTTAATACTACTCGAGTAGAATACTGGCCTTGGAACTGGTGGTGACGAAGCTAATTTTACAATATCTTACATTTCGACGCTAATTTTGTTGGCTGGAATGCTACTATTGTGATCTACAAGTTTTCACTGTCGTTCATTGTTAAACGATTAAATCAACCCTGCTTTGTTTTCTCTTTAGTTTAACACTTGCCCCCAAAGTACGCAGCCTCCTGGGTTCCTTGGACGCAAGAACTAACGAAGATTTATTACTGTTTAACTCTGTTTCCCCGTTTGTCTCATTCTTTTTACTTAACAGTCATGTTCAGGTTGTATTTTTGTTTTGTTTGAGACTTTTTAGCATTTTGTCCAAGTTAGTGTCGTTGATCTCCTGGCACGATTTTTACGTTTGATCCTTTCATCCAGTGTCTGTTTAATTTCAAACCTGAAACATTCATTCCACAAATCGAATTTTGTAAGGATTACATCTGTCTTCATGGGGTTTTCTAAACTAAGGTTATCCGCGTTTTTTGGTCTGTGTAGATCTGTGGTTTTTGCCGTCTTGAGCAGACTCTACTCTCTCAGCAGTGACGAAGTGTCTGGAGCGAACTATTTCAGCCTCAAGCATAAATGAATAAACAATTGAATCAAACTCTTCTAAGCCCCTGCATAAATTGACAGATCAATGAATCCACTGAGACACAAGTTTGTGGAAGAACCGGCCTTAAGCTAAAGATAGAGAAGGCGGAAGAAGGCGGTATACCGGTCATGGGTTGGTGTCTCAGTAGTGAAAATGGAAGGTTTTGTTCGAAGTCGCCCGGTACGGCTGTCGCAGCTTATTGTCTTTAATGAAACGATTTTGATATATGCCCTCTTTTTATTTTCCAAGTCGATTGTCATCCCTCGGCTCCACCAAGCCAGACGCACATTGAAATTTTACTATCGCGCACACCTCCTTCAACCCATCTTACCAAAGCCCAAACCCTCTTCCCAAAACCTGGCGCGTTGTGAGAGAGAGAGAGAGAGAGAGAGAGAGAGAGAGAGAGAGAGAGAGAGAGAGAGAGAGAGAGAGAGAGAGAGAGAGAGAGAGAGAGAGAGAGAGAGAGAGAGAGAGAGAGAGAGAGAGAGAGAGAGAGAGAGAGAGAGAGAGAGAGAGAGAGAGAGAGAGAGAGAGAGAGAGAGAGAGAGAGAGAGAGAGAGAGAGAGAGAGAGAGAGAGAGAGAGAGAGAGAGAGAGAGAGAGAGAGAGAGAGAGAGAGAGAGAGAGAGAGAGAGAGAGAGAGAGAGAGAGAGAGAGAGAGAGAGAGAGAGAGAGAGAGAGAGAGAGAGAGAGAGAGAGAGAGAGAGAGAGAGAGAGAGAGAGAGAGAGAGAGAGAGAGAGAGAGAGAGAGAGAGAGGAATAGGGGGAGGACAGACGCCCAATCTCTAGCATCTCTTTCCAAATCGGATTTAGTGTTTTACGTGACGGGAGACTGGCTGAGGAGGTATCTTTTGGCCTTTCTCTTTTTCTACCCATGCTGTTGCGTCCTGTTTTCTGGGGAAAAGAAAAACCGACTTCCGTGTTTTAGTGAAAAAGAAGGAAAGGAAAAGAGTGTTGGGTTGCGAGTTCGAACTCCTTCCCCCCCCCCCCCTCGCCCTCCCTCCTTCTTTCGAGGCAGATTCAGATTGATAGGATTAGAGACATAGAAGGTTGACGACAGTGTTGGTTTGAGAAGAGCGCGGGAGTGTAGTGGCTGGCGTGCAAATGATTTGAAATCTGCAGCGAGAAGAAAGAACTGGGTACACATTGAATTAGGAAGAGAGAAGAATGGAGTTGAACGAGAGAACATCTGGGAGAAAGCTTATAAAGTCGATGTAGATGACAGGGTAATAGAGATGGTGGGCTTCCAGCCTGCTTGGCAGTTTAAAGAGAAGCTTGCAAGACAATCGGGTGAGCCCATTGATGTTTGGAGGAGTGTTTAAAGGAGAGGGTTTGTGGCGGCCGCCAGAAACCCTAAGTCGCCATAATGGAGTAGGACCCGATTCGAGAGCGGACAGCTTTCCTTTTTACCCTCGTGCTGCCAAGGTTTAGCGATTTATCCGGCAGATTCAATCGATTCCTCCTTATTTGGTCGATTCTTCCTCTTCCACAAGTCATTGCAAGAGACTATTATGCATCCACTTACCCACGTGCCCTGAAGTCTTTCCTTTTTTTGCAAAGTTTTATTTTGAACACTAGATATTTCGTAGACCATTTTGAACTTCTGTACAATCATCATCATAATTCTCTCTTGTCCAAACACTTTGTTTTACACCTGACTCTTGAAAATCCAATTCTTCGTAGTTTTAGTTGACATCGTTTCCAGACAACCCTGACTGTGGTGTTTGTTACTTTTTCTTTCGTCGTACTGGTTTGAAGAGCGTCCTCATCCTCGTCATTGTTCACCTCGCCATTTCAGTTTATGGGTGTCCTTATCTTTTTCTTTGTGTCTCTGTGTTTGTGGACAGTAGATCAGAGCTGATTAGTAACAATCCTCCCTCCGGTATGCGAGCCCAGGACTATGCGTTACAGGAAGGGGGATTAGTTGACTTGACCCCCGGATTTGATGTGATTTTTTCGCGCTGTCTGAGAGCGCCCTGATTCCGGATGCTCCAATCCGACCTCTACCCTGATACCTCTCCATCATTCCTCATCTTTCTATCTCGTCCTCCTACTGTCCCTGGTTTTGACTTTTCTTTTTCGCTGTATTAATTAAGTTGATTTATGTTCTGTTCTGCTTCATAGCCACGGATTTGACTTTTTACAAAAATATATTGTTTACTGTTGAAGGTTTATAACCTCTTTGGACAGTTAAAGCAACAAGTCTTCGTTTCTCAATCTTGTATTTATTTTCTAGTTCCAGTCTTTATAAATTTCACCCCCTTTTATTCAGGCTGACACGGTAAAAGATTCAGGCCGAACGGTACAAGATATAAAAACCGTAGAAAGTGTGTAAACGGTTAGTAAGTTTGTAACGTCTGAAGTTAACATCAGAGTACGAGGCCAAGAGATGTGCATGTGGGGTTTTTAAAATGTTAATTGTCATGACTTAGCCGGTAAACCAGTGGCTGCCAACTAGATTTTGATATTGAGATTGTTGATATTGAAAAGGTAAATTTAAGATTAAGAATCGTTTGACGATAAAATATATTCTTTCGAGAGGATGGGGTGGGAGGAGGAAAGAGAAAGGATCGCTCGGGACGGGTTGTGTTTTGTTTAAATATTACAGTGTAAGATTACAAATATGTGCCGATGGCCTGTGTGATCAAAGTTGTGATTTGCAGGATGGTGTCAGAATTTAACAAGTTTACATTTACGGAATTGGAAAATTGCATATATTTTGAGAGCCATATTCGAGAATATCTTATGCATAAAGCTATTACTTTACTTTATTGGTATCCATGAAGGCAATGGTAATGGGTTTGTTCAGTGCCGAGTTTGGAAAAGATAGATCTTCACGGCTAGTGGAAATGGACTCCCAGAGGCAAAACGGCCTTTTTCTCCCGTTACTCAACATGTCGGAACGCATTAGTCTTGGGCCGTGTTTCCCTGGTTAGGTCTATGATGTGTACGGCTTTCCTCCACAAGGGACGCCTGTTTTCTATTCACCCTCTACAACCTGTTGTCTTGCTTACATGTCTATCTATGGACACTGTTTATGTAGGGAAGAAATGAGCACAATAACGAAGTGCAGATACGGCTAGGCTGTGCGTTCTAGTTTCCTCTCCGGGGATGTGGCTAAAAGGATTAGTATTAATAATGCGGCCAGTATTAGCTACGTCTGCCAGCCAGGGCGCATTGGCCCTGCAGTCCCTTGTGTCTGGTAAAGTCTCCTGCTCTATCAAATGTGAAGTTGCAGCACAAAGTTATGGCCAATGTTTGTGGTCATTGGCTGAATTCGGGTTGACAACACTGATCAGGCAAGGCACGCCATCGCTGCTGAGCCGATCCTCTTCAACGTTAAAGGCGATTTCTTGACTCTGCTGGCGTTTCTTGAAAATTTTGAAAGGTTGTATCGGAACTCACCGGTGGCTTTTTTTTTTTTTTTTTTTGGGGGGGGGGGGGGGGGTGTTGCCGTTTCTGTATAGTACTCGAGTCATTGGTAAAACAGGCGGTACGGTTTAAGGACACGGAGCACTACATAAGTCGATGTAGGAGAGATTGACAGGTATGTTTTGAATTACGACGTCTTTACCTCCCAATGTCAAAACTGATGTGTTGATAGGGCCAGTAAAGTTATGTTCTTTGTTATCGTTATATTGGTGCAGTCGTTTCAGGCGATGCTGGAATAGGAAGCGGGCTGCTTGCTAGGGCTATTCTCTCAAAAGCTTGCGTGGTGCTTCGCGTGCTGCGGAGCCATTGTTGTCGGGGCTTTATTTCGGTCGTCGCCATGGTAAAGCTGGCGTCAGCGTGCGGCACGGTTGCCGTGAAACGTTGCCGGGAAGAGCCGGTCATAAGGGACACTTATGGCGTCGTTGTCTACTGCTGCCGCGATCCTGATGGGTCGCCAGAGACTCCTCACCCATCGCCGGCCACGGCACTTCGGAGACCAGGCTCACATAACGGCTCTCTCGAGGCCAGGCCAGCTTCAAAGACTGGCCTTATCCCTACCCCGTTCAACATCACCTCCACCGATGTCATGTCGGTCACTCGTTTATACCCATTTTTACGGCAACTTTACATTGTCCCATAACCAAATTGTTGTACTTCAGTTGTTACCGCAGTTGCCTGGTTGTGATCTTCTATATTGTAATTGTCTTCAATCAAATTTGTATGTGTGTGGAAGGTGTTTGAAAGAAGGCAAAGCAATAACGTTTAGTCTCAGTTGAATGTTTGTTCTTCCATATACCCCCGTTGGGGTGCCGGGGGTTTCAGTATAAATAGTATCCCCACTTTCTGGAAATTTAGTGCTTTAAATTCCCACTGTCGCTGTCTTTCTCATTTGCTCTTTCTCATTCCTGCTCTGTTCTATCAATCTGCTATACTATCGTCTTCTTCGCTAGACCATCTTCTTCGCTAGACCAGTCTCCTTCCTTTTTTCTTGAAAACTCTTCCGGGACAAGACTCCTTATTTGTGTATGAGGTCTGTTGGATCAGCTTGGGAATATTGGACGCTTTCTGCCAGGTGGTCACTAGGGCTTCCTATGATGTTATTATTTAGCAATGTAGGCATTTTATATGTATGTGTTTTGTTGATAATTTATAATGATGTTTGTATTCTATTTTGTTTTTGTAAACGGGGGTTCGATAAGTTGGGGTGAAGCCTCAGCCGTCCCCTGTGTGGGATGTCTTTATTGTAAAGTGACTGGCTGGTGGAGAGCTTTCGGTTTTACCACTAGGGTTGTTTCAGCAGATCTTTTATGCGGATCAGGGGTTGTCCGGTCCTGATTTGGCTCGGAAGAGTCCGCTGGACCTAAAGCAATAATAATGTAATGTTCTTCCATATTATTTAAATATTTGCACTTATTAAGCCATCA
Source organism: Oncomelania hupensis (assembly GCA_036898135.1). Taxonomy (NCBI): domain Eukaryota; kingdom Metazoa; phylum Mollusca; class Gastropoda; order Littorinimorpha; family Pomatiopsidae; genus Oncomelania; species Oncomelania hupensis. The sequence continues at coordinate 69,720,995 of CM072511.1, read as the reverse complement.
ACGTTCACGCGCTTTCGATTGCAAGGTCATCCCCAGCTTTGTGCAAGCAGCGAACATCTACAAATGATAATGACAGTGCAGCAGATGATAGCTCAGTTTGTAGACGAGCTCGAATTAACAAGGTTGTGGGTTCGATTCTTTGCGGCCCGACATAAACATTGGCTGTGAGCACTGGCCATCTTACTGTTGCTATATCCCCGGTCGCCTAGAACTGTGCTCAGTCTTCTGAGCGTCAGACTGTGCGCCCAAGGCAGCAAGTGGGCGCCTCCGTCGGCTTGAGTTAGATCCTGTTTCGGCCAGCGCCTTGAGCAGCTCGATGTGAAAAAGCGCTATATAAGAATGATAAAAAAATCAATACATAAACAGTCGGTATGTATGCATCATGGCTCGTGACCAGTAAACTGCCTCATACAGAGGCGTGTTGGTCACCATTTGCATGTGGCAGCTGTTGCGTAGTGACTATGTGAATCTGAATGTGGCATATGATGCACTAGGGATGGTCAAATGTCTATTGTTGTAGAATACTTGGTTTATATTTGGGTGATCAGATCATGTCTTCCAGCGTACATCAATCAATAATCAGTGACTTTGAGTTTTGCAGCAAGCCACAGCTATCAAATGAGACCAACGGTTGCTAACCAGCCGTCATGCTTTTCCTTGCATTGAACGGTAATAAAAGACGAGACAAAACGATGTGTTGTTTGAATGAGTGGTCTGTAAGGTGTGAGTGCGAGCGAAAGTAGCAAGCGATTGTTGAAAGTACTATTGTGACTTGAAGTCGCCGATGTCCCGGGAAGTTTGGTCCATCACGCTAGCCTGGAGCGCCTTTGGCATCAATAATTCATCATCACGTTGAATCGCCATGATAAAAAGTGCTACACCTTTTGTTCCCATGTTGCCACTATCACCATTGGGCGACCCAACACCGCTGCTTAAGAGAGAGACAAAAAAGAATATTTGATGATGGCGGCCATCCAGAAGCTTTTATGACTGAAAACGAGTTTAAATGTATGAACGTGCCCTCATCGTTTTGTTTGCTCCTCCTTTTACTTTCATTTGAGAGCTCTTTCTAACGCACGTTCTCAGTTTTTGGTTCGGGGGTGCGCTTTTACGCGAGAGTGATACAGACAAACAGAAATCCAATCAGATCCATGGATGCTTATACCTCCATGAGCGGAGCTCGTATATACTGTTCCTTCAGCAATCGCATCACAAATCATGATGAAACATGTAATATATCATCAACTATAAACAGATAGAGCAAGGATAACTGTTATCTCTTCGCCTAATAGCACCTGTTTTTGGTTTATCTATCTTCATATGGAGGTTGTCAGGCTACTTGGGAGTTTTAGGGGAGAGGCCACTTCAGCGTGTTCGGATTATGTTTCCGGAGTGTGTGTCTAGCGTGTGCCAGCCTATGAGGCTTTCAGCTGCCTTCGCTTCTAGGATGCTCTGGAGCCTTGGTCTATTGTTTTGAGTTTGACCATCATGCTTTTTTTTCCTTACCTCTTTCAAATTCTGGCCACCCAAATATGATTTCTTCCCATTCCTCTCTCTCCTCAAATCTGGCCACCTAAATACAGTCTTGTCCTACAAATCCAAGTATCCATTCACCCCGTTTCTTTGTACATAACACAACTGTTTTCCAATTCTACTCTCTTCTTAGGTCTCCTCATCAGCTCTCTTATTTGGAACCATTTTGCTGCTTTTCATCCCAGTTTTCTGTTCTGTTTTTTTATTACGTCTTCTGTATTATATATTACTAAGTTTTACTATTCACTAATCTTCTTAACACACTTTTCGTTTTCTATCTTGTTTAATTTTCATTTTCTTTACTTCTTCCACACCACCGCTATCTTGTGCATATTATTGCAGCTCTTTCAATTGCAGTGTTTGGCCTGTCTTAGGAGTCTTCCAACAAACACTTCTCTGTTCAATCTCCTATCACCAATACCTTCATTGTTTTCAGCTTGTTGGGACTAATCAGACCACTGCTATAGTCATTGTGAGAAATTCATTGTGTTTTAGTGCCGCAGAGAGACTCTCACAGTCAATCTGGATGTACGACTCCCATCCCTGCCTTCTGTTTTTGTACCCGTCTTTCATTGATTAGGAAATAGAATTGTATTGAATTAAGCTCATGGACAATCAACTTGCTTGGCCCTTGTTTACTGTTGCCCGTCTCTTTCAAGTTGCTTCCAAGCCTATAAAACCTTTCGCTTTCAAGCCTATAAAACCTTTTGCTTTCATCTTTCTTTGTTTCTGTGGAATATTATCGTAGCTGGTCGTCATCATCATTATATCATCATCATCATCATCATCATCATCATCATCATCATCATCATCATCATCATCATCATCATCATTCAGTTTTCTTGGCTTATCGTTATTGTAATCGCTAGCTGTTGACATTTTGGAATGTTCTTATAGCGCATCATTTAGCTTACAAATAAAACAATTCTCTCTCCTCCCCCCCCCATTCTCTCTCTGTCTCTCTCCCTCTCTCTCTCTCTCTCTCTCTCACACACACACACACACACACACACACACACATATTCATATTTCCTATTCTTTTACATGTAGGCAATCAATAATTTAATTGCACTGTTCTTGTGTGTGCACATTTTTGTGTGTGTGGTTGTCACCAATATGAAAGTGGCTCATCCTTTCCTCTTTCGTTTTTCTCCCTTCAAGCAGATTGCCATTGTAAGAATTGATTCTTTTTATGTATTCTCCCTGAACAGAAATTTGAAAAGACAAGAAGAGCAGTGTCTTCTAATCATTGCGTTCAGGAGAACTTGGGCAAAAGAATGAAAAAGGGAAGGTTTACAAGAATATGCAGGCAAATTTTTTTAAAGGAGATAAAAAGAGGAAAGTGCGAAAAGGAAAGGTACATGTGCAATGCTCTCTCCCCTCTTCCTCTTATCTCTCTAATCTTAGAAAGAAACGTTGCTTCATGTGTGCTTGATTATGACTCGAAGTATTTTATGTAACCATGCACTTTTTCATTCGAACGAATCTTAGAAAGGATGCAAGCTCGTTGTGTAATAAGTGAACCGGAAATCGATTTAGAAAGGAAAGTAACACTAATGCCAGAATTATTGTTTCAGCAGACGACCGTGTTCCAGGTTTAACGGTTTATCAATAAGGCAATCGCCTACTTTCTGACTTTATTGGGCAAAGGGCCATTTTTCAAAAGTTAGATGTTAGTGTCATTCTCTTTGGTTGACAAATGCATAGCCAGTGTGAGTCTATGTACTCGGTCTCCCCCCACTCCCCCTCTTCTCGCTCCCAAAATTACTTCCACTCCCCTCCCCTCCAAGATTTGTGCAAATCTGTCCGGGATCAGTCCGAATTAACCCAAAAATATTTTTAAACCAAAATTGTCCCTATGTCTTCAGCCGTCTGCCCCTAAATTTGCAAGAGGCACAATTTCTCAGACCCTATTTTATCTATTGCATCCAAACTTGCGATTGCATTGCTGAAGAACAAATCCTCCCAATTCTCCGAGAAGAAGTTAAGGCAACAGTGCAATCGCTGAAGAAGGGGGTGTTAGCGGGAGTGGACAACATACCCGCAGAATTGATCCAAGCTGGAGGAGAAGTGATGATTGACGCCCTCACCATTATCTGTAAAAGATCTGGCAGAATGGGGAGTGACCTATACCATGGACCTACCCAGTCACGTGTCATCACTCTTCCCAAAATGGGTTACCTTCAGGAGTGTAAAAATTACCGCACCATCAGCCTCATCACCAACCATCCAAGCAAAATCCTCCTGAAAATAATACTCAGCAGGTTGAAATCCCAAGTTGAACAAATCATAGCTGAAGAACAAACAAGATTCAGGGCAGTGCGAAGCACCACTGAGCTGATTTTAAACGTCCGAATAATCTGCGAGAAATACCTACAGCATCAACAACATATAATATATTATATTATTATATTATATCATGTGTTCGTAGACTTCCTGAAAGCGTATGACCGAGTCTGGCATCCAGCTCTGTAGGCAACCATGATTGTGCACATCAGTCATATGACAAGGCTACCAGTGCAGTCCTCCACAACAGCGCCATCGGGAACTGGTTCAGAACAACACTCGGCGCGCGTCAAGGATGCCTACTCTCTCCAACACTCAACATCTTCCTTGAGCGCATATCCATCAGTTCAGATGCCCTTGCAGATCATGAAGGTACAATCAGCATAGCGGGTAGAGTAATCTCCAACCTCCGTTTTGCGGATGACATTGATGGACTGGTTGGTTAAGAACAAGAACAGCTGGTACAGAGGCTTGACACCACCTCCAGAGCCTTTGGAATGGAAATAAGTGCAGAGAAGAGCAAAATGATGACAACAATAAGATAAGATAAGACAACTTTATTATCTTTTACAAGAAATTACATTGTGGTGTAGAATTACAATCAACAAGGAATAAACATCACAATAATAATAACAACAATCATAATGACAATGAGGATAAAAATGCACAGTCACATATGAATATAATTACACTTATGCATGCTAACATTAAACGACAGCAAATGTTAAATGAAATTATTTTGGGCAAACAAACACACTCACACACACACGCACACACACCCACACCCACACACACACACCCACACACACCCACACACGTCATTTATTAAGTAATGAGACAGCCTTTGGAATAAAACTGTTTTTCGTTCTGAGAGTTCTGACCTTTGGTGTTTGGTAGCGCCTTCCAGAAGGCAGGAGCTGGAAGTGGTGCGCAAGCACATGAGTGCTATCCAGCACAAAGCAACTGGCTTTCAGCACACGTCTTTCATACAACACCTGCAGACTCTCTTGTTTCACTCCCACAAACCCTCCCACAGACTTTCACCACTCGATCCAGCACACTTTTGTTTTTTACACACAAACTTCCATACCAGCAGATAAAAGAAAAGGTAAGAACGGACTCAATAAAAGAAGAGTAAAAGGTCTGAAGGATGCGGCTACTGACTTGGAGATTTCGAAGTTTTTGAAGGCAGTAAATTCTAGACTGACATTTACCAATGGCATCAACACGGACATCAAAGTCCAAGGCCAATCCCTCAACACGGTACATTGCTTTAAATATTTAGGAGTCATTGTATCAGACAATGGGTCCCGACCGGAAGTCCTCCAGGATCGCACAAACAACTGCGGCCCTGACGAGGTTGAAGCCCATTTGGACAGACAAGACCATCAGTCTACATTCCAGGGTAAGGCTGCTGCGCTCCCTTGTCATCTCCTTCTTCCTATACTCTTGCGAAACATGGACCCTAACAGCAGACCAACAACGAAGAATACAAAGCATGGACTGATGGAGATGAGGTGCTACAAAAGACTTCTGGGCAATTCCTGTACCCGGCACATCACCAAGACGAAGTCCGACAGACCATTACACAAGCTATTGGACAACACGATGACATGCTAACAGCGGTGAAGATACGGAAACTCCGATGGTATGGCCACGTCACAAAGCCTCACGCCTTGCAAAGACCATCATGCATGACACGGTGCAATGAGGCACAAGAAGAGGGAGACTGAAGAACGGGTGGGAGGACAACATTCTAGAATGGACTGGCTTAACACTGAGCGAAGCCATGAGAGTTGCCGAGGAGGACAGAGACAGATGGAGTACGCTGGTTAAACGATCATCTGTGGTGCCCCAACGACTTTTGGAGTTAAGGATAGGGTAGGGGAACCAAACTTGGTAGGATGGTCTATACCCATGCGACCTCAAAAATGATTTAATGAATGAATGACTTCGCGTCAGGGTCAAAGGGTCAGCAAATGTTACATTTTAAATTTTAAAAAAGAATAAGAAATTTCCTCACAGAATGTTTTTTTCTTAAGTTATTGAGATTGAACTTATGATTCTTTGGTGTTATGATAAATATCAATGAGACGCGCATACTGTGCAAGTTTATTGAGCTCGCTGTCCAAATCAGTAATGTAATCTGTCATATAGGTACTTTGAGGTGACCTTGACCCTAAGCTATGAGAGTTATGAAGTCGAAACATTGTATTTAGAGGTAATAGATTGATCTTTCACATAACATATTATGTTCTGTTTGTGCGTTGAGAAAGATCATTATAGGCCTTTAAAAAAAACTTTTTTTTTGGTCATCGCACAGCGCAATGGCTATATATTTAGCCCATACTATTAAACAACATTGGGTTATTGTATTATATATGAACATCAGAAATCGTGGAAAGGTCAAGGTCATCCCAATGTCTTTTTTGTTTGTTTAAGGCATAATGAAACATTTGTAGTTTATTTGAAAGTACATGAGTATTTTGAACCGGGTGTCAACGTTTTTTCTCAAGATCAAGAGCATCCGAAGATCAAAGTCGGTATTACTTTTGCATTTTAATGTCAGCGTTTCATGTTTTTTCGTCCTCTGGGCACTCATTTTAATGGTAAATATTGCAAGTTCCATAAGGAACATGCGAGTCGTATGGGATTTTGTCTTTTTAGTGTTAATTTGCTGTCAGTGCAGATGGTTTATATTGGGAGAAATGGGATTACATTAATAACATCTGTATTTTAGGTATGTAGGAAAAGGGTGTGGAAGTTAAATTTAGACGACCGCGTACCGGGGAGTGTTAATTATGCTAGGGACTCTGTTAAGAAGTCTTAATTATATTGTCTTTCTCTCCGAAAACTCGATAGCCGGTGATAGCTGTTGAATTCCCTGTACATATTTTATATTTTCTGTTATCAAAGAGGTATTTTATTGGTGTCGTTTTGACGTTCGTCTCAAATGGAATGGTTAAACAAGTTGATTGACGTTATTTACCCTGTGCAAGTTAATGTTATTTTCCCTCGAGGGAATGGGTGTGTGCGTATTTTTGAATTGTTTAATATTTAAAGATTTTTTTTTTTTTGGGGGGGGGGGGGGAAGCTGCAGTAGCCCTCCATTTGAATTCACTAATATGTGGAACAGATGCTCGTTCGATGAATGTTTTTATTTATGAATTGATCTTAAAATTAAAATGAATGCGTTTGTAATTAACAAGCACTGCTCTTACAATATCAAAGATGCACACACACTGATTCTATTCAGATTCTCTGGCACCCAAATGACCACGTCTACCGGGCCTATCTTAATTGGAAGGTTCGTGGAGGTTCAAACACTTTTTTTTAAGGTTCTCAGAACCCGAACTTAGGTTGATGAACCTTTTGGGCAAATAAAAGTTCAGGAACCTAGTGTCGGGATTGAGAACCTCGGGTGAAAAAAGTTTTTGAACCTCCACGAACCTTCCAATTGAGACAAGCCAAAACCTAACCTAATAATAATAATCACCGAACCTCTACCCTACCCCACTCGTTTACTTTCGTACCTACTGACCTAGGGGGAAAGATGTTCCTTATCACTTTGAACTTCGATCCCTCGGGATATACAGGGTCTATAGTCGGTCAGACGGCAGTACCCACTGTGTGTTTACAATGCTGTCTAAGTAGATTGCCGCTTCCGCATTGTCTCATTAATTGTCATGACTTTGTTGTAGTTTAACTTGCAAATGACCTTTCTCAGAACGCGAAAAGGCCCGGATGATTGTGCAAACAGTATATTCCACCCTTACCCTGCCCTCAACTTCAACAGCTTGTATAATCGTAGGGCATCCTTACCAAACACTCTTCTTCCTCCCGTCCAGCTGCGCATCCCCATTTCTCAAGTCACTTACCCGTTTTTCTATTATTAATTCTGTTTCCTCGTCTTTTCGCGCCTCTTTTCTCTTCTCTTCTCTCTCTCTCTCTCTCTCTCTCTCCTCTCTCCCCTTCCCCCTACCGCTCCAGCTTATTGCATGATCTTGTCACTGAGGAGAGCCATCGCAATTTTTGGCATGTCGAGAGAGAGAGAGAGAGAGAGAGAGAGAGGGAGGAAGAGAGAGGGAGGGAGAGAGAGAGAGAGATGGGTAAGTGGGGGAGAAGTAAAAAGTGTGTGAGAGAGAGAGAGAGAGGTGGGTGGGTGGGGGAGAAGTAAAAAGAGAAGGAATATCGATCACCTTCACTGCAGTTTTCATAGTACCGTTGGCAGCAAAAGAGAACAAATATTCTGGAGCTGCGCGCTCAAGTAGCAGTGATTCGTTTGCAATAATGGTTTTTAAATTGGTTAATCTCTACCCACTGCAATGTTTTTCTTAATTTTTTTCTTCTCATCTGTTTTATTTCATTTTTAATCCTATTTGTTTCCCTTCTGTTCTCTAAGCCATTAACTTAAACACCACGCATTTTCACGCTTCTCGGGTTCATTTCAGGTGGAGTGTCTCCTACCACTAACGCAGTGGAAGACTGGTTGGGAACTATATGTTTAGGTTGTGTTCAGTCAATCACATTGTGCAGCGTAGGGGAAGAAACAGGCCCGCCTTTTTCTGTGACCAACCAAGCACTAAAGTCAGTCCTTTTAGCTGCTAGAGAACTGGGATGCACGAGTGCGACGAAGACAGGGACCTGTCTCTCTCAGTCTTAACTGTGGTTGTCAGATTTTGTACTATGATAACTGTGGTATTATGGAGACTGCGATTGGATGTGTTGCCTGGTCTGTTCTGGTCTTATTATATGTTTGGAAGCTTTTAATAATATCAAGTCCACGCTCCCTGTGTGGCAATATGGATTTCTTTCTAGTTGTACATTCAATAGCTCTATAGAACTATTTTGTATCCGACTGTTATTATTTATTTACATATTGTCCTTCCACGCACGAATTCTCGAGGGGGATGGTGGGTGGGTGGGTGGTTGAGTAGGTAAAGATGTAAGAGGGAGGAAATAGGCTCATTGCAAACATGCCAACACGCCGTCGAGTCTTGCATGCACAGTTTATAATCAGATTATTGGAAATGGTCGAGGTAAATGAAGTTGCTTGAGTCCTTTGACTGATGATCTAAAGGCAGTTCATCTAATCCAAGGACCTAATGAAAACAAGGGAAGCAAGCTGGAGTCTTGCAGCAGGTGGTCGATGGCACAGTCGCAGGGGGTTTGTTTTAGGTGTTTGCCACCACGGCCACCGCCGTCTGCTGCTGCAGACGTGCAGAAAATGGTTCAGTAACGAGGGAAATGAAGTGGCCTTGGTCCTAAATCAAGGGCCCACCTACCTCATACACCCCTTTCAGCTCATCAGCATAGATAGCTTTGTGTTTGTGTCTGTATACCTGCGGTACGCTCATACTGACCGATTTGACTGGAGGTATGTACTGCTTCGGCTCTCTTTTTTCCCAGGAAACCAGAATGTTAAGGGACTAGAGAGATACATACAGCTTATGGAATTCATAGATATAAATAATCTTATCTTAAAATACTTTTTGAATGAAGAATTCCTATCACTTCAATAAGATAATAGAGGCTGAGTGAAGAGTTGCTTAAGTAAGCCTTGCCAGAAGACCATCAGTGCTCCCACACTTATTATAGCAAATCATTGGGTTTGTTCTCATTTATTTTATTTTTTTTATCTCTTACTCCAGTCCAGTCTTCGGCCTCATATTGTCTCCTCCACGCGGCAGTCGGGTAAGGTGTGTGTGGTGGACGAGGGGGAGAGATAGAGAGAGACGACTCCTGGCTCTCCTCTTTTAGTACATGATTTTATTTAATCTTGGTGTAGATTTACGCTTCTCTCTTCTTCCCGTGTTATGGTTTTACCCAGCCGTAGTAAAGAGCTAAGCTTCTGTGTATAAACTCGGGTGTGTCAAGGACCGCTGTAGTAGCTCCCAACAAAGTAGATTTTGCCCATGTTCTCACGTCGCCAGACAGCCCCAAGACGTGCTTGTCTCCCCTTGACAACATTCCAAGTTTTTCACTCGTCCTCTTTCTTCCTCTCTCACCCCTCCCCTTCTTTTGATTCACTTTTTGGAGCATAAGATCATCCACCACCCTCTTTAGTTTTATTATTTCATTTGATTCATCTATATATGTGTACAACTTAGCATTGTTGTATTGTATTTTACCACATTTTAGAAAGCTAGTTATTTAAAGTCTTGATTTAGTGAAACGTACGCTTGTCCAAGATACCTTCTTTGGAATGACCTCACATTGCGTAGCTGAGACAGGCAGAGGCTTAAATTCAACTCTCCCACAATTGAGGGGGTGGGGGGACGGAGAGCCTCGGCCAGACTCAGTTATTCAGTTTGGAGTGAACTACTTACATTTTCTAAACCCCGTGGAAAGCGCAAACAAATGTTATTGTGCCTTTGTTTTTTATCCCTATTTTCTTTACTTTTGACTACAATGCCGTTATCTTACCAAGGAATGAAATAGCGGTAAGGACGTCCCTTCAGACTCTTGCCTACTCATCGTAGGAGGATGTGCCTGGTCAGCACGGACGTCAGACAGTGAAGAAAGCATCGGTGACTTGGTCATCTGCGCTGAGTGGTCAAACTCCGTGTGTGTAGTACGGATTGGCCAAGCCGACTGTCTCCGGCAATTTGCATGGTTTCAGTCTTAGGCGGCGGTTTCCGGGTCTGGCGGCGCATTTGCATCGCGAATTGGTTTCTATTGGCTTTGATGTTTTCCTCCCAGCCAGAGCACTCCTCTGGCACTGTTGAGCGTGTGCAGCGTCAATAGTCAGTAAATTAGTACAGTGCTCTGAATGGCTTTTCCGCCCTGTCCCTTGTGTTGGTTGGTCTGATTGCCGCTGACCTCGTTTGTTGTCCTCCTGCTTGCCTTTGCTCTCACGCTGCTTTTAACCTTTTCTTCTTTTATTCTTCTTACCCAGACCTAAAATTCCAGCCTTCCGATCATTTTATTACTGGATAGAGAGACATTAATTATTTCTTTGGTATTGATAGTCATAATTTACGATTGTACCGACACATGCGTGGGCAACACTGAAACTGAAAGGCATCGACAAAGAAGGAATGGGAACCACATATTTGTCCCAAAAAACTTTTTCGGGGGGTGGGGGGAGGGGGGAGTTGAAATAATTGAGTGTATGATTAGTAACGGGGGCGAGGGGAGAGAGGAAGAGAAATCAGAATGAAATTAACATGAGAGAGCGCAACCATGATTAATCCTAAACATATTAGGCGATTAGAGGCGAATGACTTTTATGATAAGACACAATAGGCTCGACGGTTTTGTTTTGACGTTGACCTATACGGGTTTTGTCGGATGCAGTTCTTTATGCCAGTGGATGTTGTGTTAACACGACATGTGATTTGAACATGTCAGCATTGTTCTTTATAAAGGCGCGTTTATCTTTGGCCCGAATGGTCAGAATTTACAGCTGATAAAGTTAATACCGGTTGTGCTCCTTCCCACATCCCGCATTGCTGACAACGCCCAAGGACCAGTAATGATGCATGAACAGTTCTTGTAACCAGTTGTTTTTAAAATTGTTGCCAATATGTCACTTGCTTTGCTTGCAATCATGGCAAGGGCCAGGCCTATCGATAATGCAGGACTTACATCAGTGCGTTTTTGTAGGCCACGATCGCATGCATAGTGGCAAAACTGGCAGACAAGTGATGTGTCAATGTTTGTCCGGCTACAGGCGTCTGGACCACAAAGGAGACACAGTAATTGAAAACAAACAGCAAGTCATTGACACCCCCTGTTGATCAACCGTCCCTCCACCTATAGCTTTATTGGCATTATGAACACCATAGTTTATAGATATCGTATGACGACCACCATTCTGGATTTCAACATGTTCACTGTACCATACCGTGGTCATGATTATACCCTACAGTACCAACTATTACTGCACATATTTTCCGCTAACCTCTGGCATTATAAAGATGACGACCATCATTATCCGCCTGGATTCCAGCATGTAGGTTTGCACACTGTGGCAAACCATGGTCATTATTACACGCTATAGTATATTCACTAGTACTGTACAGCAGGCTACGAACTTTTTATTGGAAATGCCATACACCTGTCCACCTATTTTAGATTACATGATATCATGATCTCCATCCCGAATTTAAACGTGTAAATCACGTTTGAACACGGTACCGTACCGTGATTATAAAATCCAGCTAGTATTTAACTTGTCGTGTGAGAATAGCCTATGCAATGCTTTTCTGCGCATTTAACTGCAAGCTTATTTCAGAGACTTCGACAGTTTGGCGTATTCAGCTTCATATATTTGGAATATAGCATCATTCAATCATGACTTCTGGAGAACTGTACAGTTAACGAAGGCAATTAAAAAAAATTGTTTTACAGGATCAACACACTATTGTTGAAAATCATTTGTGTAGCAGTACTGTTTGCCCAAGCGAACTCTGAGAACATGCTATTTGATTTCATTTTTTCGGCTTATCTCCATGCTTGATTGTATACAGTGTTTGCACTATCCTACAATAACGGATTGTACCAAGGCAAACTGTTATGCTGGTTCAAGGTTTTCTGTTTGTATACACTTTTTACGCCACACCGCCATGTATCACCCTGATTTCCTGCTTCATGCCGATTTTGTGTTGTGACTATGATCGCACTTGTATGGGTCGGAACGTCCTCAAAGTTGGTTCATAGAGATAGATTCAAACACTCGATCTAGTTCTCTTGTGGATGTGTGCGTGAGATAAGAAACGAGAGAGCGTGTGTGCCTGTGAGATCGACCAGCACTTCAGTGTCTCCTGCTTTGTGTTTGCGTCACCATTATTTTGTTTGATGCCAGGAAAGCAGCTTTATTTGAAACCAAACAAATCCTCATGTTTGGAAACCCTTAAGACCCTTTGGTCTTCGACTTTGATAGTATTGCTATGAGAGTACTATACACACATGCAGTTTTCTGTTTATCACATCGTAGCGAGCACACACACACCAGGTCGGTCTTCTGTCTATACATGTTCTTGGTTGTCGATACTTTGTTGACTGGCATGCATAGCAGTGTGACAATCTGTGCGAGACGAGCCCTAAATAGTCCAAAAATGACTAACATTTTTTCTTTCTTTTTTTTTTTTTTTGGGGGGGGGGGTGTGTGGGGGGGGGAGGTGGACGTCTTTTTGACCGATGTCTTTGCAAAACTTGCAAGTGGACTCCCCGTTGTTTTCATTTCTATCACGATGTTTTAGTGATATGTTTGGGCATAGTGGTTGGACCTAGGTCCCCTTGCCCTATTATTTTTCACGCAGTATTAGCGTGTTATAATCCTTTAGCTTATTTTAAACCAGTTTAATTTTGATGGTTTACTTTATCCATTTTTATATTGGTCCTTACATTTTAACTTGTGATTTTAGTAACGAGCCATATATGCGCAATAAACGAACTAACGCAAGTGGATTATAATATCTCATAACCTTTTTCAACTATCATAACGAAACTTGGTAAGATGTATATCCACGAGACCTCATAACGGTCAAGGTCACAAGGTCAACAAATGTTAGTCTAAAAATGACAATATTTTGCAAAATTAAACTTTTTTAAAGCTATTAATATTGAACACGATTCTTTGATGCATGATAGACATAAATGAGACAAACATTATCATGCAAATTTTGTCATCCTCACTCCAAGATCAAATCCCCCGTTGGGGTGCCGTTTTTTGTTTGTTTTTTAATACATAGTACCTACCCCTTCTTTGTGGAAATACCCCCTCTTTGTGGAAATTTAGTGCTTTAAATTAATACTGTTTCTGTCATTCTCATTTGTTCTTTCTCGTTCGTAATCTTTTCTATCGACTTCGCTAGACCAGTCATTTACACTTTTTCTTGAAAACTCTTCGCTAGACCAGTCATCTACATTTGTGTTGCCGCATGACAAAACCCGGCTAAAGACGCCAGGATTGATTCGCTGCTACAGCCGTAAAACACTAAAAAAAGGCTACCCCATCAATTTTAGGATTGTTGCCTCTTTGTCTTTATTTAAGACTTTTCTTTAATATCCCAAACGGATTTTGTTCAAATATTACTAAAACATTGTTTATTTTGTTGATTTTGATAAGGGTGTTGATCACACCTTGCTAAAACAATGGCACTAATTGACCTCCGATACCCCAACTTTTCTTGTCCGACTATGAAGGGAAATCCCCAATGTGGATTGATATATAACGTCTGGAGAGTGAAAAGTCCCTATTGCTACTACTTTTTGGTACATAAAAGTGTGTGGCGTATGAATTTTTCATGAAATTCCTTGTTCCAAAGCTTGCTTGTGACACAAGTTGTGTTCGAATGTGTCTCTAGCAGGGTCGTGAAAAACTGAAGTGTTTCCTATAGATTTTCGACGATTTTTAGTTCAAAGTGAATTTTTTAATGTAGATAAAGGCATCATACATCTATTTCAAGTGTTTTCTTGCAATATTTATGTTGCATTTGTTAGAAACAATTTGTCAAAGTAAGTGACCGATTCTTTTTGGAAACCGGAAGTGATGGCTTCGTCTCCAGCGTCAGTAGATGTGTCGTCTGCTAGAGTAGCTAGGGCCTTGAATCGACCTGGTTTTGCTTCTGGAGAGCTCCAAGACCTGCTTTCAGACTATTTTTATGATGGTGCCAGTGGGAACTGTGATGAGGATTATGATTCTGACTAGCAGAAGCTTGATCCCGTTATTAAACGATACTGTTTGTTTTCATTCAATGATTCATGTTTCGTAGGCCTCTTCGCTATTGGCGTGTCTATAATAATCCGTCATTCTACTTGCATAGATTTAGGTAAAGGTTGAAAAGGCGATATCAATGAAAGAATTACAGTAGGAGTGTGGAAAATATTTCAGTAGTGTATTTTGTTGGGTGGAGGTGGGGTGGGGTGTTTGAAAAGGTAAGTAGTCTGGCCTGCATTCAATATTACTAGCATGACAAGTTGACTATGTTCTCAGTATTTATTATTGTTGGTTTGTCTGTTTTAGGAAATGAACATGAGGACTATTTACCAAATTACTAGTAATTAGTATTTGCTTTGATATTTGTGTTTATTTAAACTTTATAGAGCAAAATGACATGTTATTTTGATTTACACCTGTGACGCGACAGATTTATTCGACGTGCGGAAGGGAGTGGAGAATCGGGGAATTATTAAAGCTTGATTATTAGGACTGAAAACTACCTAATGAAACTTTTGTTTTAGGTTTGTAATCTTTGTTTGACTATTTGAACTGAGCTGATGTAGCTGCTTGCAATTAAACAAAAGATTACTTGACAAACGAGGGATTTAAGAGGAAGGGGGGAGGGAGGGGGCATTATGATAGGGTTTATTTTAGAAAAATGATTGATTCAGGCCATGTTCTTGATATATTATTATGTGTTTGAGTTATTATAGACTTGCTAAACACTTGTTTTATTTCTAATATGTTTAAAAACACTATGCATTATGGATGGGTACAGAATAAAATTGTGCGTACTGTTTTAATTTGTTTATGTTTAGTATTGTGTGGATGGTGTATAATGTGAATTTTCTCATCTTATCTCAACTCACTACCATATTGCTGCCATCTTCCTGATTGTTTTGATACCAAATACATGCATGGGAAAATTCTGGTTGTGAAGTAATGATCATTTTACAATTCAAAACTTTGAAGGCAATTTCTGGAAATTAGCCCCCGAGAAAATAAAATATTTAAAAAAATCATAAAACATCAACCAATAAAGATAAAACAATTCTGTTTTTTGCATTTTGAAGATTATTTTTAGTACTTTGTTAATAAATCAATAAGTAATTTTTCATATTTTGACACTTTAGCCTGGTTTTCTCATGCTGCAACACATTTTTTTTGAAAACTCTCCCAAATCTCCTCATTTGTGTACGGGGTCTGTTGGGTCAGGTTGGAGATATTGGACGCTTTCTGCCACTGCCAAATGGTCACTAAGGCTTTCTATGGTATTATTATTTAGCAATGTAAACATTTTGTGTGTATGTGTTTTGTTAATATTTTATAATGACGTTTATATTCAATTTTGTTATTGTAAACGGGGGTTCGATACATAGTACAGCCTCAGCGTCCACTGCATGGGATGCCATTATTATAAAGTGATCGGCTGGTGGAATACATTCAGTGTTACCAATAAGGTTGTTTCAGCAGATCTTTTATACGAATCAGGGGTGAGTCCTCTTTCAACCAAGTTGTCCCGATTCGGCTATTTTCAGTCCGCTGACTCTGTAAACAATGACTAACTAATAGATGATATATTGATCTTTCATATTTGTTCCGTTTTTGCGTTGATCTTGAAGGTCAAGGTCATTTTAGGCCTTGCGAAAACATACAAAAAATGTCATCGCACAATACAATGGCTGTATATTTATCCCATAGTATGCAACAACATTGGGATATTTGATAGGCATGCATGAGAGGTCACGTGAAGGTCAAGGTCGTCTTAAGGTAAAGGTAATGACCATACCAAGGTAACTGATTTGTTGTGTTTATTAGCATGATACAACTTTTGCAGTAGTTTATTTGATAGTTCATGGGTGTATTTGGGAGCCGGAAGTCAAAGTCATCTCAAGGTCAAGATCATAGAAAGTTCGCAGTGGGTATTAGTTACTTTGCATTTTAATGCCACGGTTTCTTTTTTTCTTTTTCGGGGCACTCGTTTTCATGTTAAATGTTGCAAGTTTCATAAGGAGCAGGGGCATGGAAGTCATAGGGGCTTTTGCCATTTCTAGTTTTTTTTATATAAAATATTTGTTATATTAGCAGATTTCTTTGTTCAAATTGATAGATCAGTTCATAGTCCATGTCTACATAATTTACTGTCTTGGACTGTCTGTATTATGTGGAAATAGGTAACTGTGAAATGGTTTTCATGCATAAATTCTTGAAGAGAGCCGAGAGATAATAATAGTGTGGGTCACTGTTAAGAGTTGATGCTAGTGGTTGGTCACTATTGATGAAAGTGTGTTTTGTCAGTGGTTGTCGGTGTGGCAGGTTTGAGATTGTCTTATCAAAGCGACGCTAAAACTGGATCGCTAATGTAAGAGGCGAGCTTGATTGACTGTCCTCCGGCATGCCTGGATGCTCTCCACCAGCCTTAGCACGGAAAATACTGATTAGCTGTATTACGTACTACCGTATAGTATGTTAACGCAGCTTTGAATAGCTACTTGGTGCTATGAATAACCAGGCCGACATTCAGACGTTTCAATGTTGGGAACAATTGTCATGTATAGGGTACCCAAAACTACCGCTTTAGTTTAAAAAAAAAAAATTGGGCATCCTCAAGTTACAGCCTGATAATGTCTATTTATGCATGAAAACCCAACAGAAAATTATTCTCAGCATGCTGATGTTGACTCAGACTGTCAGAATACAAGGCGTGTATGGGTCTGCCGGAAGAGGGCACGAGTTAGGTTTGTCTGACAAGTGGTATCCTAACATGGTACAACTAAGGAAAGCTTTCAGTAGTCTTTTGTCCCTTCTCTCCATGTTACTAGACATAATATTACCTTTACCCGAGATTGTCAACCGAAAGAAACGAATGTATTATAGTTTTCGTCTGACATCACTTACCTCTGCAGACCGAAAAGACTTCAAATATTGAGTGAGCGTGAAGCTGGCGTACGCTGTTGCTCAAAAAGCATAGTCATCACGAGCACGTGCTTGCGCATGCATTTAGCAAGCTTTGGGTATTGGCAGACAGCAGGATCAAGTGTAGGCAAGTGGCTGTACAGGCTCATTAGCCAAATGATGGAGCGTAACAGACATTGATCCTAATTTTCCCTTTGTAAGTGCGCGTCGATCGTTACGGGCGGTTTGTTCGCTGTACTGTGAAAGACTTCATGGGTCGTGTCAAAGGCTTCGTTGTCTTGTGTGGCCCATCTTTTTCTGATGATGGCTTTATTTGTGGTAGTTGTGGGCATATTCGTGATTCAGGGAATCGAACTTTATTAACTTTATTATTGGGCAAATTTCCTTCACACATTCACAAGAACAAGTCTATAAAGGGTAACAAATGGAATTGAAGAGAGAGAGAGAGACAGAGACAGAGAGAGAGAGAGAGATAGAGAGGGGGTAGATCTTAGACATGGAGAAATCCAATAAATACTTGTAAATTTGGTTCATTGAAAAACGTCTTTAAAACGTTTTAGTCTGATAGTTGGCTTGATGAAAGCGCTTGTTTGCAAATAATACAATAACTATTTTTAAGAGTCTGCGGGGTATATTTCTATCCTAGAGAAAGTTTCCTCCCTATCTGTGAGATGTAAACAAAGAAATACGACAGTCCTGGAGCTGGTATTTTCCCCCAGCTCAATTTTTAGCCCTGCCTTCTCCTATCTGGCCGTGTTTTGTCAAGTGGTGGTGGCTGGGTGGCAAGGGAGTCGTGTCTCGAGATGGAGGAAGACCGTGCATTAACTGTCCATTTACCATCGATCAGGCCTAGCGCTACTAAGGCGGGGTGCAACCAGGAGAGCTTCGGAAACTCCTTAGACCCCTCCGATATAATGTTCTGTATTAGAAATGCCATGCCAGAAGGATAAGGTGAGAGGCCGCTGGGGTCCCTGGCAGGGTGGCGAGCGAGATGAGCCAGATAAAGCGTCCCGGTCCTAGTGAAGGAATGAAGGCGAAAGCTTCATCACACGGTATTCTCCAACGTCCACCTATATACTACAGTGAAGGCATTTAAAACAGCGTCACTGTCTCAACTTTGTGGATGTATTCTGTAATTGTATCGTAAATAGAGATTATAACTGATTTGTTTCTGGTCGCAGGTTTAGCGTGGTCTGTCTATGATTATGCATAATGTTTGTATGGAAATATAATGAACAGTTGTAGCATTAGCAACAATAGTGGACGTGTTTTTGCGTTGGAGACCGTTTGGCCATTCTGTGTGATTGGTTGGTTGATTGGTTAGAGTGTTGCAAGACTGTTTATTTGAGGGGACGGGATGTTGTCGCGTGTTGCGGCTGCTTTTGATTTTAAATAGTTTAAGATTGCTTATGGAAGCTTTTAGATGAGGCCGTGGTAATACGACCAAAACAATCCTTCTAATTCTCAAGCATTCACCATAGACTTGCGCTTAGTCTTTAGTGGTTTTTAAATATTTTGTTGGTGGCTGATGGAATCATTGGTATAATGCTATTTTATATACGCATCTAATTACATTTTATGTGGTGTACTGAAGTAGAAGTTATTACCAAGCAACGTACTTTGTTTTGTTTTATTTCTTTATTACGGTTGCTTTGTCTTGTCTGTATTGAACCGAAGTTATTATCAAAATATTTTGGACTAATCACGAAATCAATATGTTAATGCCCCTCGCAGGCGTTTGTGCAGACAGGCTGAAGTCCGTGTGAGACAGGTTTTAGAGGTAGTGGCTGAAGGCCTTAGCTTACAACTTACCCAGTCTTGCTTATAGCACAGCTCCATGCCTGCTCGGGGCCTCGGGAGGGACTCGGGGCGTGGTTGCCATGGCTCCATCGTTGCCCGCCGTCCCTCAGGACCAACGCCACAATCCAGCATGCGCTCAGAGTGGTCGACCCACACAGAGAACATCACAGTACAAAACTAACCAACTCCGTTCGTTTGTAGGGTGTGTGTGTGTGTGTGGGTGGGTGGGTGGGTGTTTTAATACTCTGTGCCAACATTCGTACATCTTTCCTGTTTTCTCGTATTGTTGACTGTTTCTTCCATTTCATCCCATGCAGGTCTTCGTTTTCATCCCCACGCTTGGAAGACTTGATATAGAGTAACCGCGCTAGTCTGCCAAAAGACTGGGGACAGTAACCACAATAATGAGGTGGTCTGCACTGACTTGGTTTAGAGTAACAGCGCCAGTCTGCCAAAAGACTGGGTATAGTAACCACAATGATGAGGTAGTCTGCACTGACTTGGTATAACAAGGATGAGGTGGTCTTCACTGACTTGGTATAGAGTAACCGCGCTAGTCTGCCAAAAACTGGGTACAGTAACCACAATGATGAGATGGTCTGCACTGACTTGGTATAGAGTAACCGCGCTAGTTTGCCAAAAGACTTGGTAGAGTAACCACGACGAAGAGCTCAAGTAATCGACATAGCGTAGTCTCATAACCATGCTGGCCTGCTAAAAAAAAAAAAATCGGCTTACTAGTATTCACGCTTTGCCCGTTTTTCTGTATGCTAGATGAATCTGATTTCTTTGTTTTCTTATTGATCGCCATCTGTTGATATGGTTCATACTTTATTGTTAAGTTATTTTTCCGGAGCATTATTTTTGTCGATTTGTTATAGCTCTATGGGAGAGAGGCAGGACATTGGACCTTTGGAACTTTGTCCTTTTATTTCACATAACATGATTTAAATATACAAAATGACATCGTATTGTTGACTCAATCGGGGAATAGATATAGTCTGTGTCTTGCAGTTTGTATTATTGTTGGAAAGTAGTAACCGTAATAATACTGAATGTTGATATGGATCATGCGAGCTGTTTAGCTGCACCGTCATCTTTCCCGTTGTTATTTTCAATAATGATATTGGACGCAGTCAATATAAAATTTCAAAAATAAAAATTCGATTTTCTTTCCGTCTTCCAATAGCGATTTTCCTGCCTTTACACCACATGTTTGAGTGATGGATGTGTATTTGTTTTGTGTGTGTGATGGTGGATGAGACAAGTGAGCGTGTATGTTGGTACAGATCGCCGCGCTTTGAACTCGATTGATTTGGGGAAAGGCGCGTATATAGTATCCATTATTGTTCTTATTAGTAGTAGTAGTAGTAGTAGTAGTAGTAGTAGTAGTAGTAGTAGTAGTAGTTAGTAGTATACTGTGTGGCGTGCGTTCCGATAGAAAGTCCATCTATTCAATGCACACGCTTTTCAATGAAATGGAAATGTGTCAAGGACATAGTACATATTCAAAATGTGTTGGAAATATGCTTTTGGTTTTTTTGTATTGACATCCTGGTATGTTGTGACGACTTGCGGGTGACCTTTCACCAATAAGGTCGTTGGTGTGGAGATGGATGTGGAGATGCGTGACACTTTTCTTTCACTGTCGCGGAATCTCCTTCCTCTCTTTCCTAGCCTTCCTTCGCCACTTTTCTGATTCTTTTCTTTCTTATTTTTCTTTCTCTCCCTCGCTGGTCCTTTACTTTAAACCAGTTTCTTCTTCCTCTTCCTTAATTACTTCTCACTCCCATCCCAAGTCCATTCCACTTTTATTTGCAATGCGCAATTCATTCCCCAATATTTCTGCCCACACTCCATTATTGCTATCCGTTAGAACCAAAGTCACTAAACAAATTTGTATTTAAAAGAATAAAATGTACAACCGTTCAAAAAAAAGAAAGAAAAAAGAGAACAAGTGGTGCATCCATTTGCTACTACTAGAACTAAAGCTGTTGCAATTTCAAGGTGTTTAACAAGAGCCCCCATTGTAGTATTAAGAAACGATGATTACCATCCGTTTTTGCCTCCGAAAGTATCCAGAGCATAAAAGGAGATGATGTTGTATCCGAAATAACGTCAGACGAAGTTTCGTTGTATCGGTGTCATACAAAGATTATGCAGTGAATCAATATGTGGGTAAATAAGAAAATCGATTTCCCACTCGGCACAATGGGACGGGATTGGGTCGGATGTATGGTTTATGTATAGAGAGTCACGAAAATGGAATTGACAGTGCAGTATTGAAGATGTCTGCTGGAGATGGTGTTTTAGAACGCAGGCTTTCCCTCTGCTGTATTTGACGCATGGACGCCCTATCGTGAGGTCAGTAGGGGACAGAAAGCTGGGCGGCAAGTCCCTAGAGTTTGCAAACCTTTATAAATTCTAGCCAAACTATTAAGATAATGTGTTAGACGGAGAAGATGTTTTTAAAGTGTATTATTTGAAGAAAATTGTTTATTTTCAGACTTTTAAGAGTTCAACCGATACTCGTGCCACGGACGGAACTGTCGAAACCACAATGGAGTACGATAATGCCGGGGAATGAATTCCAAAATGTTCAATTTGGTAGGATGTTTGTTGGATGGCTGGGGGAGGGAAGAACTATTGGAACTTGTTATAAAGTTTAGAAAAGTGCAGCGAGGTAGATATGACTTGGATTCCATAGGATATTTGGGTTGAAGATCTGGGTGTATTTGGTGGGCAAACACAGGGATTAGTAGCGGCGGCTGTTGCATGTATACTGTCCTTTCTCCTATCGCCTGTGTCGCCGAGCGTTAGGTTCAGGAACCGTTAGGACACACCTCACTGCCTTTGCCGGGCCAGTTGAGCAACAGTACAGTTGAAAGGGGCGAGAGGAAATTGCTCGTGGCAGCTGCTTCGCGATCTATCTGAGCCATCAACAGTTAACAGATCGATCATTTTGTGAAAAAGCCATCAGCTAACCCAACACTCTCGGCCATTACTTCCTGCCTTCCCTCCCTCCCCTACACTACTAACACTTCCT
The DNA here is from genome assembly GCA_036898135.1 of Oncomelania hupensis. Taxonomy (NCBI): domain Eukaryota; kingdom Metazoa; phylum Mollusca; class Gastropoda; order Littorinimorpha; family Pomatiopsidae; genus Oncomelania; species Oncomelania hupensis. The sequence continues at coordinate 69,698,745 of CM072511.1, read as the reverse complement.
ATCCGCGACAGGCACTGCCGTAGCTTCATGCATTCATGCTTGCTTTTGTCACTAAATCTTTCACTTTTCCTTTCTCTCCTATTTTATCTCTTCTCTTTGTGGCATCTCTCAATCCTCATCTTATGTGCTCTCTCCTTCCAGCACTTCATCCTTTCTATCATCACCGCCGCCTTTCCTCGTCGTTTTACAGTAGCTGACTGATGCTGGCACTTTAGCACAATAGCGGCTCGTCGATCGGCCTGTGGGACAGTTGCGAAGAGCAATTATGACCATTCAAGTGTGCTAGGCCACATTCAACAACAAGCACAGACAAGCGCGCGGACATGGAATTATAGAGTTGGACAAGAAGAGGTGGGCGCAAGGGAGTGAAAAACAGAATATAGAAAAAGCAAGATGGCAAACCATTCAAATGTATTTCTAGATACTCGCACACATGTTGAATACGCACTAACACACCACATGTAAAAAATGTATTCATGGCAAACTGGGGTTTTGGACGAAATGTAGTCACCAGAAAGTTTTTGTTTGTTTATTTTTACGGAAAGAGCGCAAAATTCATCTATAAATGTAAGAATTGGATTTTAAAAAATGTCTCTTTCCGCCAAAACGTTGACCTGTTTCGGCTCCTAAACCTAACCCTTTTATCTCAAATTTGTCCAGAAAACTTCCCGTCCCAAATATGGCACTCACATGTACTTAAAACACACTCTCATACATGACAAGAGCACTCCCATGTACTTAGAAAGTAGTGGGGTTCTGGAGAAAAAAAAAGTGGGGCGCTTGCTAAAAGCCCCATTTTGTGCATAAAAAGGCAAGATTAGCACCCCATTTCTCCATGAATATTGGCCATCCATCCACACACATCCATCGGCTCAGTTAATTTTTAGATACAATGCAAAATGTGTTTGACAATGGTGAAGCACAATGAAGAATTTTGACAAAGCAAAAATACAAATGATCTAAAGTGCTTACCAGCAATTAATATGCAAAATATAAATGGTGAATGTATGTTCAGTTATTCTTGAGGTGAGGCCAAAAGTGTGTTTTGAGCACGCACAACCAAAAAAAAGCGACGTACCGACAACCGGACTGCTATTGGAGGTATGGCACACGATTTGAAGTACCTGTATATCAACACTCAACAAAATCGCTTCAGCCGTTTTTAAGATATCGAGCAACGCTGGTTTAGCCATAAAATCGCTTCACTTACCTTGACCTTTGCAGCAGAGCAAACATGGCATTGGAGGCAGACCACTAACATAGGTAATGTTCCGATGAAGTTTGGTCAAAATACTTACAATGGTTTTGGAGATGCGGCTTCCAAAAGAAGGACGAAGACGGATAGTACAGGACAGGACTTTTGGGCTCGTTCTGATTCCAAACGACTATTTCGGAGTATTTCCAAATAAGATACAACCTCCAAAAATGTTATTGCTAATGTTTGCGACGAAGCGGGAGATAAGAAAGAAGAAGAGAGTTGTGTGTGTATATTGACTGAGTGCAGTTGGGAAAATGTCACAGGCGGAGAACAGCAATTCAATTGGCAAAATATTCTAATGATGGGATTTTATTGTCGATCAAATTACGTTGAAGATTACGTAGCATTTGAAAACTCCGGTATCTTTGGATGAATTGTAGGTGGAAAGAACCGAGGTTTATATACACGGTTTCATTCTTCACGGTTATTCTTTAACAATCATTCTGTTAGCCAAATTCGATTTTCCGGTGTAGGTTTTCGCAACATCTTGACCCATCTCTTCCTGGCAGCAAAGCTTTTTCTCGCCTTTCCATTTTCATCTCTTATTCTTTTACAGTCCACCATGGCTGGCGCTGTAGCTTCAAATCCTTTTTTTCCCCCTCTGAGGAATTAAATATAAGAATAAGAGCGCGCGGGCTACCTAGATCTCTTGTATACGGTGAGAAGCCGAGTTAAATGTGTATGTAGTGTGGGAAGTCGTAGACTCCCTGTTCATATATATCTCGTTCTTTCCCTCGGCGGTGTTGACATCTATGGATCTCCTTCGATGCGTGTCAAATGGAAGCTTTCCTTGTTGATGGATAGCTGCCCAGTGCTAATTGACAAGGTGGCCCGTCGGCTTTTGGTGCGAGTCATATTTTCTGCCTGCGGCCCCTTGTGCACTCCGGTCCTTCTTCCTCGTTCATCACGCCGCTTCCTTACAAGCCATAGCTCAAAGCCCCTTTGAAGTTTGGGCTCGTCTTTAAAAAGCAACCTGCTCGTTTTTGAAAAGTAACTTGTGCAATGCTTGTTCGCCTTTTCAGGTAGTAGTGTTGCCAGAGTTTGATTGAGTCGAGTGATGAAACCCCAATTTTGGATCATATATTTCTATTCTGGAGATCAAAAAGAACCCCAAAAAGGCCTTGCTTCACACTTGACTATACAATTTTCAGCGTATTTCTTTCATCATCAACATCATCATCATCGTCATCATCATCATCATCATCATCATCATCATCATCATCATCATCATCATCATCATCATCATCATCATCATCATCACAGGGCTTGTAAATTTAAGCGGTTCTGCGGATTTCCGCTATTGTACTAAATATTTTCGCCGAAAACAGTATGGTTTTCCATGGAACAAAAAGGTTTGACAACGATTTTCCTCCATTTAAAAAGTGTTTTGTGCGTGTCCTCAAGTCAAACGGAAACACGGAACTGCGCATGCGCGTTTCTGAATCGTTGCCGGTAAAATGGATGCGACACATTGTTCAGCGTGGCGAGGCTGTTGATGATAAAGGCCTGGAAAACGCAGGGAGGTGGGAATGGATCTCAAGAAATTGAACAGTCTTTTGAACAGTGTGCAAGTCGGAAATCAAATACGAGCAAAAGAGAACTGCGAGGCAAGTGTGCAACCCTCAACATTCAGTCAGTGTTGCAATACACAATCTGTGATGCCAATGTGCTGCACCCAGCATTCAGTCAGTGTTGGTAAAGCACCTCAAAAACTGTTTAGAGAAACAGCAGTCATAAACAAACCAATCTCTTCAAATTCTTCAAACATACCAACTAAACCATTGCCAGTGAAAACACTGTTTCAAGATTTGGGTTGTGTCAAAACGTATGAAATTTTAAAAAATAAAATTGGACTTTATTGGTGCATAGGGACCGTCAGCTGGGCACCAGTGTGTTTAAACTTACATCTATATTTGGACTTTGTTGGCGAATAATAACTGTAAGCTATGCGTCGCTAAAGACAGGCTACTTCGAGGGTCCAGCTGTGTAAAGCAAGTCTTTACTTATGTTTTTTGGTCATCAAAAATGCACGATTAAAATGCAACAATTCGTATTCGCGAGGGGAAGGTGGTGGGAGTGGGGAGGGGTGAGCAATCTCCTGCACCCTCTACCAGCGCCTAGGCGCCCCTGGACTCCGGCCAGTTTCTTCGTTTTTACCTCCAGACCATTATAAGCCCTATCATCATCATCATCATCATCATCATCATCATCATCATCATCATCATCATCATCATCATCATCATCATCTTTCCTCCGTTCTTCCTTTCCTGTTCTTTTCTTTCCTTTCATTTTTTTTTCATTTTTTTTTCTTTCTTTCTTTCTTTGTTCTCCCCCTCCTCTTCCTCGATCGCGTTATTCGTGATCACACTCATTACGCGGCATGTTTTCAGCCTTCCCCACTTTGCCAATATTTCATCTTCCATGATCATGATCGCAAGCAACGGATCACGTATTATTAATATTATCGTTATTCCTTGAAGCGCTTTTTTGCGGTCCATATAGAAATGATAGATTTACTTAGTTGGTTGAGTGACTGGTGAAATCGAGACATTACTTGATGTTAATATTTTGGAATGCCTTGATTGAATAATTCAATGATAGATTTATTCGCTGATAGTTATGTTAAAATTCATATAATTGTTTTGATTCATCGTGATTTTAAAGATGCCCATTATTAACCAAGATATCTTCTTTGTGTTTCAGGAGATGAAGGTCAATTGGGCCTCAGCTCCAAGTCTTGCTCCGAAGACAGACACTTCCAGTGAGTACACCCACATTTTAATATTGATTTACATGTATTTATGATGAGGATTTTATGATGCGCAATTGAAAGATTTTACACGAATATAGCCCATCTTATATTCAGTATTATTAACTTGACCGAATTCAGTTATTTGAATGTATGGCCTGTTGTCGCAGCCGCTTGCTGGAAACGGTGGGCCTTTGTTTGCTAGGTTCTTGTCACATCAAATTTTTATAATTGTTTCTCAAGTTCGCATTGTTTAGGCGGAGAGAACAAGTTTTTTCCCCCAAGGAATGCAGGGTGACACAGTTTAGAATGGCACCACTGGCGCTGAATCCATATATTCTTGATGACAGTGCAATTCAGAGTATCTGAGACTTACAAACTTACCTTTCATAAATAAAATGCTGAGGAGTATGAAAATCTCGTGCATATTTATTCTGTTTCCGGTCGTTCGAGATTCATATTATTGTGTTACTGAAGACTGGCCACAACATGACAATTCAGTGTATATTAATGATGTCCTATGTTTATGAACCCTACCCTATTTTATTGTATTTATTTAATAGTTCTTATATAGCCAGACATTAGATTTTTTCGTTAATTAACGGGAAACCGTTAAATTTAAAGCCCCATGGGTCATTTCTAAGATTCGCACAGAACCAGTGGCGGGGATAGGGCGGGTGAGGGGGAGCGAGGTTTAGTTTAACGTTGTCTTGAGCAGACTATATTTTTATTCCAAAAGCAGATTATTTTCAAATTGCTCATACAGAATATCAAGCCACACACTATCGGCCTCGAGGTTTTTAAACGAATTTTGATAATTCCTGTTCCTGGTTACCTGTGCCTTCTTGTGATCATCAACATGCCGTTTTGGAAATTGAATCTGAGTGATAAAGCTCTTGCGAGAGATTTAGACAAGAAAGGAAGTGTCAGAAACTGTTGTGGTTTGATGTGGGTGGAGGAGTGTATTTTTCATCTGTGTACTTGATCTTCTGATGTGTTAAATAAATACCTGTATTACGCCTTCCCGAACCAGTTATTTGTTGTGTCTTGTGTCTCATATGTGTAACATCCACCGTCTATACTACAGTACACATACTGATACTCTAACAGCATTCGACATGGCACGACCACGTTATTATACATTAATGTATTCATTAAAATATACCATTTTTCAACCCATCCACAAGTCTTTCCTTTCTATTACATGTACATTTTTGAACAAGTGTTGAATAGAGTTGAGAGACAGCAATTCGAAATATCTACATTTTCAGCATTTTCGTTCGTATTAATTTTAGTTAATTTCTGTATAATTATATAAACTAGGAATAAATATTGTCATCTGCTAATATTCCAATTTACACCTAAACAACCATCAGCACAGCTTCTGTGTTTGCCTCTAATTATATTTGAATGGTGACAAAACAATGTGCGTCTTTTCACAGATGTCAGGGGAGTGATACTTTTTTAGTTGACCGGCCCCAGACCCTCGCAAAATTTTTAGTTAATTTCAATATTCTCAGATCTCATACCTGATAGCGCTTTTCCAGCTGAAGAACTGCTCAAGGCGCTGGCCGAAACAGAATCTAACTCAACCGCCAGAGGCGTGCGTCCATTTGCAGCATTTGGGCGCATAGTCTGACGCCCAGATGACCGAGCATAATCCTGGGCGACCGGGATGGGGAGAAGGGACCTAGTGCGTGCTGGCTGTATTTGTAGCCGGCACTCGCCCGTCTAGGATAGGAGCGTCAGGATCTTGAAAGTCCGTGCCGATGGAATGCGTGCATGCACAGACTCCTCGGTTATACTGTTATCCTAAGGAGTAATAAGTAATCCGTTTGGAGAACCGTGTTATTGGCACGGTATCGACCTATGTTGTTAAAATTGTTTATATATGTAGTTGTTTTGCAAAAGCATTTGCTCTTTGAAATAAATAGTATTTCGGAGTTTTATGTTTTTCATTGGTGAAGATTACGATGACAAATAGAAAATGAACGAGCTTTTGACAGTGTGTGTTTTAAATTGGACAAAAAGGTTGTAATAATCAAGTTCACGTCTAGTGATGGGCTAGATTCTAAGACTATTTGTTTACCCAACGTGCTAGTTTGCGTTTTAGTATTTTATTCTTGCATCTAGTAAATTATTTACTTAGCCGGCCGACTAGTTTCCGTGTAACCGTGTTTCCTCGATGCAGATATTAGAGAGGGTTTTACGGGAAGAGAATAGAGACAGTACCATGTTCCTTCCCTGGTTTACTGCACAATCACTAGCTGTTGTTTATTACGTTGCTATGGTCACGACGATCGTAACTTGTATCATTCCCTGCTAGGACAATGGGAAAGTTTGATGATCACGCTTTACGGAACGTTTCCACTTCCACTTTTTAAGGCGTTTTGTAAAGCCTTTTTGTGTTGGGTGGGCGGGATATGTGTGTTGGAATGTAAGCGATAAATTACGGTGATAGAAGAGCGTTAGAAGCCCGGGATAATGGTAGAGAAGGGTTAAATGTATTTTTAAAAAATATATATATAAATAAAAAAAAGTGGCACCGTGAGTGAGAGAAAAAGGCGGAAATGGTGAAAGATTAGTGGGGGGGGGGAGAGAGAGAGAGGGTGATGGGGGGTGGGACAACACAAACACGCATACCCTTACCCTCACTCCCATCCCCGATTTAGAATTTCTAGTCTTTTATTGTCATGTTAGTAAGACTGTTAGGCAACGTGGATGAAATGAAACTACTGTAGTACTTCAATAACGAGAGGGCATTATATAAATACAGGATTATTTACCAGTAATCGGAATCCACCATTCATTTCTTGTCTGGCTTTGTTTAGGGACTATTTACACAACTTGGGAGAACAATAAGTTGTGCTATTATCGCCCTGCAGATTGAAGTCCTGTGTAACAACAGAAAATTTCTTTTTTTTTTTTTTTAAAAGCAACGCTTCACCTATTGACAAGGGTTAATGATAGAGGCAGTTTTCAATCAACTTTATGATATTTGAAAATGTTTTCTCTCTTTCACTCCCTTCTCCCCCGTGGGGGTAACGGGGGTTTCAGTAGAAATAGAATCCCCACTTTCTGGAAATTTAGTGCTTTAAATTCCCGCTGTTGCTGTCTTTCTACTTTGTTTTTTCTCATTCCTACTCTGTTCTATCGATTTACTACTATACTATCTTCTTCTTCGCTAGACCAGTCACCTACCTACCTTTTTTCTTGACAACTCTTCCGGGATAAAACTCCTCGTTGGATCAGCTTCAGTTTGGGAATATTGGACGCTTTCTATTAGGTGGGTCACTGGGGCTTCCTAAGATGTTATTATTTGGCAATGTGTGCATATTATAATTATGTATTTACGTTTTTTTTTTATATTTTATGTTTATATTCTATTTTGTTTTTGTAAAAGGGGTTCGATAAATTAGAGTATAGCCTCAGCGTCCCCTGCGTGGGATGTTGCCACTAGTGTTGTTTCGGCAGATCTTTTATGAGGATCAGGAGTGAGTCCTCCCTCTTTCAGCGAAGTTGTGGTCTTGATTTTGTGGTCCTGATTCGGCTCTTTGCAGTCCGCTGGACACTGTAAGCAATGAATAACTAACTAACCAACCTCACTTCCTGTGAATATTGTTCATATATAATTGAAACAATTGTGCTCTTCCGCTCCCACCATTTCCTTCTTAGCTGAAGCCTTTGAACTGTCTCACTCCTAAACAACACTATTCTTAAATAGCGTTCTTTCCTCCTCCTCCTCCTTCTCCCCCCCTTCTTCTTCTTCTTCTTCTTCTTCTTCTTCTTCTTCTTCTTCTTCTTCTTCTTCTTCTTCTTCTTCTTCTTCTTCTTCTTCTTCTTCTGCTGCTGCTGCTGCTGATGATGATGATGATGATGACGATGATGTAAACTGTAATTATGACAGAAGTAAAGGAGCTTGAGAGTAGTGAGAAAGCAGAAAAATGAGAGAATTTGTTCGCCTTGTCAAAGTCGATCTCAGGTGTCTCCTAAAATTCATCTTTAAAAGAAAAATCAAGTTTGAGTTTGTTAATTTAAGGGTGTTCCACGCTAATTGTTGAAGACATTGCTGCAATCTAATTTAATATTTCAGGATAAGAGAGAGAAGGGAAGTGGGTGTGTGTGTGCATGTGTGTGTATGCGTGTGTGTAATATGTGTGTGGAACGAGAGAAAGACTGAGATTGTAGCTTGTTTAAAATGGGCTGATGTGGATGGGAAGCCTCAAGGAGACAGGAGGAAATCGAAGAGCATGGCAACGATTCCTCGGAAAGTTTGCATTGCAACAGGCAATCGGGATGGAGACGGAAAAGCAAATTGACTGATCTCGTTTTACTCATTTTAGTCGGGTCACCAAGAACGGACGCAACCTAAAAAGTCCATTGTCTGTTTTATGAATTTATTGCACTAAATTTCAAATTCCTTTTGAAGTTTAATAAAACTTGATCTGGTTTGTAAAAGCATCAAGTGTTCGTAGGAGATAAAATGGCAGCAGCTTTGGAGTAAAGTTCTTAAACAATAAAAACATGTGGATTTGATATGGCATTTCGTGAAAATGAAATGAAGGTGAATCTCCGGTCATGTTTTTAGTTCAGTTGCTCCTTCAATACGATTCGTTTACCATGACCCGTGCGCAGCACTTTCAAAACTCTCCATTGTAATTGTTCCTTGTATTTTATCATGATGGCAAAAACGATATCCGTTCATTCAGTCTGTGATGTTGCTTTGTTCGTGTACATCACATTGTAATCACAGGATAATTGTAATCACATGACACCCAGTTAGCCATTAGCAGTAAAGCATACATTGTTGCAGTTGCGATCGCTTTAACGTTAGGTATAGGATGTTACATATTATGTTGATTCCCAAAATAGTTTTGCTGTGAAGGCAACACACGTCTATTAACCAAAATCATCAAAATAATCGTCCATGATGAAAAAAACAAAACAAACAAACATAAAAGGTGACTTGTGAAATGCAATAAATACCAGGAAAAGTTGAAAGAAAGGTCTGTTGTAACTTGCTGATGTAGACCACCCATCCCCTCGCCCTGTGGAAACCGTACTTCGTTGAAAGTGCTCTGTAGTTTTAGCAGAGCCGAAGTGGAAGTTTGTTTCGTTTATTTTAGGAGATATGATGTATGAATAATGTGAAGATGCATCAAGTTATAATATTATGCCATTATGATGGTACAGGATGCCATTTTAATATAAATTGCAGCAAGAAATCGGGTCAGTTTTAATAAACTAAAAACGGCCAATGTCAAAGCTTATAAAGTAGATAGAAGTAGAGATTAGGTGGTGGATGATGATAATGATGATGATCACATGAAAAGACCGTATGTATTCAATCATGCCGTGTCTGTGTGATGGATTGCGTCTAGTCATCATCGCCGTGTCTAAACTCGTTAATTCAAACACCTTCCCCTCTCTCTCTCTCTCTCTCTCTCTCTCTCTCTCTCTCTCTCTCTCTCTCTCTCTCTCTCTCTCTCTCTCTCTCTCTCTCTCCCTCTCTCCCTCTCCCTCTCTCTCTCCATCCCTCCCTCTCTCTCTCTCCCCATCCCTCCCTCTCTCTCTCTCCTCTCTCTCTCTCTCTCCCTCCCTCTCTCTCTCTCTCTCTCTCTCTCTCTCTTACGTTTTGCGACGCGCACGATAGATCCGATCGTTTTGTTTTGCAAAGCATGCAATAATAGAGTGTATTTACCTTTGATTTAATTTTTAAGTCAAGTCAAATACTTTTTTTTGCCAAGATAAAACGACAGGAATATGTCTCAGAATCGAGATAACACGCTCGCACACACACAAACCTACACACACACACATAAATATTTGCAATACATCACATATGGGTTCATTTAAGAATGTAGGAATCGGAAAGTCATTTTTTGATGGGTAAGGACTAAGGATAGATCTACAACTAACCCCCACCCGAACCCTTTGCTAAAAAGTTGACCTAGTTCGTCCCCTTTAGGCGACGAAATAGGTCGAATTTTCTTCAAAATTTCTCCGAAAATTGACTGTATTCTCTCCCTCCCGGATAGAGCACTCCTGTGTAATTAAAACACTCTTATGCACTACAACTGAACTCCCATGCACTAAAAGAGCACTCCCGCGCACTTTAAAAAAAAAAAGTGGGTTCCTGGAAAAAAAGGTGGGTTCCAAGCAAATAAACCCATTTGTTACTAGAAAAGACAAGGTCTGAAACCCATTTGTGCGTTTTTGTACGTACACGCCCACACACACTCACACACACACACGTGTGACTATACAACTTTTCTAAAAATTATACGAGCTTTTCCTTAAAACGCACATCTATAATAGGCCAGAACCCAAAAGCTTTCGCGCACACACGCACGCACACACACACACACACAGTTCGCACACGAGCCAACATACTGCATGCAACCGTATGAAGAGGTTGAGGTCGAGGGGTCAAGGCCAAAGGTCGCTCTGTCCATGGCTAGCAGTACACACAAACACACGTGTAACGGTGTAGTTCGATGTAAAACCGAAGAATTTGTTCTGTGCGAGGTATAGACTTTAAGAAACTGTGAAATTGAAAATAGAAAGGATTAATTGAAGAGGGAGCGTACTAATGGAGTAATGGAGAGAAAGGGTCGCAGGGCAAGAACCAGAAGGTACGTTTTGCATGATCATGTCTGTCGCTAATTGGACGACGTTCATCTGGACTCATTTGAAAAGGGTTTCAATGCCAACAAGGGTTTCAATGCCTGGTCATTTACACGTGTGCGGAAGTCATTAATTTGTTCGCTCGAAAGAAGCATGTCAACAAATGCGGAAGAAGATATGCTGGATTTTAAAATATTGACAATAATAGTTGTTTCTGTTGCTAGGAATGTGAAATTAATATGTATTTATTATGGCTGGGAATTTCATAAATTTTTTTGTTCTTTTCATATTTCTTCTTGCAGTTAGAATTAAGAGGTCAAGGTTAATTTTTTGGACGGTGCTGTGACTCGGCTTTATCCTAACGAAGCAAACGAAAAACAGGGAATGATAGGCCACATGGTATGAAGTATTTGCAAACTAAAAAAATTATCTAGATCGTTTTAGCAAATGTTCGATTTAGCGAAAAACGTGTTTAGGAAATAATGACGCACTATGACTTTGACCTTTGAAACAAGTTGTATGTTACGTCTGAAGTTGCCATGATTTAATTTTAACAAAGAAAATAATTGTAATTAAAATATGTTTTTCTTTTTTTTTTATATATTAACGATTAATATTAAACGTAAACATTGGTTGTCTTGTTATTCATTTGATATAGTAGCTCCTACCTACATGTCCCACCTACCTCTTTACTTAGATGGATCACAATCGAGTATTGTTTCACAGGGATTAAGATCTATAATAGGCGTAAACTTAACTCAGCATTTTTATAAGAAGTTTTTTTTTAGAGAAGAAAAGATTGTTTCGAAATTACTAAATGAAGAAATTGTATCGAGTTTACTATTACTAACAGGCTGGATAGAACCGGTTTCCGACCTGGAAGAAGGTAGTATTTTTTAACGTCCGCTCACTTGCACGGGACTTACACGGGCTTAAATGGATGCCCCTAGATCAAACTATATCCCCAAATACACTCTTACCCTGCATGTTGGACTAGTCCATGCTGTTCATGATAAAGTGGTTGACAGGTTGTTGACACTCGGAGACGACAGCCGTTATGAAATGTTTTCAATCTCGTTACATTCCAGTCAAGGGAGAGCTCGTATGTCCCAGCTCCACCTTTTTGAATTGGCGGTCTACCTACCTCACTGCACCCAAATGCACTAGCTTGTCTTCTCCTTCCTTTCCCCTCAACCACCACCAGAGCATGTCAGTGTAAGGTGTGCTGCAATGGCTTGATTTAAAACACGCCCGCGCGTTCGATAGAAACACTTTACTTTCCATTGTTGGCACACTTGGATGCTCGTCTGCAGGCGACGCACGCTGAGTGATAAACTGAATAGAGAGGTCTGTCACACTAAGTTAGACTGCATTGTGCTCATCGAACATGCCATTTTACAATTACATCAACCGTTGCACAACACAACGCCATTTTACCCTTTGACGCAAGAGAACCCCTTCCCCCGCCACCTTCGCCTCCACCACACCCGTACTCTCCCCCTCACCTCCTCTATCCCCACCCCTAAACATACAAGCTACTCCACTTTACCATTTAACGCAGCAGATTCCTCCTTCTCACTAACCCCACTCTTCCCTCTTCTTCAACCTAAGCAATTTCCCGTTGGCGGTTTCCTAACGCCACGCTTTTATTTTAGAAGGGATGGGTGGGTGGTGTGTGAGTGTGTGCCTCTGTGAAGAACAATGGACAATTATTAAAAGTGTGGTGAAATGACAACACCGGTATGATTATTTGACATTGATTTAACGCCATTTATATTTTGTTTTAAGTTTGAACATTTGACTCCAGCCTTGTACAGCTTTTAAGGTACTTTTTATTTTAAAATATTCGGGATCGTGTAGGCCTTCTTGATATATGCATTTGATTTATCGTTTGATCAGTAGTTTATATAGAACTCGGTTGTTTGCAGTCCTATTTTAGGATTTAATATGTGCCTTTAAGGTTGGTTGTGATTTAGAGGGGAAGAAAATGTATTGTAATAATTGTATGGAAAAACGAAAACGTCAACTGTAGAAAGCAATCCACAATTGAATTATAAAGATCGAATTTTTCCCCCACACCAGAGAAACCCGTACTTGAACATTGTTCCTTTGAACTAAACATTTGACGAGAGTAACTTCAGTAAATATATAATTGCCTGCTAGCTCAGTTGATAGTGCAGTGAGCTGGTTTCCTATACCGTAGGTTGCGGGTTCGAACCTTGCGTGGGACGAACTTTTGTGACTTAGGTACGTGACTTTTTAGGACACCGAGGGTTTTCTCCTGGTACTCCGGTTTCATCCCTCCCTTCAATAATAGTATTGGATTCACCCAATCAAAAATGTTAAAAACTAATAGTTTTCTCTGCGCCTTTGCGCATGCGCCAGGTCAAGTGGGACCGGCCTTTTCATGATGTTCTTAGGCGTCATAACCCTAAACCATAACACTAACCCTAACCCTAACCCTAAACCTTACTAAGACTACGAGAGCATTGTGAGCCTGCGTCGAATTTTGTATGCGTCGACCAATCAGAATGCTCCCAGTCGCTCCCAGTCAAAAATAAGATACTAGGAACTTTGATGATGTCACACCGTAACTCCAAAAGTCGTTGGGGCACCACAGATGACCGTGTTACCAGCGTACTACTCCATCTTCCTCTGTCCTCGGCAACCCTCAATCATGGTTTCGCTCAGTGTCAAGCGTCCATTATCGAATGTTGTCCTCCCACCTTTTTTCCTGTCTCCCTGTTCTTCTGCCTCCCTTTTCTTCTGCCTCCGTCTTCTGCCACCTTGCACCGTGCCTTGCAGGTTGGTCTTTGCCATATCATCGGAGTTTCTGTTTTTTCAACTCTGTGAGCATGTCGTCGTGTTGTCCAATTGCTTGTGTGATGGTCTGTCGGACTTCGTCGTTGATGATGTGCTGGGTATAGGAAATGCCCAGAAGTCTTCTGTAGCACCTCATATCCATGCTTTGTATCCTTCGTTGTAGGTCTGTTGTGAGTTTGTGAGGGTCCATGTTTCGCAAGAGTATAGGAAGATGGAGTTGACAAGGGAGTGCAGCAGTCTTTACCTTGGAGTGTAGGCTGTCTTTTCTTTATTATTATTATTATTATTATTATTATTATTATTATTATTATTATTATTATTATTATTATTATTATTATTATTATTATTATAATATTCGTCGAAATAATAATAATAATAATAATAATAATAATAATAATAATAATAATAATAATAATAATAATAATAATAATAATAATAAATGATAATTTTTTTTTTATAAATTATTATACAGAATACAGAATCCTTTATTGTCCCCACAAACACCTGCAGGGAAGTTCTTGGTGCAGTGTCCATCTGCATATAAAATCTTAAAGCAATAAACCCGTAACATCAACACAAACTGAAAATCAATGATGATGATGATGATATCTACAGTGATTATCATTATTATTATCATTATTATTATTATTATTATTATTATTATTATTATTATTATTATTATTATTATTATTATTATCGTCAGTACAAGAAAATAATAAACGTGGTTGATTTCATAAATAAGTACACTGTGCTTGCTTGCCTGATTTTAACAACTTTGTATAGGACAGGACAACCAGTGCCGTGATAACAGAAAATGCGTCGGTGCACCCTGGAAACTGCAAAGGAATATGCAAGACTACCGGGCTTGTTCTTTTTAACTACTAAGCAATTTATTAAGATGGAAACGAAAATCAATGCGCTTCCTAAATTTGGAGAGGCGGGAGGGAATTTGTGTGTCAACATTGCCCTGGCACCCTGGCTTGAGTCTGCATTGATCCCAACGCGTGAGGTAAAGCGATAGTGGAGTGAAGAATCTAAATGTCATGCACTCGCACAGTATTTACACGTCGCCTGGAGAGGCAGCGCAAGCTTCCCATGCAGATTGTACTTCGCCCAAGCTGGTCCACATGCAAAGGAAACCTTGGAAAAACCTAAAGCCATTTCATTGGAAACAGAAAGATGGACTTTGTGCACTTTAGTGGGCAGCATCTGGAGAGCTTGGTCTCGCATTTCAGCCTCTTGGATCATGGACAGTGGCGCAAGTTTAAATTTTAAAAAAAAAAGAATAAAAATAACAAAATGTTTTGAAACAGAAGTCGTCCTTGTGAACTACATTGAACAGTATCTGGAGAGCTTTCAACATTTTCATCCTCTTGGGCAGTAAATTGCTTTAGCTAGAACATAAAAAGACTTTACTAAGTGTGGAAGAACAAAAGAAAAGAGGGTCGAAGGACTTAACTACTATGGACTTAACTACCTTCAGCAGTATTTGGAGAGCTTTCCGCGTTTTCAAACTTTTGGGCTGTGAACATTGATGGGACATGGCATTAGCTAAACCAGCAGGCTGTTCCCTTTAACTAAAAATGAAAAGCTGTGAACGTTTGGATGAATGAAGTTGATCATATAACAACTTCCTGGCAGTGCGAATGCATGGAGTTTTGAGCTATTTGCTTCTGTATTAATGCTGTGTTAGCCTTGACGCAAACGTGCCATAGGTTTATCTTTTGATGTAAATCTGCAGCCATTTCTTTGGTCTGAAGTTGCTGTCAAAACTTTATTTGATCCAGTTTTGTTGCAATCTTTTTTTTCCTTTTTTTTTGTTAAATAGTGTTTTTAAGTAAGAACCGCAATATTGTATTGACCCTTGTTATTTCACCCTACAGCTGATCGTAAAAGTGTAAAAGAAATTCGAATGTAAGTGTCATTCATATAATATCTTTTCAGAATCTATTTGTTGATAATGCATTTGAATTAAGTTAAACCATTAATATTCATTTCATGTAATGGAGATGGGAAGCTGACAAAATTCGGTCGATTGTGCAATCGTTACGCTGTTACTTTCAACTTCATTATCACACCAAATCTAAAACGAACGAATGAATGTTGAAAATGTTTGTCGCTCGTCGCTCGCTAATAATTGGCTTTTTGGAATGCTAGCTGGGTTGACAGATTTGATAGATCGTATCTTCGTGATCTTTGGGGCAATGTCCGAGTCAGACTGAAAACTCGCATCATCAGGACAGGCTAGAAGACACTTGCCTTTAATTGCGCACATGTATCCTAAACACTTTTAAAGTTCAAATGACTTATGAACCTGTTGGGTTGACTAAGACTAATGAAAGAATATTTTCACTTCTGTCTTTTATTTACGGGAGGGGAGGGGGTGGAAGGAGGTATTAAGCTAAAAGGAGTAAAGAGGGATAATTACGAATACCGAAGAGGTGGGAGGACAACATTCGAGAAAGGACTGGCTTGACGCTGAGCGAGGCCCTGAGGGTTGCTGAGGACAGAGAAAGATGGAGTACGCTGGTTAAACGATCATCTGTGGTGCCCCAACAACTTTCGAGTTACGGGATAGGATAGGACGAGTAGTATGTAGCATAAAGCGCTTGAAGGGCAGGATGGTAAACTAGAAGGAACGGCTAGGTGTAGTATGAATGGTTGATGAGCATAGAAAAACGCTTGAAGGGCGCTAAACAAGAGACGAGGTTTATCCTGGTGGGACCCAATAGTGAAAGATCGTGGATAGTGAATGGTTGGGTGCCAGAGTTTTGGCAGAGATCGCGACCTGCCTTGCGGGCGACCCCGGTGAGCTATGGCTGCTGGATGGAAATGGCGTTCCCCACGGTGGAGAATTACCATCATGAGAACAGGAATTATGACGGAAGTTGGCGTAGGCAAGGGGAAGTGACCGGGGCGAGAGACGACGTCAGATGAATTGCTAACGTCGCTTTGCCCTGATCTTCGACTTGCTAAATTTTCTTCCACACTTAAGATCTACTTATACCTTTATTGCTGGCCCCACTACCTAGTTACCCCTTCTACGCCTACCCTCTATTTAGTTGCACATAATTACGTCAATACTTAAAAATGATCGATTCTTTCTTAGATATCTTGTTACACCTGTGTAACGTGCATACTTTCGCGCCCTTCCTTGTTTGACCATCTTCACCTATTGCTGTGGGACATGATAATTATGACAACTATTGAATAAAGTGGAATGCGGATCAGAAGTGAGCCCTCTTTCAGTGAAGTTGTGGTCTTGATTTTGTGGTCCTGATTCGGCTCTTTGCAGTCCGCTGGACCCTGTAAGCAATAAATAACTAACTAAATAACCAAGTCATCTAAGAACAATTTTAGGCTTTCCTATTTCAATATATGCGAAGCTGGTCCACTTTCAAACCAACTTCTCCTTGTAGATATGTATATTATTATGACAATTATTTGCATCAAACTTTGCAGTTATTTGAAAACTCCCCCCGTCCACTGTTGTGCAGTCGAAAACTTTCCTCTCTTTTCCCTCTTTGAGACACGCGCACCTGTCTGTAACATTTTACTAGAGATTAGCAATTCTCTTACGCTTGAATTCTCCTCGTCAATAATGTTACACGTGGTGGCCGTGATTGCAGTGATGATTTTAAACGGCTTGAAGCAAATCCCCCTCGTATCTCTTCTGTATCTGTCTTGTTTTACACTATTTTTCCTTCCCTCTTAGTCGTAGGCCTGGTGCCGGAGCAATATATGGTGAATTTGATTTTGACGTAACAGCTTCTTTGTCAACTCCTTAACAACCGCTGTATTCCCCCCCCCCCCCCATCTCTCTCTCTCTCTTTCTCTCTCTCTCTCTCTCTCTCTCTCTCTCTCTCTCTCCCTCCCTCCCGATCTTTCTTCCCACCTTTACGCAGTATGACCCGCGGTGTTGCATTATGATCTATCTATCGATCACATCTTTGCCATTAGTTTAGCTGGCCCATACGAATTAGACCTGCACTGTCATGCCATGCTTTTGATCATCCCTATCCCTGTTGACTTCTGTGACCAGTCGTACTTTATCTATCATCCTTCCTTAGCCTTATTATCAACAGCTGTCCTTCATATAGCCTATTTTTTATTACCGGCGTTTCATACGTCGATCTTGAATGAGATCTTTTGCATAAAATTTGCTGTTGGCTTACCTGAATCAAAGCTTTAAAGTTACTGTTGGTTTACGTAGATGAACGTGTTTGTTGTTGTTGTTGTTGTTGTTGTTGTTGTTGTTTTTTAAAGCAACAACTATTAACGGGATTAGAATGTCAATGTAATTCTGGAACGTCTCTTCCGTACATCTATTCCCAATAAACGCAAACAAGCCACATCGTTTATTTCTGCCACTCATGACCACCAATTGTGATTTTGGTGCGTAATCTTTTCAGATGAACGGTGAAAAAGATGCTTTAATACCTGGCCACCGTCACTAAACATGACCAGCACAGTTCCGCCTGTCCCGGGGGGGCACCATAGAAGAGCTGTCGCTTTGGATTGTACCGGCTCTCCGTCTCCGGTGGCCTGTGTGCCCTGTATACCAATCAACCTCCGTTGGGATTCTGGAAGCTTTTAGTGTGGTGGTCGCGTGAAGCCTAGTCCGTCATCCGCGTCTGGCTCATCTGTGCTGTACACCCCACGCAAACCTCATCATGCTCGTACATCACATTGCTATACCGCAATTCTAAGCATCCTGGTGGAATGGTTGTTAAGAGGACAGATTCTGTAGACGAATTTGCAGACACTTTAAAACACCTATCTTTTCTTCTTGTTAAGCTGTATGTTGAACTATTTGGTCTCTTATTTCATTTGCAAAAGTCACTTTGTGAAATGATTGCATACATGTTAATTGTCTGATCTGCTTGCTACAATGTGTTGAGGCAGAGCGATAGTGAAGTAAAAGTACATTCTAGGCCCCTTCACCGTGTGTGGAATGTGGGTGTGGGTGTCAACCTCCCTCGCACCAACTCTGCGGTTATGCTCGTCGGCATGGAAATATTTATGTTTTTAACAAATCATCCATTCATTCATTCATTCATTCATTCATTTATCATCTTTTCCATTCGATTGAGGTCCTGATCATCCTCATCCATTCGCAGTTCCACATAGCGTTTTAAACGCTATTGACACCATATCTCCAATGTAGGACAAGATGATGTGAAGGATCTCAAAATAAAGATAGGAGAAACCCTCATTCTCGTCTCCCATACTAAATTCCTCATCACGATCTCCTCTAGACTTAAATGTCTAGAGGCAATTCTCATGAATTACACAGAGTTTATATACTTGTGACTGTAATCTTTTGACCTTGTTTTTGTGTCTCACAGTTTCTCATCTACACACCGTTGTTCTACATATATTCCATATAGTTTTTGTGCTTTTGGCGCAGCATTTTGTTCTCGTGTGCATGGAGATTTGGCTTAAATGGCGCTTGTCTGTGCACTTGTTACTGACGTAACGTCTGTGCATTTCTGATACCGAAAATAATGATTTCTCATTTTCATAATTGTGGTATTCGGCGTCACCACCATCAATGCCTATTCTCTCTAGTGACGTACTGTTTGCTCTAGAGTGGTGATGATGATGCCGGTGATGGTTTCCCATTTTCGTGATTGGAATACTCGTCACCAAAATAATTCCACAAGATTTAGAGTATTACTCTAAGCTCATGGATTGTTGTACGTGGTGGTGATGCCTTCGATGATGAGGAGGAGGACGATGAAGAGGATGATGATGCTAATGATTGGTCTTTTCCTGGTCGTTGACAGAGGCCATTACATTACCGGCAAGCTGCCACAATATAATTATGATTATAATGTGATATGGAAATGATAAATATTGATCCACCATTAAGCTTCTATGATCAGAGAGGGTTGCAACGTATCCTCTCTCTCTCTCTCTCTCTCTCTCTCTCTCTCTCTCTCTCTCTCTCTCTCTCTCTCTCTCTCTCTCTCTCTCTCTCTCTCTCTCTCTCTCTCTCTCTCTCTCTCTCTCTCTCTCTCTCTCTCTTTCCCCCTTATTTTCCTATTTTCCTACCTCTCCTTTTCACAAACAGAAAATGATTTTTTTTTTGCTGCAATTTTAGTTTATTGTATTTTATCTCTCCTCAAGTTTAATTTCGAGCATGCATAGTCGATAAAAATTTTGCCGTTTCTGCATAACTCTGCGAATTGTAGTCCCCGAAATCGATCGCTGTTAGGTTAAAAGCATGGATTTTATTCATGCATTTGAAAATCTATTCATCTCGTTTGGACTATGAAATCATGTTATGTATATTTGGCTACCATTGATACTAACGTTCCATGCTGGATTTTGCGTGTTTCAGAGCATTATCACATCTTTGTAGGGGACCTCAGCCCAGATATTGAACATCAACAATTGAGAGATGCCTTCGCTGTGTTCGGAGATATTTCGTAAGTACCCAATGTCAACATACATGTGTGATGTGTTTTGTTTCAGTAATGTGGATTTGTCTGAACATAATATTTTTTTGTTTGTGTGCCTTGGGTGTATTGGATCCTATTTAAACATTTAATTGTTCGACTACGCATTTGACTATTTTTGTTATGCATCCCTACTATAACAGTTTCCTTGATCTACTTTACCCTACTTCTACACTGCTTTTCCATTCCACAAAGCATTATCGTCAACTCTTTACATTTTTCATTTTCCTTAATACACCATCCGACCTTTTGGTTATATACCAGTCCTCTATTTGTAACGCTTCCAGCCACACAGGCGCGCGAGAATGTGTACACACACGCACGCGCACACACACACACACACACACACACAGAAAGAAAGAAAAACAACAAACACAGACTACTGAACTTGCATATCATTACGCACTTTAGAATATTTGCATGTGAGTAGTGGTATCTGATAAAATAATTTTGGTGATTACATGTTGTCTTTTGCTGTGTTTTAGTCAAGTTCGTATTATCGTAAACAATGTACAAAAACTGTATCGCTGCATTTTGACCGTCCAAGGTTGTAGGTCTGAAAAGAAGCAATTTTTGAGACCATTGCATATCCCAGGCTGTTTATTATGTAAACCACTTAAACTGTAACTTCTTCATAAATGCTCAGCTAATTGATTCTGTGGTTCTGTACTGCCACGTTAATGTTCTTGATTGTTTTATCACGTTGTGTTTCTCTTTGTTACTGAAGTTGGAAAACAAATTATGTAAAAGTCTCAAAGCAAGATTCCTGTTTTGTGTTGTTGTTTTTTTTCTTTCGTAAAAGCATTCATGACCACCGCCTCCTCCTTCTCCCATCATCATCCACCCACCCAGCTTTTTGTCGAAACTCAGATCGAGCCAAATGTTGGTTTGTCCCCAGCTCCGTCGTTCTGTTGCCCACCATATCTCAAAAACTACCTAAATGACCAAACTTCATAAGAACATTACGTAGCTTCAATATTTGTTGTAGTGCAATATTCAAGGTCCCTGGAGTCACTTGTCGCTAAACACGTTTTTCTCAGTATCAGAAACGGCTGAACCTACATAGTTGATTGTTGGCATACCGGTGCTTCAACATTCATTCAGTAGCTTCTTTAGGATGAAAGTGAGTCACAACGTCTCCGCAAAAATTAACACTTTTGAAAAAGGATGATTATCAGCGATGCGTGCGTGTCTAGAAATACATTATAATGGCTTTGCACCTTATTTGTTTTTTGTTTGGATAAAACATTAATTACTTTTTGATTGTTTCGAATTAATTGTAGGCAGATCGTTTGTTGAACCATTCACTGTTTTTGGTGTTGTCCTGTTGGGCTTCATAGGTTTGTTTGCGGTTGTGTGGTTGTCGTATGTGTGTGTCTACGGGACGATGACTGGTCACGGGAACCCTAGAGAACAATCAGTCTGCAAAATGCTACATCTTCTTCGGCCCCAGCACTCTTCGAGTCTTTCACATCCAGAAAATTCTGGAACTGTTTAGAATTGTGCGATATCTACTTTCAACTGTGCCAAGTTTTGTGTTTGCCGGTTGTCAGTGGCTTCAAGAGATCTGCATATTTTTGTTCTTCTATCATCTCTATCCTCGCAACTCATCCAGAACTCTTGGACTACTTTGCACTGTGCGAAATTCTTCTTTTGCGGGTTGACAGTGGCTTCGAGAGAGCCGCGTCCGTCTTTCTGTTTCTTTTCTTCTATCACCTCAGACCTCCAGTACCTTTGTAGACTGTCCCTTCCGTCCAAAGGTGAAATTGACTCGGGTCCCAAGGGCGTCTGACATAATATGTCTCAACTTTTTTCTTTCTGTCTTCTCTTATCGTTGACATCGTTAAACTCTTAACCCCACTCTCTTTCGCTTCTTCCCATCGCTAGTAAACCTACCTTTCCTATTGATGACATCGTTTCGTTTCCATCTCTACTTCTACTCCCTGAATCCATAGAATAGATGAGCAAGCTTTCCATCTCTCTTTTTTTTTTTTAACGTTTCTTTGATCACCTCCCCCATTTTCTCATTTCATCACCCCTCCCATCAGTAGTACCTTGAACTCGGCCTTGAAGTCCGCAGTGTAGTTGAGTACGTCGAATTTATCATGAGCTTTTACGCTCGTTTCCATATTGCCTTTCATACGAAACGGTAGGGGTCTCTTTGGCATTTTTGTGTGTGGTAATATATACTATTTTGATAGAGACGGATCGTTTTGATCTAATGTTCTGTAGTAATATCAAGTTTACCAGCATTAAGAAAGACTTGTCCTCTCTAGGGAGAAATGAGAGTACTGCTATTAGAGGACGGTAAAGTCTGCTACAGATTAAAGGAATACGTCTGCGATTGTCAGTAGATGAGCCAAGATTGTGTCATAACAGTGACATGTCCTTCGAGACTGTGACTAGGAACATGACTGGAAAGATTGGAGGAAGTGTCGCAGTCTGGATTTTTTTGGTTTGGGAAGTTTAAAAAGCTGTGGATCAGGGTTCGAAGAAAGAAGCGTTATTGAGAAGTATCTTTGAGGAAATGTAAAAGCCAAGGGGTTTAGTCTATTTGTATTTCCAGAAAATGTCGGTCGGTCGGTCGGTTGGAAGCCAGATCTCAAGAATCACTGAACGGATTTTGACCAAACTTTAAAGGAATATTACCTAAGTTAGTAGTCTGCATCCAGTGCCATCATATTTGTTCTACCGCAAAATACAATGTCACTGGAGTTATTTTGTTGCAAAAAACGTTTTGCACAATATCTCAAAAATGGCTATAGCGATGTTGAGTTTTGGTATACAAATCAGGGGCCATCCATGATTCTTGAGTAGCAGCCCAGTTGTAGGTCAGTCGGTCGCTCCCAATTTCACTTTTTGTGTGTGTTCAAAAGACTGCTTTTAAAAAAAATATTTTCAAGAATTGCTGAACCAAAATTCTTAATTTTTACTTCGCGGATAATTTAACTACTTCTAAGCATGTTATATTATTCGTATTTGTACTTTGTCAAAAGTCAAGCTCATTGTGATTCACCATTTTTTAATACACGTTTTGCACTGTATTTAAAAAAAAGAGAAAAAAAGGCATTGCCGGTTTGAGTAATGGTTTGCATGCAGATAGTTCGGATAGATGCCTATCGATGTTTTCTTTTTGCTTCATTGTGATAAATGCGAGTCAAGAAAATTAACACTTTTTGAAAATGGCAATTTTTCAGCAGTGTTTGTGTTGTGTCTGGAAATACATTTGAATTTTAATAGAAGAGATGGCGGAATTTGTGTTTATTGTTGTTTTGTCGTCAAGATGGAGCGAACCATTAGGTCTTGTGGTTCCTTAGAGCATGCTTCCTCTTCCCTTTCTCTTCCGTCTTCTTCTGCCAGCCAAGCACTCCACCAGGTTAGGGCAAAGCCGCGGGCGTCCCTGGCAACCAGTATCCGGCCTCGTCGCTTTAACTAAAAGGCCAGGATGTTTCATACACTTTTCTTTTAAGAGACTCGGAGACGCATCTTGATACTATTTTCTCTTAGAGCCAGATTTTGGCTGTTTGATTCATGAACTCTCCCTCCATTTCAACGCGAAATTTCTTCCTTATTTCGCAATAGCGTCTTAATGGTGATCGATCGGATTCGGACCGCGTTTAGGCTTTGATCTCTGGAGTAATGGATATAATAAAGACTATAGCGTCGTGGCGACGGATTGTTGTTTTATATTACTTACTTTAAATGGCCTTTTGACTGAAGTCGAGAGGGCAAATTGACTTTTTTTTTAATAGTAGTGTTAATGGTTATTATTAAAAGAGGTCAGTAGATGTTACTTAATTTCATTTGTCTAGGAAAGATAAGTTGTCTTCGAGTTTTTACTTGTGACTCGAGCACAAGGCTAACCTACCCATGGACTTGGTTTCCATTGTGATTGTTATTGTTCTAACTATGGATTAGAACTTCAATAGCAAGCAGTCGTAAAGCAGGCTTCTTGAATAGCAGTGTTTAAAGCGGTGTAGAACTATCAGCATGGTTGCTTTGAAATGGGAAATGGACTTGGTGGTTGAGAAAGGCTGACAGCCATGCAAGGCGGCCATTAGGTCGAGTTGGAATGGGGGCAACCCTTCGAGTGGATTAAGGGTCGTATGATTGCGCTGTCAACATCGCTTGCCCAGGATCAGCAACACGGAGGAGGTCGCCGATTATAGATAGCCGTTATTCCGTATCACACCACCTCTTCAAACCCGCCAACCCGACAACTTAAAATATGACTCTTTGTCACCCACCAACTCCAATTCACAGCACTTGATCTGTTCCTAATGACTTTTTTTTTCTTTTTATTTTATTTATTTGTTTATTTTAATTTAATATTATTATAGGAAACCTATTTGAAACGCTTTTTCCAATCCTTTCTTTCTCTCCCTCCTCTCTCTCTCTCTCTCTAACTCTCTCTCTCCTCTCTCTCTCCTCTCTCTCCTCTCTCTCTCTCTCTCTCTCTCTCTCTCCGAAGATGAGAGGTTTAACCAAACATACTTTGATGGCGATAAGCCTAACAAACAGAAGCCAGAACACGATATGAGCATTTTGTTTGTCCACTTGATTCTTTATTAAATTAAACGTGCCGGGAATACCAAATGATGTGTGCGTGTAGTGGGCGCGCGGGTGCGCGCCAATGCGTGTTTGTTTGAGTATTATATGGATGTAGAAATCCATGAAGCTGATACGGTGCATTTAAAATGAGTACGTGGAAAGTCCACGTGATGTCTGTGAGAGTAAGCACCATGGTTTGTGTCTTTGTAAGAGTGGAAGAGATGTAACGGTTAGTAAGGGGTTATTTTACCACCTAACGATTTTTACCACAGCATGGGGTTATCAGTCAAGCCTATGAAGATGGGGTTCTCTGATACCTATCTGATTTGCTCCTGGAGCCTTTATACAAAACACTGGCTTGCGGAGAATGATCAAACTGGAGTGATTGCCTGTGATGATAGTGGGAAGAAGGAGAGACGGAGAGTTATAGAGCGAGGAATTAGACTGGAGACTCACAGGGGAGAGAGAGTCCACGTCTAGTGATTGGTGATGGGTCATTGCGGATGCTGGCAGTCCCCAGGGGGACGCGAGGGATCAGAGAAAATGGGAGGTCTCACCTCCAGAGGCAACGTCTGCTTTATAGCCACTGTCAACCGGCCGCAGCTGAGGTGTTTGTAGGCCCGTCTCCAAGCTTCATCTCGTCTCATCTCTCTTCCACCCTTGGACGCAACTTTTTCCTGCATGAAAAGTTTTTGGACAGTTCTAGGAAGAGATTCTCTTTCCCAGCATGATCCTAATATTCTCCTATTCTCATCCTGAACTCGAATTTTTGTTCTTCCAGTCATAACCCAGAATTTTCTTTTTCCATTCCAATTTTGACACATTCTTTTTACCCCTGCTCTCCATTTTCATCTTAACTTTTCCTTGTCCACTTTCTCTGTTCTCACCATAACTCTTTGTCGGCTTTGCTTTCATATTTCAAGTAACTATTTTACCAGCCCCCGAAACTGTCTCATTGTTTCACTGTCAGCTGCCTTCAGCCGAAGAGCTGGGGTTTTGAATAGTGTTACAAACTCACCCCTTTCTGCGTTCGTTATTAGGTAGTAGTGTTGTTGTTGTCCTTATATAGCCTATAGCTCTTTACTAGCTCAAAAACAGTTCAAGACGCAGGCCGTAAAGGGATTTAACTCGAGCAGCCTAAGGCGCCAACATTCAGTTTGGTTCATCGTCTAATGCCGCAGACAATTGACCACAATCCTGGCGACCTGGAATGGGGGAG
Source organism: Oncomelania hupensis (assembly GCA_036898135.1). Lineage (NCBI taxonomy): Eukaryota > Metazoa > Mollusca > Gastropoda > Littorinimorpha > Pomatiopsidae > Oncomelania > Oncomelania hupensis. Next base: position 69,673,054 of record CM072511.1, on the reverse strand, counting down.
TGGACAATGCTCGCTTGGTGTATTTTTGTAATTTTGCGTCACGTTTTTTAAAGTGTGCGATGGAATGAAAGCGTGCATGGACTAGGTCTCAGTTCATACTCTCATCCGAAGGCGTATTTTTATCACGATAACTGTATTCCAACCTTTTAAGTTCTTATGTTAAACCATCAGAATTATATTGGATACGATCTCATCCTGCCTTGCATAATCTAGTCAGACTCACAGTTCCTTTTTTTTTTATTTAAACTTGTGTGATGATGATAGTTTCGTCAAAATTTTGAATGGTTCTGGTTTCTGAGCACTGAGGTGGTTTTTTAGTAGATTATTTTTTATTTTAGAGCGACGTGATTAATCTTCTTTTACTGGCTTGATAAATATTTGAATAAAAATCGACATATTGCCTCGAACCTCAACTTGGGTGTTGCTGTTTGTTTTGTTCACCTCATAATCTTCTTTTACTGATATGTCTAAATTCACTATGTTGTGAACAGACGTGAAATTAAAATATTGAATTGAATTGAATTTTACTGATACTTATGCAAAACTTATCTTACTTTGTTATGAACTACTTATAAGATTGATATTTCATACAGAATTCCTATTCCCTTCAGCATAACTGACATCACGGATGTTTTTACTCTGATCGCAGAAGACCTGTTTCTACCATCTTTTTTTTATGCGCCACTGGATAAAGCTCTACTCTTAGTTTAAAGCGTTTTTACTCTTTACTTCAAATTCTGTTCCGTCTGCGGGTAATGGTTTTCCCCTGCTCAAGTCACATTTAGACTGTTTGGCTAAGCTAGAGGTCGTTTCAGTACAAAGGTAGTTTTTTCTAAGCCCTTAGTAACTAGAAACACACCCTCCACCCCACCCCCACCCCCAGGGCACAAGATTTTGAACTTGCCTCCCAGTCTGGTCGCAGAAAAGTAGAGCACGACCCGAGGGAGCATATCTTATTAGAATGGAGAATGCGGCATTACTTTTGTCAGGGTTTTATTTTGTGCTTTCAGCACTTACCTCCCATCACACTTAACGTCTGCGTTATTTAATTTGTAATTTGGGGGAAATATTATATCTTTTTAGTTTTGGTATCGCGTCGGGATAAAATAATGTCTCTATATACATATTTTTCCAGAAATATTTTTGCTAAAGTTTAGACATTGTTATAGCTTTCACGGTGAGCTATTGCCATATATATAGTAAGACAAAGAAACGAAGGATTCATTATGTGTTCAATGCTGGTTGATAGCGATTAATCTTTATAGGGAGGGATTAAAGTTCAACACATTCGTACATGTAATTGTGTCATGCGATGCATTGAAATAAAAACCATTGCGGTTAAGTTATTGCCATTGGTTGATTTGTTTTATGGGAAGTTAAAGGACTGATTGAAATGGATCGAGATATGGAGTACCAGCGGTTGAACTGATGTATTGAAGAAGAAAAAAAAAGTCTGATTTCACTCTTGAGTGAAGACAATAAATTATGAAGAATGAAAAATGGTTTATGAAAAGTTCAAATATCGATCGGTTGGCATGTAAACGAAACTGGAAAACCAAATATCAGAATACTTAGTTCATTCATGATTTTAGAATGAGCCATGTTTTAATCCTGTTAACGATATTTTCAAAGCAGTGTTGTTGTATCTAGGAAAATAAGAAGTCCTCAATTCAAAAAGAAAAAACAAAGCGGGCTGAGATGACGAGTGTGACTGCGATGTTAGCGTGGTTAGTTGCTGATGGCACTGTCTGGAGTCAGGGCTGCGACGTCGGAGAGATAAATGTCAGGCGGGGGCATAACAACCACTATCAGTAATCCAAGAACAGTTTGTTTGGCCTGCCAGACATCTCAGGCGCTTTCTTCTCTTGAACGCTTGCGTGAGAGGATCGATCAGGGGAGATGATTTGGTGGTCTCCGATGTTTGTAGGTGATTACGCCGCTTTGTGCTTTCTTCGTTTTCCCTCCCGGTGCTTATCAAACATCCGAAGACCGATACCTCGGCTGTACTAAGTAGTGGCATAACGATTGTTCTACCTTTTTACTGATCCAGTTATTGCCCTTCTCTCGTCTGTTTATCGCACGCCCTTTACCGAGACAACTAAACTTAAAGAGTTAGTTATTCATTGCTGCTTACAGGGTCCAGGGGACTGCAAAGAGCCGAATCAGGACCACAAAATCAAGACCACAACTTCGCTAAAAGAGGACTCACCCCTGATCTGCATAAAAGATCTGCCGAAAAAAAAACACTAGTGGTAACATTGAAGGCACTCCACTAGCCGGTCACTTTACAATAAAGACATCCCACGCCGGGGACGCTGAAGCTATACTCTAATTTATCGAACCCCCGTTTACAAAAACAAAATAGAATATAAACATCATTATAAAATATCAACAAAACACATACATATAAAATGCCTACATTGCCAAATAATAACGTAATAGGAAGCCCCAGTGACCACCTGGCAGAAAGCGTCAAATATTCCCAAGCTGATCCAACAGACCTCGCACACAAATGAGGAGTTTTGTCCCGGAAGAGTTTTCAAGAAAAAAGGTAGGTGACTTGTCTAGCGAAGAAGAAGAGAAGATAGTAAAGTAGATTGATAGATCAAAGTAGGAATGAGAAAGAACAAAGGAGAAAAACAGCGACAGTGGGAATTTAAAGCACTAAATTTCCTGAAAGTGGGGATACTGTTTATACTAAAACCCCTGGCACCCCCACGAGGGAAACTAAACTTAAAGGGAAGGAATACTAGAAGCAATTCAGTGTGTTTTTGTGTGTAGGAAGCGTAATTTGTTTGTTTGTTTGTTATATCAATAGTTGATTCAACCCGGATGCTTGAATCTTGATAAGTATAACTCGAATTCGTTTATCCACGCAGCATGTTCACTCAGCAACAAGGCAGGAGTCGTATAAGGTTTTCCATTATCCAGCAAACATAAACAGCTGCATACAAGATCGATTTCCAAAAATCACTTCAATAATCATCATCAAAAATCATCAAAAATCGCTCACACAAGCAGACGGTGCATTATTTATATAGCCTCTCTGCAGTCGATAAAAAGTTTGAACATTCTCTAGCATGATGCAATAACACCCAATCAAAATAAAACTCGTCACCGGAACTATGCAGTCTTACGTCATTATGTTAGGAGAAACGCGTAGCTATTACCAGATCTCGAAAGTTCGGTCCATAATAAACAAGTAATTCCAGAAAATTCTGCACAATATCGACCGACGAAAATTATCAACATCATACAAAGCTTCTAGCAACAACGCAAAATCAAATCAAAGGTAAATATACTCTGTTATTGCATGCTTTGCAAAATAAAATCATCGGATTTATCGTGCGCGTCTCAATCGTAACAGTGTGTGTGTGTGGGTGGGTGGGTGGGTGTGATTTGAAGTTGCGGAGAAAGTATATTGTAATAAAATATTACGACTCGTGTACTTGTAAAAATGTAGTTAGGTAGATTCTGAGCTTTAATGCTTTAATACAAAATAATAACATAGCAATACGTTTTTCCGAAATTAAAAAAATGCGAATGGTGACAGGCCGGGTGAATGTATTTCCGTAAGTTATATGACTAAAATAGTATTGCGAACGAATATATCTTTCCATTATAGCGTAATTGAGCAGCTGTATAAATGTACTTAAGTACCCTATCCTATTATATCCTATTCTACCCTATCCCGTAACCAACGTACTCCATCTTTCTCTGTACTCATCAACTCTTCACTCGGTGTCAAGCCAGTCCATTCTCGTATGTTGTCCTCCCACTTCTTTTTCTGTCTCCCTCTATTTTTGCATTCTTGCACCGTGCATTGCAGGGTGGTCTTTGCAAGACCTGATTCTCTGGTGAATTGGCCATACCATCGGAGTTTCTTTACCACTGAGAGCATGTCGTCGTGCTGTTGATTGATTGATTGATTGATTGTTGCTTTAGGTCCAGCGGACTCTTCCGAGCCAAATCAGGTCGTCGTGCTGTACAATGTCTTGTGTGATGGTCTGTCGGACTTCGTTGTTGGTGATGTGCTGGGTATAGGAAATGCCGAGAAGTCTTCTGTAGCACTTCATCTCCATGCTTTGTTTTCTTCTTTGTAGGTCTGCTGTGAGGGTCCATGTTTCGCAAGAGTATATGAAGATGGAGATGACAAGAGAGCGCAGCAACCTTACCTTGGAGTATAGACTTATGGTCCCGTCTTTCCAACTGGGCTTCAACCTTGTCAGGGCAGCAGTTGTGTGTGCTATCCTGGAGAGGACTTAATGTCAAGACCCATTAACTGATGCAGTTGCTCCTAAATATTTGAAGCTGTGCACCGTGTTGATGAATTGGCCTTGGACTTTGATGTCCCTTTGATTCCATTGGTGTTGTTGGTCATCATTTTGGTTTATTTTGCACTTATTTCGATTCCAAAGACTCTGTAGGTGGTTTCAAGCCTCTGTACCAGCTGTTCAAGTTCTTGTTCCTCTTTAGCCAATCCATCAATTTCATCCGCAAAACGGAAGTTGGAGATTGCTCTACCCCCTATTCTGACCATGCCATCATGATCTGCGAGGGCATCCGAAATGGCGCGCTCCAGAAAGATGTTGAAGAGTGTTGGAGAGAGTAGGCATCCTTGACGCACGCCGATTGTTCTCCTGAACCAGTTCCCGATGGAGCTGTTGTTGAGGACTGCACTGGTAGCCTTGTCATACAGGCTTTTTATGACTTTTAATAATGTTAGAGCTGATGTTAGAGTTGTAGGTATTTATCGCAGATTATTCTGAGGTTGAAAATCTACTCAGTGGAACTTGACCCTGCTCTGAATCCTGCTTGTTCCTTAGCTATGATTTTTTTCAGCTTGGGGTTTTAACCTGTTGTTATTTTTATGAGGACTTTGATGGAATGGCTGATTAAGCTGATGGTGCGGTAGTTTTGACACTTCTGAAGGTTACCATTTTGGGGAAGTGATGACAAGCGCTGGGTCCATGATGTTGGCAACTCTAAGTTTATATTGGTGTTAATAAGGCCAAAGTATACGAAAGAATGTAGGGCACTGTAAGATGTGCGGCATGGAAACAATCTCATGTTTGCCTCTCTGCCAGTGGTCCTGATGACAGAACAAATGTATATTGGTGATAAATGCTGCCGATATGACTGATGAACTTCATTGCGAGCAAATCACTCGGCTACTAGCCAATTTAGCCTGAAATATGGCATAGGATGCCGCTTGTTGGAGAAAATCATGGGTTTCCGTTAGTCAAGGTAGAGGTTCTGCTGGATAAGCCAACACACACGCGCACATTCTTTTAATTGCAGAACTTTCAGTTTGGTTGGATATTGATATGGCTAATGTCCTTAGCATGCTCAGTGCGGTGTGGTTTCACGATATCGGGTTTATTAATGGCGAATCAAGAAATACCCTCGAGCACATAGTTCCATCATGAATACTAGAGATAGAAGCATTGTGTCTTTATAGAAGGAGGTCTGTAACGGAAACGACGTTGCGAATAAATGTTTTATGGATAAATGGCGAACCCTCACACACACACATACACGCACACACACACACACACACACACACACACACACATGGACACACAGACGCACACACAGAGTGAATCAAAGCTCATGCATACAAGCACCTTCCGAAGCAGCAATTTTACAACTTTAACCTGGGTTTGAAATTGACATGCTCTGTAAACAAAATGGTCATCCACACAAACGTCGGGGTTAATGTAATTTTTAATTGAGTTTAGTTTTATGTGAATACCATGCTGTTTTACGTTCCGCTTGCGTTGACCATATAAAGAACAATGACTGTACAGATAGAAGCCGATGCGTTTCTAGGAGTGATGAGGAAGTTGGGATCCAGCGGTCTTGGGGAACAGGAGAGTGATTTGGCTACATCCAGGCCGTCATCTTGCCTAGACTGTGACATATTGCTCTGGACATGCCAAGACTTCTTGATGCATCTCGCTCATGCTGGACAGGATAAAGGTAGGCTGTAGACAAGTCCAGCTCAAACAGAGTGTCTAGATGTAGATGCAGAGTACAAGTGTTGAGTGTGGAATTGTGCGCTATGTAAGTGGACAATAGGATTGGAGAAGTTAAAACGATGCTGTTGGCTCTTGTGCTAGGCTAAAGCTCAATTTAACTCGATTTAAAGCTGCGCGATTGACACAACATCTTTGGCTTTTCTGTTTCTTTAAAAATACTTGAACGACTTATAAGTGTTCTCGAATGCTCTGGCTTGCGCTCAGATTGACCTAGGCTTAAGGTTGGAAAGTTTTCTTTGACGTTCTACTTTAATAATATTTGGGAAATTTTATAAAAGTCCGAATTGGTCCTCAAGCTTCCAAACGTTTATGGTCGAAAAATGAAGTTGGACCCTGTACGGTTGTGAACTTGTCGCGCTGTGTTTCTTTGTATCATTGATTGTTTAAGCAATCTGAGCAAAGAGAATAGGTGGTCACAACCTTTATATAGCGATTTGTGTGTGTCGTGTGTATAGCAACATAGACGCAAGACGTGCAAGCTTGGGCCATCAAAACAGCAGTAACAAGACCAGCTACGAGAAAAACATCTTTTATCCATTTGCTATAGCGCAATAGGTCGCGCTAGCCGTGGATTGAAGTGGGAGGTGAAGGGGTAAAGTGGGGGTGGAGTGAAGTTCATTATGTTGCTGATCAATGTATGCAGAGCAGACGCAAACAGTTAGGATGCGTGGTGCTGTAAAGGAAGCCGTCATTGATTTATGGATTTGTCTGTTACATTGATGCCGTGTTTGCCCGACAGTCTTAAACACAGGCCTTGTTTTATCCGGCCCCTAAGCCGGTTATTGGTCCGCTTGTCAGATGGCTTGTTTAGTAGTGCTGCACTCCTCACGCGGGGCCCATTGTGCTGAGAGCCTCGTCGAGGCCAGCATCGAACACCGAATAAATCAAGGGCGCCATCGCAAAACTTGTTTGACTTTTGTGTCGACGAAAGATGACTTTTTTGCGCCTTGCTCCTTTTATAGAGCGCGCCAAGCGGAGAACAAGGCGAAGATAAGAGATGGGGATCGGGGATGGAGTGTAGGGGGTTGGGGGATTGGGCCAGAGAGGTAAATGCCATTCTAGCGACTGCGTAATAGAAGAAATAAAAGCGAGGGACGATAAAAGAAGTTCCTGGTCGAGTCGTAAAAGCTAAAGTGTTTTAGCTGTTTATGACCTGCTACTGAGAGCCATTGGCAGGCAGTGTGCTGAACATGTGGAGTGGGGTGAAGATCGATTCTCTGGTCACTTTGTGCCGTGTATCGGTATTGGCGGAGAGGCGGGCCATTTCATCGAGTGCCTTTTGCCGTCCCAAAGCCTCCACAGCCTACAACAAAGCTCACGACACTCCGATGGACTGCCTGCACAACGGCAAAATCGCCACCTTTGTGCCGCGGGCTCTTTTTTCCTCCCTGCCTGTTGCGCGGACCTTTGCTCTAATTGTGCTCACAGAGTAATCAATTTGACCGCTGTGCTTGTCATAATGTTGGCCCTAGGGGTAGCTCTCGCCTCGGGCACCGGGGAAATAACGCCCGGGATGAAATTGGAATGTGCTCCCCAACATTTTCCAGCCTTGTGCTTTTAGTCTGATGAGGCCACCGGGGCTCCGGCATGCCACACGCAGTCTCCTGCACTGGAGGCCACGTAACCCTTGCCATTCTTACCCTGCTCCCATACCCCCTTCACGCCGCTTTTATCCCACCTACATGACCATCCTTTTTCTCGTTTTCTATCCCATGTACATCCTTGTTCTCTGTTAGTTACATCCTTGTTCTCTGTTAGTTGTAAATCTTTAATTCTCAGTGGTTTGGCAGTCGGGATCTTTATCGATATGGGGTGAAGATGCTGGTGTACATCGATCATTAATTGATCCGTTACTACTACCATACCCCCGTTGGGGTGCCGGTGGTTTCAGTATAAATAGTATCCCCACTTTCTGGAAATTTAGTGCTTTAAATTCCCACTGTCGCTGTCTTTCTCATTTGCTCTTTCTCATTCCTGCTGTGTTCTATCAATCTGCTATACTATCTTCTTCTTCGCTAGACCCGTCACCTACCTTTTTTCTTGAAAATTCTTCCAGGACAAGACTCCTTATTTGTGTGTGAGGTCTGTTGGATCAGCTTGGGAATATTGAACGCTTTCTGCCAGGTGCTCACTAGGGCTTCCTATGATGTTATTATTTAGCAGTGTAGGCATTTTATATGTATGTGTTTTGTTGATAATTTATAATGATGTTTGTATTCTATTTTGTTTTTGTAAACGGGGGTTCGATAAATTAGAGTACAGCCTCAGCGTCCCCTGCGTGGGATGTCTTTATTGTAAAGTGACTGGCTGGTGGAGAGCTTTCAGTTTTACCATTAGGGTTGTTTCAGCAGAGCGTTTATGCGGATCAGGGGTTGTCCTGTCCTGATTTGGCTCGGAAGAGTCCGCTGGACATAAAGCAATAATCATGTAATGTAATGTACTACTACCATTCCTATTAGAGTTTAACCCAAACCCCGGCTTATCCAATAGTCCTCCTTTCTGATACAAGTCCCATATTTTGTTTCTTTATACTTCTTGTCATCGATCTGTCATGAAATGAGACGCTCAAATAATGGCTAAAACTTGTGTATTGTCTCTAGTGATAGTCGGGAGAACACACACTCGCCTACATATAAAAGAAATATATATCTCCACAATTCCAACTTTCCAAATTTATTGCGAGTAAACGGTGTCTCTGAGCTCTGAATGACGTGCTGACCTTTTGGGTCTGGTCTCCGTCTCCTCAGCTGCCCGGGAATGAAAAATTATCGAATTTTCTGGAATGGCAAAAGTTTCTTTCATCCACCCTATTCTTCTTTGGGCGGTATGGTCTTCAGAGTTTTAAACTTCGCTCAAACTTTTTGAATTTGTAATGAATTTTTTTTTTCAAAGCATCTCTGGGGGTTGGGAAGAAAGCCTCGTGCTTCCTCTCTTCCTCACCAATATACTGCCATACTGTCGAGTCTGCATTTTAACAAAGTCTTTGTCACAATCCGAGGGCCCGATTCTTTCATATAGCACCCTCCCCACCCCGCACCCCTTTAATTACAAATCCAGGGTAGGGTTTGTTACTGAAGATAAAGTGCTAGAGCAGAGTTATATTACTCAAAACAACGATCCAAAAGAATCCCGAATGGTACCTTAAGGCAACACCAACGCTAGCGAGCGGCAAACGGCATTATCCTGTTACGAGCTAAAGAACGATCATCCTACCAGTCCAAACACCATTTAACGTTAAGTTGAAGCCTTAAACGGAGAAAACGTAGTAAGCAACTGTTATTCATACAACGACTCGCCCAGTTTCGACTGAAATTTAAGAATTTCCTCTTCTTAACCGTCCGTAATTCTTGAAGAAATATAAGCCACATACTTTCCTAAATACAACCCAGCAAAACTAAGGACAATACTGATTAGTATGGAAATGTATTAGCTGTACGGGAAAAGCGCAAAATAAAACAAAATCCTTGCGACTAAAAACAAACAAAACGATCCACATCAGCTAACCTGCAAGGCGCATTGGCCTGATAACATGTTTCAGCCTACGCCAACGAGATATCCAATCATGTTGATTTGATTTTCTTGCCTAACGCTGACACAATAATCAAAAATGATAAAATCTGGCTATAATTATAGTTCAAGGGAGTGAATAAAGGAGGGGAAAGGGAAAATACATCTTGACAAAACTGCTGAAGTTTATTAAGCAAACCCTATCACAATAAAAGCTACTATCGTGTCACACTTGAACCATGACTTCACTCTTAGCATTAGGAAACTGCATTAACTGACAATAAATACCTGCCTCTATTGAAACTCGGTGACATAGAAATAACTAACTAATCGAACTTCACCATAATTAATTCTCTTACCCTTTCTCCTCGCTCTCTCTCCCTCGTATCCTCTCTTTCTCACTCTCACTCTAACTCTAATTTACCAGATCCCTTATCAAGCTATCAGTGACAGTCTTTGTAGCAGTAATGTTATTGTTCGACGTGTTCGTTTTTTAAGTCTAAAAGCTTTGTAAACACATTCCTTATCATTTCAGTTGTTACTAATAAATTGTTAACTTAAGTTGTACTTGTTTCCTCTCTTCCACATTTATTGTGCAGCGCTATGTTCCCCATCTTTCCAGTTCTCTCTAAGCGCCCCAACCCCTCCTCTTCTCTCTCTCCCTCTATTTCTCTCTCCTTCTCTCTCTCCCTCTACCGCTCTCTCCACTCTCTCTCTCTATCACAAACACGTACACGCGCACGCATACACACATCAATGATTATGAACGATTTATTGTAAACTATGCCAATGTGTGAAAAATGACTGCCGATTCTTTGATAATTAACAAACATATTTATATAAAAATATGTTTTAACATATAATACAAAAGAATCAAACGCACTCTGTAACCGTCTCTTTTCTTTCTCTTCTCCTCCTCTTCTCTTCCTCTTAACAAAGTGTGGATGAAATTTTCTATTGGAGCCAGCGTTTGGCGGAATGAGGAGGGGTCTGGTCAATCGCATGGTCATAAAGCATTGGGCCCGCTCAGCACCGGGATAATTATTGTGCTCGTACGTGGCCAAAATCGACCAGGGACTATTGACAAACGTGTATCGGGTATCTGTCATTCCCATAGCGCACACACCACTCCATCACCACCAGCCCCTCAAATTCAAAACTAGCTTTGATTTTTACACCTTTACCCCACCACCCGTTTCCCCGACACACTCAGGGAATAAAAACGTAGCCTGTTGTTTTTTTCCACCCAGTTTCTCTTCTTCTCGCTCCTGCCCTACACCCCCTCCCTTACCTCAGCATATACTTAGAATCTCTCTCTCACCCACCCACCCACCCACCCCACACATACACACACATAGGCGCGCGCGCGTACTCATCCTCCTTTGCTCTCATTCACTTCCCCCTCCTACCCCATCCCTCTCCGACCCTTCAAGCGCTCTTGTATCCTATAATCCTAGCTTCGGTTTGTCAACACTATGTTTAGTCATCACGGTGCGGGTGTTTATGTCTGTCCGAAATTGGAGAGAAACTCGTTGACTAGTTTTGACGTATTGCGAGCTTTTTGCTGTAGCGGAAATTTGAAAATCAATGGCGTATTATTCGCCCAGTAGGCTTCCCTCCCCTGGAGTGTTGAATTTATTGTTGTCTGGACACTCGTTATATGACACTGTACAGTACTAAAGTCCGCTTGGCGTCCCAGAGTTCCACTAGGTTTCGTATTTTGTGTTCATATATCGATCTAATGGTTATTTGACCTTTCAGCACGCCATGGGTGCTCGTGTTAAGATTATATATCAGTTTCTATATATTTTGTATACCGTTTCCATATTTGTTGATCAGTGCCCATGTACCGTTTCCATATTTTGTTGACGTATTGTTTGCTTTTCAGGGCATTGGCTTCCCCAGCTTTCTGTTGTGATTGTAATATGAATTCGGCCTCCTGTTGTGATAAAAATACGAATTCTCTGGGTTTTTTCCCTGTTGATTGTAATATGAATTCCGTGATTTATTGTTTTTGTTGATGAAACCGATATCGTCTTGTTTTGTTTGCATTGCTTTTTTAAAGGCTGTTGTTATGATTATATAATTTGATAAGGAGAATATTAGCCTTAAATTCATCGGTTTTGTCGGGTTAAAGTGTTCCAGTAGCATATTTTCTATGGGTTTAATTTTACGTTTTCCAGCGGCACTGATTTATGGACCTTGCAGTCTCAGCATTAGGACAATTAATGACGAGTTTATTAGCATCATCTTGATGACGGAAGAACAGTTAGATTATGATATTTGCTTGTCAAGGAAGACTGATGGTGCGCGCGGGAGGGAGGGTTGACAGGGAGAGACAGAGAGACTTTTCACTTTATTGAAAATTCAGACAGAGAGATGCGGAATATTGATGGCCCAACACGGCGAGTTTTGGGCGTTCAGTTCCGGTCATGCATCTGAATTTTGGGTACCTTGTTGGTGCAGATTCTCGTATTTTGCTATATTATCAAAGAAGAAAATAAAACTGAAGAAAAAGATTTTGGGTCAATGATATTATAATTTTTTTTAATGATGAATGGGGGAGTGGGTGGTTTTAAAAATATATATACGATTTAAAAACTAAAAGTTGGGTCATCGCAGACTCCAGCTGCGAGGATGTTATCTTTAACTGTGGTGTTGTTTGGGGTCTTCCTACATGCCGCTATTATTCATAGTTCTCTGGCATGCTCAGCGCGGGGTTCTTCCAAGTATTTTCAGATATCTGGATTGCGTTTGGTTTTGGGCAGCGTTTCAACAACTGCTATCGATTGTGTAGGCAGGCAGATACGTGCCGCCAACTGCAGCCCCATCTTTTACCCATCGCCTCTGTGCGACCCCGCTGACTACGCTATCCTGCGTGTTGCTGGTACTACCAGCAAAGAGGACAGCAGATCGTCTGTGCCATTGGTGTATGATACTATTGGGTCTGTGAAACTTCCAGCCACACGCTATTGGCTTTTAGTTAGTTGAACAACCCGGTCTCTCTTTCAACTGTCCAGACGGAGTCACTGCTAGTGTCACTTTCAGTCTTGCTCGACTCACTGGAGTCCTAACTGTAAGAGACAGATGGACTAAAGGAGAGAGGAAAGTAAGAAACGTGGGAAACTTTATGTTGGGGTGGGGTGGGTCGGAGAGAATGATATCTGGGTACCCTCTTAAATAGAAGTTTAAGGAGGTGAGGGGAGAGAGAATGAACGTGACAGCGAAAGTGCTAGAGAAATTCAGGGAGGTGTGGAACGGAGAACATGAAATCTAAACGAGAAACTTCAGCGATGGGTATGGCATGAGAAGAACTTATGAAGACTTGGGGAGGTGTAAAAGGTGGAGAAAATGAAGTCTGAAAGCAACACTGGCGTCCCTTATTTAATAAAAATTCAAGCGAAAACGTCAAACTCTACAAATATTTCGTTGGTAACAACGCGACTTAAGAACGATATTCGCTACTACCTCTGGCGTATTTGATTGCCATGCACAGCTTCTGTGTATTTAAAATTCTGTTAGTTTTTGGCAACTCGGAAGTCTTTGGTAACCAAGTTTGATATTGAGATGGTGATCAATCGAGTTGGCGGTGATGGAGGAGGAGATGATGATGATGATGATGATGATGATGATGATGATGATGATGATGATGATGATGATGATGATGATGATGATGATGATGATGATTTTATAAGTAGCGCTTTTCCTTTAAAATCATGCTCAAAATCAGGAAAGGTTCAGAGTAGACCAAAAGAACGAATGAAATAATAGGATCTAAAAGAAGGGGAGCGAGTGGCGGGATGGGGAGTCTATGGTACAGTTGTACATCATTCTATCTTCCGCTCCATTCACTGGTGTCCATATTGAATTTCCTTTACGGTCCTTTGTTGTCGCCTTCTTCTTGTAATCAAATCGCCCCGGAGAAAAAAGGTAGAACGACTGTGGAATAGGAAAGTTTGTTGGTTTTCAAAACATCTATGCACGAAACCTTGAGATTACAGAAAGATAGGTGTACTGGAAACAGGAAACAAGTTTTCAAAACACTTACGAAAGAAATGTAGATCTTTTAAAGAAAAGATGTATGAGAAAAGGGATCAGAACAAGCAGCGCACGTTAGTGTCCAACAGTTTGTTACCCTTGAAAGAACTATTACTGTTGACCAAAATGCCCAAGCCTTTGCACTAATGCTGTATGTGGACCGCATATTATAATTCATGCGATGGTAGACTAATCCTATCCTATCCAATCCTATCCTATCCTATCCCGTAACTCGAAAGTCGTTGGGGCACCACAGATGATCGTTTAACCAGCGTACTCCATGCATAGACTAATACCAGAATACAACTGATTATGATACTGACTCAACGAAACATGGAACCAGAAAACATGGGATGGTTTTAACCGCTAAGTGTATGTAAGGGAATGGATTATAATTTCTATGATGACCGTTAATATCTTCCGCTGTGACAATATCATTGCTAGAAGTGTTTTTGATTTAAAAGAAATCTTACAAGCCCATCCACAATGAGAAGAAGATAGCTCTTGAGAGCGGATTCCAGAATCGCAGCTGACAATGGGCTGGAGATGAGCGTCTCAAGAACCGTGATAGCGCCGTCGATGAATGAGATGAGAATTGGAGTGCTGCTTGAAGAAGAATTCCCCCCTCCCTGGTTAGTGGGAGGGTAGTGGGGGCCGAGTAGGAAATGGGATTGTGAGTTGACGCTGTCTTTCGGACCTTTGTCAGTTTCTTTCATTTAACTCCTGCTTTTATCTGAATGTGCTGGTCTGATTGATGAGAGAGAAAGATATTTTGGTTCGATACCTTTTAATGAGATTTTTAAAGTTTGCAACGGTCAAAACCTGTTTACATTTTTACATGCTTTTGGTTTGTTTTATCGCATAAGTGTCATGTCATCTTGTTTGTGTGCTTGTTTGGATTTTATTAGTTAAGCCAGTTTTATTTACACTTTTTATTATATTTTAATTTTAATGGTTTCATCTGATTTAGAATAGTTTTGAGGGGTCCTGATTCGTCTCTTAGCAGTCCGCTGGACCCTATAAAACATTGACTATCATCTATCTTATCTGTCATTCTTTCTCCTGCATGATCAACATCCGATGCCCTTGTCTTTCAAGACTATGAAAGGAAGGCGAGGAAAGGTAACCATCTGAGGACGGGGTGGAGGTGTATGAATGCTGTAGTTGTGTGGGAATCGGAATCCACTTCCAAGGTTGTGTTTGCGTGTTCCTGAGTGTGTGTGCTTGCTACAGAACTGAATGCGTGCCTGTTTGTTTTCATACTCGTTCGATGAACGCATTGTAGTGATTACGTTATGGCGAAGACTTGAAGGTGGCATTCGATGCGGTAGCTAGGGCTCTTTGTGGAATGAAGAAACGTTAGGATTCCTAAAGATATCGATTTGAACAAGAGGAACTGGATAGAATTCTTCGCCGTTTGTTGCGGAGTAATCCACTTTGCTGGCGTATTTCTTAACGCAGCCCAACGTTACCTGTTTGGAGCCATTGAAATTTAGAAATACCTTGTTGTGTATTGATCTGTTGTTGTTCTCTTCCGCTACTCTCTCCGTCATTGTAGCGTTTCCCGCTCCATCTTCCTCTTTCCTCGAATTCCTTGGATCGTAGCTGCTTAATTTATTTCTGCCCGAGTCACAGGTGACAATGGACCTAACGAATCACACTTGATCACGATTCTATGGTTTAAGGAGATGTATCGAGGGCAGGGGAATAAAAGCAATTTTCTTATAACAGACAACGCATTATCTTCGACCGAAACCCAGCCCAACCACTCTCCCACTACAAATGAGATTATCTGATAATCAGGTTATCGTTGATAGTCATTTGTTGCTGATCTCTCAAAAGTCAAATTGAAAGGCGATCGGACCGGTTCGTCAATAAGTTTCATCTTTATCTCTCTTCGTAGACGTGTTGGGATGACAAAACCAAGTTTACACTTCAATAATATATACGGCAATATTTTTTTAAACATATATTTTCTTTTCATTAGGGGGAGGGATGAATGGGTGGGAGGGGTAGGAGAGAGGACCAACCAAACAAAAAACAAAAAAATACACGAAAATATAAGCTATTCACGTTTTTTGTTTCCAATCGCTTTACTTAGGGGATTTTGCCTAGATGTTAATTTTTTAATGACTTTTAGTTTTGTGCACCGCGACATGCTCCAGGTATTGTATTGTTAGTCTCGGGTGATATAATGGATTGCGTTCTACCTATTACAGTCTTGAACGGAGACTTCTGTTTGACATTCAGGCCCCATAGCAACAGTTTCCTGAAACGTTTCGTGTTTCAGAAAATGTTAACATTTTCTTTACTTTTTGATTGCATTTCATAATCCTTTCTTCTTCTTCTTCTTCTTCTTCTTCTTCTTCTTCTTCTTCTTCTTCTTCTTCTTCTTCTTCTTCTTCTTCTTCTTCTTCAATCAGTACAACTTATGTTAATCTGATGAATAAAATTTGATACAACAACAACTTCTTCTTCTTCTTCTTGACGTTTGTCTCCCTGCCTGACGTTCTTGATGTTTACAATTAATTTTTTTTTGTTTTTTTCTCTCGTTTTATTGTTTGTGCTCTTTGAAATGTGTGAGTGGTGTTTTCTTTTAGTTTTCATGTGATATTTCTTCCAGGTTTCAATGAAGTGTTTGAAATCAAATAATTGTAATGGGTGTCTTATGAATAGGAATTGTTCCATGTTTTGGTCTGCAGGGGATCGGTAGAGAAGCTTTCACATTTATTGCCATATTTGGTCGAAGTCTCTAAGATAAATTATTTTTTTATGTCAATACAAATTACTTTAAGGCCTGAAGTTTTTGGATTCTTTGCGCGAGATGATTCAGTTTGTCTGTGTTCTCACAGATAGCTTTTCTTTCTGTGTTTTGTGAAGAATGCCAATAATTTGTTTTCTGTTGGTGTTTTTTTTTTTTTTGTGGCCGCAGGCTCTTCTCCCCCTTCCAGGACCTCAAAAGGAGAGCCACACTAACAGAATAGTATGACTTTTCATTTTTACTTTATTTTTCCATCTGATTACTGGATCCAGTGTTTACTGCATTACAAAAAAAATATATTATCTTTTTTATTTATATTTTATTTTATATTACTTTATGTACATATTTCTCTTTGGGTTTTATTTCACTATTATCGCATCATACTTTATTCAAATTTTCTTCCATAAATAATCCATTTTTTCTACAATTTTTCCAAGTAGACTACTCTCAATTATTTTTCTCTTTTTTGGTTTTCGAATTGTTTTCTTTCTCCAAAACAATCCCTGATGTTTATTAAACTTTTGACTTTTATTCAATCAACTTTCATTTGAATTTCTTATATTTTGTAAAATAGTTCTTTATTAATGATTGTATATTTTTTTTCCTTATAGGACGAGAAAACTTAACACTTTTACTAGCTGTCCACCAATAGTGAGGAGGCTAAACGTAGACATTTTGTAAAGTTTTTGCACGTTTTGGTTTATATACTTTTATGTAGACAACGTTGGGAATAAAATTATTATATAAACTGCATGGTGTGGTTTAGTTGTTTTTTTTTTCAAAATTATTTTATTTTAATTGTTTTAATTTTTTTTAAATAAATTGAAACGGTTACAGACTATTTAGTTTAAAAAATTACTTTATAATCACTTTTTGGCTTAGAGTTCATATTTACTCTTTTAGTTTTTCTTCTGTTTTCTCGTTTAATTTCTATTTTGCTTTCATTTTGATTGTTTTAAATAGTTTCTTTAAATTTATTGTTGAGAAGCTTTTTTTTTCTCCCAAGTTTAGTAGAAAAAAAATCTTTTCTTATAAATACCTTTTATAATTATTCATTTTTACATTTCATTTTCCCCTCAGTCTGGTCATTTACCCAGCTTCTGGTTTCTGGAGGCGTTCTATAGATTTGGTGTTTCCTTGTTTTCTTTGGTCCTTCAGAATGTAGGTAAAACTTAATTGCCTCTATCATCATCAGTGTGGGATGAAACACTAAGTTGACTAGCAAGGTAACGAATCTAATTTGTTTGTTGACAGCGCTTTAAACGAGGAATAGCGATTAAGCATGCAATTTTCAATAGATATACAAACAAGGAAGGGATGAAGAACGAATGCAAGTTGAAGACACAGGAAAACAAACAAGGAAGGAAAGAAGGAATTGGATATGACTGTGAAATAATGACTCGTGTTCAGCGAGCCTTGAACAGATAGAACGGGGTTGGAAGGGAGGATAGGAGGGGAGGGTGGGTGGGTATGTGTGGTAGTCTAACACAAGCATTGAGACAATTTTAATAGCTGTATAATGCGGCAATAGATATGATTTTGTTGAAAGGCTGGTCGTTTATCTGTAAATATTTAATGTGGATAGGTTTGTGGGTAAATATTTAATGCAGATAGGTTTGTTGGTAAATATTTAAGGTGGATAGGTTTCATACGACTAACAAGGTGGGCCGAGACTGAAAGGGAGTGAGTATTCAAATATAGGAGCAAACTGAAAGAGAAACTGAGAGAGTAGGAAATGATGTGAAATAATAAGAAAAGGAACGGGAATAAAAATATATTGAGGTGGGAGGTATGGAGCTGTACAGTGGGTGAAATTTGCAGGAGAATGCACAATTGAATTGTTTCGGCACTCGGATTGATTTCTGTGGGGAGCTTATTAGCTCGCGAGCAGAGAACACAAAAGACACTATTAGCCTCGCGTCCGTCAGTAACTAGGGGACACGCATTGCTAACTTTCCCCACCTGCAGTTGTTTGGTGCACTTTTATTCCATTTCGATTTTGACACCCACCCCACTCGTTATCACTCAGTACCCACCCTTTTAACACAATTTCTCCTTCTTTCTGTCTTTATTCTTTTTATGTTCCCCGCTTTATGCACCTTTGTATTAATTCTGGTCTATTGAACTTCAACGTGAAGTATTCCCTTTCTTCAACCATTATTGTACAGTTCCTTTGATTCTCCTTCTGACTCTCATCTTGATAAATTATTTTCTATCCGATCCTATTTTATCCTATCCTATCCTATCCTATCCTATCCCGTAACTCGAAAGTCTTTTGGGAAATCATAGATGATCGTTTAACCAACGTACTCCATCTTTCTCTGTCCTCAGCAGCACTCACAGCTTCACTCGGTGTCAAGCCATTCTCGAATGTTGCCTTCCCACCTCTATCTCTTCTTCTGCCTCCTTGCACTGTGCCTTTCAGGATGGTATTTGCAAAGCCTGGGGCATTGATGTGGCCATACCATCGGAGTTTCCGTTTCTTTACAACTCTGAGCATGTCATCGCGCTGGCCATTGTCCTGTGTGATAGTCTGTCGGACTTCGTCGTTGGTGATGTGCTGGGTATAGGAAATTCCCAGAAATCTTCTGTAACACCTCATCGCCATGCTTTGTATTCTTCGTTGTAGGTCTGCTGTGAGGGTCCAGGAAGATGGAGATGACAAGGGAGCGCAGCAACTTTACCTTGGAGTATAGACTGATGGTCCTGTCTTTTGGCCTTGGGCGTTGATTTCGTGTTGATGCCATTAGTGCTGTTGGTCATTATTTTGGTCTATTTTGCACTTATTTCCATTCCAAAGTATCTGGAGGCGAAGTCAAGCCTCTGTACCAGCTGTTCAAGTTCTTGCTCCCCTCCAGCCAATTAATCAATGTTATCCGCAAAACTGAAGTTAAAGCATGCTGACTGTGCCACCATGATCTGCAAGGGCATCTGACACCATGCGCTCCAGAAAGATGTTGAAGAGTGTTGGAGAGAGTAGGTATCCTTTACGCACGCCGATGGTTGTTCTGAACCAGTTCCTGATGGCTCTGTTGTAGACGACTGTACTGGTAGCCTTTACAGGCTTTGGATGACTTCAATAATGTTAGAGTTGATGCTGTACACTCTCAAGGTAGATTATAGAGCTGCATGCCAGACTCGGTCAAACGCTTTGTTGAAGTCTACAAGCACGTGATGTAGATGTTGTTGGTGATGTAGGTATTTCTCGCAGATTATTCTGAGGTTGAAACTCTTTTCAGTGGTACTTCGCCCTGCCCTGAATCCTGCTTGTTCTTCAGCTATTATTTGTTCAGGTTGGGGTTTCAACCTGTTGAGTATTATTTTCAGGAAGACTTTGCAGGGATTACTGATGGTGCGGTAGTTTATATACTACTGAAGGTGGTTACCCTTTTTGGTAAGAGTGATGACATCACATCTATTCAGACGTTCACAATATTTTATTTTGTAGCCTTGTTTGTACTGTTTCATAGAAAGTGAAACTTCTTACCTTTTTTTTTTCTTTTCTTCTTCTATTATTTTCTTTTTTGTTCGTTTCTTTTATTATTTCTTTCTATTCTGTCTTCCTAACCTAGTTACACACAAAATCCCTTTGCTTTTTATCGTGTCACAGAGCGAGTTCCAGTTAATGATTCTGTTGATGGCCTTCTCGGTGGCTGTCGACAGGGTTTGTGATATATAAGGCGCTTTATTTATTTAGTTAGTTCCTTCTATTCACTGTAGAAATGCTCTGTCGTTCGTTCTGTTAATGGTTGTTTACATTCTGTTTGGCTCTGTTTTGATGCTTTTACAAGAACAACGCTTTCGACTCATATTTTAATTTGTAATCGATGTATTGTTGGTAAGGCAGAAGGTACTTGCAATTTGGAGGTATTGTCGAATGATAGTCTCGAAGTTGGGATAATTTCCAAGCATGTTGACAAATTATGATTTAATATTCAAATTTGAAGGTGAGTAATGTTTTTTTTTGCTTTGAAAGTTGTAAAAACAATTTAGTTTTTTGAATCCCCATCCAAATTGGTTCTAAAATAACCCTTTAGTGAAATTTCGACAATATTTTTCGATGTAATCTGAGTAAAACTAATGTAGTTAGAGTGAAACAAAAGATAGGAAAGACTTCTCGTTTTGACACTTGGACAGATGTAAACCCATCAATTTCTTTCTTTTTTACTTTTTGTTTTAAAAATAAAGAATAAAGAGAATTATGTAAATTGCTGTTCTTTGTCAGAGATTACAAAATAAAACGTACACACAAGAACACAGATTATGAGCTAGTGTTAAAATGCATTAGTAGATGGGGTGGCGTAGTGGATTAGTCGCCGGTTTCCTATGCCGAAGGTCGCGCGCGGGGTCGATTCCAGCAAGGGGCGAACGTATGTGACTTAGGTACGAGACTATTGAGGTCACCAAGGGTTTTCTCCGGTTTTATAAAAATTTCAAAAATTTTCAAAGATCATTGTGGTTTTTAATTTAACATACTCCTTTCCGTACCATTTATTTCAGCGGTTTCCTCCTCTTTTTACCCTCTAGCAACGTAAACATTATTTTGTCTGCACGAGAACAATACAATGCTTTCCGTTGATGTTAGTTTGTATCGTTATTGATGCTCAAGATTAAGAACTTTGAGTTGAGTTTATAACTGTTTTACTAGATTCTTTCAGAAGCATTGTATTGTTTTCGTGCAGACAAAATAACGTTTACGTTGCTAGGCTGATCCCACGCGAACAATCACAGGTGTATGCTACAGAGACAGTGTCGCACAACACTGCTTTTTTCCTTTTAAATTGTAAATTGGCGCTTGAATCTTTATCATCATATTCGCACAACCAAACGCGTTAACGTGACATCCCATGTCATTACCACCGCTACTCTCCCTTTCTTTTCCATATTCCTGATCATTACTGCTACCACCACATTTCACTCTTTGTTGTACGTTGTTCTCTGTTGTCTCTCTCCCTCTGACTCGTGTGACGCTACAAAGCGAGATAGCGTGTGCCATGTGGGAGAGTTTTTTGTCTATTGTTTTCTCCACAAATGTGTTCTTTTCCCCTACAGTGGCAATAATGTCACATGCACCGCAATACACGATCTTCATTACTGGTTATTTTATTATATTATTATACATAATCGCTTTGCTGCTAAAGAAGTCTTCCGATTAGTTTATTTATTGGTGTTGCTCTGCTGCACATTTTTGTTATTTTTTTATGATTTCATTTATCGGTCTCCTGATACAATTGAATTGTTTTCATCTACCTTATTTTTCTCTTGTTAAAAAAAGTTCTCTCTCTCTCTCTCTGTCTCTCTCTCTCTCTCTCTCTCTCTCTCTCTCTCTCTCTCTCTCTCTCTCTCTCTCTCTCTCTCTCTCTCTTTCTCTCTCTCTCAGGTAGTGGGGATGCTGAGGTAGTGAAAATTGCACACATTGGCATATCTTTGGGTCTCTAAGGTGTTATTTGCCGATTCGGCCTTTTTTATGAATGTATTTTGAGCCTTTTGAATATTTGTGATATATTTTTTATGCTTTTTTGTAATCTGGAGGTGACATATTAAGCGGATGGACTGACGCCATCAGCATCACCTAGCTTTATTTGCCTTAGGATGTGGTAGGATAGTCGTAGGATTATGAATTTGTATTTGTATGAAAGTTTTTGGTGGACCCTATACGTGTTTCTGATATTGTAAGAGATAGACCCGTTTGTTGTGAGTGTGGTCCAGTTATGACCGCTAAACGTTCATCCTATAAACAAGAAATCAAATCAAATTAGTTCCAAAGCTTTAAGCTCAGCCTCCAACTTAAAAGCATACTTCGGCAAATCGAATGATGTAATCATTATGACGTCACCTTTCAAATTTATTTTATTGTATCGTTCTTATATAGCTCTCTTCCAGCTCTAAACCTGCTGAAGGCAAAGCCATATTGCATTCTTTGGCACATCGTCGAAAGCCTCAATCGTGTATTTATGTAGATGACTCTCACCCGCCTAGGACATGACCGTCTTTAAAATTCGGGAATAGTACATAATCCTCCTCTTCCTCCTCCAACTTCTTCTCTCTTATTGTCCTTTTTTTAATTGTCTGAAATACATGGTGTGTGTGAGAAAGAGTGAGAGAGCACGCGAGGGAACTCTGCAACCGTTAGGGTCCAGCACTTGTTTTTAAATATATTTTTCTCTCGTATTTAAAATTCATCATTCATTCTCCTTTTTTAGCGGCAAGTAAAGCAAACAAACACGTCGACAAATTACCATTTTTTGAGGCCGTATGTCAACAAGTGAAATTGAATTTGCCGTGTAGCTGCATGGACAATTGTTTTTCGAAGCGGTTCAGATGGCAATGAAAGGAAGCCATCACTTATTCAATTAGTGCTGCAGTGTTTAGCCAGCCCAATGTATTATTTATTATCTTTTTCCACTTCTTCTTCTGTCCATATTCTATTTCAAGTTAAAACATTTAACTCTTTATCTTCTTTCCACTCGACACCGCGTACCACTCTAAACCAATACATATTTTCTCGTTACATGTGTCTTGATTGCTAATCATTTGCCTTGTCCCATTTCCGCGAGTTTGCATACATCTGCTTAAAATAATTTTTTTTTTCTTGTAGCCTTCCACCCTGTCTCATTTTATTTTAAAACAATCAACTAGTCGAATGTCGATTTTGGGTCCTAATTGCTAATCATCAGAGTTTCCAAATAAAATCTTGTATAACTTACATGTGGGAAGAATTTTGGTTAATTTTAGAGGAGTTATTTTATTGGTGCAAATTAAAATCATAACATACATTGCACTTTGCATTGAAGATAATAGTGTTAATGAACATCTCCTCAGAATGTGAAATTTGTTTGTAAGGGATGTGTCTATTAGAGGGTAGCAAAGCGCGAATTAATATCCAATCAGAAAATAGGACAGCATCGCTACGCCGTTAGCCCGAAGTTTTAAACAAGCCGCCGTCATAGTGACCTCACAGTAGACTGAGTGAGGCGCGATAAACACTGCAAGCATGGTTCGTCATTGTCAGTGGGGAACGTGTACGGGAGATGAAAGATTTCCACACACAATTAAAGGAAAACTTTTAGGTTTCCCTAATCCAGATAAAAGTGAAATTGATTGCCGAGCATGAATCAAGGCATGCAACTGACCACAGGAAGATATCAGCATATGCATCTTGAAGCAGACAAGTACCTTTTTATTTATTTATTTATTTATTTTTCTGTAAGAGATTCAACTAAGAACAGTAAACAGCGTACAATATCAGCATGTTGTCTTTCCGTATGGTTTCAGGTAGGAAATTTACATCACTTCATTGGTCCTGATTTGGCTCGGAAGAGTCCGCTGGACCTAAAGCAATAATCATGTAATGTAATGTAACAGTAAACAGTAAACTTTATTGTCCAAATCTTTACAAAGTGGAAAAATGTCTTCCAGCGCCCAAGAAACAACAGAAAGACAACATCACTTTATCAGTTCAAAGTAGGCCTACCGGAGGCTGCTGTACACAAAATCTTTATGACATACTATTCCTATTAATGTGTTATTTTTTAAATTTAAAATCCGTTAATTTGAAGAAAACGAATATAAAATCTATACACAATTTTTTTCTTCTACATGTCAAAAGAAGAAACAAGCTCATAAGTCAGAGAGGGGGGAGGGGTAATGTACAATAAATTGAACATTTCAGGAAGGAAATTTACACCACTTCATCAGTCTAAATAAGACCTACCTGAGGCTGCTGTACACAAAATCTGTGTCGTGAGTTTATTGAACTCTTCATCATTTATTCAATGATAAATGATTCTGAAGAGCCTTTACTCAATTCTGTTGATTGTGTAGAATTTTGCTAAACTTTTTTTTTTTAAATGGTACTATGTTTTCTTTCCAGAAAAAACAAACAATAGAAAGTATTTATAGATTGTGTTTTCAGCAGTTGATGTAAGAAACATGTTGCATTTAGACCACTTATTGTAATGGAGGCACGGTGGCCTAATGGTAGAGCTTTGGCTTGCGGATCTGATGAGAGTATAAACTGAGGTCTAGTCTGTGTCACTTACATTCCATCATAACGGACTTTAAAGATCCTGACGCTCATGTCCTAGACGGGTGAGTGCCGGTGACAATAACACACCGTACCCAGCATGCACCTAGGTCCTTCTCCCCCATCCCTGGCTGCCCAGGATTGTGCTCAGTTGTTTGGAGCGTTATTACGATGCGCCCAAAAGCTGCACGTTGGCTCCTCAAGCGCCTTGAGTCGCCAAGTACGGTGAGATAAGTGCGCTATAAAAAAAAATCCTCGATAATTGTATGTACATTATTAAATCATCCAATAAATAATGTGAAATGTGACTTTCATTTTGTTATTGTTACTTTGATCTTGTGTTACTACATGTGTTATCTACCTGCTTGTCTTTCTTTTCACACTTACATCATTTCCATTTTTATTTTAATATACAATCACATACTCGAACTTATACACAATACACTGTCTTACTTTTTTGTAACTTCAAGTTTTCCTGAGATTCTGGCACAAATATACTTATTTTGTCAATGTAACCAGAATGGAATTATTAGCTACTCGGTCCAAGACAGTCTTAGATATGTTTTTATATTCACACAACGGGTGGGGCCCGAGAGAATCAGGAATGTTTTGCAAAAAATCACGTGCCTTTCTTTCTCCTGCCATCTTTGTCTGTCTGCGAGCAGTATAGTAGGCCTATTCATAGACTGAGTGTGAGAGATTAGTATGAGGCCACTCGCGGACAGCCAGCGAGCCAGCGTTGCCGCAGCAACGAGCGTCCTAGTTGCTACATTCTTTTAGATATGCACGTGCAAATACATTGAAGTTTCCATTGCAGATATAGTTTTACACCTGCAAATAATGTGTTAATACGCTTTCATGATTGCACGTGCTTGTGCAAAAATGCGTAATTATATTAATTATATTTCTAATTTCTAATAGTTCATTATAACTAAGAGGGCAATAGTCGTAGATAAGAGTAAATTGGAGGACCCGGAACTCTGAACAGCTAACTGGTTGTTGTTTTTCTGTTTAGTTTCTTTAATTATTTACATTTTTTGGAAACCCAGTCGAGATATTTGGCATGTGTGGTACAGGTTAGGCTGGCGGTATGGACCACTGAGCCTATATATCTCAATTTTATGGACGTGTCCCTAACGTTCATTGCTCAGCCTTTGGTGACAAAGCCATCACTCTTTCTCCATCACCCCCGCCTATCTCCATCCCTCCTCCACCAACCCATTTCGACCGATACATATTTGATGATTGTGCCGCCATTGTTTTTGATGCTGCGGTAGCGGATTTCCGGCGTGAAAGGCGCGATACCTGCACCATGAATTATTCACTCGCTCCTTTGCTTCCCTAGTGAGTATGAAGAAAGGACCATAATTATCTCTCCTTTCACTCTCCTTCTGTGGGATAACCAACCCTCCTCAACGACTCCCACCTACACCCCCAACCTTACCCCTCCTCTCTTTTTATCTCTCCCCCCCCCACTACCTCCTTCCCCCCACCTCCAACCCCCATGGCTTTTGTCTGCACCCCGTTCCATTGGGTTGATTTCGGCATTTTCCGAGTTTGCTATGGCTTTCTTGTTCCGTTTTAACTATTATTATTTATTATCGTAACTTTCCGACACTTTCTATTTGAATTGATGTTAGTTTGAAATTTGCAATAGGTTCTATTACACTTGGTTGTGCTTTCTAGGCGGACTTTCAACATTTGAAATTCTGAACGATTTTAAATGGTACTTTTGTTTCAGCTAACGTAATATTTGTGTATGTGTTGCTTAGCTATTTATCGAAACTACATATTTATGCTTATGCAAATCTGTCTTCAATAAGATTCAATTTCGATTTTATAGAGAATGTAAATTGTATTGTTTGTAGGAACTGTATTAAAAAAAAATACAGAACTGGATTTAAAAAAACAATCTAATGGAACTATTATTTGTGTGCAACTGGAAGAGTGCAAAATGACATTGTGTTCTATTCCAAACTTTCCTCGATTGATTTGTTTTTACTGGCGCGGCGCATATGTGTGTGGTGTGCGTGCGCACGTTTGTGTGTGCCATTTATTTTAATATGAATATAGAAACTACCTTTTTGTGTACATAAATGGTTCGTTTATGTATCGGTTTTGTTAGCTGGGGCTAAATGTCCTTTTTGACACGCACATGCATAGCATTGTTAATCTGCACCCACTCCACACTTTTTTTTAACGCAAAGTTTTGCAAATATGTGCGAGAAGAATCCTAAATAGTCCAAAAATAACATTTTAAAGAAATTGTCCGTACAGCAACTTGTACGCTGGACTTTAAATTTTGTGACTAATACAAACAGAGTATGTGTCGATGGTTCTTTGTCAGATACTCTGGTTACTTCCACAGGTTCTCCACAGGGTTGTGTTCTGTCGCCATTATTTTTTTATGTTGTACACCGACAGCTGTAGAGCACTGCTGAAAATAGTTTTCTGATAAAATTTTCCGATGACTCAGCTTTGTTGTCTTTATTTCAAGGACCAGGCGGAGATCATGGTTTTACTCTAACTTCGTGGATTGGTGCGATGAGAACTTTTTTAAACAAAAGAGATGATTTTTGACTTTAGGAGAGTCAAAGAGGTGGTCCAGCCAAGTGTTATTTATAATGAGGATGTCGTGATATTTCATACATATAAGTATTTGGGTACAGTATATGATAGCAGGCTTAAATGGGATGTGAACACACAGTGTATTGTCAAACGGGGCCAACAGTGATTGTACCTTCTCCGGAAACTGAAGTTTTTCTCTGTAGATTCTAAGATTCTCAGCCTGTTTTATCAATCTTTCATTGAGAGCCTGCTGACTTTTTCGTTTGTTTGTTGGTTCCACAGTTTGACTGTGAGAGATAGGAATAGCTTGTCCAGCATTGTCAACGTCTGTTCAAAGATTATCAAAGGTCAGGCAGAGAGACCTGGGTTCTTTCTGCGATCGGCAAATCGTCAAGAAAGCGAACGGAATTTTTTGTAGTCCAGAGCATGTTCTGGCCAGTGAATTTTCAGTGCTACCATCCGGGCGCCGTTTTGCCTTGCCGGCCTATAAGGGTCATCGCCGCTCCCATAGTTTTATTCCTTGCGCAATTCGATTGCTAAACTTGATGCGATCATCTCCGCTTTAATACCTTCCACGCCCTCCAATCCTACATTGTTTTTTATACGTTCTTTTTTCGTTGTTTGTTTGTTTTGTCAACCGCTCATCGATGGCCCGATTCAGTGATTGATTGTTTATCGACTGATTGATTTGAGGATTGATTGATATTCTTACCTTATATTCTTACCTTCATGTTTTTATTTGATTAACTGCCGGAGTGTTCGCGATGTGTGTATGTATGTGTGTTGTGTGTTTGGTTTATGTTTGTATGGTAGGACATGTGCTTATGAAATCGTGTGACAATGTTGTGATACCTTGTTTCACATTTATTGTTTTTAAACTATTTTAAACATGAGCTGCTTCTAAATCTTGTAATTGCCCTATGTGGATAAATAAAGTTGAATTGAATTGAATCTGTCCGCTGTCCATAGTCCGTCTGACCAAAACAAGTGTCTTAAACACTCGGAACCTGTTTTCATTTATCACAACCAAACTTGGTAAGATGGTTTATATCCTTAAGACCTTGAAAATGATCCGTGAAGGTCGAAGTCACAGGGTCAACAAATGTTCGTTTTTAAATGATTAAAAGTTTCACAAAATTTAACTTTTCCCTCAAAGTTATTGTTATTCAACTGATTATTGTTTAAGGCATGTCGCCAAGTACGGCGAGATATGTGCGCTATAAAAATCCTCGATAATAATAATAATAATAATAATAATAATAATAATAATAATAATAATAATAATAATAATAATAATAATAATAATAGATGAGACACACATACTATGCAAATTGTTCAACCTTGCTTCATGGTAGAGGTCACTGGAGCTGTCCAAAGTCGGTTCTTTGAAGTGACCCTAACCCTAAACTATGAGAGATATAAAGTCCAAACTTGTTGTATTTAGAAATAATAGATCGATCTTTCATATATGTTCCGTTTTTGCTTTCATTTTTAAAGGTGAATGTCAAATTAGGCATCCAAAAAAAACTTCTTTTTTAAAAATTGGTCATTGTACTGTAAAATGGCTCTATATTTAACCCATTATATGCAACATTGGGTAATTTGACCATGCATCTATTACTGCAAGTTCTGGTTCGTTGTTTATTTTATCGATTTTGCGATCGATTCTGAATGATATCCATTGCTAGTATTTACATTATCCGTCACTTAGTTTTTACTTCCGTCAATGACTAATCATGTCGCATTCATTATCTTTGCACGCAATTATGTTTCAACTGTTTGAATTGGTTTCCGCCTCTGTCACTCGGTCGCTTCAATGGTCTGTCTTAATTGGAAGGTTCGGAGAGGTTCGCGAACCTTCTTTGTTTATTTGTTTGTTTTTTGTTGTTGAGTTTGT
Source organism: Oncomelania hupensis (assembly GCA_036898135.1). Taxonomy (NCBI): domain Eukaryota; kingdom Metazoa; phylum Mollusca; class Gastropoda; order Littorinimorpha; family Pomatiopsidae; genus Oncomelania; species Oncomelania hupensis. Next base: position 69,644,216 of record CM072511.1, on the reverse strand, counting down.
CAGATCCAGAACCTAGGTTCGTGAATCTGTGTGTGAGTGTGTGTGTGTCCCCAAAAGGTTCAGGAGCCTAGGATCGGGATCTGAGAACCTCGGGGGGAAAAAAAGATTAATAAGAGAGGATATGACCTACATGCACAGTTCTGTTATATAGTAAATGATTCTGACGACAGCAGCACCGGTAAATACTAAATAGTATATAATTCAATATAGCGTCACCAAAGATGTTTGAAAATAATGCTCATAGAAGTCCAATGTATTTTAATGGGCATGCATACCATACCTAATAATATTTTTTAAGCGTGTTATTGTTGTTGTTGTTGTTGTTATTGTTGTTGTTGTTGTACATTCTCTTTACTGAAATTAAGAGATGAAAGTGGTTAATAAACGTTGCTCCTAGTGCATGTGTTTTGTATTCGTTTGATGCTGGAACAGAACAAAAACAGTAGAGCTGACAACTTATTGTGTGATAGCAGGGCGCGGCAGCCACAGTGGTCGCCTCACATACCTTCTGGTATACTATTCCAAATCTTAAATCGTCACCAGATGCACTCCTTTCGCCCCTTTTTCCCGGGGCAGTAGCTGAAATCGAAGATGCATCCACGACATGGAGTTGTGCGCTTTGAAAATAGAGATTGGATTGCATTGAACCTTCGTCATTCCATCCAGCACAGACACACGCACACATTCACCTAGACCGGCGCCCCCAAACGCAACCTACTTTCAGTGAAAAGTCGCCAGGAGTAGATCTATATTATGTAAGTACATAGGTGCAGAGTGTGATCTAATAACGAGACGCGGGGGTGAAGAGCGATGGGGAACGAAGAGACGAGATGGACTATGGCGGCGATGAAGGAGGCTGTGTGCAGGCTGAGCTGAGATGTTTAAAAGTCAAGTGCATATCGTGCGGGAAATGCAGAAAGGATGGGGAAATAATTCCCAAGAGGCTCGTCGAATAGCACACTATCTCCCCACCGCTGCCACTTACTCTCACGAACCTGCCTGCCTCAAGCACTTAAAGGGGAACAGCCCCCAAATCATCAATGCACTACGCCAATTTTTATTTTCCTAGCTTAAGATTGAAGTGGATAATAGGAGGAGAGAGGGGAAGGAGAAGGTGGTTCTTCCTCCTCCACTCTTTGGACATTTTTATTGCCAATGATTGCCCTTCTTCTCTTCTTCCTCATGCACCTCCTCATCTTCTGTTCCTCTTTCTTGACATTCTCGTTGCTCCGTCGCGTTTTCCTTGTCACCTTCCTCTTCTTCCTTTTCTCGCCTCCTTACTCTCAAGAGACAATGGTGTCTGACTGGCCTTTGGAGACCAAGGGAAGTGGTCATTGGCAGGACTGGTCGAGTGACAACAGTGACCTTTTTAGTCCTCCTAATTTTCGCTATGTGCTACTTCTTTTTCTCTTCGTACTACAAACTCGCTAGACTTTCTTTTGGCTTCATTGTTCGCAGTGAACAAAATGATGTACCAAAAATGACGAATAAGAATAGCGTGTATGCGTGTGCTTTTTTAAATTTTTCTTTTGGGAGGGGAGAGGTTGGGCGTGTTGCTGGAAAGAAGACTAAATTATCTACAAGTGTTCAATCATATATTATTTTATATCCTGTACACACTTAAAGTGTGATTGTAATGGTTTATTTGAAAAGACGAATTTTTGACGTTAGGTGTCACAACTGGTTAATCTAGAATTGTAAATCAGCCTGGTCTATCACGGAAAATTGTGTCTATCCTACATTTTAAAATTATAAGGTGCTGTTGATCTGTTCCAGTATTAACTTCTCGGAAGAAGAAAAAAGCGGACAAAATGTTTGGTGTTTTTTTATCTTCTTTTTCTAATAGATATTTTATGTATTACTTTCTAATTTGCTGATTTTTGCTGTGCATCTCATTTTGAAGAGGTAAACAGGGAAGGGGTGGAGGAGTGCAACCGTGGTCATGTTTTCATTAGGGCACTGTCGTGAAGGATGAGGTAAAGTTGTAACCTTGATAAGTAAATGAAGTTCACTTTTTCCTTGCATTTTCAGCAAATACTTGTTGATGCTATTCCAGTGGCATCTTTGTTGTCCCAATCCCAGGGAGTCCCACTTCTCCCCCACACGCGTAACTATACATAATCTTTCGTGCAATCCTAACGTGCAAGAGTTGACAGCTGCTCACAGTGGCTGATGGGAGAGGAGGGTATGAATAGCACTGGTGTGAATCGGAAGATGAGGGGAGAGAGGGGTGGGGATATAGGATGAGGAGGAATAGTTGACGACTGTTGTCCCCTATATGCACTGTGTCCGGGGACGTTAATCTATGTACTGTTACTGTTGACGACTGGATGGAGTGGATAGGAGTACTAGTACACGAATGGTTGTGGTGTATGGTAATGTGGGTAATGAATCATAAATGAAATTTGGGAAGCGCTTTGAGCTATTGGGGCTGCCTCATTTCATCCATTGAACTAGGCTGACAACATCACTCGGGTTGTGTTCTCACAATTTTGTAACAGGAGGAGCACTATTGCTCAATGCTTAATCCTTGTCGGGAACACAGATTTTATCAAAGGCAAAGCACTTTTGTGTTTTGACGACTGATTATTACAAAATAAATAACATAGCGCATTTTCCAGATAAAAGAGCTGCTTTAGGAACTATTCAAGGCGATGGCAGATATCAGAATATGTAGGCTAAACTATTAGCAGGAACATTATAGGTCTAACCTACTTTTTCTTTTTCTCCCTCTTGCTTTCCTGTATCTCCTCCGCCTCTTTCTCCTCCTCTTTCTCCTCCTCCTCCTCCTCCTCCTTCTCTTCTGCTTCTTCTTCTTCTTATAATAATAATAATAATAATAATAATAATAATAATAATAATAATACAGGATGCTATACGCGCCTTTCCCCAAATTATTCAGGCTCAAAGCGCGGCGATCTATACCAACATACACGCTCACCTGTCTCATCCACCCTCACACACACACCAAATACACATCCATCACTCAAACAGGTGGTGTAAAGGCAGGGAGATCGCTATTAGAAGACGGAAAGAAAATCGAATTTTTATTTTTGAATTTTTTTATATTGACTGCGTCCTGTACCATTCTTCTTCTTCTTCTTCTTCTTCTTCTTCTTCTTCTTCTTCTTCTTCTTCTTCTTCTTCTTCTTCTTCTTCTTCTCCTCCTCCTCCTTGCTAAAATAAATTTTAGCTTCACTCTATACATGTAGGTTTGTATGGATATAAGCGCACATTTGAAATTTTGCGTTCTCTTTCTGCCACATTTCCTGTTGTTATAACTTTGTTCAGCATTTGATTTTATTTGATGTTAGATGGGCATGATTTCAACTTCGATTAATTTTTTGTAATATTAAGCCGGTATGCTGAAATTGATCTAAACTAAGCTTATTTCATTCCCTGTCTTGTTTTGCCAAGACAAGTTTTCTGTTCTTGTATTGGACTAATTTGTTATGTCTGACTGAGAACCTTGTCATTCTTCTTCCCGATTTGTTTCTACTTTTTCTTAACGTTTCTTGAACCATCCCAACCTAACTTAACCCCACACACAATATTCTTTCTTTCTCTCTCTCTCTCCCTCCCACCATTTCTCTCTCTCCCTCCATCCCCTTTCCCTTCAATCCCTCACTCCCTCCCTCTTTGGTTCTCCTCAAGTGTACAAAACAGACTTTCATCTCATCAATATTGTGTAGTTTTGATGTTTTTAACTTAACACGGTACATTATTTAACACTTTACGTTATCTGTTTGGTTTACAGAGATTGCAAGATCATCCGAGATCCCACTACGCAGAAGTCCAAAGGCTATGGATTTGTCTCATTCGTCCAGAAAGGCGTAAGTATTAATAATAGCTTCCATCTAGCCTCAAATCGCCTCTGTGCTGTTCATAGCTTGTGCTGTCTAGGTTATTGTTAAGATTTTCATCAAAATACACTTTGTTTTGCTGTTTCTTTGAATGTTTTTATTATTATAACGTTTGTTGTGCTGTTCATGATACAGACTTCATCTTCGTTAGTGAAATTTTCTTATTCATTTCATGCGATCGCGTTTTAAGCGTGGTTACGCTGTTTGTGTCATTGTAAAGCTTCATTATCTGTTGTCAAAAGTTTGTGTGTGTAGGTAGGTGTGTGTGTGTGTGTGTTAACGGCATTTTTTTTCTGTTGCCATTTCTTGTTCTATCGCTGCACAGCCTCTCAAATCTAGCCAATTCCGAGTAAAATTGCATTTTAATCAATAGATGAATTGAGAGATTCTTGTCCAGTCTCCTTGCTAAATTTGTGCTCATGCTTTTTTTTTCTGACAAGCTCGTAGAAAGATTCGTTTCAGTAAACTGTTTTTAGACCTTTCCTCCGTTTATAAAAATAAATGTAAAATGCCAAAGACGGAGAAAGAAACGTAAGAACAACTAAAAATTAAAACAAAATAAGATGTGGTATTATCTTTTACATCATCCATATGACGTCATGTATAGGCGCGTCCATGCCCCTTCGTGTTATCTTTATGAGACTCAGAGAGTCCAGGCTCTTTGTCCAATATTTTTCTTGCACCATCGCAGTGGTCATCTTTGTGCATGGCCTGTTCAACGCGCATAATAAAACAGAATCTTATCTTAATCATTACCACTATTCATTGTGGCAACAGTACCCCCCGTTGGGGTGCCGGGGGTTACAGTATAAATAGTATCCCCACTTTCTGGAAATTTAGTGCTTTAAATTTCCACTGTCGCTGTCTTCCTCATTTGCTCTTCTTCGCTAGATCAATGACCTACCTTTTTTCTTGAAAACTCTTCCTGGACAAGGCTCCTTGTTTGTATATGGGGTCTGTTGGATCAGCTTGGGAGTGTTGGACGCTTTCTGCCGGGTGGTCACTAGGGCTTCCTATGATGTTATTATTTGGCAATGTAGGCATTTTATATGTATGTGTTTTGTTGATAATTTATAATGACGTTTGTATTCTATTTTGTTTTTGTAACCGGGGGTTCGAGTAGTTGGGGTAAAGCCTCAGCCGTCCCCTGCGTGGGATGTCATTATTGTAAAGTGACTGGCCGGTGGAGGGCGTTCAATTTTCCCACTAGGGTTGTTTCAGCAGATCTTTTATGCGGATCGGGGGTGGTCCGGTCCTGATTTGGCTCGGATTTCTTAGTTTTGTGTTTCTATGTCATTAGTGTAGATAGTGGCAGGCTCCATGAACGTTAAATGTAATAAGCTATATAGATCTACATCATCGTTTTTTAGTTCAGCTATATAGCTTCTTTTTTTTTTAACTCGCATGCGTAGCAATGTGACTCAACCCCCCCCACCCCCCCAACAATAAATAATAAAAATAATAATAATAAATATATATATATATATATATATATATATATATATATACAGATTTGTGTGAATCTGTGCGAGGTGATACCATCATAGTCCAAAAATCATATCGAAAAAAAAAATGTCCGTCTATCCGTTTATGTCCGCCGTCCGCCCAAAAATTTTAAAGTGGCTAAGTACTCACTCAGAGCCTATTTCAACTACCACAACCAAACGTGATAATATGGTGTATATTTATGAGACCTCGAAAATGATCAGTGAATGAACGACTTCTTCACGTTAAGGTCATATGGTCATATTTGACAAAAATGACAGTTTTCACAAAATTTCACTTTTTTTTCCTAGGTTATTTATATTGAACTTACTATTCTTTAAAGCATGATATATATCATTGAAAGTAGAAACCCACATTTTATGCAAATTTGGTCAACCTCATGTCAAGGTCACTTTAGCTGTTAAAAGTCGGTTTTTATAGTTACTTTGAAGTGACCTTGACCCTCCTAAACTATGAGAGATATTAAGTCCAATCTTGTTGTATTTAGAGATGATAGATTGATCTTTCATATTTTTTCTGGTTTTGCGTTGAACTTGAAGATCAAGGTCAGTTTAGGCCTCCTCTACCTCATCATCATCGATCATCATCATCATCATCATCATCATCATCATCATCATCATCATCATCATCATTGCAAATATAAAACAGCATGATGTTCTCACATCATCGTCTCATCATTTTCTTCATCGTGTCCACCACTTTTTTCAGTAGCAGCAGCTCACGTTCTGAACTCTCTGGGGTCGCCCTAACCCTATAATGGGCACGTCCGCCACTGCGGCCTGGGAATGGAGCACAGGGCAAAGGGTCGAGCAAATTAATTTGATTAATTTCTATTGCCCTGCCATCTTTTTCCTGCTCTCGTAGGCATTTCCTAGCTCCAATCTGAGGTTCAGAGATCGAGAATCTTCTTTTTAGCTAAAATTAAATGATTTACTGACGTTGAGCCAGGGTGTTCCTCACTCGTGTTGCGGATCTCCGATGTCCAGCATGGTCGAACATGTTGTTCATTTGCCGGCGTAGTGCAGCTCGGTGTCATTCTTCTGTAAAACGTCAATGGTATTTTTTGTTTTTTACAGTTATAGTCTTTACAGGGGCATCACCCTCATTACGCTGGCCCAAGATAGGTGTGATCTCCAACATCGCGCTCCCCTACGGCCACAAGGCTATGGGACTACCTTTACCTTTACAGTTTGAAAAGATAAACTCCATTACTCCATGGAATTTTTCTATAGACCTTCTTGTTGCCTGTTCTTAAAAAACTTGTCTCCCTTCTCCCTCCAAACAAACAAACAGAACATTTGTTTGGCAGCGTTCTTATTACGTCAATGGCATTTATTTGTACTGGGAAATGCCTGAAAAGGGAACAAAACTGTTATTTCATTTAACTTCCCTGTCGAGTGTCTCATGACCTCTTGTTACAAATTTAACATTAAAATGAGAAGAGAAATCTTATTTCGTTTTAGTTCTCGGTTGAACTTCTCAGAATTTCTTGTTGAAAACTGAACCGTTTGTTATTAAAACTCAAATGAAAAGAAAAACTTATTTTATATTACTTTCTCCTTGATAATAGTATATACATACACACACTATTAAAAAACAAACTTTTCCTTTGTGCTTCTTATTATTTATTGCTGAAACAATTAAAATAATATAAGAGAAAAAAAACTGCAATCTGTTTTTGAAGTTTCATTAATTTTCTATTTTAAAATTGCGTTAAAACAACAAAAAACCACAACCGATATTCTTTTATCCCCTTCCCTCCCTCCACCCCCCACCCCACTCCTCACCCACCCTTCTCCCCTTTTAAAAAAAAAAAAGGAATTTAAAAATAACCGCATCCGCTCTTTTCTTCTACTCAGTTAACAAAGCGTCAAAATTGACGATTTGTTTTCTTTGTTTGACAAGGCATGATTTTTATGTTCAAGTTTCTCATATTTTCTGTTTCAGCTTTTAGCAGTTGGTTAATTTTTTTGGGGGGGGGGTAGCATTTTTTGACAGCCAGGATATTGCATTGTGTTTTTGTAAAAAAGACAGTTTATTCTATAGTCATTCAGCGATCCTCTCCACACGCCTATCACTACATCCCGATTAATGATTTTTGCCACATGCCACTGACGACTTGTGAACACTGCCCAAACTAAAACCTCAATCCACCCCTATCCAACAACCTATATGAATATGATCCAGTCCAACCCTTCCCAACGCAGACTATTTTAACCCAACTCTTCCCAACCTAATATGAAAGTTTATTGAATTGAACCATACATATTGTTGCTTTTGGTTCGCAATGGACAGGGATCAGAAACGGGAGGCCGCAGCCAGTTTGCAATAATTGTGGTTGCTGTCAAACTTGTAGAATGTGTCATTATTGGTTCATTTGTCTTTTCTATTATAGTCAGTATGAACTTCGTGTACCTGACTTATTGAAGTAAAATAGGTTTGTTACCTACGCTGGATAACGAATTATGCATTGGGGCACTAAGTTACCAGTTGCTTTTCTAATAACTTTAATTAATAATGTTGAAATAATCAAATCCACCCGATATGCACAAGCGTTGTGCTAGACCTATCCAGTTTAATTAATATTGCTAAATAATCTTAGGGCACTATATGATCTCGCAAGTCTCAAGCCTCTATATTTTAACATAAAGCCAAGCTGTTTATGTTTTTAACTCACCAGTTTTATTTATGTTTTGTTTCATCGTGTACAAGTTGTTGCCGGCTTCTTCCATAACAGTATTGTACTGAAGTTACTAGGGTATCCATGATCTATAATTGTCTCCCTGCAGCATTTTTCATGAATGGCTTCTTTATCTTGTGCGTCATTGGCACTTTTTAATCGCTGATCTAACAATAGTTTTTATTTCTGTAGGTTCTATTTTGAATTTAGCTAGCTTAGGATATCGAACTAGCCATAACTCTCACTTAAATCTTTCTATTTCATTTGTTGGTGTTTAAATACCGTACTTCAAAATTAAAATAGTCCACAGTAACTTGAGGGTTATTTAACTTCTTAGCAAAACTGCAAAAGGGGAAAGGGGCAAGGATTTAAAACGCTGTATGCTATTGAACCTCACCTCTCTCTCCCCCCTCTCCCCTCCCTGCCTCTCTCCTCCCCCTCTTTTTCAAAATTCGCACGTCTGAAAAATTTTCCATTGTGGGCGGCAGACGGCGAAGGATATTGTCTGTGCCGCTTGCCAAAGAGTCCGGTTATTGGAAACCTTCAGCGACTGTTTGATTACAACCTGCTCGCCGATCGTTGACCGCCCGATCTGCCATTGATCTGGGCCAGCGGAAGGGCACCCTGACATTGACGGCTTTTCATTGACGGGCCTTCAAGGCATGACATTGCTTCAGTAGCTCTTCCTATGCATGTCCTCATGATCTGCAAAACTGTTTATTGGATTTTGTCGTTTGCTATCCGTTATTGACCGTTTTTCCGTCTCCCTGTATTAAATCAGGACAATAAAACGGTTATTGAGAGACGAGAGGCTTGTGTAAAACACTGAAAGTAAATATGAAATCATTGTTCCCAGAATCTTTTTTTTTTGCTGCGTGAACGAAAAAGTTTCTCTCTATCGAGTTCTTCTTGCTCTGTTAGCTTCCTAACCTATCATATCCTATCCCGTAACTCGAAGGAGGGGGGGGGGGGGGGCACCACAGATGATCGTTTAACCAGCGTACTCCATCTTTCTCTGTTCTCAGCAACCCTCATGGCTTCGTTCAGTGTCATACCAGTCCATTCTTGAATGTTGTCCTCCCACCTCTTCCTCTGCCTCCTTGCACCGTGTCTTGCAGGATGGTTTTTGCAAGGCCCGATGCCCCGGCGACAATATTACTTAAAATCTAGTCAGTCGTCTTTGATAGTGTTCTTGTACGAATCAGTCTTACATAGTCTTTTATAGATTATTAGGGATGTTATTATTTGCTCGACTTATTTGAATTAAATTTTAGCTCTCTCTGTATGCTGGATGAAGTGTTCGGTTGTTTTGAAACAATTCTGTTCCTTGTTGATTTAATCTCTTAATGTCGTTACCTTTTTCTCTCTTTTTTTTCCGCCTCTCCTTTCCCTTTCGATTTTCTAACGTTCTCTTTCCATTTAACTATGCCCTCCCTATTCGCACAATTTCGCTTTCAAGCTCCTTATCCTCCCCTCCCCATCCACATACATACACACACACACACCACCACCACCACCACCACCACCATCTCTCTTTCTCCCTCTCTTTCCCTCTCCCTCCCTCCTTGTTTTCTCCTCTTTCCTAGTTTCCAATCCCCTGCATCCGTAGGGAACTTCATAATTTTTCTTCATGTCAGATCGTCTATACAAATGGAAAAATTATTCCGCGAAATCTGACAAGACGCTGAAAAGGTAAAATAGAGGAAAGTGTGTACACATTAAGAAAATAAATTAGTTAACATGAAAAGAAAAGTCTAAAGAAAGAAAATAAAAGTTTTAATACTTTTAGCCGTTTTGACTGTCGCACATAAAAGCGAAAACAAAATGAGTTAACAGGCAGTTCACAATCCAAATCCAATAAGAGAAAGGACGTAAAACTGAGTTTTTCTGTGGCGATTTCCAATTATTTCTCCTCTCCCCCTCCTCTGTTGTAATCTGCTCACTTGTGGGTTGTTGTTTCTTCTTCTTCTTCTTCTTCTTCTTCTTCTTCTTCTTCTTCTTCTTCTTCTTCTTCTTCTTCTTCTTCTTCTTTTTCTTTTTCTTTTTCTTTTTCTTTTTCTTCTTCTTCTTCTTCTTGGACCACTACAATTTTTCTTGGGTTTTACTTTTTGACATAACATGGAAAGTTCAAAATTGGAGTTTTATTTTTTATAATAATAATAATAATATTAATAATAATAATTATTATTATTATTTTGGGGTGGGGTGGGGTGGTGCACAAGCTCGTTTCTTCTTCTTCTTCTTCTTCTTCTTCTTCTTCTTCTTCTTCTTCTTCTTCTTCTTCTTCTTCTTCTTCTTCTTCTTCTTCTTCTTCTTCTTCTTCTTCTGCTCCTCCTCCTCCTCCTCCTACTCCTCCTCATCTTCCTCACACGGTATTTGCGATGTTCTTTAAAGCTCGCTCTTGATGCTCTCGAGACTTGATGGCGCTTTCTTGCCCTACTTCTGGTCTTCTCCCCTTTTTGTATACCCAGATAATAATTTATCAAATCTTTCCATTGTACTTGCTCCTACCTCAAAGGTCAAGATCGCTTGGTTGCCAATTCTTTGCTTAACACCTACTGCGAATCTCTGACAGTTTTCAGCTAACTGTATAGCTTTTTTTTTTTTTAACCAATTTGCTTCGTAGATGGTGAATGCTTCGGACTCGCAACTACGAGGACAGGGTTCACTTCTCAGCTAAAGCAGATTTATTTTGTCGTTATCTTTTTTTTTCTTTTCAATACTTGGGTGTGTTGTGGTTTTTAAAAAGAAAAATTCTTTTTTAATAGAATTTTTGTCAGTTGGTGGGGAGGAGGGGGGGGGGGGGGTAAAGAAAGAAATACGAATGTTTTATTTATTCAGTACAAGACCTATGTCCCCTATTGAAGGGGTGTGTACATTAAATTTACTAACAAGATAATCATATATAACAAATACTCAATCAGAGGAAAAAAGCAACAAAAACTTACGAAATTGCTATCTCCATCATTTTAGACGCTTTGTACAGAAATATACATAAATTTCGGACAGTTTCTTGGCTTGTCGATGACTGCAAAATATCAAAGCTAAATGCATTTGGTTTTCTAATGAACTTAGCAGCAATTAATTGTTTTCTCAAATTTTGGAAAAAAAATGGACAGCGTAATGCACAATGCACTTCGTCCTCTCTTGAATCTTTATCGCTATCAATTTCCTATAGCAGTAATAATGAACATCTAGGTCTGACACTGCAAAACGAAATTTAGTCATAATAAATTTAATATGCCTATTTATATTCGATTGCAGATACACTGGTATATAATGCATAGAAATGCTGCATTCTATAAAATTTAAATCTATCACCTTTAATAACATGTTCATTCCAGTTCTGCCACCTATAATCAGTTAAGCGTCCTTTAAACGCACATATAAATTCTTTCCTGTTACCTACATCTCGGGTCATATAAAACATAGCCAAAACCATTCTCACAAAGACATGATCGTACCTTAGAAACCCAAAAATAGCCTTACCTCTAATGTCTAAATTATACAGCATTAAATGAGCTTTCCTCGGAATCCTATGCGATTCCATCGGTGTTAATCTTAACCAATAACGAACACTATTAACAACAGAATTAACAGAGATAGGGTATCTGTTTAGTTCTCCCTAAACAAGGTCATTAGGTAGAGGCATATCTACAGCCAAAAACTTTCGTAATGTAAACAAACGAACCTTTTTACAATTTTGTGCTGCTTTCTCCAATCCCCAAATTTCATATCCATATTGCATAATTTTGAACATTAAAAAGCTTCAAAAACAATCTACTGAATTATTGTAAATGCTTTTTTCCCCTGTATTTACACAGATAAGTCTTTTAGAAAAATAAATACCCAAATATTTGTAAGCATTTACAACAGACGTAATATTACCTTGTTGTTGTTGTTGCATCAAGTTTTATTCATCAGATTAACATAAGTTGTACTGATCAATATCAGTAATATTACCGTCAAACGCCCACCTTTCCCTTGAACCTAAATATACGCCTTTCCTAAATACAGTAATGTCACTTTTGTCAGTATTACTTTAAGTCCTAACGAAACTGATGCGCGTTTAAGTTATTCGACTGGTTCTGCAGCCCTGCAACCGTTTTTGCCAAGAGAACCACATCTGCTAGTAGGAGAATAAACAGTTCAAAAATCACCAATCCACATATTTACTCCATGCCTACCACAATTTATTACATCTACTGCTAATTCATTAATAAATAAGAAAAATCAAATCGGGATGCAGACATCGACTAAGCCAGCTGAACAGTTAATTATAATCTGTAAGCTTAGTACCATATTTCGCTCTTGCCCTAACACAACTATACCTACTTCTAATGCACTGTAACAACTTCCCCTCTTGGCCATTTTTTAATAACACCGGCCAAAGTAACTTTTGGTTAATCAAATTAAAACATTTTTCAAAGTCAAAGAAGGCAACACAAAGCTTACGATTAGAATTAAACTGTTTCTGTACACATGCTTAAAGTGATAACAAATGGTCTACCGTTGAATATCCCTTTTTAAAGCCAGCCTGATGTTCACCGGTAAGGTTATTTTCTCTGCCCACAACTGCAGTCTTCTGTTGATAATTGTATTGTATACTTTACTGCTAATGTCACAGAGGCTAATTTCCCGGTCTATTTACATCCCCTTTCTTAAATAGTAGCAAAATAGTATAATCAGTCCATTTATCAGAGAATATTCCCTTATCAAATAAAACATTGAAAAACTTAACAAAGAACGACAAAATAAATTGTCCAGCATTTTTAAAGAGCTCTCCAAATATCTTGTCAGGTCCTGCCGGCTTTTTAAATTTTAAATTACGCACTGAAAACAACACGTCTTCGACTGAAATAAGCCTATTAAACTCAGAATCGTCATCCTCAGGGGCGATAAACGTATCGTCAAGATCATCTTTTTCCAGCAGTGCTTGGAAGTGTACAAACCATTCACCTACAGTAATTTGATTTCTAGTGCTTTTTCTCTTTGGCATAATATTATGAACTGTGTCCCAAAATTCACTTTATTTATTTAGTAACTGACGTTATTAACTTATCCATCGTGGACTTATTTAACAAGAGTTTACAATAAGCAGCACGATCCTCAGATTGTAATGAGCGACGAAACCGTCTTCACATATTACGTAATTTTCTTCTTGCAGTCTTACACTCAAAATCAAACCAATCCTGCACTTTCTTTGTTCTTTCTTCCCTTTTAAAAAATAATTAATTTTTTCATGCAGTTCGCTAACTCTTTAAACATTAAACATTGTGAAAGCCACATCATTTGCACTGCCAAGTCTAACTTATTACGAGCTTCGTCTGCAGCAAAACCATTCTAATATACAATTCTAAGGTCAGCATTCAAGACAAATTTGTCAATCATAATGTCATCTAAAACAGCCAGCGCCACAGCAGGCTTACTTTCTTTAGAAACAATAGAAAAGGTAAAAGGCAAATGGATGCTTTCCGTGCGAGCTAAAACTTTAAACAACAATCATCAAACACAGAGGCTAAGAGATCACTTGACATTAAAGAAATAAAATAATCAACAAAACTGCTTCCTGCATCACAAATGTACGGTCACCATGACACGTACTATTCACAAACTCAATGCAGTGTACACATTTAGCAAAGACTTCCCAAAACCATTCAAAACTTTATCTTGAGAACACTTTCCATAGCTAACAGTACTACTTTCATACGAGAGATTTCAAAGTCAACTTCAACACTAACAGTTTTGTGAAACAAATCCTTTCTTCCATTCAGATCACTACAGATTATAAAATAGTTATTGTTTAAAAGTGTGTGATCCAACAAACAGTTTTCTAACAAAGAAATGCCATCTCCATCAACACCCATACACTGATAATATCTAGACCCTTCAGGTGGTACCTATCCACATACATACAACACATCCCTATCAACGCCAAAAAAGACTTTTTGTGAATCACCAACTTAAAATTTCCAGTCTTTACTTCAGTATACTTACCAAAAGGCACTATTTCGTTTTTAATAAGGCAAACCACTCAAAAACGACGGTCTCCCAGCATCCGACAACTAATCAGACGGCTTACAGAAAATGTTAAATCCAGAAAAAAGAACATCGATTCAGTCAGTGATGCAATGAATGTCTCCACCATACTCACAAAATGAAATGATAAAACAAATGTAACAAAATTATTATCAAAACGTTTGACATCAACACATTTCAATGCAGAAACAAAAACGATTTATTTGTATTTACATTTTCACACTCCGAATCATCAACGGCAGCAGCATCAGTATCAGGGAATGTTACGTACTATCATCGTCATCACTACCCGTGACCGGTGCCCCAGCGATTCATAAGTAGGAATGTAAACATGACCTGTAGTAACCATGTCCTTGACCTCATGTGAACCCAAATTGGAATGTAAAGCTGACTCGACATTTCATGGCAGTACTGATTTTTCACGTGCAGTTGCGCTACAGTCAAGGTCTTGAGCCTAAGGGCACACGCAATCAAAACACCTGTGCACGTGCATAGCAACATTGAGCTCTGTCGCCAACATAACATGAGGTCTCAAAAATTAATTATATTTGTGTTAATTACAGCAATCACCACTTGAGACCGAGTCATCATAGCTGGTAAACAATATTTTTTCATCAGAACATCTGCAGTTTGACAAAAAAGGAAGTTTTGAATGTGTAAAACAACAGTCGGAGACTTTCGAATCAATGTTAGAGTTTGTTTCAAACTGTCATACAGGCGGCCACACATTATTCCTCCCCCACAAGACTTTCCCCATCAGCAGACAAAAAAAAAAGTTAATTCCTTCTACATGATCATGCACCATAGTCACCCATCCTCTTTTCTTTTCAAGAATTTGATCTTCTTTCTAATCTACCTCACTCCAAGTTTGTTTTTTGTTGTTGGTTTTTTTTAAAGGGTAAAGATCTTGTTTTCCTTCTCAGACATACATTTTTGTTATTTAAATGGCTTGCGATCTTGTTCTATTTCTTCTCGTACGCTTGCTTCTTATAGATCTTTCTTTTTTCTTCCCAGGTTATATTATGCTGACTAGTTCTTTTTTAAAGTTCACTCTTGACGAGCCCTAATGGCAAATTGCAAGGTTTTAGCAAGATGGCAGTCATTTGTGCGGGCTTGAGGTTGTGATCATGACGACGCGCACTCTTCTTTGTGCTCATTTCCCACCCCCCACACCCCCCCCCCTCGGCCCTCATCACCTTTCCCCTCCTTCCAATCAATAATTGTTGGACCATGTAGAGTTTTTGCATGGTGGCAGTCATTTGTTCGGCAAGTTGTGGTCGTGACGAGGCCTTCGAGGCCATGAAAAAGGTGTTTGAAAAGACATTGCACGTGCTTTAAAAGACAGTCGGACCCGCAAACACTGCATGTGCAACCCATCAGAAGTTGAGCTAACCTTGCCAAGCACCCCCAGAGAATTGAACTTCCTTTCTTTCTTCCTTCCTCCTCTTCTTCTTCTGCAGTGTCGTTCATTCTGGACTCGTCGAGCTCTCGTAATCATTACATTTTCTGTCTTGCCATCGTCGTCTTTGTTGTCTTACCTCAAGAATACTGTAAATTGTGGAAAAAATCCAAAGTTGAGAAGAAATTAGGGAACGTTTTGACTGAACTACCTGTACCTCCGACATCATCGTCGTTATCCTATTATTTTACCAGAAGAAATCTGTGAAATGATGTGCGTGAAAACGACAGTTAATAACATTATGACTGGCTCTCAGGTTACGATGTGGTGTGTACATCGCTTCAAAGAAGTTCTTTTCGTGTTGCATAATTATATATTTTATTATATAACAAAATTATTATGTATAGCTTGGTAATATAAGTCATTGGGTCTTCCGTGTGTCACAGGTTTGTCTAGCCAGTTGTGCCAAGAGCTGTTTCATTTCCCTTCCCTCTGTGATTTATGGAATCCGCCGTCGCTGGCTGTCAGATGAAAATAAATATTGAGTAGTTTAAAGTCGATGTTGCATGATCAAGGATGGAAAATAAATATCTGAGCACTTGCCTCCTTTGTTTGCAGCTCAAGACGAATGTGATTTGTAATATCCGTTGTCTCTTGCCTCTTAAGAAAATCATCATTGCATTATTACTTTTCTTTTGCCTCTCACTTCGCGAATTGTGAAAAGACCTGCATTATCACAGACCTGCTTACCCGTCCGTATTTCGCCGTATTGTCCCGATATTTTGACCTCGAGTACGCTGTTACGATCTCTTTTTTAAAAATACGAAAATCGACCAAAAAATTTTATTTTTTTATTTTTTTATTTTTTTACAAATTTCGGTAAAAAGTACACTTAACCGGAAGCGGAAGCTAAACAAATTGCGCCAGAAAACTATAACTCATTGGATAGCATTGTGTTTTTCAAGTGTATACTCTGCAAATATTTAATTAATAATTGTCATGGAGAAAAGAATTCATGAAACAACCGATGATGATTCAGATGTTGAGGTGGCGAGTTCATCCAAGCGTGTTTGTGTGAAACAAAAACAGACATTTCTGGTTTCTTATTAAAAAAATTGGCCTTGTTTGGTAGCTGATGAAGACCTGCTGGTTGGTGATCAGGCAAGGAAAATGCTTGACAGTCCCAAAGACTACAACCTAAAATCTGAACGTATTGCAAAGTTCTATGCTTCAGTGCGTGCATACTTTGAGGAAACTTGAAGCTATCTTCTCCTGAAACTGACCCTCACTGACCCTTTGCTCCAGCACTGCAGAATCATATGTCCTTCAGTTCAGTTGACTGCATCTTCCCAAGATCTACGCTTTTTTGTGAAGCGATTCCCTGCACTCTTTCCACCAAATACAACATCTGAACAAATCAGGAGCAATTCTCCAAGTATCAGTCAACTGATGTCAAGGGATTGGTGGGCCCAGCTATGCACTTGGACGAATTTTGGGTGCAGGTCAGCAAAAACACCCTTAGCTTTTGCAACTGTGCCAGTTCATGCTGGGACTCTGCACCATCCCACACAACAGTGCTGCTTGTGAGAGGGTGTTTAGTTGCGTATGTAAAACGTCCACTGACAGTAGGTCCAGTATGGGCAAAGATGCTGTTGACTCACTGATGGTAGGTATGTTCAGACCTGAAAGCTCTTTCACAAAAAAAGAACTGCAGCAGCTGAAAAGTGCATACATGCATGTTTTTGTTTTTTTTAAATATAAGTAGATCATTATCACATATTATGTTGATGTGGTGGCCTAACACTTTTGCATTGTTTTTCAATTAAGCACCTTAATTTTTAAACAATAAATTTATTGAACAGTATACCGTTTCTTGATTTATTTTACGTGTTCTAATAATATACGAAAATTTAGCTAAGAGCAAATTAAGATGAATAATGACAATAAGTTTACACAGTTCTATATTTTTATTTATTTATTATCATTATTTTGGTTCACGTAAAATAACGACAGTTTATATAAATACCGAAAGTCAAAATCTGGTCATGATTTCCAAAATCTGGTTTTGAAGTGCCTGGAGTACTGACAAAAAAATTTTGAGGTAAGCAGGTCTGTTATCAGCTTCATTGTGTTTATTCTTGCATTATCAATGAATGAATGAATGAATGAATGAAAGTTCTCTTATTTAGCGCTACTCTGGAACACCATATTTTAGCATTCTGAATTGTTGCATTCTTAATCAACGAATGAATGTCGAGTCCGTGAATGCGCATGCGCTATCAGGATTGGCTATATCGCTAATCTCTACAATATTATAGCATGCTCAGTGCGGGGAATTATGCTGATTGTTGCGTGCGTTATTTTCATTACGGTCGCTTGGTGCCGCCAGAAAGACTGGAAGCAGAATGCAATGAGGGCTGTTGCATTCTTATGCAAGTGGATCCACGGCGGCCAAAGTCGGACAGCAAAAGACCATGACATTTTGTCCTGCCGGGGTGCCTGATGGCCTCTGCTCCTTGACATTTCCACGTTTGAAAAACAAAAAACAAAAAAGAAACGGTGGTATGGAAGAAGAATAGGGTGGAGGATTAGAAGTAGTCAAAATGTTGGATTAGAGGATCCTGCTTTGGAGGATGGAATGGGACGACCGGAATAAATGGGGGGGAATGGCGTAAGGAGGGAGGAGGTGGCGACGATTCTTGAACTTGAGGATAATCGGCTGTTAATGGTTTAGAAGGGCAAGAGAGGAGAAAGGAATTGTAGGTTGAAACTTGTAATGGAGGAAGAAAAGAGTAGGGAGGGATATTGGCAGAGTGGATAAGCGTTTGCTTCAAAAGACGGGAAATGAGAAGGATCCTATCCTATCCCGTAACTCGAAAGTCGTTGGGGCACCACAGATGATCGTTTAACCAGCGTACTCTATCCTCAGCAACCCTCATGGCTTCGCTCAGTGTCAAGGCAGTCCATTCTCGAATGTTGTCCTCCCATCTTTTTTTCTGTCTCCCTCTTGTGGTGATGTTCGTGATGCAGAAACAAACACGGTAACAAACATGCTTGCATCCCCGCGCGCGCGCACACGCACACGCGCGCCCGAACTCGATAACCACACACATAAAAACGGATAAAAGTAAGAGAAAAGAGAGGTTCGAAGGAAAGTTAATTGAGGACGGTAGTAATTAAGGAGGTGTAGAAAAATGGAACAGCTTTGTAATGGACAGACTGGTTTAAAAAATAAATAAATTAATAAATTTTATGTGGTGGAGAGACTCCCTTCTAGTGGATTGCCCACGCGATTTAGGCGACTAAGAAAAATTCCTTCACTGCACACGGGACGTTTGATAGATCTTGCCCCACCCGTCATCGTCGGCCACTCTCTAGGGAGACCATTGCAACTTTTCCATTTAACCCTGCCAGGCTCTCGCAGAAGGAAACACGATTAATAAATGGACTACAAAAAAGAAAAAAAGATAAAATGTTTGTTGTTGTTGTTGTTTTTTTTTTGGGGGGGGGGGGGGGGGGTATGGAACTGGTGCTGGGAGAAGGAACATTTAAAAATATGATGTATGACAAAAATAAGGCAAAACATTTTTTTAATAGCTGGCAGAGCAGAAAGATGAAAAAAAAAGTTGAAAATGCGAAATAAAGCTACATTGAGAGAAAGAGAGACATCAGAAATTGAAGCGAAGAAGAATGTCTTGTGCGTTTGCTGTCAGGTGCAGGTCGGCGTCATCCATTTCGCAAATGGGTGTTTTTTGTGTCTCCATTGGAAAAAGAAACTGCCGCTTGTTGACACTCCATCGAGTGCGCGTTTTCACCGCTTATCCATCATTCGATGGTCGCAGCTTTCGTGCTTTTTTTTCTGTTGCTTTTGCCACATCATAATATCAAGTGTCGCTTTTTTAAATCCTCGGTGTTCAGCTCCCCATCCCATTGGCAGAATTCGCAACGATGATGGACTCGTTCGTTCTTACCGCGGCCACGCAGCCGTCATGACGGCCATTCGGACTCTTGGCTTCATTCGTTTCATTTGTGTTAGATGACGCTGAATGTGGGAACATGTATCTGTGATCTGGATGGCGTCTCGGGCTGCAAATCAAGGTGGCGAGCCATTAGGGACTGCATGTCGGATGACTGCAAAAACATTTCTCTCCGGTGAAGCGCTGACGCAAATCGTCCACCGCCAGAACTAAAGAATAAAAGCTTCTCTCATGCTTGCCATGTTCATGGAGTTGTCTTCTTCGTCTTTTTACCCTCAGGCCGGCGCGAACGGTTGTTTGGAGGGTATGATTGGTTTTATCAAGCGCTGATGCAGGCCGCAGATCGAATAGCACGCCGGCAAAATGTTTCATGTTGCTGCTTTGCGCATCTCCCTGCTGCCTTGCAAAATGGGAAGGAGGGGGAGGGCGAGGTAAGTGTGAGGGTGGGCCTGTTGCTGTGAATAAGATAATATTGATGAAATGTGGCAATATGGACGCCGTGTGTGTCCCAGGCTGCCGCCTCTCTTGTTTGGCCAGCGACAGTCATTTCCTCAGCCCGGCTGTCGGCAGCGTATTTGCCCAAGCCCTAGCGCAGGCAGCGATTCGAACCCGAGGTGCCGACAATTTAATGCACCTGTCTCTGCTCGCGCGTGTCCCCGCGCAATATTGAGCCCTGTTTGCACATGTATTATGGAGCAGAGCCATGCCGTCATTTCCATCAGCTACCGTATCTGTCTGTATACCGACTTTTTGTCGTGCCTGTCTGTAGTAACTGCTTGTTGCGCTATATCATAAACACGTCAATCTAAACTTGGCTCAAACCAACATCATCAGCAGCAGTATCAACATGCTGGATCATCATCGCAGGCTTTTCAATATGAAACGTGCCTCCAAGCATTGTTTCCCAAAGCTTGCCTTTCCCCCTCCTCCTACCCCCTTCTCTCCTCCTCCTCCTCTTTTTATTTTCCTTTTTGGTATTCAGGTTACCATGACACCACAGTAAAATACAGCAATTTTACTGTGTTTGATTTTTTGGTTCCCTTTTCCGTAGCAGTTTGATTATTGGGATATTCTTTCGGACACATCACTCTTATCAGCCGTTATAATGTTTATCTGGTTCTTCATTGTCTGTTGTTTACCAACACTGTTAGCAATGATCGTTTAACGCCACTACACGCTCGGATCAGGAAGCATTCATACCCTGATGTGAATGGAAATCAAAGCGCCCTTTTCCCCTTGCGTGAAAATAGTATGTCCAAGTTCTAAATCTTTACAAAGTATTCCACCTTTTAGTTCCAGCAAACAACCATACTACTTAGCTTGTTTGTTTTAGCAATTACCCGAATATGTAGAAACCTTACCGTCATTTAATTTCTGAAGCTATAAAAGATCTCCTTCCTTAGCAAATACACAAGCAAGATCTTCACAGAGCTCATTTTAGTTACCAGCGTCAGTCGCGTGATATTGGAACTACCGTGCAATCAGTGTGCTGTAGGTAGTATAGCTGTGAACATAAAGCAGATTGATAAACTATTTTCAGCCTCCCGTCTTTAACTGCCCAGAACGTTGACTGCTTTCCCCAAGATCAGGGTTGCCCAGGAGAACGCACATCAGCAGCAACGGATGCTTATCGAACCTGGGACCGACCAGCCAACCTTGGCCATGCCCGTTTTTCTTCTCCCAGTACTTGTTTTGCAGGCATGACATTCATACTGCAAGACTTTGCCGCCTCCTCCTCCTCTTCCTCCTCTTCCTCCTCCTCCTCCTCTTCTTCTTCTTCTTCTTCTTCTTCTTCTTCTTCTTCTTCTTCTTCTTCTTCTTCTTCTTCTTCTTCTTCTTCTTCTTCTTCTTCTTCTTCTTCTTCTTCTTCTTGGTGATCTCGATTTGATTGTTCCTAATGTTTTGTGGCTCATCCAGAAAGCTAGTAAATGCATAAGTCTTATATAGTTACGTTCATTTTCTACATAAGCATCTTGCGAATTTGAATGGAAAGACACTCTGGTTTGCGTTTTGTTGCTCCCTATAGACAGGGTCCGATGGAAGAGTTATAGAAAGTCGTAAGTTTGGGGACAGCCCCTTAGGAAGCTGTACATTGTCCGCATTCGGCTCCACACTTGGTTTTTTAGCTGCAGTCCTGACTTGATGTAATCGCACGCATTATTTACACTCGCTCTTTCTTGCTTTGCCGATGAATCACAACTTTTTCTACTGCTTCTCTTCTCCTTACCAGTTTTTTTTTTCCTTTTCTGTGATTGTCTCGACACATCCCATCGAATTTTCAATATATAAAGTATATTATCCAGATTGTCTTGTAATATTCTGTTCACTCCACTATTGATTTATTGCAATGATTAATAGCTCCATATTGCCTTGCAGTCTTTTCTCCTCCTTTTTTTTTCTTGTTATTTAACTTTATTTTTCTTTCCCTTCTGCTTTGTTCGACAGTTTGTTCCCCTTGTGCTTTGTTCGACAGTTTGTTCCTTCATTTCCTTTCAGTAACTTTTTTTGTAAATTTTATTTCCCTATATATTTTTCCTATATTTTCGCCACCACTCTTCTTCTTCTTCTTCTTCTTCTTCTTCTTCTTCTTCTTCTTCTTCTTCTTCTTCTTCTTCTTCTTCTTCTTCTTCCCCTATTATTTGGCACTCAAGTTTTCGTATATCTTTACCCAGCTGTTGATTTAAGAGTGGTTGTACTCGTCAATCGATTTAATTGTTTTTGTCTTTGTGTGCGTGATTGCTTTAAAGAGAGGTTTTGTCCCTTAGAAATCCTAGTCACCTTTCTCATTTTCTCCACACCTACTTCCTCCCATATCCACCCATTTTTGTTGAACATTCTAGAGGAGCCAGGGATATTTGCAGTGAATAAGATTGTCACAACCACCACTATCGCCACCAGTTCAGCCAGCCCCACTGTGCCCCCCTCACTAGGTTTTGTTTGCTGTGTATATGTCACTTGTGTTTTTCATGAATACAATGTTCTGGTTCAGGTTGGCATTCGTTAATGAGACAATTATCGCCTGACTCTTTGATAGGAAATGTGACGGCTCGGATAATTTTTTATATATATATCGCTTGCATTTATCGCTCACCCCCGATGGGGTGCCTGGGTTTTCTATATAAATAGTATCCCCACTTTGTGGAAATTTAGTGCTTTAAATTACCACTGTTTCTGTCATTCTCATTTGTTCTTACGAGTTCCTAATCTGTTCTATCAATCTACTATTTTCTTCGCTAGACCGGTCACCTACCATTTTTTTGCTTGAAAACTCTCCCAAAACTTCGTTGGGGATATTGGTCGCTTTCTGCCAAATGGTCAATAGGGCTTTCTATGGTATTATTATTTAGCAATTCAAGCATTTTATATGTATGTTAATAGTTTTATAATGATGTTTATATTCTATTTTGTTTTTGTAAACGGGGGTTCAATAAATTAGAGTCCCTTGCAAGGGATGCTTTTATTGTAATGTGACCGTCTGGTGGAGTGTCTTTAGTGTTACCAATAGGGTTGTTTCAGCATATCTTTTATACGGATGAAGGGTGAGTCCTCTTTTAAACTAACTAGCTAATTTATCGTTCATTGTGGAATATTATTTGTTCATTATTATATCGCTTAAAAAAAAACTCAGTTCCCCTGGAAATGTTACACACGTTGTGTTTTCAGTTAGATGAGCTTTCGCGCGAAACGTAGTTACCTGCCCATGCAATTGCCATGCTGATCGGGGGTTTGGATGGGGGTATGTGGTGGTGGTGTTGATGATGTTGGATGTGATGTTTGTTTTTCTCACTGAGAGATAATGTTCTGCTTTGGGGAAGAAAATAGTCACGCTGAGCTATTGTTGTTGTGCTGTTGCTGTTTTACCTCTGTTTAGTCCAGTGTCAGAGATGGAGAGGAGGGGATACTAAGTAAGTAGGGGCGGAATAGGTCTTGGAAGGGCTGAATAGAGTGGTAGAACTTTGCTTCTGGAAGAACTTTGCTGCTGGTACATTTTTGAATTAAGGAAAGACGTAGCACTGAGCAGCGGAGCGATGTTTTCAAATTGAAATTGGAATCTCTTTAACGTTGATTAGAGAGAGGAATTAAAGAAGAGATACAAAAAGGTCAAAGTACTTAAAAGGAAGGGGGAGAGATTAAAAATTGCCAAACCTTTCCCTTACCGATTTTATTTTCTTTATTTTTATTTCTTTATTTTGTTGGTGGAGAGGGGAGAGCTAGGAAAATATTTATAAGCAGAAAAGAAGAAAGTGTAACAAATAAGCACCAACAGATTATTGACTGAAGGTATTTTGGGCTCGGGAGGCGACAACATTTTCACCACCGTTACTTCCTTCCTTTCTCTTGCTTCCAACAGACGACTTATCTCCTAGGTCCACCCTCCCTGACCCACTCGTCCTCTATGCGCGCGCAAACTCAGTTACTCTCTCTCTCTCTCTCTCTCTCTCTCTCTCTCTCCGCTCTCCGCTCTCCCGCGCGCGCGCTTACACATACTGCACCAGTAGCCTCGTGTTCTTATTTTCCCCGTTTCTTGTCCGCCACTCCATTATTAAACAGACCCCCTTTATTTTCACGGTCTCAGCCAACGCTTCAACTACAGACCAGCACAATTGGATTGTGCTGATTGGTCTTCCTTCCCAGTTGAGGTGTAGAATGTTTCCTATCTTTTTTCTTTCTTTTTCTAATTTTGTTCTTCTTCTTTATTTATATATTAATTAATTTTAACCTTGCCTGTTAGGAAGGAGTTTAGTGAATTCGTTAAGACAAACTGATTGGGGGGGGGGGGTGAGGGGAGGAGAGAGAAGGGAAAGTAACGTTTTACCTGAAATTTTTAAGAGAGATCGAGATGAGAGAGAGGGTGAAGGAAGGGAAGATAACGCTTAAGTCACTAAGTGTAAGTGAATTCTCCAAGATAAGCTTTGGGTTTAAGGGGAATGGGAGGATGGGGGAGGGGGGAGTATGATGGGTGGGACAGGAAGGGAGACTGGCCGCTTAAGTCTATTACAGCGTGTGTGTAATTGTTTCATTGTATTTTCAGCTGAGCAGAGGAGACGCCTTTTGGCTGATCGGAAATCGATTCCATCTCAGCATCTGTCCCCATCAGGACCTTATTTTCTTCTCCTACCCTTCGCTAGCTTAAAACTATTTTGTTCATCTTTTTTTTTTCCTTACATTATTTTTTCAATCCCTTCTCTTACTTTCTTCCTCCTCATTGTTTTTCGTTTCCCGTACTTCTTCTTCTTCTTCTTCTTCTTCTTCTTCTTCTTCTTCTTCTTCTTCTTCTTCTTCTTCTTCTTCTTCTTCTTCTTCTTCTTCTTCATGTTAGGTTCCATCCTTCTTCCGTTCTCGCTATTTTCATTATGGTCTACCACCATACAACATACTTTTTCTTCGTTCTTTCCTGTATTCTTTGTTTTTATATGGGCGTTTGTTTTTCTTTTACCTGGACGTGTTCGTTTTTGTTGCTAATACCAAAAGTGATAAATCATACTGGTGACCCTTTCTCCTGATATGCATTGTTTATGACGTTGCCTTTTTCCCCCGTGGCCGTGTATTATTGAATTTATATTCCACTCGATCACTGACCACACAAATTGTGCACCCCACGACTCTTTCTGACTTGCTTACAACTGAATTTCCACGCACGCGGAAGGAGAAAAAAAAGAGGGGGAAAAGGGAGAAAAAAAAGCAAGAGAAAGGGAGGGTTGCCCAAGAAACGTTTCCTCTTCTCATGAATAATCGATGTCGTCTCCACTAGGGCCAAACTGATAAGTTTTCCTCCATATACTGTGTTTTCCTTCCGTTAAAAACTGTACACGATTTTGACTTGTTCAGTCTTGCTTGGATTATTCATCATCCATCAATCTTCTGACAGAGGGAGGGAGTATAGTAGGGGGTGGGGTAAAAGCGATGTCCATGGGATGAACATGAAAAGAAAACAAAAATCATAATTTTCTACATTAATAATCTGCATTTGCATTTCCACTATGATCCTTTCTGCACTTGTAGTTCACAAGGGTTGTTTTCATTTACATTTGGGGTTTAAATAATGCGGCGTGGTATGGTAGATGAGTTTATAATTATATCATGTCAGAAACGTATGAATTTTAACAATCAAGGTGGTGTTTTTTTCTTGAGATAAATTTTTTTATTGGGGGGGGGGGGGGGTAAACAGCTTTGACATTTTGTGCGCGACGTTTCTATAGGAACGGCATTTTATTTTCAGAATTCTCCATATCTCATGATTATTTTGCAGTTTACATGATTATGAAGGACAACAAATAACATCGTACTTGAATTTTTGATATTATAAATACTGCATGCAGCATGGCTTATCTGTCGTTTCAAATAAGTTGCCAAGCTTGAAAATGTGGCGTTTGAGAGCAAGAGTGATGGGGAGAGTAAGAGGAATGTAAATACTGGGGCGAGAATATTGGGATGATGATGACGATAATGATAATGGCGGAAATCTTTCATATGTCGCTTAGTTTCGTCCCGCTGTGTCATACTTGGGGTAGAAATGATTCCAAAGGATACGGGTAGAACAGGCATTCGAATATAAAAGGCAAGAAGTTTAGGAGTAAATGATGCGTTTGGGAGGAGCACGGGGGAAGGGAGATGAATAATACAAAGCAAGTTAAGAAGAGGATTGAGAAATGAGAATGGGGTATGGGTAGACAGGTGGAAATGGAGTGACAGACAGAGGGCGGATGGTAGCTGTCTGCAGGGATGTGGTTAGGGTAGACGACTGTGGCGACTCTTCCGGACCTTTCAAGGTGGCTTGACAGGCGTTACTTGTAGTTCGTCCGCGGCATCAGCCAGCTGAACTCTGCAACTGTCGTGACCTTCATCCATCCTTCCATCCAACTCTCACTATCAGTCCTGCACATTAACCCTCCTGAAATTCTTCTTCTTTTTCTTCTTCTTCTTCTTCTTCTTCTTCTTCTTCTTCTTCTTCTTCTTCTTCTTCTTCTTCTTCTTCTTCTTCTTCTTCTTCTTCTTCTTTGTGGACGTACATATTTACATTACGAACAAAAGAACCAATTCGCTTGTTTTGTACACAACTCTTCATGACAAAAACCGAGCCACATCTGACTCGGGGTACTATATTACTTGAATTATTCCTTTCACTTCTTTACACCTCGACGAATTTCTTCTCCTCTTTGGTCTTCTAACCATGCGAGCCTTCTGTAGCGTTTTTTTTTTCTTTCTTCGTTTCTCTATTCCAAGCGTCTCTTGTGCTACCTATATCCGTGTCGTGCTTGTTAAAGAAATTTCAACCATATGTGTTGACGTTGTAGTGATGATTTGGCCAATTGTTCAGCCATCACGTCGTTGGATGATGCTTCAAAAACTGTTAACAAACTTGCGCGCTCCCGCCCTACCTCCACATCTGGACACTACAACTGTTGCAAGCTTACTGTAGCCTGCCCACCCAGCCCTGCTGTCTATGATACTGCACTGTTTGCTGCTATACTCATAACTTGTCTACGATACTGCACTGTTTGCTGCTTTACTCATAACTTGTACAAACACTTCCACCTCACCAACCCATCCTTAATCCCGTTGTAACAGCTTTTTACAACCACACACTCTTACCCACCTTATTCCTTTGTCTTTGACGGGTATACTTCAACCTAACTCCATTGTTTTCTTTGAATATCATTATGTGTGCGTCCTAGTACAGTTTATAGCACTTTCACCTCACCTTAACCCCACTTTTCCAAGAAATTCTTGATCCGTGCCAGTGTTTATGTCGTAAGCTCTTCTTTTTTGTTGTTGTTTGCAAACAAGATGAATCTCAGCCAATAATGGACAGTAGTACAAGCTGATTATTTGCTTTTTATCTCAATTTGCCTTCTTGTGTTTATGTTTTACGCGCAAACTTTGATTCATGTTTTTGAAGAGATTCAAATAATGCTGGTTTGCGTCCCGTAATTGTGGCTGACTGTTTACCTTTTTCTTTCTTTCCTTCTTTCTTTCTTTCTTTCGTTCTTTCTTTCTTTCTTTTTCTTCTGTCCTCTTCTCCTTTCTTCTTCTCTCTTCTTTTTTCTTTCATTTTTCTTGCCTTGCGTTTCTTTCAGTGTTTGCATTAAGCATATCCAAGGTGTCAAACTTGACATATATCGGGTTGTTATGGATGTTCTAGGACTGGCCTGCAAACAGCTGAGTTCGTGTTGATTTTCACAGAGTGAAACTTCATAGGCACAGTGGCAGAGAGCATTATTAGCACAGAGAAAAGGAACACTCGTTATTAGTGGAGATTGTTTTATTTTGTTATTTGCTAGGGTGCCGATTCCAACCATTTCACATAATGAGTATACATTGCATCATCTCGCAGAGCCTGACCCTGTTATTCGTGATCCTCGTGATGCTACACATGCACTTGAGGCGTGTGACGACCATTCGTGCCAGCTCAAGTATGTGCTCAGGAAACACTTCACTTGGTCTCACTTGTCCAGACCAATTTGATCGCAGTATTGTGTACATGAGGTACAGTCGCGTCAACTACTGCACATATAGCATGGATGACGAAGTGTGAATGAAGTATGCATTTGTTGTAGTGAGAGTTTGGTTTCATCAGGATTAGATGCTTTGAATTTTTTTCCTCAAGCCGCGTCATGGAGATTCTTGTACTTGCAGTTGTTTTTACGGTCTCTGCTTTGATGAGGCCGTGGGTTGACGATGTTAGTTGATAATAAATGTAGGGTCAGTTTGAACGAAGCACATACCTAGTAGTAGTAGATACACAAGATGTGCAAAGTGCTATTTTTCGCAACCGTTGCAAGTTCGTCTTCAGCTACAGAATCTTTTCAGTATGATGAAGGTGGTAATCAACGGAAAGAAACTAGTTTTGTCTCAAGCAATATCAATAAACGGTAACGTTATCATTTCCATACGCTGCAGTCCGCTGTGTTACAGACCATGATGCTGATTCCCCAGTGGTTTGAAGTACCTGTTTTCGACAGAAAACTTTTATGAAGGAAGATGTACACTTGAAGTTTGTCACTAAGATGATGCATTTAAATTCTCATTGAATGTATCGAAGAGACTTGTTATATAGCTTCATAGCATCACCAACTGGACAGCATGGTGTGTTTTGTTGTGAGGGTGATTGATGAGTGTCTGGTGACGGTTAACGGGTGTCGGACAACTGCTCATGCTGTCACGACCAGCGCTTCACGTACGGAAACCGCTGTCCATGCACAGGAAACGGGGGTCACCGGAAGGTCGCGTGACTCTTAAGACTAATGATATTGTTGCACGTCGCATTTTCAAGCGTAAATCTGGGGAGATCGATAGATCTCCGTATGTACCGAGGGTGCTATGCTAACTTCGAGGGAATGGCGCAGTATTATTTCTTTAAAAATAAATATACTTTAATTGTCTCTTTTTATCGGGAAATTCAGGGTCGCCTCCCCTGGGAAGGCGTAGTCGCAGCCTGTGGCGCGCCGAAACCCATCCTACCTAACATTAGTTGCTTTTTATTTATATTTTTTTTTTGCTTTTTGCTCTTCTTTTACATTTA
Organism: Oncomelania hupensis; assembly: GCA_036898135.1. Classification (NCBI taxonomy): domain Eukaryota; kingdom Metazoa; phylum Mollusca; class Gastropoda; order Littorinimorpha; family Pomatiopsidae; genus Oncomelania; species Oncomelania hupensis. The sequence goes on along the minus strand of CM072511.1, from coordinate 69,615,229 downwards.
ATTTTCCTGGGGTAGCAAACCGGAGTACCCGGAGAAACCCCCAGAGACGTTGCCCGAGTCGAAAGTAAATAAATTATAATGTTGGAGAAACCTAACGTCCAGTGGCGGGATCGATCCCACACCTGTCAGGCGCCATTGGTATCTAAGCCTGTGGACAAGGCAAGTTAGTCCCGCCTTAGACCACGAGGCCACAACGCCATGCACGTGTACATCATCACCAATGTTTTTTAATTCATTTTCTTTCATTTCAGTAATGCTCTTTTATGTTTCTTCTTCTTTCTTCTTATTTTTTTTAAAGCACTCTTTTCATTCCTCCCTATGTCGGTATTCAGTATTATTTTGCGAGGTTTGAAATCGAAAGTCATGATCCACACTTATCGAGAATGGTCTATAACTGTTAAAAAGTGTGTGTTTGTTTGTTTGTTTTAATAACACACTTGCTAACTGAAGACAACTGGTCATGGCACTGGCCGATTGTTATGATCGAACTACAGGATCAAGCAGACTTGAAAGCGAATAAAATCGGACAAAGAATCATTGTAGCCTTTGATTTCTGTAATCCCAATTACACGAAGCATAATGTGCAGAGCACGTTTAGCTGCACCTCCGTGTAGGTTCTGCATTTTAAAAAAAATTTTAAAGAAATCGTTCACGAATAAATATCACACAGGATTAGTAGCCTTTCCTCCCAGTTTGCCGAAGATCAGGATTGAGCGACGACGAATGGTGCCTTTGACCTGAACTTTACCCCCCAGGCAAGACTACGGTGTACCGAGGCCGCAGCATCAAGCCATCGACTTAAAAGCCAATAAGGGTCAAGACTTGTCAATCTGCCGGCTCATACTGTGCTTGATCTTGCTATCATCTCTTGCCTTTGAGACTCATACATATTTGGGAGGGAGCGTGAGGATGCGGTTATAATAAAGGGTGTCGAAACTGGGATACTTTTGAGCCCTACATGTTTAGGGAGAGCTGGGGTAAAAAAAATGGGTGTCGACTGTCATTCAGACTTCCCTCTTTTTCACGTTCTTGATCTGTTTCTTTTTCTGCCGTTCTCTCTCTGCTGGGTGCTAGTCAGTTCAAGTCGGCAGTTTGCAGTCAAGTCATGAACCACTCTTTTTAGGAGAGTTCCACGGAAAAGCTCGTGTCTTTCAGAACCTGTCGCATTTGACAGCGCGATCAAGGCTGTTCCCCCATTGGCACAAGAGATGTTTGGAATATGTCACCTCATTCCACTCTAATCAACCCATGTGCCGAGAGCAAGCAAGGCTAATGTTAGGAGCGCTACAGATCGTAATCTTACAGAGATTTGTCCTAGGAGCACCGTAGACTTATAATGTCAACGGAATTTTTTCACAAAACGAAGCCGTTAGGGCATAAGAAACAAATAGAAGTTCCAAACGCCTTCCTTCACTGCAAGGCACAGAATCGCTTAAAAACGGTTGACTATGCTAATTCGGTTTATTATCGCACAAGGCGACGATTATGGCAGACAACGGGTTACAGACTGCGACAGGTAACGTAATTAGGCGCTTGGCTGACTGCACAGGATAAAACTCGATCGTAGGCTGACGAAAGGGAGAGAACGCTGATGAAAACTGCTGGAGTTGTCTTCATGAGGGGACAGCGTGAGGGCTTCGGGTGAATTAATGGAAGAAGGAAAATGATAAAGGGTAATCGGAATTCTGAACCTACATTGCATGAGGGAAAGAGGCTTTTTAAGACTCAGAGTCCATTTTTTACGATTCTGAGACCTGGAGAAAAGAGGTCGCTTATTGTAATTTTTATGGGGTAAGGGGCTGGATATGCAGCGTTTTGTTGAGAGGCTCGCTGTAAATGCCCAGCTTGGCATGCTGATGAGGTAACAATCGCCTCGCACTCTCTCTCTCTCTCTCTCTCTCTCTCACACACACACACACACACACTCTCTCTCTCACTCTCTATCTGTCTTATAAACACACACACATATATATATACACACACACACACCACAAACAAAATGGGATATATGTGCAAAATGGGTCTTTGTCCCATTCCCAATTAAATAAAGTTTATCCTGTTCATTGGGATTTTTCTGTTACCAAGGCTTTGAACGTTCAAATTTCGTGAATTTCTGAACGCTGCGATCTTTTCTGATCGAAACCAGGATTTGTTTTACATACAGTCGTGTGTGTGTGTTTAAGTGGGGGGAAAGGGGTAGGGAGAAAAATACCAAGATGTATTAACATTGAAAATCCCAACGACTTACGAGTTAGGACAGGACAGGATGCAAAGGAGGTGTATCTACGCGTCAACAAAAAGAGATAGATTATGGTTATCTGACTTCGAGAGGTAGGAGGAGAGGGGTGGTCAGGGTGTGAGTTGGGATCGATCCCTGTTCTCTTTCAATGGTTCCGTGTTTGCTCTCAATATTCTCCGGCTTGGTGCTGGCCACCGTAGCAGAAACATCGCCATCCGAGCGAGGTAGAACCCACCCCCTCACTTTCACTCTCCACAACGGAGCGATGAGGTAGTATCTACCCACCACCGCATCCATTCCGTCCCAATCTTCCATTTGTTCAATATTTATTGGTTGAAAGTCACTAGCAACTAACATGTTAAGTATTTAAATTAATGTGTGTTAGTGGTGTTATGTGTATATATAATGATCCGGTCAACCTCGCCCTCCCTCTCTGTCCGAAATTTATTGGAAATTGCTAGCAATTTGGGCATTTTAGTTACTAAAATGATTGTCTTACAATAGAGTGAAGACTATATATATGAAGACAGTTTGAAAACCCTACTCTTTGACCACGCTATTCGTACCAGTCGCCCATGCTAGAATGCAACCACTTTCTTAAATTAAAAACGTCGCATTCTTCTGTCGCTCTCTCCATTCTTCCGCCCATGCACACGCCCTTAATAGAAAGCAAATGCCCTTGCATTGAAAGAAGTGAAGAAGTATATAAAAACGAAAGGAAGGAAATGTGAAACAAAAATGTTGGGTATGGGGGAAGCTTCAAGAGTCGAGGCATAGTGATGTTATAACAAGATCACCTACTCTCACTCTCTTTCTCTCTCACACACACACACACACAAACATTCTCTCTCTCACACACACACATCTCTCTCTCTCTCTCTCTCTCTCTCTCTCTCTCTCTCAGATAGATTGAAGAAAAGTGTGAAAGAAAGAAAAGTAAGTGGCGCGATCTGTTGTTGGAAAGAAAGGGCAGGAGCAGCAGCTGCTTTGGGAAGCAGGAAGCGTTCCTAATTGAATCAGGTTTCATCCTCCACTGCCTGCTGGAAGCGGTCAGGCCGTGCTGCACGACCCGAGAGCTGTGCTGGCACGTGCTGCACGCTTTTTTTACCATGTCACCGTGTCACTGCACACGGCAGATGAACAAACTCTATTTATTCATACTCGGACCGTTGTTCTTTTTACCCCCATGCAATTTTTTCTTTTGTTTTATTTTTTACCGGCTCCATTTTGATAGGCTTTTACCTTCACCGGTTCATTTGGCCTTGTGGATTTTATGAAAAGATTGAATCTGGATATCAGATTTTACCTTTTGCCTTGGATTTTCTTTACTATTTTACTTTTTTTGATTTTATTGCGTATAGGTTTGTTTTCAAATTATTCTTTTTGTTTTATGATTTGGGGTTTCTTTGGGGTTTGTTATTTTTGGTTTATCAATCAGGTTTTTCACCGATTCATCTTGCCTTTGGGTGCTCAAATAAGGATGCCGCCTTTATCAATTTCATATTTGATTGGGGCTTTATTTCACCTTTTGCTTTCTCAATTGGATTTGGCTTTCGGAATTTAACTTTTGGTATCTGAATTGGCACTATTCTTTCCCCCACCCCTACATCCTCCACCCCCTCCGGATTCATTTTATCTTCTGGGGTTTGAATAAGACTGCCTTCTTTTACTTCATACTTTGATTCTATGCTCTTCATTTTCTTTCTTCCTTCCTTTAAAAAAAAAATCAATCTGAAAATGGTTTGATATGGTCGAGGGGAGGGGGTCAGAACTAGCAAAATGTTGGTCTGTCAGTCGGTCCGTTTTAAACCATATCTCAAAAATCACTGCAATACCTCAATACCGAGGTTAGACTAGCCTGCCTATCATGCCATCATATCTGCTCAACCCAAAGGTCATGTTCACTGGAGTCGACACGTTTTGCTTAATATCTAAAAAGAAATGGCTGAAGCGAATTTGAAATTTGGTATACAGATTCAAATTATGGGCGATCCTCAGCAGCAGTCCGGTCTTCGCTCAGTCCCTAACTCCGAATTCTACTTTATTGTTAAAAAACAGAATTTTGACTTATCTCCAGAATAACCAAACTGAAGTTCATCATTTTAAACTTGCTGTTACTAAGCATGTTACATCATTCATAATTGTACTTTCAAAGGTAAAGGTCATTGTGCTTTACCATTTTCTAAACACGCGTGCACGTTTTGCACTGTAAACTTGGATAATTTTGTGCTTGCAGATAGTGGCCTATCATTTCATGTTTTCCTTTTGCTTGGTTAGGATAAAGCTGAATCCAAAAGAAAACTGTCGCTTTTAAAAATGCTTATTTTTCGTCTATGTGTGCTTGTCTGGAAGTCTGGAAATATATTCAAATGGCTTGCCATCTTTCTGTCATTTCCAACCACTTTCCCACCCCCTCATTTTTTTTAAAATCGTCGCCTGCTAAGAGGTCTAATGACTTAAAAAAGAAAAACGCAATTACTGGATATCAGTTTCGTTTGAATGTCCCTGGGGCGTTTGATTTGTTTTTCTCCGTTGGGCTGGGGTTGTTTTGTTTGTTTGTTGTTGTTTTTTTTTTCCCTTTCTCTTCACCAATTTCATGCTCTAGTTATTGTTTTTGAATCTAGTTTTCTCCTCGGTCAATTTATGATCTGGGTATTATTTTTGAGCTTTCGAATTCTTCTGTTTTCTCGGAGATTTGGTGGGCTATTTTTATCTGTTTCTCTTTTTTGAGTTAGCATTATTTTTTTTCCACCGCCCAACACCGACATCGTGTCTTCTGCTAACTTCTTCAATTAGGCTCTGCCGCTCCATCAGTGAATCTCAGGACAATATTTTGACAGTTTTGTTGTTGGACCCTAATGCAGTTAAGTCATGCAGAGTTCAGCGAGTAAAATCGCTGTGGAATTGTGTTCCATCTTTGACAGTGGACAAGTGAAATGTGCTTGTTTCTGAGTATCATTGTCTGCTAGAGGTCTACGCTTGAAATAGAGCATAGTAATGTGCAACCTCTGACAATCAGCATTTATCACACCATCCCCAAGTAGTTGCATCCTCCCCACCACACCCCACCCAGCCCCCACACCCACACCCAACCCACCCTCTCTCTTTCTCTCTCTCTCTCTCTCTCTCTCTCTCTCTCTCTCTCTCTCTCTCTCTCTCTCTCTCTCTCTCTCTCTCTCTCTCTCTCTCTCTCTCTCTCTCTGAATCCAGCTAAAGCAAAAGCTATGTTAATAACAACTAGACAAAAGCATCAGCGGGCTCAGCTTTCTCTTGATTTAGTAGTGAATGGAAAAAAATTTCAAACAGGTTGAAAGTCATAAACTTTTAGGCGTAATCATAACAAACTCAGTTGGCATTCACAAATTGAACATCTTTGTAAAACTCTCTGAACAAAATTATTTATGTTTTCTAAGCTTCAATCTATCATAACTGTAGATGCTAAAACACATATTTTATAATGCTCATATCAAACCTCACATTGATTATGCATCAACAATATGGGACGCTGCAGTGAATCCTTATTTTAAAAAAATTAATTATATTTACCGCAGAGCTGTAAAATTAGTTATCCCCAACGCTTTCATCACAACTGATTCAAAACTAAAAATAGCTGGCATGCTCTCCCTTAACAAACACCTAAATTACAATAATGCCGTTTTAATGTATAAAATAATTAACAATCGAGCTCCTGCTTATTTAAAAGCACTTTTTAGCAAGTCATCTCGTTATTCATCTTCCTGACATAATTTGACATTTCCAAGACCCCGCTTAGACATATTTAAAACATCTCTGTCTTCTTCTGGTCCAAGCGGGTGGAATTCTCTACCAGAAGAGCTCAAGAAAAGTAAATCATTACCATATTTTAAAATAAGGCTCCATAAATATTTAAGCTCCCTTTGCTCTTAATATTTAAGACGATTGTATACCTCTTTGTTCTTCCCTACTCTGCCACAATTTAAGTTAGTAAGATTGTGTGAATTTACGTGTGTGTGTGTGTGTGTGCTTGTGTGTGCGGAGGGAGGAGGAGAGGGATGGGGAGGGGAAGAAGGGTGGGAATGTGTGTATTAAATTGCATTAATTTTCTTAGTGATTTGTTACAGTAGTTAAGAAATATGTTTGTTTCAAATCGTTTTATGTTAATTATTTTGTTTGGTTTGCAGTGCTTATTACGGGATGTTTAAAAAAAATTTTTTTAATGTTAAATCTATGTTTGTCTGTGCATGAATGCAGATGTATGATTAAACTAAATGTGTGACCGACTGAAAAAAGGACTGATTGTAAGATTAGCAAATTATTACAACAGTTATTTTCTTCTCATAATAAAATATTGAATCTGAATCTCTCTCTCTCTCTCTCTCTCTGATTAGCAAATTAATGCTACATTTATTTTCTTCTCGTAATAAAATCTCTCTCTCTCTCTCTCTCTCTCTCTCTCTCTCTCTCTCTCTCTCTCTCTCTCTCTCTCTCTCTCTCTCTCTCTCTCTCTCTCTGATTAGCAAATTAATGCTACATTTATTTTCTTCTATAAAATATTGAATCTCTCTCTCTCTCTCTCTCTCTCTCTCTCTCTCTCTCTCTCTCTCTCTCTCTCTCTCTCTCTCTCTCTCTCTCTCTCTTAATAAAATGAACACACACGTAGAATAAGATATTAGAGAGGCTAATGATGTCCTAAGACCCAAAGTTATGTGAGGCAGCTGTGACTTCGGTAACAGCTGGGTGTAACATTGCTGGCATTTTGTTCCTGACAAAGCCATTGGGGTTCTTTTATATGAATTTGCACAAAGCATTCAATATAAACAGATCATGAAGCAGTATGGGGCTGTGAAGAAGATATCTGGGAATATATATGGAATGTTTTTTGATGGGAGGTGGGGAAGGATGTCTCTTGCTATTTATCCCTCACATGAAGTGTCCTGTGGCAATTGCTTGAAACGTTAAGACTTGGTTTGTGTTAAATTAGGGTGAACACTGCACCATGTATATATATATAGTAATATTGTAAACAACTCGATATAATATAACAGGAGTTTTTTTGAAAATTTGAGGAATACATTTGCATTATTCAAGAATAATTGTGGCTATCGGGTCATGATCAGTTTCTAATGATATTTTGCATTAAACTGCGATCTGCTTTAAAATATTATATTAAAAGGCTGCATCTCTCTCTCTTCCTCTCTCTCTCTTCCTCTCTCTCTCTCTCTCTTTCTCTTCCTCTCTCTCTCTCTCTCTCTCTCTCTCTCTCTCTCTCTCTCTCTCTCTCTCTCTCTCTCTCTCTCTCTCTCTCTCTCTCTCTCTCTCTCTCTCTCTCTCTCTCTCTCTCTCTCTCTCTCTCTCTCTCTCTCTCTCTCTCGTAATTCTGGACACAGATTTTGTTTTCTTTGTATGCTGTTCGTTAGGTGTATCCTGTTCATTTGACTTTGATTTCAGATACTGTTTCATTTAATTAAATTAAGATTTGTAACTATTTCACTAATTTGTTAAATTGTCTGTGTGCAGGATGCAGAACTTGCCATCCAGAACATGAACGGCCAGTGGCTAGGCAACAGACCTATACGTACTAACTGGGCCACACGCAAGCCTCTTGCCCCAGTGCCCAAAGAAAGTAAGATTTCTTTAAAACACTTCAAATGCTGTTTATTATTTTTACAAGCAAATATTTTGTATACAATATTTTAATTTTCATGTACTAAAAATTATAAAGATTCTGTAAGATTATAATCTATATCCTATTTTTTTTGTTGAATATTTATATTTCTTTGCTTATTGCTTTCACAAAAATATATTTCTGAGTTAGGGCACACTTGCTTTATGTAAAATTGAAGGGAAGACAGTAGCGCAGCCACTTCTTCACTTCTTTTGTTATTCTGGAGAACTTGAGAAAAATTAGACAGTAACAAGAATGTTGAAAACAGGGTCTGGTTTTTCAGATGTGAAGCAGTTGTCGTTTGATGAAGTTTTCAGCCAGAGCAGCCAGACAAACTGTACTGTTTACTGTGGTGGTGTCAACACTGGACTTACTGGTAAGTACACGATGCTCTGTTTATCAGAAAATTGCAAAAGGTATCAGATTTGGAAAAAAACATCTGGTTCTCAAATCGCCCCAAAAACTCAGCGCCAAACCCATTTGAAAGAACTTCACTAGCTTCCAATGTATGCAAGAATGCACTAAAATGGCTGTAATAGTAATTAGTGTCATGCCATCATATCATCTACTTTGTGGACCAAAAAATCAACGAACTAGTCTTCACTTCGACGCTTGGTGGAAAATTGTCAACAGTGTATAGCACATTTGCTATTGTAGATCGTAAATTTTCTGTGTTTTGTGAGCTTGCATAGATGTAATTATATTGTAATCTTGATGTAGGAGTCGGCAACAGAAAAAAGGCAGATCAAAACTTCATTTCCTTTAAAACGCCTTCTACCCTCCTCCCCACCCCAACTCCTTGTCTCCAAATTACCTCTTTTAAAAAGTACATTATTTGAAAGGCAAAAGGACCAAGTGAGAAAAACAGAGGGGCCGGGTAGCTCAGTTGGTAAGAGCGTCTTGCTAGTAACCGAAAGGTCACTGGTTCGAATCCTGGATTGGTCAACGTGTGATCATATTATTTTCCCCTTTAGCAACAACTGGCCCGCTGGTGTCAGTATAAATCGGTCCAGTAGTCACCTATATGCGAAAGTGTCGTGTGACTGTAATCTACAAACAACAAGGGAGAAAATGCATGCTTTTTTTAAGCGAGTGGGATTTTACACACGAAACGTGGTAATGGTTGGGGAACACATGAAAAAGGAACAACAGTATGTCTCAGAAAATGATTGGGGAAATAATGATGGTTAGAAAGATAAATAATGTAGCTAGATGGATTGGTGCATTGTCAAAACAGGGAGGAAAGACATGCATATGGGCTACGAGCAACATCGACATGTGGAGTGCTTGCTAATGCATGCAAGTGCTCATGTGATAGGACATGATCTTTAACAGCACATTTTATGTATTATTATTTAACTTTCTTGCTCAAGGTGATGTATGATAAGTTACTTTACCCGAGTTCCTGTGACTTCCTTGATTGCCCAAGCCATCCTGCAACGAGTGCCTTAAACAGCCATTAGAGCTGGATAGTGAGTTATCTTCAAGTCACAGGATTTGTGCTTGGAACACATGTGACTGATTCCCTTGGCATTTTGACCAGCCAGCCTGAAACTGCACAAATATTTTCACTTCCATGTACATGAGGATGACTGTGCTCCATAGGGGGCAAGACGGGCAGAGAAAACAAGATAAATCGAATGGAATAAGATGTTCGCGTGATCAATGGTTAAATAGCACTGATGAAGAGAAGAAATAAACACATATTTTGCTAATGAAGAAAAATGAGGTGTTTTCTCTTCTTTCTTTTTTTTTTTTTTTTTTTTACGTAGGAGTTGGAAAAGAATAGGAAAGGGCAAGATGAATGGGATTACAAGTAACCTACACCCAACAAACATTGAGCCTATGAATCGCACATTTGAGAGAACATAGGAGTGCAGAGCTGATAAAATAAGGAGATATTGATATGTGAAGGAAAGGGTATATTTTACACCAAATTTAGCATGGAAGTTTCGTGAGAGGGGAGGGGGGGGGGAGGAGGATTCAGAATAAAACATCAACTGATTAAAAAGCCTGCTTTGAGTTTTTAAAATGGTTAGAAATCAGAACAAGCTAGAGGCCGATTGGTCTGTACAGAGCCAGATATACTTTTGCAGCTGGGTAGACTGGGTTGCATAGTGCGCTTGTTTCATTCTGTGTTTTATTTGATGGTTGTCTTCCAAGTATGGTCACATATTAAAGTATTAATAAGCTCAACACTGCTTAATGAAACATTTCTAGCATGTGCCCAAACCTCTACGCTACTGCACCATCCATGTGTTTTTGTTATTAGCCAGACTTGATTTGTAACTGTTGATTATTTATATAATAACTTCTATTTCAGTTTACATCATTTTTTTTTTTTTTTTTTGCTGGGAGATAACTTATATGAGTTATATGGGAGAAAGATGTCTCCAGTGTTTCAAGTATTTTTTAAACAACTGGTCATGATAACCTTTATTAAGTCAACACCAGGGGGAGAAGGCCCACTTGATAATTACATTTGCTTTCTGATGATGAGATCCTTTGTGTTGGGCATCTCATGAAACATTGGTGTGGCTGTTCCGAAATTTGAATCTTGTGGGAAATAAGGCCAATGGACAGCCTGACTTGTTGCGTAGTAATTTCCTCCCCAGATGGGAATTTTCTGCCAATGTCTTCTTTAACGAAATTTGATTTGGCCAAACCCAAGAGAAGATATTTGGAGACATTCTGTCATCGAGTTTTTTGCAATTTCTGCTCCCTTCTGATTCTTCTGCAACTTTTCTCCCTTCTCATACCTTTCCCATTAGTCCCCATTTTTTTTTTTCTGCTTTATTGTACTCTAGCTCTCCAAAAGTTTTCTTCTTCTTCTTCTTCTTCTTCTTCTTCTTTTTTCTTCCTTTTTCCTTTTTTCTGGGGTGGTGGGAGATACATTTTTTCATCTTTCTTTTTAAAAGATTATTGAGTTTTATGGAAAGAAGAAAGAGACTTCTGGAAAAGGAAAAAAAAAATCTTTTTAGGAAAATAAATAAATAAGCTTGGGGATTCGCAGACACATGAGAGGTTGCGCAAAAGAAAACGATATCTAAACTTGAAATCTTTTGGGGATTGAAAGTGGAGATTCACAGAAAGAGTGGTGCTATGGCTGTAATGCAATAAATGGTGCTGTTACAATGGAGAATAGAGATTGATGTCTTCCTTGAAAAGTTTGAATGATGAAGTTATTACTTTTTAGGAATGTTGTAGAAGTAAACTATTATAAATTCTCATGTTTCTGAACATAAGTTCCTGTTCTGGAAAACTGGGGTACTATATTGGCAACACACGTTGCATGCACACAAACATTACACAAAACTGTATAGTTAAAAGAGAAAAGAAATCTAACAAATATCTGTTAATTAAATTTTTTCCAAGTAGGTCTGGTTGATTCAGTTCTTTTCACTGTTGTAAGTAGACATTATTGAAGTCATCAGAAGTCTGTATGACAAGGCTATCAGTGCAGTCCTTCACACCATCGCCATCAGGAACTGGTTCAGAGCAACAATCAACATGCATCAAGGCCTACTCTTCCCAACACTCTTCAATATCTTTCTGGAGCGCATCATGTCAGATGCCCTTGCAGATCATGAAGGCACAATCAGCATAGGGGGCCGAGAAATCTCAAACCTCCATTTTGTGGAGGACCTTGATTGATTAGTTGGAGAGAAACAAGAGCTTAACAGCTGGTACAGAGGCTTGACACCACTTCCAGAGCGAGCTTTTGGGAATGGAAATAAGTGCAAAGAAGACCAAAATGATTACCAACAACATCAATGGCATCATCATGGACATTAAAGGCCAAGGCCAATCCCTCAACACAGTGCACAGCTACAAATATTTAGGAGCAATTGTATCAGACAATGGGTCCTGACAGGAAGTCCTCTCCAGGATAGCACAAACAACTGCTGCCATGACAAGGTTGAAGCCCATTTGGAATGACACTCCAAGTCTCAACTCCAAGGTAAGGTTGCTGCGCTCCCTTGTCTTCTCCATCTTCCTATACTCTTGTAAAAGATGGACCCTCAAAGCAGAATACAAAGCATGGAGATGAGGTGTTACAGAAGACTCCTGGATATTTCCTATATCCAGCACATCAACAACGATGTCCGACAGACCATCACACAAGCCATTGGACAACATGATGACATGCTCACAGTGGTAAAGAAACTGACATTCCGATGGAATGGCCACGTCCCCAGAGCATCAGACCTTGCAACGACCAACCTGCAAGGCACGGTGCAAGGAGGCAGAAGAAGAGGGAGGTGGGAGGACAACATTCGAGAATGGACTGGCGTGACACTGAGCGAATCCATGAGGGTTGCTGAGGACAGAGAAGGATGGCGTACACTGGTTAAACGATCAGCTGTTGTGCCCCAACAACTTTCAAGTTACGGGATAGGATAGGAGGAGGTCATAGCAATAATATTTAGTTGAAACATATTGTATGTGTTTGGCAAATCTGTCAATTGTGCATTGTGTGTTATTTATTCATGATCTGTGATAATGATGAGCAATACATGTTCATAACAGTGGTCTGTTCTGTTTTGTATATTCAGATAGTTTTCTTCACTGATTTCCTTCTGCTTATGGGTATGTTACAGATGAGCTGATGCGCAATACATTCAAGGCATTTGGAACCATCCAGGAGGTGCGAGTATTCAAGGACAAGGGTTATGCCTTCATCAGGTAATAAATACTTCTATATACGATCACTGTTTGAAATGGTCAGGAATCAAAACGAGCCAACTGTCAGTCGGTCTGTCGTGCGCCATAGCTCCGCACCAGCTCAATGCCTATGTGAGGAGCACTCTTAGGTTCTCCCACATTTTGCTGGCTGCGGGCTATTTATAGCTTGCCTACACCCTCCCTTTCAGTGAAAGGAAAGGAAAGAAGAGCACCGACGAGGCTATTTATAGCTAGCCTGGCTGAACTAGCTTCCAAACCTAAAAGCTTTGGTTGAGCCGGTGTGGCTCAAATATTTATTTATTTATTTATTTGTTCTTATATAGTGCTTTTCCAGCTCAAGAGCTGAATAAGGTGCTGGCTGATACAGGACCTAACTGGAGCCGCTGGTACTACCCACTTGAAGCCTTTGGTTGCATCACCTGATGCCCAGACATCTGAGCATAATCCTGGGTGACTGGGTATGGGAGAGAATGGGGCCTGGAACTTGCTGAGTGGATGTGTGTTGCCAGCATTCAAGCGTCTAGGACATGAGCATCAGGATCTGTTAAGTCCGTGCCATTGAATACATGCATGCACAGACTGGACCTTAGTTGTTGATGCTCTCTGGAGTAGGGGCGCAATGTCTCGGGGTCCTAGTTTTGTTTGATGTATTGTTGTTTTTGGTACTGAAGGCAGTCAACTAGCTTGGAACCACTGACTGTACGGGCTGCCATGTTATCACTTGACACTCAATGCTTCAGTTGTTCTTTTAGTACACCACTGACTGTACGGGCTGCCATGTTATCACTTGACACTCAATGCTTCAGTTGTTCTTTTAGTACACCACTGAGCCAACTGTGTGTCGGGGTCACAATAGTTTTTGTGTTTCGTGCTCCTGGCCGTCAATCGGCTTCATACCACACTGCAATTTTATTGCTTAACATTCAAGGCTTCATTTGTTCTGCCTTTGCATATTATACAACTATTAGCCAACTGTGCTCCCAAGAACCTCAACCACCACTCTGATTTTGGTCCAACTTCATAGGAACATTTATTTTGCTTCTTTAAGATAAAGCTATCACAACTTTACCAAGAATATTTACACTTTGATAATATTGGTTGTTGACTGTGTGAGTGTCTGGAAATGCACTTATGAATGGTTGCCATCTTGTTTTTTTGACGATTTAATGCCAAGCATATTTTAATGAATTTTGGAGCAGTTTGCTTGGTCATTTTCTTGCAACATCAAAATATAATTTAAAAAATTGAAAGATTCAACTGGCTGATGGATTACAGTTTAACTGATGTTCAATACAATGCTGTGTCATACAGATTCCAGACCAAGGATGCAGCCACCAATGCCATTTGCCAGATGCACGGGGCTACCATCAACGACCAGACAGTCAAGTGCTCCTGGGGCAAGGAATCCAACGATCCCAACCAGGGTCCACCTTCAAGCGTTGTAAGTACAAATACAGGGTTTGAGTGATGCTCAGAACCTTTCAACCCCATCTAATATTTCTTTTGTAAAAGCATTAACCCTTTGTAATAAAAAGGCAGAGGATTTTGACAAAAGAACCGAGAAAGTAGCATAGTGGTGCCTAAGTGAAGAATTTTGTTGTCTCGATGACTGTAATGTTAAATTATATATGATATGTGCACTTTGTGTGAGCAGATGACATGCTTTTTGGGTCGTTTGTCACATGTAACAAATCATTGAATTACCTTTAATGTGTTAACTTTCTTGATTTCTGAATGAACTTTCATTACTTTAACTTTCTTAATTTCTGAATGGACTGCCTTTTTTTTTCTACTTACGTAATAGATTATTGACTATTGTGTTGAAGCAATTTTTGCTAGGTCATAATTTCTTCAACATGTTAACGATGTTCTTGTTTCCATGGATCATTTATTCCTTTTTACATCATAGTACTAGGAACTTAACAGACAGTATTAGATAAGCACATTCTAGGATATTGTAAAATTAACATGCAAATTATAAAAAGATATTTGGTTAAATAAGAAAATTGTAACAATTCTTTTGGGATGATGAAGTGCTTGATAAATTACTGCAGTTTTTACAAGAATATGTGCATTGCAAATCTTTGTGTTTATATTTGCCTTTGTTTTGTATTTATTATTTAAAATGTTTGCAAAGTGGACTACATGAGCTGTTGCTGATTCCAGGCTGGCTCTGTCCAACAGGGAGGACAGGGGCCCTATGGCCAGGGATACTACAACATGCCCACCAGTTACTGGAACGGCGGCTTTCCAAATGCTTATGGCGCAGCAGTGGGCACAGCCGCTGCTCAGCACCAGTACATGCAGGGTGGTATGGGGCAGTGGCAGGCCGCTAGTTACCCAGCCAATTACCAACCTGCCTACGGGTAGGTGAACCATTCCAGCAGTTTTCTATATTGCACAAAGTCCATTAGTAGACTTTTGAGAGGCCTGCTGATGGATCATTCTGATAGAGTAAATCTTGGCAGCCAGTTAGGTATGTTTAGCTTTTGTGACTGCAGATGTTTAACTCGAGGATAAAATTCAGTGGCAGATAAAATTTGAAGCATGTTTGACAAGCAATAGATCCTGTGACTCTCATAGTTAGAAAATAGTTTGGTTAAAATTATTGTTTCAGTGGGAGGTAAGTGACTCGTAGCATTAGACTAATCATCATATTGCCTTTTTGTATTCTGGTTTCTCGGTGTCAGAATTTTTTATTTACACACGGATGAAACTAAGAATTGTGACCCCACTTGGTTGTAAATATATTGTTTTGGATTATCCTCTCTTGGTAATTCCATATTGATTCAGATTATTATCTTTATCCTGCTATGTTTTGCCTAGAAATTTGCCTTTCCAATAGCCTCAGTCTCCCCTCGACTGTGTACGTTAGATGTTTCTGCAGAAGCTGATATCTGACGTTCAGTTTTATTCTGGTCAGGTCAATGCCGGCAGCCAACATGCAGTGGGGACAGCCCGTGGCACAGCTGGGACAGCAGCAGTTCAACCAGCAGCAGGGCATCGTCGCCTACCCTATGCAGCAGGGTGAGAGAAACAGTTTTGCCCATACCTCTCTAGATCAGTGAGTGCTGGAGCAAATCTACCCCTGCAATTGGGCCCATTGAATCACCATCTCTGGTTTAGAACACAATCTTCCTCCCCTGTGAACCCCATTTTACCTTCCCCTGTCTCTGGGCCCTCCAAATGCCTTTTGTCTGAGCTTGGTGGAAAAGCTCTCATTCCGTCCTTCCACCCCATCTTATGGCCCACCAAAGCACCCTTCAGTCTGGCCTTGGTCACATTTTTGCAGCATGGACAACATTTTCTACCAGATTTGTCCTTCGCCAGACTGATCCTTCCAGACCCATTAGATTGCCCGTGACTACTTTTTCTTGCACTCATAATGTTGGCCCTCTCTCTCATTTCCAAAATGTTTTAGTGAGATGGGTCAAGATTGGTCACCATTTTCTTCTTTCTTTTTTTTTTCTCTCCAAACTTTCGACTTTGGGCTGAAAATGTTTGAAGATAGAGGAATTAGGTTTGATTGTGCAAATCTTTTTTTATCCCATTTCTTTCTTTATGATGATCTCCCTATGTAAATCCTCCTTACAAAGGATCAAACAACCTGCCACTTCTGTTTCAACAATAGAATTCCCAGAAGCATTGTTTCCTAATGAACGTATTTCGATGATGCACAGAATGCATTTTTTCCAATCTTTCCTTTCTTCTATGGAGAGATGTCCTCTATAAAATTAGTACATATTCATGACAGATGTAAAACCATTTTTATGGAAATTCCACTATACAAACAAACAGAACACAAAAAATGGGAGGTATAGACCTGAGGGGTGGGGATCTTCATGCACTTGAATGAATGACAAGAAAACAAAAACCTTTTTTCAATCCAAGTAAACGAGAAATGAGACCCTCGATGCAATACCCCGCAAATAAAAAAACAAGAGTAAGAGGAATGCCAAAGAAGAAATACATAAAATAACAGGATTCTATTTAGACGGGTGATGCAGATAATCAAGGTCCCAGAAGCTCTTTCCAATTCTTTGTACTGTCACCTATCGTTCTGGCAGTCTGCAAATCAGCTTTTCCTGTCGCTCTCCAAAGCCGTAATTTTCTTTCTTTTTTTAAATTTTGCCTTATTGTATTTTATTCAATTTCATTCTATTTTTCTGGTTCGTAGCTTTCACTTAATTTTTGTGTCTTGTTCATTTTGTCTATCTAATGAGATTTCTGATTGATGCAGATTTTCCATGACTTAATCCTCGTGAGTTAATTACATTGAAATTTTTTTAAATGTTTGTTTGCCTTTTAAGCACTTTTAAATGGAATAAATTTTTTCATACTTACATGAACTTTGAACACAATAGGTGATAATGAATTCTCACCCATCAAGAAATTTCCCATCTCATCTAGACTTTTTTGGACTGTTGACTTTAGTTCTCAAAAATACCATATTCCATCATTATCTGCCTCTAGCTTTGTTAGGGCTAGTTTAAAAACTGTTACTAATTTTTTTTCTCTCCTCTACCCCATCCCCCAGCCAAAAAAAAAAAGCACCATACATGCCTTGGCACTAGTTCAGCGATGGGGTAGATTCAAGGGAGGTAATATGTTGAGACAGCATATTTGTAGTGTATGGAGACCAATTTATAAAGAATGAGTGGTTAGAGAAGTTTGAGTGGTTAGAGAAGTTGAAATGGTCCACTCTTTACACTGACTGTAAACTTCTTTCCGAGAGGGGTAAAAATGAAAATACAAATGTTTCTTGCCCCAAAAATTACTGTTAGTACATCAAGTCCCAGACTTACCAGCATTATGTGACAAATTTAAGACATTTTCTAACAATCTTTTTCATTGATCTAGAAGTTGTATTTGAGTACAGCATGTTTATTTTTCTCTCTGTTAGTAGTGTGGATTTTGATTTTTGGTTTAAACTTTATCAAAATTTTCTGTAGTTCATGATTTCAATCTCCTTCACACTACAGATTTTTTTTCTGTCACTAATTTTTATATTGTATTTTTAATTTTTTATTTATATATTTTTTCAGTTGTCTTATTGGCTGCATATTTTTTTTAGGGTGCACATATAAGTTCTTGAGTACTTAATTTTTCTCTTGTAAAAATATGTAGCCAGATGATGTCATTATTTTATTGTATAGCCTCTGTAAATAGTTGGTACACTTTTTTTGTCAGAAACAGGAAACTTAACAATACATGTACTCTGCTTTTACATTTGACTAAAGAGACACATATCACTGTGGCTTGCACAATTTTTATTCTGCTTTCAAGACTTCTTTTTCCCCAGGATTTTAGCTGTTTGGTTTTCATGTTTAGTTTTGAATTTGTTTCTGCTCACTTGTTTATTTGATTTGATGTGTTTTTGTCTTATAGATGGATCAAATGATTATTAGCATATTGAAATGGGGTTGGCGACAGAAAAGTCTGCAGCAAATGTGTATGTATGATGAATGCACGCACAACGCATACTGTTTACTGACACTGCGTGTATTCCTGCTGCTGTTCTGTTGTGTACTACTCAGCCAGTCTTGAGTTGATACTGTACTGTATCATTTAGTGTGTTTTGTGTGGTTTGGTATTGGTGTGTCTGACAGTACCAATGTATCACACTCATTTTCTTCCTTGGCCTCCGTCCTGTTCCATTTCTCGTGGTCATTGCTTCATCTGTACCTACATTGTAGTTGAGTGAGAATCCTCTCTTCCTTGTTTAGTCATGTTTCTGACGTGCCAGTACGGTCTAATGTCTGCTGTTTTTATGTTCTTGGAAAAAGTCATCTGGTTCTATCCTCCTTTTCACTGGTGTAACTATCTGCATCTTTGTCTCTAATGTAGCTCTCATCACATCTAACGTAAACATTCTTTTGGGTGTTAAAATGCTGTCAGTATTGTATGGCTGTCTCCAATGTTAAACGGTCTAATGTTTTTACTGTTGATCTTAGCCTGTCCTCTGTTCACACTAGTGTTTAGTGTTCCAGAATCATCAGAAATGCTTCACTGTCTTGAGTAATGTTTTCAGTTTTGTCTTGAGTATTGTTTTCAGACTTCTCTTGAATAATGTTTTCAACCTTCAAAACTTTCACTGTTCTTAAACCCACAAGTAGAATTCTTAACAATGTTTCACTGTTCCAAAACTATTCAGAGCTGTTTCACTGTTACAAAACCATGAAGCTGTTTGCTGTTGTGTGCTCTCGACATTGCTAACAGCTTTCTGTGAAGTTTGAAGTCTCCTAATCATTGTTCTTGTTGCACATTGCTAGCGGAATGTTTGTTGAATTATAACAGTCTGATAAAAATGTGTATGCCAAGTTTAATTTTCCTTGGGGTGTGCTGAATAAATTAAAATCTTTATTAAAATTATAAATCATCTTCTGTATATTCAGAAGTGCACAAAAATTATTAAGGGTTGTTTCAAATGATTCATTGTATAATTTAGAATCTGGTTAAACAAGTCTTAACACGTTGGAATTTTGCAGTTTGAGGGTTTGTACTATTTCATGATGAGACCTAAGTTTGAAAAGGAATTTACTTTTTACATAAACATACAGAACAATTTCTTTAGACATCAAAGACTCGTTGGTTTTACATTTGGAGTACAGGCACTGCTGTGTCTTTATTTTCCTTGCTCAGATTGTTTGGGTTAATTTTGTAGCTTCCTTACAGCACAGCTCTGTTGTGTATAAGGTGTAGTTCTTCTGTTTTGCAGGATTGGAAGTGATGTTATAGTTCTACAAACAGTTCACTTTTTTCTGAGGCTCCACAGAAAAAATAATGTGGACTAGTATATTTTGATTGATTTGGGGCCTCCTTTGTCACTTGCTATTTAGATAGTGGAGTGATAGTTTATTTTCACGTATTTGTGTAGTGCAATATTAGTATTATCCTATAGGCAACTGTGTCCTGTTTGAGTGTTGGACTGTATGACAGTGTTGTATCCAAAACTCGTGCTGACCCATTTATTGTTGTTCGTTATCCATAATTGTGGCTAGATCAAGTTGTGAATGCATTTCATTATTGGCTGTAGTTTAGGTTCATGAGTATGATTATATGCTTTTATATATTCAGAATACATACATGGTAGGCAATTAGTAGGGCCATGGTTAATTAATGTTACATCACGTAAATCCTCATGGGACTTGGATGTATGCCAACATAATCTATATCAAGATGGCAGATTAGTTAAATGCATGACATTTTTGTACCCTAGTCCCATAGTCGAATAAGCCTAGCCTGGGAATTGGTATTACAAGGTTGCTTCATCATGGTATTCATTTACTACACATGCATCTGAGCTAAAATCACACTGTAAGTGTATATTACTTTTCGTTGACTTTCGTGTGACTTTGTGTATCTCTATTAACCAGCCCTCCCTTATAATAACCCGCCCTTCAACTCCCTAATGACATTGTGTACCAAACAGCACTTCACTGGTCTAGATTGGTATAGGGCGTTTTTTAGCTAGCAGTCATTATCATATGATTATAACCTTTCATGTCATTATTCTCTACAAAGTGCAAGGTCTCCCGCATGAGCCTGTGTAACTGGGCTGCAACCATGATCAACGTGTTTGGTTTGTTGGATAAACATCCTAATTATTTCTGTATGTTAACATTACATGCTGGTACAGTCACTTTCATCATTATCACTGATGATCAAGTAAGATCTTTCAGTATTATATTATGGCCACATTTTTCTCTTCCAATGTATCATTCTAATTTATGTTCAATTTTTATATATTGATCTTCAATATTTATTTGTACTTCTACAATTCTTCACCGCAAAAAAACAGTCTCTGCGTCAGAATTGTGGTTATGTCCCTGGATTAGCACTGTTGTGATTACTTCCCTTTTCTAAGACTATGTTTTGAAAGTGACTGTATCATATGTTCATAGTTTTGCTGGCGAATGAAGCTGAGAGAATGGTTGGCTCCTAAAGTAGATTTTATTAACGAAAATAATGGTATCGTTGTAATATTGATATAGAAGACCCTTCGATCTTTAAATTTTAATTGACCATTTCAAATAAACGAAAAGTTGAGCGCAAGTGAAAAGTTAAGTACTATTGCGCATTCCTGAAGTTGTTGACACACATTTATGGATTAAAAAACCGTTGGAACTGATTAAATCCTGTTCTAAAGAGAACATTATTCAAAATATTGTTTCAAAAGAATTTGTGGCAGTTTCATGATCTTTATAAGGAAACAAACATTCAAATTAATTTTCTAGAGGGAGCCTTGTCTGTCGGTGTGTGTTGTGATGAGTGTGCTGTTTGAAAGGTAGAAGCTAGTTGTGTGGTTCAGTGGAAGTAAACACTAACAAACACTGTTGTTGGCATGTATGATAGAAGAAAACGAAAGATCCATGAGGAGGAGGAGAGGTAGACTTGACTAAGGTGAGGTGGGGTAAGATTTTTAAGTCTTCATGTTGTTTTTTTATTAGCATCAAAGTTGATGCAGGATTTAATTTGAATTTATTTATTTATTTATAATTCATGTACATCATTTTTTCATGATTGATTAAACTGAAAAGAGTATTGTGTTGATCCATTGGTTTATGGTTCAAGAGTTTCATGTTTTCATTTTTTAATTTCCATTACTTGCAGAATTTTGTTAATATTTTATTTTCAGAAGTTCACTTCTGGGTTTCAAAGAATTGGCTTTTGCTCCTAAGAAATATTTTTTCATGATTTCTACAAACCTATTCACTTTTTATTCTTATTACAAATTTGGTTTTATTTACATGTTGGATCTAGTTGACAATTTATTTTTCTTTCATTCATACTACCTGATCTATCAAAATCCTATTACATTTGCACATTTTTCAGAAGTAAGATTGTCCCAATTAAACTGTTGCATGGATTTGCTTGACTAGAATAAAACAATTTCAGACACTCTACAACTAGGTTTTACTAGTTTATTTCAGTTTGTTCTGTTCCTTTACAAAGTGCAGATTTTAATATTACAAAATATTGTGTAACCAAAGTAAGAGATATGGAGGTTTGTTGAAGACAAATTGCTGTTGACCTGATTTGAATTTACACCAGAGATCTGTGGACTAACATAAGACTTCTATTGTATTGGATTTTAATGAATGCTTCATGGTTAATCTGATCAAGAATGTTATTGGATTGATCTTTGATAACATTCTGATCTCAGGTGAATGAAATGAAATAAAATTTGCTAGGAAAATGTTACCTGCACACAAAAAAAAGATAGCTGTGAATAAAGTTTAGGGACAAATGTAATCAATAGATGTTTTTAGTGTGAACTTGTGTGTGTGTGTGTGTGTGTGTGTGTGTGTGTGTGTGTGTGTGTGTGTATGAATTTGAGAGTGTTGTAAACTAAGAATTTTGTAACTGGTGTGTTACAGGGTTCCTGGGACAGTAACATTCTTGTAAACACCACCAACCTTCCGTTGACTCTCCCTTCCTGCCATACAGACACAACTAACTCTGGATCAACATAACTGCAAGCTTCGATCTTCGCCACTGTTTGGACTCTCATGGGTTTTCTTCATCTGAATGTGGAATTTATCTATGCCTTGAAGGATACAATTATTTGCCTTTTTAAAAAAAATACATTTGCTTATATGATTAAGGAATAGCTACTAAATTTGAACATTTGCTGATATGAATACGTGATAGTTGAGAAATTTTGATATTTTTAGGATATGGTTAAGTCGTATTTGAGATCTTGAAATTTCCTATCAGCAAATATATTTAGCACATTTTTTGGTATGTAAATTTTACTTGGAACTTTTTTTTCTTCTTGTTTGGTCAAAAAGGAATTTGTACACTGTCTCCAAGGCAAGGAAAACACGTTAGTTGAAATTTGCCGTTTTGATGTTTGTAAGTTGGTCTTATAACATCATCGTTTTCTTGGTTAGGTAGTCTTATAACATCATCATTTTTCTTAGTTAGAGTTGGCGAAGATTGGAAATTGGTGGTTGGCAATGTGTACATAATTGGTTTGGTTTGTAAAGCAGCTTTGTTGATTGAAGAGAATAGATGTCTGAAAAACTGTACATAAGTTTTTTTGACAAGAAAGTGGAAGGGGCAAAATGGGAGAAGCCATGGTGGGGTATAAAATGGAAAAAAATAATGGACAAAAAATGCAGAAATAAAATGTGGGGGAGGGTGATAACTTTCACATCCAAAGGTGTTGGGGAGGGCTCACTTTCCCTACCAGTTATGCAAAAGCTGTTTGTGTGACTGGGCAGGTGACGTAGGCAAGAAACATCTTTTGATACTGTACCATGTATGACATGCCTATGATTGATGGATGGATTTTGTTGTAATATTGACAATTGCTGGTGATTATTATAATAATGTATTGATATAATATGGAAGATTGCTGACTTTTTTTTTTTCTCTCTCACGTATGGTAGGTTTGACTGAAAGGTAATGCGCATTGTGTTTGTAATAATGATGCTGATGATGTTGATAATACAATGATGTACAGAATATTGACTATGTGGTAGGTAGGTCTGTAACTCATGTTTTGTGCGCTTGCTTGGTTATTTGAAGGAAACAAAACAACACAGAACTGAAGATAAACTGAACATTATTGTAAGTATGCTGCAATAATGATGGTAACACTTGTGTGTGTGTGCCTCATTTGTTGTTTTGTTGTGTTTGACATGTGTAGGATTGTAGTCAGATTTTGCAACACTTGGTGTGCAAGTCAACTTTGTTTTCTATGAGCATGCTAGAGGTATGTGACTGTGCGTGTGCTAATATAAGCTGGTGTCAAGGCAGAAATGGAGGCTTGTATATAGTAGTGCCCATGCTTGGTGGTAGATGGCAAAACTAAAACTTAACCTAATTCTCTGGGGACACATTTTTTTATAGTTAGTCATAAATCATTGGATTTCATAGAAAAGTAACCTTGCGTTTTAGGGTTTTATAAGATTTTAGTACTTTATGTGTGCATGTCCAGAAATTTGGCATAATTTAGTTTCAGATGCACTACAATTTTGAAGTAATTTTTGCAACTGGACGACTACTACTGCTTGCTTAACTTAAATCTATGAACTGTTTGAGTTTATCTCACAGTGTTGCAGTGTTTGTCATCGCCACGAAAGAATTTAGGAAAGATCTGCAAAGTATAAACCAGTCAGCATGTTTGATTGTTGCATGTTGGCAACCACTCATTCACAACGCTGTATCTGGTACTTGGGCAGTCGTTTGCACGATAACTGATGGTTTTTTATAACGTTAAGGTTGGTTAACTGTACGAACGTTATTTTTGACGTTTTCCTGTATATAGGCTATGTCCAGCACCCAGTGTAATCCATCATCTTCTCCGTAAAACATTTCACTGCATCCAACGTACTGTTGTCATAAATATTGTCGTGTTGAGCAGGCCAATATTTTTGTGTATGCTGATTTCCATATATTACTATGTCTGTATCGTTGTCTTTGTGTGAGTGAAGCCATGCCTGCGTGGTGATTTGTTGTCATTTGCCGGTCGCCCTTGCCTCTGTTGCTGTGACGCTGTGGAGCGACCTGTGTGGGAGTGAGAGAGACTTCGCTGGCACATACGCCCAGTTGGACATGACGTCGTTAGTTGTTTTTGTACTAACTTGTGTTGTTGATTGACACTGGTAAATGTTGTTAGACCATGTGCCGCCGCCAGCCGCGACTTGGAGCTGCAACGTATTTACCACAAGCACGGCTGCTTGGTGTTAGTGTTGTAATACTATCATCATAAATTCCCAGCTTTGTTTGTTTGTTTGTTTGTTGTTGTTGAAGATAGAGTGTGAAGGCTTCTAGGAGTTTTCTATCGGTGCCTAGACATTCGACTGCGTCTAACATCATAATATTATTACACTGGTTTAGGGAAATTTACATGCTGAGTGAAACGCATCAACAATTATCTTGGCTATGGCTATACGTTTTATAACAGTAAGTGTGCATGGTTGAATGAAATACGATGATAAAAGTTTCACCTTGACGTCAAATGCACAATGGCCGTGGGAAGCAAAGTGTGCTGTGCTTCATTACCATGGTGATCATCCACACACACACCCCATCCTGTTGTCACTCCTTTAGTATAGTGCGTAGTTTAGCATCACCTGTGTGCTGCCTCACGGCTTACTGTTGCTAGCTGATGTTGGAAGCAAGGCTATGCAAATTGACTGGATGTGGACAATGGAACAATCAAGAGTTTCTGCTGTCTGGCGCTAGCAATGGCAGCATCGTGAGCCGCGGCACACAGAGATGAGCGTGCCTCTCTGTGTATATAGCTGTACATGACCTCAACAATTGTGTGTGGAGCGTTGTCGTCATTTTCATCCACTCACTGCTCATTAGTTGTTGTTGTTGGCCTCATTCGTCCAGTGACAGTGTTACATAGCTGTTGTGAGAGTTCGTGATTCATCATAATCCAAAATCTGCACTCTCTCGTTCCCATCCCTCACTATTTGATTGACTGACTTGACTAGGGTTTTTTTTTTTTTTTTAACCACAGACACCCTCTGCTCTTATTTTAGACAGTGACTGTGTTTTTTGTTTCATCAGTTTCCCTATCCCAATGCTATCCTTTCATCCCTTGTCTTCATTAAAAACATTTGTTTGTCAGAACCCCATGATTTTGAATTTTTGTTGGGAAAAAAACAACAACACTGCTGAGCTGTTTAACCCTTCCTTCCATTCCATCTGGCTGACATTCACCTCTTTCACAATTTTGTCATAAATTATTTTGTATTAAAATTATTATAAAATGAGAGCATGATTTCATCTGTCTGCTCTCCTCGTATTTAGTTTTAAGTTAGTAGATTCTTTGCACTGGTCATGCTGGTAAAGAGCTCGGGATCATCGAACAGTCAGTTCTCTGATGCTATTACACAACTGCATGTTTGTACTGTACATTAAGATTTCAGTTGTCGGTACAGCAATAGTATTTTTGGCCTGATCCTTGCTCAGTCATTGGTCATTTTTGTATTCGTTGTTTGTTTATCATCCGTAGGTTTTTATTTGTAGATAAGCATTTTAAGGTCAAATTATATTCTGTCTCGCAAAACTTGCCAGACCCCATGCTGAAATTTGATTCATCCATTTATCCATCCACTTGCTAAAAGTATTCTGTTCGTTGATTTGGTATCATTCATGTATTGTCATCATTTCATGTAAGTCTAGCCTTTGATTGGGCACTACATTGCCTGTATGGCAGATCATTTCGGATATCAGCATTCTTTTGGTTGCTTCAATTTTACTACTACTTTTTGAATGTAAAAAGGCAAAAAGTAGCTGTTTATCATCATGTATTATATCTTGATTTTTTATTTTAAGCAATCGTGAGAGACAAAAAATGTTGTTGAAAACAATTTATTTATGATATAGCAGGCGAAGAAGAAGTCATTTGCATTTTCTCCTGCAGTGTGTGCTGTATTTTGTCAGTGCCCAGTTTAGCCTAGAAGGAACTACAACAAAAAAGGCAAACTTGTTTATGTGACCCATTCCATTCATATGTCCATTTGTGTAGCTGTAGCATGTGCAAGGGTATCATTGAACGTTTGATGCAAAACACCATCGTCATCGTTGTCTTCTCACTTGGCGCATTAAATTCATCCCTCATCAAAACGCGTAATGCGCCATCATCTTCATCCACTGTTGTGTCTTCTTCACGTTTATTCTTTTCAGTTTTTCATGAAACCATTCATGGGATATCGGCCAAGGCTTTCCATTCTATCAACCAAGGGTTCTGTTTGGTCAAAAAATACCATTCACTTAAACTTTATGTGAATCATCAGTGAGTTTAGATGAACCAGTTTTTAGTAGGCGCGTTTTAGCTGCATTATTTCTCCCATATTAGTTTTTTTCAGGTGTTAACAGAATTATTTTACCTTGTCTGTTATTTTTAGTGCTTCTGTTTTGGACAAGTTAAAGAAAACGAATTATACACGATACACATGCCGGTTTATTATTTTTTGGATAATTGGAAAAAAGTAAATCGTATAATTCATATATAGATTTTATAGGCTTTTACCATTGTTTCTGAAGTTAGAGGAGTTCTTATCAGAAGTCATTGTTACTGAAACGGCAATAATATCATCGTGACTTTTTCTGCTTGCAAGAGCGTGTTACAATTTTAATTTTCCATTTATTGCCACATTTACCAGACATACGAGTTTTAGTTTGTTTTTAAGGTAGCTGAAAGTAAATTCTTTCTTTGACAACAAAAGCAGTAACGTTACTGGGTTTTCTTCATCAAATTCAAGACAGCTGTTTTTATCCTGCATTTGTTACCCAAAACATACGTGGACTGAACTGTTAGCTTGATCTACACGTTGTTCTTGTTTGCTATATGATTATGAATCCATGGTTGCCGTCATTGGTGTATCCCAGGCCGTTTTCAGTTGTAATTGTCAGTGCCAAGAATGTTTGTAAATATTAGTTGACACAATGAACATGAAAACTGAGAGAATAAAACAAATTTCTATCATCAGAATTAAAGTTTTGGCCTGCCTCTCTCTCTCTCTCTCTCTCTCTCTCTCTCTCTCTCTCTCTCTCTCTCTCTCTCTCTCTCTCTTTCTTTCTCTCTCACTTTCAAGTATGTGAATTTTTAACATTATTGATGTCAGTTTGAGATCAATAAAGTTGTATTGTATTGTATTGTTAATGTTCATACAGTTTTTTGGACAGATTATAAGATTTAGCTATGCTTAAAATCGTTATTCGATTAATACTTCAACTTACAGATTTTTATGCAAGGGTGACAAAATATAACCAAAACACTTATACCCTATCTAAGGCAATACTGGGGGAGAGGGGGGAATAAATCGCCCAAACAAAATTAAACTTAAAAGAGATTCCTTGTCTGGAAAGCCTATGTGTATGACTGACTGCAAATGGGTACCTTTCCCCTAAACCTGGTTATAAGCATGTACCCATTCTCAAGGTTTCGATTATAATACTGAAGACGATTGATTGCTGAAAAAGTAATTGGTGATCTCGGGTCATGAAGGTCGCAATCATTTCAGCCACCGATGTCTATTTAAATTGTAAATCTATGAAGAAGACAGCGACTATAACACATGATCTAGTAGTCCTAACATTCCACATTGACAGTCCTAAAAGTTCCATTGACAAGGTCAGAAAAGGCCCCCAAAGTAAAGAACACCACACACACACACACGCAACAGTTTGAAAGGGTTAGTTGTAATAATTGATGCTGTGTGGAACATGCAAATTTTTGTTTAATCTGTGTTCTCAACTGGTAGATATTTTAGGACAGTTCTAAATATATACCCAAAAGAAATTATAGTGATGATCATTCTGTAATATCAGTATTAATATTAGTTATCACTGTTGAATTAAATATAATTTTTGAAGAATGAAATGACTTGAATAACGAAAAGCCTTACCCATCACTAGTATTCTTAGTGTGTACAATTTAGAGATCTCCGGTTTTAACCTCATAAGATTCATCACTTCTTGTAATCACGCAGTACGTTTTAGTCTCTAATCACACGTATTTTTAAAACAGTCTTTGTCAATAACCATTTACATTCCCATATCTGTCACTTCATGGTTGCATGTGATTCATGTTTTTTGTTTGATTTTGTCTGGATATCAGAATACCAGACTACAAATTAGAAATAGGATCTTCGTCAGCCTCATCCGAAAGGCGACAAGTCCGTGCGATGGATAAATTAACCCTAAATTTCGTAAAAATCTTTTTTAAACAAAATAATGAAAGAATTACCATCACTCAATAAGTTTTACATGTAAATATCTACAATTTCTTTTTGCATTTCAAAAGTAGCTGTGCAAGAAAACAAAGACTTTAGATTATTGTTGGAGGTCTGATGTATTTTTTAATTTACAATCTGTTATTCGTAAAATTGTACGCTTAAAACGCGCATTTAAAGCAATAGTTTTAATAAATGCAAGGGAGGTAATTCACGTGATTTTAGTTCTTAATTGTTGACATGATCTCTGCAGCGAGCAGGCAGAGAAATGTTTCTTATGTTAATCATATCTGCGAACTTTGCCTTATAGCTTATATTTTGCGACACACATACTTGTCGAAAATCCAGGTTAAAAACACGAAGTTGTAACTAAATGGCTTATAAATAAGACCAGCCTTCTGGCGTCGAAGTATAAATTACTTCCCCTGTTTATTTAGACCTCTTAAGTTGCCTTAAATGCACGTTAAGAAGGATACAGTGTTGTCTTGAACCGCCTATAAATTAAAAATACACAAAAGCTCCAATATGTTTCAAAATGATATAGATTTTTTGTTTTGTTTTGTTTAAAGATTCCTACAGTTTACAAATCAATAGTGACATCCGAAATGGCATGCGCACAGCAAAGGAGAACTGGATAGAAGATCAATGCCAGTAAATAGAGAACACACACACCGTCTCCCACTGAAAATCCTTATCGGGGAAGAGAGGGGACTATAAACTGATTTTAAAAAAAAATAGAGAACAGTCTGATCAAGAACAGCAGCAAGAAAAGGCCTACCAGATTGTGAAGCGGCTGACAAATGTTAAGCAGCCCAAGGTCTCCATGTTCCAAAGCAAAACTGGCATTATGCCTTACAGAAGAACAAGAAGTCTTGGATAGATGCACAGAGTACTGCTCTGGCCTTTAAAACCACACACCAAACGGAGAACCATCAGTTCTAATATGTCCCACCTCATCTCAATGCTTTGTATTCTTCGTTGTAGATCTGCTGTTAAGGTCCATGTTTCGCAAGCGTATAGGAAGATAAGATAAGATAAGATAAGATAAGATAAGACAACTTTATTATCTTTTACAAGAAATTACATTGTGGTGTACAATTACAATCAACAAGGAATAAACATTACAATAATAATAACAACAATCATAAAGACAATGAGGATAAAAATGCACAGTCACAGTTACACTTATGCATGCTAACATTAAACGACAGCAAATGTTAAATGAAATTATTTTGAACAAACATTACATTACATTACATGATTATTGCTTTAGGTCCAGCGGACTCTTCCGAGCCAAATCATGACCGGACAACCCCCGATCCGCATAAAAGATCTGCTGAAACAACCCTAGTGGTAAAACTGAAAGCTCTCCACCAGCCAGTCGCTTTACAATAAAGACATCCCACGCAGGGGACGCTGAGGCTGTACTCTAATTTATCGAACCCCCGTTTACAAAAACAAAATAGAATACAAACATCATTATAAATTATCGACAAAACACATACATATAAAATGCCTACATTGCTAAATAATAACATCATAGGAAGCCCTAGTGACCACCTGGAAGAAAGCGTCCAATATTCCCAAGCTGATCCAACAGACCTCATACACAAATGAAGAGTCTTGTCCCGGAAGAGTTTTCAAGAAAAAAGGTAGGTGACTGGTCTAGCGAAGAAGAAGATAGTACAGCAGATTGATAGAACAGAGCAGGAATGAGAAAGAGCAAATAAGAAAGACAGCGACAGTGGGAATTTTAAGCACTAAATTTCCAGAAAGTGGGGATACTATTTATACTGAAACCCCCGGCACCACGGGGGTTTTGAGCAAACAAACACACTCACACACACACACACACACACGCGTGTCATTTATTAAGTAATGAGACAGCCTTTGGAATAAAACTGTTTTACGTTCTGAGAGTTCTGATCCTTGGTGTTTGGTAGCGCCTTCCAGAAGGCAGGAGCTGGAAGTGGTGCGCAAGCACATGAGTGCTATCCAGCACAAAGCTTTCCGCACAACAAGTCTTTCATACAACACCTGCAGACTCTCTTGTTTCACTCCACAACCCTCCCACAGACTTTCACCACTCGATCCAGCACACCTTTGTTTTTTACACTCAAACTTCCATACCAGCAGATAAAAGAATAGTTAAGAACGGACTCGATAAAAGAAGAGTAAAAGGTCTCAAGGATGCGGCTACTGACTTGGAGATTTCGAAGTTTTTGATAGCAGTAAATTCTAGACTGATATTTTTTGTGGATGGCCTGGGTGTTTGCAGTGAAGTTCAGTTTCTCGTCAATGATGGTTCCCAGGTATTTGTATTGAGTGACTCTCTCGACTGTAACACCATCAATGACAAGGTCTGGAATGAGAGCGTTGTTTTTACGAAAGTCAATGACCAGTTCCTTAGATGGAGATGGAGATGACAAGGGAGCGCAGCAGCCTTACCTTGGAACGTAGACTGATGGTCCTGTCTTTCCAAATGGGCTTCAACCTTGTCAGGGCAGCCATTGTTTGTGCTATCCTGAGGAAGACTTCCTGAAGACTTGTTTGATACAATGCCTCCTAAATATTTCAAGCTATGCACTGTGTTAAGGGATTGGTCTTGGACTTTGATGTCCATGTTGATGCTATTGTTGGTCATCATTTTGGTCTTCTGTGCACTTATTTCCATTCCAGCACAGGCGGCGGAAGCAGGGGGGGCAGGTCTAGAAAAATGTTGGAGGGGGCAGCCTTATATATTGCCCCCTCCAATAATGAGTAGTGTTGTTTTTTTTGTTTTTTTTTTGCCTGGGCATTAAAGGATTTTTTTTCTTCAAATGGAATCAAGCAATACAAGTTTTTATCATCATAATCATCATCATCACCCTCTGATCAGAAAGAGAAGTTCGTCCCTTCGTCATCATTTCCTGTCGACGCGTCATAATCGTTAGCCTTAGCGTAGATCAAAGTGACCGACAGTTTTCGACATCGTGCACATCACAGTCGCGTTTTGAAAACTTTATTTTGCTGTCAGTTTTTACAGTCTACCGTTTTCAATATCAACAATTTTCTCGACTACAAGTGAAGAAGTCAGCAAAATGGCAAATGCTTTGACAACTGGTGTTATTGTTCCTCGTACCCCTTGGGGTCATGAGCAATCTTGCCACTGTAGATTGTTCTAACCTATAAAGGGAAAAGTGAAAGCCCCAGTTGAAAACCTGTCTTTTTTTTATAGGCATGACCGATTCACTGCGGCAACAGTACCCCCGTTGGAGTGCCGGGGGTTTCAGTATAAATAGTATCCCCACTTTCTGGAAATTTAGTGGATATGATGATGATGGTCATTGTTGTCAGGGTGGCGACGTGGTGATCGTCCTTAACGCTCATTCAATAGGACGTTAAGCATCGTTTTCCGTCCGAAATTTAGTGCTTTAAATTCCCACTGTCGCTGTCTTCCTCATATGCTCTTTCCCATTCCTGTTCTGTCCTATCACTCTGCTATACTATCTTCTTCTTCGCTAGATCAATGACCTACCTTTTTCTTGAAAACTCTTCCTGGACAAGACTCCTTGTTTGTGTATGAGGTCTGTTGGATCAGCTTGGGAGTGTTGGACGCTTTCTGCCGGGTGGTCACTAGGGCTTCCTATGATGTTATTATTTAGCAATATAGGCATTTTATATGTATGTGTTTTGTTGATAATTTATAATGATGTTTGTATTCTATTTTGTTTTTGTAACCGGGGGTTAGATTAGTTAGGGTAAAGCCTCAGCCGCCCCCTGCGTGGGATGTCTTTATTGTAAAGTGACTGGCCGGTGGAGGGCATTCAGTTTTCCCACTAGGGTTGTTTCAGCAGATCTTTTATGCGGATCGGGGGTTGTCCGGTCCTGATTTGGCTCGGAAGAGTCCGCTGGACCTAAAGCAACAATCAATCAATCAATCAATCATAGTGTTCCTCGTCAAGCATCCCGACAGACTCTCCGTGACAACCAACCTGCGGCCACTCCAGAAGAATATTTCAAGATTAGCATTGCCATTCCTTTCTTGGAACACTTGTCAACCGAATTGGACTCGAGGTTCAAAAATGCTGGTCTAGCAGTTGATGGTCCATGTCTGGTGCCAAGCACTTTAATAGACAACCAGGATGGTTTCATGCAGGTTCCAGAAGGGGTGATGCTGGCAATGTTGTGGGAGTCTGACCTACCAGACAACGCTACCCTTGATGCAGAATACCAACGGTGGGTTTGCAAATAGCGAAGTGCTGCTGAGAATGCGACAGCTATCATCCCATCCACGGCATCAGAAGCACTGAAACATTGTGACAGGGATTTTTTTTATCCCAACCTGTTCATCATGCTTTAGAACCTTTGGACCCTACCTGTCACTACTGCCGAGTGTGAGCGTTCAAACAGTAAGTTGCGCAACCTGAAAAACTACCTGCGCTCTACAATGGGGCAACAGAGACTAAATGGACTTGCTTTACTGAAAGTGCACAGGGATGTTGATATTGACTTCAAAGAGGCAGGGAACTGTTTTGCCAGAAGATACAATTCACAAAGGTACTAATGAAGAGGAACCTAGTGCAGCAAGACTGAATTAAATGAAAGCAGGGCGGTGATGTTCATAAACTACAAGGTAAAGCTTTATACCGTTAACGATCAACAAAAAGTAGTGAATAATAATAGTATACAAAACATCTCTGCTGATAAATAAATGTGTGTGTGGTTGTTTTTTTAAGGGAGGGGCAGAGGATAATTTTTGTACCCCAGAGTTTGTCAGTTCAATTGTTCAAAAAGCTCAAAGTCCCAGACCATCACAGATGGCTTTTTCAAGGTTCAGATTGCACCAGATTGCACCATTTTGCATCCTTGAAAAAAAAATCGGGGGGGGGGGGGGGGCATGCCCCCGGACCCCCCTAGAAGGCTCGGCGCTTCGCGCCTTCGCTGAATCTGTAACCCCCACCCCCACCCTCGACTTTTCCCAGGTATGGCCCTGATGTCAGTGAATAGTGTGTGTGCCCCCCCCCCCCCCCCCAATCCTGAGCAGCTTCCGCCGCCTGTGTTCCATAGGCTCTGGAGGTGGTGTCAAGCCTCTGTACCAGCTGTTCAAGCTCTTATTCCCCTCCAGCCAATCCATCAATGTCATCCACAAAACGGAGGCTGGAGATTGCTCTACTCCCTATGCTGATTGTGCCTTTGTGAATGATGATGTTTATTCACCAGCTGTCTAAGGGAATGTTCGCAGTTATTAAATTAACATCCTTGAGACGTTCACCATATCATGTAGAACTCACTATAAAGAATGTAACAGCCCACTTGGACATCTGACCAGTGTCACTGGACCACTAAGTAGCCACGCGAATCGTATCACTCTTAAATCTACCATGCATTTCTCCCTTGACACTCGAAGTTGAGACGTAACAGATAGTGTCCCAGAGGCAGGATAAGAGAACAAAGACATCCGAGAAAATATTCACGTATTCGCGAGAACGAGATGATTGGTCGGAGATGACGAAGATCCCGATATATCCTCCGTATACCCCGAAATAAACGTGCAGTCACACACGAAGCGTAGGACCACGAGGGTCAAGGAGCAGACTAAAGTGAAAAAACTTCAGCCATCACCAACAGAGTGATAGACTAGAGAGAGTTTCACGGTTCCCAGAGACTAGAAGTAAGTTAACACTAGTAGATTTCTAGTACTTACATGTTTATATATTATATTGATTGCCATGTATTATTATGTTCATGTTATATGTATTTACAGAAACCGATTATTGTTTCTGACATGTTGTGCATATTACTCAACATAGCTTAGCCTTGAGATTCAAATATCATAGTGTGGTTATGGGAAACTCGGTAGGTGTCTGATGCTATAGACTCCTTGCAGAGGGCACAACATACCAATATATCTGAATAAACTATTGCAGCCAGAGTTCTGGATTTTTCAGCTTAGCTCTGGGACGGTTTGTGGATTCAACGCCCGAACGCTTGCTCCCGTGGAAAGAAGGACATCACTTAAAATCTACCTCGCCACGTCCGGCCCCGTAGCTACCAGACTCGTCTGATCATCCTGAGAATGACCAGACTCCCTCAGAGTGACCACCAGACTCAAGCACTCACAGAAACCGAGAGCTCACCGAAAGTCTCCTCCCAGCTGCAACTGATGTAAAAACTACTCGGAACACTATTAGACCATCAAACACATAGAACTTTGTAGCACATGATGAAGAAGTCTTGCTAAAGAACTTTCCCAACACATTGAACAGTTTATAATTATTAATTACATTTAAATAAAGTTATGTTAGAATTTGTGTTGAAGATATAAAAGTTGAAATCACATATATACGACTGGTGTCATTCTATTAATTTTGTATTGTTGTGTGTCCACTAGCACTTCTTCTCTTAATACCAATTAAACTAGTCACTTGACTAGCAAAAATCATTTCTTAAAGTGAGACATTGATACTTTGAAACCCGAGAACAAATGTAAAATTTTATGTGATCTAATTCTAAGCACCGTGATTTAGTCTCTCACATCGCTTAGGCAAGGCAAGGCAAGGCAAGGCAAGTTTATTCCAGAAAAAAACATTACGGGCGCATGGACATGGTTAAAATGATATACACAAACATGCAAAATAATTAATTATATAACATTATAAATTTTTTAATTAAAACTATTTATGTACACGGATTGATTGCGGGGGATGGGGGGGAAGGGGGAGGGAGAAACAAGAAATTGATTGGGGGTAGCCACTACATTACATTACTTGATTATTGCTTTAGGTCCAGCGGACTCTTCCGAGCCACATCAGGACCGGACAACCCCTGATCCGCATCAAAGATCTGCTGAAACAACCCTAGTGGTAAAACTGAAAGCTCTCCACCAGCCAGTCACTTTACAATAAAGACATCCCACGCAGGGGACGCTGAGGCTGTACTCTAATTTATCGAACCCCCGTTTACAAAAATAAAATAGAATACAAACATCATTATAAATTATCAACAAAACACATACATATAAAATGCCTACATTGCTAAATAATAACATCATAGGAAGCCCTAGTGAACACCTGGAAAAAAGCGTCCAATATTCCCAAGCTGATTTAACAGACCTCACCGACAAAATAAGGAGTCTTGTCCCGGAAGAGTTTTCAAGAAAAAAGGTAGGTGACTGGTCTAGCGAAGAAGAAGATAGTATAGCAGATTGATAGAACAGAGCAGGAATGAGAAAGAGCAAATGAGAAAGACAGCGACAGTGGGAATTTAAAGCACTCAATTTCCAGAAAGTGGGTATACTATTTATACTGAAACCCCCGGCACCCCAACGGGGGAAGGGGTAGCCACTATGAATCATAACTACCAATACAATTCAATCTAAACACATCAATGACAAACTACTGAAATTGTTTTTGTTACACACAACTTGTAAATATTAGAAGTAGAATAATTTTTGACATGGGATAACAACGTTACAATTGTTTAATTATTAATTTCATTAGCCTTACAAGCTTTATTAATACTGACTTTTTATTAGATGACAATAATTCTTGAAATTTGATGGCATTGGAATATTTATGATAATATGATTTGAATAATTCTCTTCTCGAGTTACAAAACTGTGAACACAAAAATAAATTATGAAGCTCGTCACCAAGATCACTATTACATTTTTGACATACACATTCGTGTCTAGGAATATTAAAATATCTGCCTCTCTGCACTGGCATTCTGTGGTGAAGTGTCCTAAACATATATTGCCCCAATTTGTTGGTAGAACATGCAAATATTTTTCAAATTCAAACTGTAGCTAAAAACATTCGATAATTATAGTAAAATCTTGGTAAAGAACGACTGATAGAGATAGCTAATAGCTAAACGCCTCATCTATCTACATATCTTAATCCCCTTGTAAGATTATCGTATCTTCTCCAGGATATCATCACAGGGCATAGGCCTGGATGATTGTGATGTTGAAAGGGGCTGCTCTCAGACGGATGGTAATGAGTCTATTGGAGACTGGGCGGCAACCCATGACAGTGGCTAGAATGTCTTTATGGACTGTTACGTTTGAGACGCACACGATAGATTGATTGATTGATTGATTGATTGTTGCTTTAGGTCCAGCGGACTCTTCCGAGCCAAATCAGGACCAGACAACCCCCGATCCGCATAAAAGATCGGCTGAAACAACCCTAGTGGGAAAATTGAATGCCCTCCACCGGCCAGTCACTTTACAATAAAGACATCCCACGCAGACGGCTGAGGCTTTGCCTCAACTACTCGAACCCCCGGTTACAAAAACAAAATAGAATACAAACATCATTATAAATTATAAATTATCAACAAAACATATACATATAAAATGCCTATATTGCTAAATAATAACATCATAGGAAGCCCTAGTGACCACCCGGCAGAAAGCGTCCAACACTCCCAAGCTGATCCAACAGACCCCATACACAAACAAGGAGTCTTGTCCAGGAAGAGTTTTCAAGGAAAAGGGTTGGTCATTGATCTAGCGAAGAAGAAGATAGTATAGCAGAGTGATAGGACAGAGCAGGAATGGGAAAGAGTAAATGAGGAAGACAGCGACAGTGGGAATTTAGAGCACTAAATTTCCAGAAAGTGGGGATACTATTTATACTGAAACCCCCGGCACCCCAACGGGGGTACTTTTGCCGCAGTGAATTGGTCATGCCTACAAAGTCAAGACAGGTTTTCAACTGGGGCTTTCACTTTTCCCTTTATAGGTTAGAACAATCTACAGTGGCAAGATTGCTCATGACCCCAAGGGGTACACGATAGATCCGATCGTTTTGTTTTGCAAAGCATGCAATAACAGAGTGCATTATTTTACCTTTGATTTGATTTTGCGTTGTTGTTAGAAGAAGCTTTGTATAATGTTAATAATTTTCGTTGGTCGATATTATTGGAGAATTTTCTAGAATTATTTGTTTACTATCGATCGAAGCATGTAGATG
>CM072511.1:68703438-68943438 GCA_036898135.1 Oncomelania hupensis | reverse complement strand
ACTTAATCGACACCTTCTTCGTCTTCTCCCTCATCATATTGTAGTCGTCATTATCGTCATCAATGTTGTCGCGTCATCATCATCCTCAACATCCAATCTTGCCACTGTAGATTGTTCTAACCTATAAAGGGAAAAGTGAAAGCCCCGGTTGAAAACCTGTCTTTCCTTTGTAGGCATGACTGATTCACTGCGGCAACAATACCCCCGTTGGAGTGCCGGGGGTTTCAGTATAAATAGTACCCCCACTTTCTGGAAATTTAGTGCTTTAAATTCCCACTGTCGCTGTCGTCTTCCTCATTTGCTCTTTCTCATTCCTGCTCTGTCCTATCACTCTGCTCTACTATCTTCTTCTTCGCTAGATCAATGACCTACCTTTTTTCTTGAAAACTCTTCCTGGACAAGACTCCTTGTTTGTGTATGAGGTCTGTTGGATCAGCTTGGGAGTGTTGGACGCTTTCTGCCGGGTGGTCACTAGGGCTTCCTATGATGTTATTATTTGGCAATATAGGCATTTTATATGTATCTGTTTTGTTGATAATTTATAATAATGTTTGTATTCTATTTTGGTTTTGTAACCGGGGGTTCGAGTAGTTGGGGTAAAGCCTCAGCCGTCCCCTGCGTGGGATGTCTTTATTGTAAAGTGACTGGCCGGTGGAGGGCATTCAATTTTCCCACTAGGGTTGTTTCAGCAGATCTTTTATGCGGATCGGGGGTTGTCCGGTCCTGATTTGGCTCGGAGGAGTCCGCTGGACCTAAAGCAACAAGCAATCAATCAATCAATCAATCCTCAACATCATCGTCATTAGCAGCAGCAGCAACAACAACAACAATAGAAGCAGCAGCAGTAGCATCCACCATCATCGTAGTCGTAGCGTAATCGTTTACATTATCATCATCATCATCATCATCATCATCAGTCCTATCCTATCCTATCCCGTAACTCAAAGGTCATAGGGGCACCACCGATGATTGTTTAACCAGCATACTCTACCTTTCTCTGTCCTCAGCAATTCTCATGGCTTCGCTCAGTGTCAAGTCAGTCCATCATCATCAGTAATAGTTTAATATCCCCCTTCCTCTCCCCCATGCTATTCTCTCCAGCCAACAACAATACAGTCATTCTTAAATCTAAGCGATTTTGAAATTTCTTTCAACCAAACCATTACAACACAGAGAAAGACAGAGAGAGAGAGAGAGAGAGAGAGAGAGAGAGAGAGAGAGAGAGAGAGAGAGAGAGAGAGAGAGAGAGAGAGAGAAAGAGAAAGAGACACACAGACAGACAGACAGAGGGTGGACGAGAAGAAGAAGAAGAAAAAAAAAAGAAAAGTGTAGTGGCTTACTTGTCAAGAGAAAAGCAAAGTAGCACGATGTCGGCCATATAATATTGTAGGTGCCGGAGTGTGAAGTCTTCACCATGTTCTGCACTCTTCGAGTCCATCAAGATAAACTTCTTCTGCCAATGGGACACCAAAATACACATTACGTCACCAAAACTAAAATAATCCATTACATTTTTAAAAAAATACAAGAATCAATAAAGAATAACCTAGTAAATCAATAAATCGATCAGCAAATAAGTAAACCAGTCAGCCACAATGAACAAGATTCTTATCGATCATTGAAGCAATCAATCTTTCAAGAAATCAGTCAAGAGACTGTTGATTCCAAAATTTCATTAACTTTGACCATTTTGATTTTGGAGTTTGGACATCACGCATCAGCTTTGCGGGAAAAAATTGGAGTTTCCTCAGACAAAGTGCTGCGGTCGCAGATCAGGATGATGTGGGAAAGAGCATAGTGCTTACAGAGTGTGTTTTCTATCTGGCACTCGACCATGAGAGTCAGGACCTTTACAGAGTGTGTTTTCTATCTGGCACTCGACCATGAGAGTCAGGACCTTTACAGAATGTGTTTTCTATCTGGCACTCAACCATGAGAGTCAGGACCTTTACAGAATGTTTTCTATCTGGCACTCAACCATGAGAGTCAGGACCTTTACAGAGTGTGTTTTTTTATTTGGCGCTCAACCATGAGAGTCAGGACAATTAAAAAGTGTGTTTTTTTTATGTCGCGCTCAACCATGAGAGTCAGGACATTTACAGAGTGTTTTCAATCTAGCACTCAACCATGAGAATAAGAAAATTTACAGAGTGTGCTTTCCATCTGGCGCTCAACCATGAGAGCCAGGACATTTACAGAGTGTGTTTTCTATCTGGCGCTCAACCATGAGAGTCAGGACCTTTACAGAGTGTATTTTCTATCTAGCACTCAACCATGATATGAGAGTCAGAACCTTTACAGAGTGTTTTCTATCTAGCACTCAACCATGATATGAGAGTCAGGAGCTTTAAAGTCTGCGCTATGACATGCATGCTTATAAAGAGTAAACCTCGCTTTATTAGTCTATTTTCATTTGATATTAATACCTAGTACAAAGAATGCTACTACTAACCATCACACAGGAGCAACACAGTTTGAACAAAAGCGGTACTTGGAGGGGTGCGGATTCAAAGGTTAGGATTTATTTTCCTCACGTAATGGGAGTAAGTAAGCTGTGACTTCGGTGTCATATTTAAATAACACTTCGCAGGCCTACCATTCGATTGCCTTCATGGACAAACAAGCCACATATTTGACAAGTCTGTTCGGGAATATTTCGGAGCGAAGCCTCAAACATCAACCTGTTTGAAAACGAGAAAAAGACTACGACGATGTGGACTTGTAAGCAGCACAACTCTACGCTGGAAGCCTGCTCAGGGCGCACAAACGGGCAAATTATCATTAACAACAACATCATCAACAACAACAACAACAACACAAAGACATGACCATACCTCTTTACCATCAATGCTGATTTGAGCTGTGCCATTATCCAGGGTATCTGGCGGTTGTTCGTCGAACGGGAGATTAGATAAGGTCATGAGTAAGGAAGTCTTGCCGCACGCTTTGTCTCCTATCACCATCACTTTGTATTCGCTGGGAGGAGAAACCCGAGGTCTGGCATGCGAGTTAAACCACGACATGTTGCGATTCTAATCTATGTGAGGAATGAATAAAATCAAAATGTTAATTCTCAGTGGTATGGGTAACTTTGCGTGAATAAAGTGTGCAAGAAATCACCATCACCATCATCATCATCATCATCATCATCATCATCATCATCATCATCATCATCATCATCATCATCATCATCATCATCGTCATCATCATCATCATCATCATTCATTCATTCATTCATTCATTCATTCATTAATCTTATTGTATTTATAGGCTAGGCGACCACAAAAGCCATATGAGAGCTATTCACATGACTGGATCATCATCATCATCATCATCATCATCATCATCATCATCATCATCATCATCATCATCATCATCATCATCATCATCATCATCATCATCATCATTATCATCATTATCATCATCATCATCATCATCATCATCATCATCATCATCATCATCATCATCAAGAACAATAACAGCGTCTCCCTTCTCTTGCTCCTACTTTTCTTCAACATAAGTATTTGTACCATCATCAACAATAACAACATCTACAGCGTCATCAATCAACCAATCATCCTCTTTGGCATTACCACCTCCACCACCACCACCACCACCACCGTCGCCATTAACCCTACAACAAACAAAAACGTCCAAAATTTCCATTGCTTTCAGTAACCTATTTGTACCACAAAAATCACAAACACTTCAATAACTGATCATGATCATCATGAACAACAATTAATCATCACTATCATTATCATTATGATCATCATCATTATCATCATCGACATCACAATAACAAAAAGAACACACTATAACCAAATGTGTGAAAGGAGAATGTCTGGCGTTTAAATGTCACCCCATAGATCCCAGCCTATATATAATTAGTTTTTGTGCAGAACAACTGTAATGTACAGTTTACAATTTTCTGCAACAGCACATTAAAACTTGAAGTTCGTGTATTATTCATCCTAAATAACAGGAGATTTTCCTCGGTACAGTTAGGCCAACTACACCAACATAACAAAAACGAACCACAAGGCAATCGGAGTAAATTTCCAACGTTTAGACCTACCTTGTTTATTCGGTTACCGAATGTTACTATGTTGCAAAATACAGCAACAACAACATCGAGACTGAGAAAGTTTCCATCATTACTTTAGTTTTTCAA
This sequence comes from Oncomelania hupensis, assembly GCA_036898135.1. NCBI lineage: Eukaryota > Metazoa > Mollusca > Gastropoda > Littorinimorpha > Pomatiopsidae > Oncomelania > Oncomelania hupensis. The sequence goes on along the minus strand of CM072511.1, from coordinate 68,939,264 downwards.
ATTGACACTTTCGTCATCCTCCAGTCCATGTATACGAGAACCATCACAACAGAATAAAGTAAACTCTGACCTTATAGATAAATTTCGCCAGTCTTTGTAGAGGACACAATGGAGATAAAACTCTTCAAATGCCACTATATTCCTTGTATCTGACTTTGGCAATAAAATTATTTTGACTTGCCTTGGCTAAAAGTCAGTCAGCAAATCAAACCAAGTCATCACAGAATGATTCAACACTTCATCACGGAATGATTTAACAAAACGGTGAACTAAGCAATAGCGTTTAGTTATAATTTGTTAAAATCCTGTTACATAGCTAATTCTGCGCACAAGCTAGTAGCTATAGTCGAGCTCTTCAAGCTTAAACTTTCCAAACAAAGCTAGCCCACCTTAAATTAAGGCTTTGTTTCTTAATGCACACGGTTTCTGACAGTCGACAAGGGAGCGCAATATATTGCCGGCTGTATGAAACAAAGTCACTCGGGAAACATTCACTCGGGAAACATTCACTCGGAAAGAAAGTCAGCAAAGGAAGTCAGAGGAAATAAAGTCAGACCCACTGACTAGGAAAACATCACAATTGCCAAGCGAGAGAGAGAGAGGGAGAAAAAAAAAAGAGAGGCGATGCCTTAACTAATTAATATTAATAATTTACGTTCACTATTCTGCAAAACGCATGCGCGGGCAGTCAAACACTCACAGACACAAACACAGACACACACACGCACACAAAATCATTCACCCACATACACATAGTGAGTGAGATACAAGTTTGTTTGTATGCATGACATCTATATGTGACTGGTTCTCCCTCTGTTTTTCATCTGACTTACCCAAAAAAGTTGTTTTCTCCTATGACTGATTTTGTTTACTTTTGTCCTAATTACTTTGTTTCCCCAGTGACATTCTTTCTGACTAACGTACTGCCTTGTGATATTACAACAAAGCAAGTCCGTGTGGATGTTGGGATTGTTTCAAAATGTTACATCCTCATTGAAAATACGAGGACGCATCTTCTGTGTGAATTTGGAATGTTAGATTGCCTTAAAGTCATCAACACACAACAGAGATTAAAAAAAAGAAACAACACCACACTCACAACATGTCGAATATCTCAAAACCAATACTACTGCTTTTCTTGAGTTAGTTTTGTTTGAAATCTACAATCCAAATCCAACTCACTCTGTAGACCTGTTGTTTCTTGTTTAATAAACAGCGTCTAGCTATTCTTATACTTAATACTTATACACGTCCGGGAAGGGAAGTAACTATTGTCGAAGGACTTGAGTCATGGTCCTGTGTAGAACAAAGACCTTATTAGTCTCCAGCTAGGGTTGCATTGGCACCCAGTATCACTGACACTACCAATGCGAAGGACTAACAGCGTAGGGGAGAAAGATCTACTCTGGTTTGACTTTGAATGTATTATTTATTTCACCCGTTTTACAATGATCTCAATGCGAAAATGTTATTTTCTGTTAAAGTGGAATACTTTATTGGTCTCTGAATCTTGATCTCAAATCTTCAATCTAGCTGGCATCCATTACCACACCAAAAATGCACAATATAAACAAAGTCTGTAAGGCACTCAGTCTCACGAATAAAGCAGACAAACGTCTATATTAGTTTGGAGCTTTTACTCTGGCTTTTACAGTTACAGGCATGGCCGCTCTAACCCCAAGTGTCTTATTAATGCAAACTAAAACAACAACTCATATTCAACAAATATAAACTACATCTCCCTTCCCAAAAGAAGTTGAAGTAAACGAAGTGATAATGAATCAAAACAGGAACATTAACCTATGGAACACTAAACTGAAATGCAAAGTGTTAGATTTCAGCTCTTTCTGAAAGGTGTAACAAAACAATCAAATAACGAAAATAAGTAATAGTCTCTTTCTTTCTTCTGTATTCAAATAATTTCCTCTTTCCTTTTTTCCTGAAAAAGAAAGCAAATTAGCTAAACAATCGTAATACTGTAATATCCACAGGATCATGTGTATGTTAGTTTCTTTGAGGGATGCAAGTTCAGTTGTCAATGTGATCAAGGATAAAAATATTTGGGGTTTGACTTCACAACCCTTCCTTAGCGCGTCATAGTAGGTTGAGTGACTGGACCCTGGATCTGAACCTTGGGCTGGCTGGGTACTGAAGATGACATTGGGCTAGATGTCAATGCTGGTGGCAAAGAGTGTACGGAAGGCGGAGACATGGGAGATGGGGATGGCTGTGACATGGGGTGAAGTGGGGTGTTGGCGATTCTCACGGGCGTTTGTAGCATGGGACTGGTTGGGGTAGCGGTTGTAGGATAAACAGTGACTTATTCAATGCACTCAAACAGGAAGTATTATCTGCATTTTGAGCTACTTTAACCTGCAATATGTCAATGCATTAAAATATGTATGACGTAAGCTTATATTTTGACGTACTTTAACCACTGACCACGCCACCGAGTTCAATAAATGTAGCCACTCTAAAAGTAAAAATAATATAACAACAACACAAAGCAGAAATAACATTTGAAGATTTATTGTCTATAACTTTACACGTCATTAAGACAGGGATTCCCACAAATGCGAATAAATTAAAACATGAATAAGCTGAAAATGTAGGCGGAAAAAAGCAAATAAATACAGAGGTGATACAATTACATTACATTCTTACATGATTATTGCTTTAGGTCCAGCGGACTCTTCCGAGCCAAATCAGGACCGGACAACCCCTGATCCGCATAAAAGATCTGCTGAAACAACCCTAGTGGAAAAACGGAATGCTCTCCACCAGCCAGTCACTTTACAATAAAGACATCCCACGCAGGGGACGCTGAGGCTGTACTCTAATTTATCGAACCCCCGTTTACAAACACAAAATAGAATACAAACATCATTATAAATTATCAACAAAACACATACATAAAGATAGTATAGCAGATTGATAGAACAGAGCAGAAATGAGAAAGACAGCGACAGTGGGAATTTAAAGCACTACATTTCCAGAAAGTGGTACTATTTATACTGAAACCCCCGGCACCCCAACGGGGGTGAGGCGATACAAGCAAAAAGCAAGTATTACAAACCAATTTAACCTAGAAGTGGATTAAAACAGAAAAGAAAAGAGAATATTATGATACACAATCCGAACATGAATTATTACAGAAATATGAGTTATCCTGATCAAATATTCTCTCTCTCTCTCTCTCTCTCTCTCTCTCTCTCTCTCTCTCTCTCTCTCTCTCTCTCTCTCTCTCTCTCTCTCTCTCTCTCTCTCTCTAATTGCTACATGTACTTCCATGATCAGCAAAGCTATGTGAAGGGAGTTTTGAAGCGAGATAGCTCTATGTTTCCACAGCTCTATGCTATCTCTTTCTCTCCCGTTCCCCTCAAAACCTATATAAAAATACTTCCAGTATTATTGTCAGGGTGGCGACGTGGTGATCGTCCTTAACGCTGATGCAATAGGACGTTAAGCTTCGTTGTTCCTCCTCCTAGGGAACATTGGGTCACTTACAGCTGAGCAAGCATAAAGCTGGACGAACATAGACATTCTGCTATCTAGCGATGAGAGGTATGTAGTGTCGTTTTGTTGTTGTTGAGGTTGTTGTCGGGAAGAGAGTTTATCCTACTTCTTGAAGGCCAAGCCCCAGACAACACTCTGCTGTCCGACAGCTAGAGCAGCCCACTGCGTAGCTGAGACTAAGCGAGGTTTACGTGGGCCTCTCACTAGTGAGAGGTATTCGGCGAGTCTCAGCTACGCTGTGTGATAGAGAAGAACCCAAAGTAGGCCTCCTAGATTAAAAATCGCGCGTTGGATCACGTTGTCCGTTGCGGCTTACGCAGACTATTCTTTGTGTAAGTTGTTTGCCCCTCGGTTACGCCGTCTCAATAATAACCCTCGACAAGGAGAGGCACGTAGATAGGGTAATGAGACTTAAGGACTAGTAAGGTCCGATTCAAAAGGTCAAATACTACTAACAAAAGAGTTCTCTTTTTTTAAATTTCCTCGGACTTGTCTGGAAATACTTGGAATAGTTGGGGGAGGAAGATGGGGGAAGAGGCTGGGGGGGGGGGGGTAGAAGGGAAGAATCAGAATGGGCCAAATGCCTGTCAGTTCGTATATCCGTCCTCGGTCCGCTAGAAGCCACATACCAGAAACCAATGAAACGGATTGTGACCCAACTTCATTAAAACATTAGCTAGATTGGTAGCCTGCAACCCGTGTCATCATATTTGCCCTACCGCTAAAGTCACTGGAGTCAATTTGTTGCTAAACACGTTTTGCTCAACATTTCAAAAAATGGCTGAAGCAACGTTGATGAGTGTTGGTATACTTCAAATCATGGGCCATCCTTCAGTAGCAGTCCGGATGTCCGTCCATTTCACTTTTTTCTTCAAAACACACGTATTTGCCTTAGCTCAACAATAACTTCACCCAAATTCATGTTTGTTTACTTTGATGATATTTTAATTACATTACATTACATGATTATTGCTTTAGGTCCGGCGGACTCTTCCAAGCCAAATCAGGACCGGACAACCCCTGATCCGCATAAAAGATCCGCTGAAACAACCCTAGTGGTAAAACTGAAGGCTCTCCACCAGCTGGTCACTTTACAATAACGACATCCCACGCAGGGGACGCTGAGGATATACTCTAATTTATCGAACCCCCGTTTACAAACACAAAATAGAATACAAACATCATTATAAATTATCAACAAACCACATACATATAAAATGCCTACATTGCTAAATAATAACATCATAGGAAGCCCTGATAGAACAGAGCAGGAATGAGAAAGAACAAATGAGAAAGACAGCGACAGTGGGAATTTAAAGCACTAAATTTCCAGAAAGTGGGGATACTATTTATACTGAAACCCCCGGCACCCCAACGGGGAAAATATTTTAATTAATGCTAAACATGTTGGATCATTCGTATTTGTACTTTCTCAAAGGTCAAGGTCATTGTGCTTCACCATTTTCTAAACATGTTTTGCGCTGTATCTAAACACTGGCTGAGCCGATTTTTATAATTGTTTGCTTGCGAATAGTTCAGAAAGTGACCTTTGCATATCCCATGCAGATTTTGTTTTTGTTTTTGTGTGTGCTCTCTGAAGTGAGCGCTTCCTGCTACCCCCACCCCCATATTCGTCTCTCAATAGTCCTAACTGTTCATGCAAAATCGCTTGACCTTTCCTACTGGACCACTTGTGATTGCATAGTAAGTAATTTGGTACTGCAGACAGATTGGTGGCAAATTAACAAAGAGTAGGCTATGTAATGTATGCACTTATAAGCCCTTCGTAAACCTTAGACCATGAATCGTCATGTACAGTGAGTTGTGTGAGCTATATAACTTCATGTATTATAATTATGTTTTGAAAATAGTATTATTTATTTATCTATTTTAAGAGTGAGGAAAGGAGCACTTCCCATATTGGCATTCTGCTATATTAGTCTTTGTTTCTCCGTGTGCCTGTGTGTGTGTGCCTGTGTGTGTGTGTGTGTGTGTATGTGCGTGTGTAATCAGTTCCACCCACAACTCCATGTGTTTCTCATTGCCCTGATTGCACTTGGCAATCAACTACTACGACTGCAATCACTTTTGGAAATTAGTCAAAACTCTTTGACTTTGGGAAATTGCCACGATGTCAGTTACCTTACAGAAGGTAGAGAGAGTAATGTCGAAGAAGTAAATAATTATTGAAGCTAACAAAATGATAGAATATGTATTGATAAAAACTCTTAGCCTGTAAGTACTGACATAAAGGGACCCACTTTGACCACACCTAGTGAGTGTTACCTCACTGACACAAAATAAGCTTACAACTCAAAAGCACTGTTTCCAAAGTAAAGTCATTTAGTAAATCAAACATTTTGTAGTTTTCATGCCTATTAGTAGCAACAGCTAGCCACCGTTCTTGTTCTAAAAATAGCTTCTACCAAAGCCGGTAAGAAGCAGGACTCATAACAAAGTTTGTTTGGTTTGGTTTTTAAAGAACAAAATTGATTTAGGTTGATGCAATAGACCCTACCCTACTCCAAAGACGCACTCTTGAAACCGCTTGGTTCATTCAGAAATTGAGCCAAAGGTCACGCTGCTATGGTAGTGGTGTACCGTTAAGCAGGGGAAATCACTCCCTGTCAGAACAGAAATAAAAAATTCAAATGTAGCGGTGGGTTTGGGCAACGTCGTTGTTTAATGTAAATAACAATGCTAATTTTATGGTAAACTCGTTTTTCACCAAAAGTAAATAAAGTCTTCGAATTGGGTCCCTTTAAGAAACATTAAAACAAATTAAAGAAAATATAGTGTGTGTATTTGTATGAGCGTGTGCATAGGTATGAATAAATGTCTATGATCATTACACTAAATGATTGAGTAGACGTTAAATAAAACAACTGAACTGATCTCAACTTGTTAGATCGTGGAGGAGGGTGAAGAAGTATAGGACGGGGGTGTGGGTGTCGATGAAGGATCCAATGAGGTAGATGATGCTTATTTAATCAGGAATTTGAGAATATAGAAGCTTCAACAGCTGCACAGTTGACTGCACAGGTGCCAAGTTTTGACGTGTTTTTCATTTATCATGCAATTCATTATTAATTTCTTCTAGGTGCTTTTTTATGTACAATTTAGCTTATCTTGATATCTGTGTATTTTTTCCTTTAAAAAATTAATTTGTGATCATGAAACTATTAATAACTATGTTAGCTTAGATTTTAAATAGAATATTGTTGAATACTGAATCTTGAATCAAGTTAGGTGTGAAGCACTGTACAACACGCCTTTGGAAAGCAAAACAACAATTTGCACTGATAAGTGAAATGGGATTTATTGATTAACTTACAGTTGTTTCGGCAATGGCTGAAAACCGCACTCGCTTTCACTGTTGTGTATGATAATTCCATGCTATCACAGTTTTAACGCATTTCAGATGCACCATTCCATCGTATCTGCATTTTGTTTCTTGTGCATCACCAATAAATACTCCACTTTCCAGTAATCCCATTCACAGTAACATTCTCAGTGCCATGTGCTTCAGCTTCTTCGGTGACATCCTATAAATGGCCTTGACTGGCAGTGGCGGTGGCCTTCAACCCTGGCCGCAATTGAGAAATTTGAGAGACTATAGAGTTAACGGCGAGCTGTTCTTCCCTTTCACATACATTATTAGTTTTGAATGCCACATCATATTTTTATATGCCCAAAAATATTTTATATCCACTTTTATTTTAAAACTATTAAAGTCACTCACTTTGTCTAAATTGTATCTGCGTGTGTGTGCATGATAATATGTGGATAATATTTATCCATTATATATAAGTCATTGTCGATACGTTTTAAACACAGTAAGTATGAACATTATTCTTTATTTTCAATTTTATGTTGCTATAACAATTTCATTTCGTTGTTGTGAACTTGTGCAGATGGACACGGAAAATCTCCTTGTGTATGTTTATGGGGACAATAAAGGATTCTATAATCTGGTTTATTCCAAAAACATCAATTTTCCAGACTTTATTTACACAACATTGCAATTTGGTGTTGCCCTAATTCCTCTCCTCACCCCTTTGGTTGGTGTTTACAGGTAGGTTTTGGCATAGTTTCAACTCTAGATATTAGTTTGGCTGAGGTTCAACAGAAGCTCGCAATGGTCTACTCAAAAACCGAAAACAACAAATACATTATTGATACTGAAGTTAAAAACTGGAGAATCAGCTTAGCCTTCGACGGTAGTCCAAACTTTCTGGGTCAGCCAGGTGTTCCCCTGGTCTATGTTTCCCCAGGTCTTTCACAAACACATATGAGGGAACACCAACCTAAAGGAACATAGGACTGGGTGAACATAGGCCTAAGGGGACATAATTCTGAGAGCCCACAGACATAATCCCGAACTCTGCCCGTAGATTTATCCTGCGGTTCTGGTAAGCTACAGTATCATAGCTTGAGTGGTCTAGCACAGGTGATTGCATACCAATGTCTTGTTTTAGAATCGCTCCATGCATCAAACCCCTGAAGAAGAACTGAAGTAGTGAAATATCACATGTTTAGAAAGCCAGTTGCAAGTCCGTAGATCTAAGTCTGTGTTATTGATAAACGAGAGGAGATTAAATTAACTTATATTTAAACACAATGGCAAAAGCAAACTTGATATATATATATATATATATATATATATATATATATATATATATATATATATATATATATATATATATATATATATATATATATATATATATATATATATATATATATATATATATATATATTGTCGCGATACAAGCGCCTACTCTACGCATCCTCGATATTCTGCTATAGGCCAGACAATGCGTCATAGACAGTACGTCATAGACGGTGACGATAATAATATTGTTTTCGGAATGACGCAGTATGCGACATTGTTTTTATTTAGTGTAGTTCAATTTTAGATTATTGTTACCATAGACAATTTGTGTACTATCCTTTCGATTGGCTGGATGTGGGAAATATCGTTAAGAAAAACCATTCGAGCGACCATCTTGGAGGGCAAGGAACATATGTTTACGCCAGACCACTATTTCGGATGACTGAGGTCATAAAGTTGGTTCAAAAAAGCTCGTCTCACCCTAAACAACACGTGTCGTAGACACCACAAACGAATCCTGAGCTGGTAAGTTACGATTCGATGTGTGAAGCTGGGGAATGGGTAGTCTTGTGCTTGTGTCCATTGCGCCATGCGAATCATTCATCGTCCTTCATCAAGGTGATTCGTTATTATTCTTCAATGTATGCAAATTGTATGATAATAGTTATTTTAACATGTTGTTCTCGTTTCATATAAATTCTTCAGCGCGTGAAGTTTATATGGTGATAGTTAATTTAACATGTTTAGCTTAGTTCATAAAGAATGTTGGTGCATTCTTAAACATTGGAACAGTGTGGATGAACAGCGAGGAAAGAACATTATTATGTTTTTGAGAATAAGATACAATAACCCGTGAATATGCAGGGTTCTTATTCAAACAACGTCAACGGCGTTCCTCGCTGGTCATTCAACAGGATACAGATTGTGTATTTAGTCCCTGTTAATTTGTCTGTGCGCAGGGAAAGGATTTTTGTTTTGCTTCCTTCTTCAATATTTTCGACTGTCGGATTCCTGATATGATCGTTTTAACCTACTTCCATCCTCAACGCTTATTCTTCTGATGACATGGAGCTCGTCATATCCCTGACGTCCATGTGAAGCCAGCTGGACGATAATCCTTTTGGTCAAACGTGAGGACATAAACTGTGTTAAACAAAAGAGACAATTCTTCTTCTCCATCAGGGAATCTATGCCAGCTAAGTAACTTTTTAATCAACAGTGAAATTCTTTAGAACCATGATTTCACGGGTTTTCGTATCATATCATATGAAATAAATATCATCAACCATCAACCAGTGGTATTCTTTTTTTTAGTTGTAAAAAAGCAAACAGGACGAATGAATAGCCAATAATTTCTTTTATTCTTTATTTTCTATTTCTCGACATCACTTTCTTGTTTCTTATCGATTTTTAGGCATAATACAAAGAGGAAATTGATTCTATTTATATAAAATTCTTTCAACTGTTCATTCATCTTTTAACATCTATATATATATTAATATAAATTATATATATAACGCGACATTATATATATATATATATATATATATATATATATATATATATATATATATATATATATATATATATATATATATATATATATATATATATATACATACATATATATAAACTATGTAATGAACATAAAAAAATTGTTTTTTTTAATATTGATCTATGTTTAACACTAAGCGAAGTTCAGCAGCTCCTTGAACATTCAAGGGGTGTCCCTCAGGGAGAGCATGTTGGGGTCGACATTATTTATATTGTACATGACATGCCAGAGAAGATAGAGTGTGACATAAAGATATTTGCTGACGACACAAAGGCATATGCAGAGGTTGATGAAAGTGAGGAGTCTAAGAGAGAGTGCAGAAATGCATTGACAAGTTGGTTGAGTGGACGGAAACATGGCTACTGAAATGTAATAGTGAAAAATGTATGGTGTTGCATCTGGGCAAAAATAATCATCAGCATGAGTATTTTATGAGTGAGGGTAAAGTAAGGCATAAGATTGAGGCGACGGGTGCTGAGAGGGATCTTGGAGTGATTGTGGACACAGAGCTCGTCGTTGAGACTCACACTGAAAGTACTGTTAAGAAAGCCAACAAAATATCAGCCCTACTTGAAAGAATCATAAGTAATAAATCCAAGGACATCATAGTCTCGTTTCGTTTCATAGATTAACGACCCCGGACACAGTGCGTATAGGGGACAGCAAGGACATCATAGTCCCCTTCTTTAAGTCTTTTATACGTCCCATCTTGGAGGTTACTAACCCTGTTTGGTGTCCGTACAGGAGGAAACATGTGGACTTGATTGAGGGTGTCCAGCGCAGATTCACCAGGAAGATATGTGCAATGTCGGCACTCTCCTCCGAGGTGAGACTGATGTCACCGAGGCTGCAAACCATTGAGCACTGACCTGTAATCAAAAGTGTCTGGAACTGGTTTACAGGAACCCACTCGTTCGATCTTTTGTTGTGAATGTAACTGAGTGTAGTGTTCATTTGATGAAATGTTCTTATGACGTAGAGTTCATATGAGATCACGGTGATATATTACTAAAATTATTTATTCAGAATTAAAACAAGTATTATCCAGTGTTCAGTTATCTATGGTGCAAAGTGCAAGAAGCTATTAAAGTAATAATCATAATGATGCAGCATATATATGTGAGAACTATCATTTACTTTTTTTTTTAAAAATTGCGTGTTTTGGGTGTTATCTGTAATAACAATATATCTATAGCTTTTTTTTTCGTTCAAACTGCTTAACTTTCCTAATACGCTTGTAAGCGTATATAACATTACACTTCATGATATGGTTGACCCCACAGGATTCGGAATTTTTAATCCTGGATGACTTTGCTTGGAATATCAGTTCAGTTCAGTTGAATAGATTACAGTCCCCGGACACAGAAGCGTATAGGGGACTTGCTTGGAATATTGTCATCGAAACGAGTGATATTCGGACCGGCCGGCCATTTTCTAAAAGAAAGAGCAACAGCCAGGATCGTACTCAGGAGATGGATTGTTATAGAGTACCTTGTTAATCGATCCGAATAAGGCTAAATCTTGAACGATCTCGGATTCATCATTATTGAACTAACGGGTCCAACGCCAGAGGAATTTCTCGACTGCAATGTGCTTTCAATCAAAGACGTCAACAAATAAAACTAGCAGATTGTTCAAGTTCAACGTTCCAGTATTTTAATATTGAATTATTCAAAACAGAGAGGATAAACTGTTCAAGAAAAAAAGCCTAACTTTTTGGAGTCCATAAACGATCATAATATAATGCAGCTGCAAGAGCCGCTTAAATTAAAAGATAAGTCGTGTTATTGTTATTCTTTAAAAAAATCATAATTCATGTTGATTTTTAATTATGCTTTCATACTATTATTATATAATAACATGTATATTGAAAAACTGCATTACTGACGATACTGTAGAGTACTTTTCATACTGACGTTGTTAATAGACTTTACTTATAAAAAAAAGTATTATATAGGGCGCAGGTTTTGATGCTTGAATATTGCACGATCTTCGTGTTTTGCGATCTAGTCTATCGTGAGCTGTTCTAGAATAATTATGTTCCAGCGTTTGCTAATCTTACAATTACCCCGTCTTTCAGTTACTCACACATTTAGTTTAAACATAAACCGCACTCAAGCATAGACAAACATAGATTTAACCTTAAAAGTTAAAGAAACAACAACAACAAAACACCTAAATAACAGGCAGAGAGAGACAGACAGACAGACAGACAGACAGACAGAAACAAATACCAAAGAAATGAAGAGAATATTGACAGGAACTTTTTCCAACAAATCGTATTATCTCTAAGTCTTTGCAACAAATCTTGGGAGAGGGTGAATGAGGTGCAGGTGGTGCAGAGTCAACCTCAAAGTTAAAATGCAAGGAAAGCCAAAAGTCATGAGGGGCAACACAGAGACAGGAAGGTGAATCAATGTGAAGGTTGGTCTGATGTAGGCGAAGTAAGCTCTAGTTTAACTCCCCTCAAATTTCTTGGGTCCGTCTTAAACATTACAGGAATTATTTACTTCCTTAGAGGTAGGGTTGGGATTTTGTATACAATAGTACTAACGCTAACTATGACTCTTAATTCTAACAAAAACTAACCTTATGCGAAAATGTATTCTGTTAATATTACCTGTCGATTACGTCCTTCATTTAACACTTTCATGTGGGGACTTAAACTGTACCGTTGATAACTCGGTGTTCAAAGTGTCGCTTGAATGATGTACGCAGTTGCATGAGAGAGAGAGAGAGAGAGAGAGAGAGAGAGAGAGAGAGAGATGGGAGGTGGGTGGAGTGGGGGAGCGACGGGTGAAGACCGAAGGCAGAAAAAGGTGAGCGAATGTGAAGGCTGTCCACGTCCACCTAACGTTGGTCTGGTATGTGTATCGGTGCATTCGCAGTTTAGTGAATCATTGGCCTACGCACACAAAGTAGCTGAGACTGGCCGGGTTACGTCCCACAAGTAAACTTGACAACCGTTGTTCTTATATTATAGCGCACTTAACAGCTCAAGCACTAGTGAAAGGCAAACGTAAGCATCGGCGAGTCTCAGCTACGCGGCGTGAGGCCCATGATGCAATAACCTGTATATAGCCTACGTATGCCTTTGACTAGCACACGAAACAATTTAGCGAACATATAACAGATGGCATGAAAAAATAATATTCTTCTTCATTGAATTAATGAACTTTCTTAACACATTTTTAAAAAAATATTTGTTCCCCAGAGAAGGGAGTGGGAAGAGGATAGCCTGCATAGCAAACTTGTTTTTTCCAACCTAGTTCCAGATATTCGCCTAAAAAGGCAATCACCGAAGTCGAACGAAGCTCTCCGATGTGTTACGAAATGATGCTTGCATGACTACGACTAGTTGACATTAACAATGATCGTTGTTGCTTCTAATTCTGTTCGATTTACACAGATTAGCATTTCGCAACGGTATACTGTGTTATTATCGACCATATTTAATAGTTGCGTTCCTTGATTTGCATTTTGTTAGTTCTCAGCAGTAGGCTAATAATAGCATTCCCCATTTCCTGCCTAGAACCAAGTAGACACTGTTATACAGTATACATAGGCTTAATCTATATTATATATTATAAGTCAATCTTCGTGCAGCGAAGAAGCTCACTAGCTGAATATAATTATTAGACCTGTATTGTTTGTTTTATACGTAAATAAATTTCCGGAGAAGGACGAGTAGGCTAAGCGAATTTTTTTAAAATAACGCGAGATCAGAGTTAAATTAATAGTTAGTTAGTTAGTTATTGCTTACAGGGTCCAGCGGACTGCAAAGAGCCGAATCAGGACCACAAAATCAAGACAACTCAAGATCAGAGTTAAATTAATAGCTAATTAGTTATTCATTGCTTACAGGGTCCAGCGGACTGCAAAGAGCCGAATCAGGACCGCAAAATCAAGACCACAACTTCGCTAGTAGCAGCAGCAGCAGCAGCAGTAGTAGTAGTAGTAGTAGTAGTAGTAGTAGTAGTAGTAGTAGTAGTAGTAGTATAGTTATTTAGTTAAATCTTTAATTTATTTATTTGTTTTGTTTGGTTGTTGTTATTATTATTATTATTATTATTATTATTATTATTATTATTATTATTATTATTATTATTATTATTATTATTATTCCTGCTTTAAAAAAAAAAAAAGAATAGTGTGCTGCTGTGCGTGCTTAATGGTGTAAATATGGTCAGTGACGTTTTGTTAGTTTTTGCTGAAGTTGAGTGTAACCCGAAATATTCAGATGGTGTTACTGGTTATTTTTTCATATAGATTTACCAAAGTTTTCAGATGATTTATGGAAATTTCCGCCTGCCACGCAACACTTTTTTTTTTTTATACGTGTTTCTCATTAAAATACATATCATTGAAATACATATAACAAATTTACTGTATCAGTTAAAAAGAATATCACTGTTTTTTGAGACCATTATAAACTTGCTTTGCCTTGTTGTGCTGAAGGGACATCAGCGTATCCATAGCGCTTTGAAGTTTTGTCATGGTTTTATTGTTGATATAGATGTGAAATCCTTGTATGTGTGCATTATGTGTTATGTATTACTTTTACTCTTTATTACTAATTGTGTCAGTATATTAATCATCATAAAATAATAATAATACTAACTGTTTCAAAATGCGAATCTCGACTTGACTTACAGCTTGAAGCTGTGCAGATCGAAGTAGAATTAGATCTAGAAGCAACAGCGGCTATTTTTATGCACGGATGTTTCACCACAGGCTCTGAAGTATTTTCTTTCGTCTTTGTAAACTCGTGGGCCTCCTACATACGTACGTAGTATAGTTTGTAATTGAGGCCTACGAAAGACGAGACTTCCCAGCCTGTGGTTTCACGTAGTACTGCCAGCATTCGTTCGTAAAACATCGGATAGCTTCGCTCGACTCGGAGAGCTTCGTTCGACTTCGGTAATTGCCTTTTTCGGCGACTGACTGGAACTAGGTTGGAAAAAACAAGTTCGCGGATTGATTGATTGATTGATTGTTGCTTTAGGTCCAGCGGACTCTTCCGAGCCAAATCAGGACCGGACAACCCCCGATCCGCATAAAAGATCTGCTGAAACAACCCTAGTGGGAAAATTGAATGCCCTCCACCGGCCAGTCTCTTTACAATAAAGACATACCACGCAGGGGACGGCTGAGGCTTTACCCCAACTACTCGAACCCCCGTTTACAAAAACAAAATAGAATACAAACATCATTATAAATTATCAACAAAACATATACATATAAAATGCCTATATTGCTAAATACTAACATCATAGGAAGCCCTAGTGACCACCCGGCAGAAAGCGTCCAACACTCCCAAACTGATCCAACAGACCTCATACACAAACAAGGAGTCTTGTCCAGGAAGAGTTTTCAAGAAAAAAAGGTAGGTCATTGATCCAGCGAAGAAGAAGATAGTATAGCAGAGTGATAGGACAGAGCAGGAATGGGAAAGAGTAAATGAGGAAGACAGCGACAGTGGGTATTTAAAGCACTAAATTTCCATAAAGTGGGGATACTATTTATACTGAAACCCCCGGCACTCCAACGGGGCGAGGGGCCGGGTAGCTCAGTTGGTAAGAGCGTCTTGCTAGTAACCGAAAGGTCGCTGGTTCGAATCCCGGATTGGTCAACGTGTGATCATATTATTTTCCCCTTTACCAACAACTGGCCCGCTGGTGTCAGTATAAATCGGTCCAGTAGTCACCTATATGCGAAAGTGTCGTGTGACTATAATCTACAAACAACAACTCCAACGGGGTTACTGTTGCCGCAGTGAATCTGTCATGCCTACAAAGGAAAGACAGGTTTTCAACTGGGGCTTTCACTTTTCCCTTTATAGGTTAGAACAATCTACAGTGGCAAGATTGCTCATGACCCCAAGGGGTGAGTTCGCGGATAGCCTGGGGGTATGGGAGAAGGAAGGAAGAGGGAGAGGAGAAGCGACGGGGTACAACACGGAATGAAGCGTAAAACGATAGGTAGAGTCCCTGAGTTTGTCTGGATAACCTATTTCAATTTAATTCTTTTGAATGAACATTGAAGTTTGACCCCTACACCCAGAGCAATCCCACTGCTAAGATGGACAATGCACTTGAAAATGGCCGCTTTTATCTTGCCTACCACGGGATTCGAATCTGTCAAGCCAACGCTCCACCTCCGAGCCACGGCGGTGAAACTAACTCTTTTCCTGCGTAGACTGGCATAAATTGTCTCTTACAACCCTGGCTTTGGGTTCAGGGCCATGTTTGTGTAGAAAAATGCACGTAGACATTTGTCCAAAATCGAGGTCAGTTTGCGCTATAGACCTACTTTCTCAGCCAGTCATGCTTCATTCGAATTTATCAGTACCACTTATGTTAATCTGATGAATAAACATTGATGCAACAACAAAAGCAAAGCTTCATTCAGTTCAATGGCCTAACCGGCTACACACCAGCATCATTATTAATACCTAAACCATTATTCATACATTGCATCATGGGTCGTTTTGCAACAAAGAGTAGACTATGGGAGACATCTGAGGGTTGGCCTGGTAGCACAATTGATAGGGCGCTGGCTTCCTATGCTGAAGGTCAAGGGATCGATCCACGCAACGAACTAACTTACGTGGCTTATGTACGAGACTTTTTAGGACTCCGAGGGATTTCTCTGAATACTCCGGTTTCCTCCCTCTCTTCAGTAATGGTTTTGGATGCAGCATAGCTTACTTGGGATGCAGTCAATCGAAATTTCAAAAATAAAAATTGATTTCATTTCCGCCTTTTGTTACAGCGATTTCTTCATATTGCCAATATTCATTGTTTGATTCAATAAAAAAACGCATAATAATAATATTATAATTATTATAATTATTATTATTATTATTATTATTATTATTATTATTATTATTATTATTATTATTATTATTACTGTTGTTGTTGTTATTAAAACATTTTCAAACCACGGTTGGTGTAAATTATTGAATTTCAATATAGTATCGCAGTTGGCCAGAGCGCTAGTTTCCTATGCTGAAGGTTGTGGGTTCGAACCCCACAGAGGACAAACGTATGCACCTTACTGTATGTACAAACGAGACTGTTTAGCTCACCGAAGGCTTCCTATGGGTACTCCGGTTTCCTTCATCCTTTCAATAATTATACTGGATGCAGTCATTCTTAAAGCGAAACTGTCAACATTAAATATTCGGTGACCTTTCCGTCTTCCAATAGCGATCTCCCTGCCTTTATACCACCCGTTTCAGGGATAAATATGTCGTTATGTATGTAAAAATGCGCGTTACATGTGATGGGTATGTTGTTTACATATTGCCGTGCTTCAGTTTAGACTGATTTAAGAATAACAACAAACATCTTGTATTATTATTAGCATACAACCGAAAAGACCATAGAAATGTCTCCAATAATGCCAAACGAAGTTGAGTGGGCTCGAACCCCGCAAAGGGAGAAAGGGAAGGGGAGAGGGGTGGAGAGGGGAGAGGGATAGAAGGAGTAAACAACAACAACAACAACAACAGCAACAACAACAATAACAACAACAAAGGGGCTTATAAACACCGGCATTTTTGTTCTGCTCTATTTGGATTTGAATAGGTGCCTTTCGTACTTATTTTATGTTATTATTTTGTTGGTTAGAATAACCGAAGTAATTTGTTTCTTCGCAGTCCCGATTTTTAGGAAAATGTCAGTGTTTGTGCAGAAAACCGCACGTAGCTAGACACAGTTCCCAAATGGAGTATACAGCGATTCCTTCCCAACACGCAAGTTTGGCTTTGTTTGAAAACCAGAATTCGGAAATAGGTAGGTGCTGTAGTGGAAAAAGAAGGCAAAAAACCAAGCACACACGGTTTGCGCACACACACAATTTGTAGGCTACGCCCGCTCTGAGAGATAGAGACATGCGTGCGCACGCTCGCACACACACACACACACACACACACACACACACCCACGCACACACACCCCCCCCAGACGATAGCACACACTCACACGCGCTCACCACCTCCACAAACGAAATTGTAGTAGTGAAGACAATACTTCTAAATGCTTATTTTTGGGTTGTTGTTGTTACAGTCAGGTCAAGGTAAAGGTGAAGTTTTGATAGGATTTGTCCTATTTGTGTCGTTTTACTTTGTTTTATTTCACTTAATTCTTGGTAGTTTTACTTTTTTTTTTTTTTTTTACATGTTGCTTTATTATTTCTAGTTTTATTGCATTTTTTTCCAAATGTTACTGAACTTTATTTCATGTATTTAAAACAATTATGTATATCATTTTATTTTATTTTGAATGTATTTCATTCCATGTTGACTGTATTTTATTTCAAGTTGACTGTATTTTAATTCACTTCATTTGTAGTATTTACCTTATTTTATACATTTTATTTTTTTTTATTAAAAAAACCGCACTCACTCAAATAAAATAACACAAGCAAGTGCAACAAATTATTTGAACAAACTATTTGAACGAGTAAACTTACTGCAAAATGAACGTAGAACTCGAGAATGTACACTCGAGTACAGATTAGTGGATTTTAGCATTACACTTGTAATATTTATTTATTTATTTTAATATGTGCGCATAAGTGGTCTAAAATGGCGCAAACGCGCGCGCTTGTTTGTGTATGTGTGTGTGTATGTGTGCGGGTGTGTGTGTGTGTGTGTACATAAAAGGTGACGAGTCAGCACTTTGAATTACATTTGTTGAGATGCTTCTTCTCGCGTATCGTGAAATTAATATGTTCAGTCTTTGTTTGTTTCTTCTGTCATATATATAGTTATTTATTTTATTTATTAAAATTACGTATAATTATATTAATATATTTAAGAATTTATTATTGTTTATAATCTATCATGTACTTATTTACCTGCGACCTAAGCGTTAAAAAATGTTGAGTACGTGCAGGAATCCAAATGACATCCTTTCCAACCCACTCCCAAGCCCTCACTTACCACATCCATCTCCTTCACCCCAATTCCTACCTTCCATCTCCATCGCCCGTTTCATAGAGCATTGCTGGCAGAACCAACTAGGCCAGTATATGGCTCGGTTGACAGCTGTTGCGCACACACATACACGATAAACAACAAACGCGCGCACGCACACGCTTTACTTAAGCTAATATTTATTTATTAATTTAGTTTAGGTCTGGCTGGCTCACACCCTCACTCACACACACACACACCCACACCCACACACCAAAACACGCAACCACATATTATACACACACTTACACACCCAAACACAGCATTGGGAAGTGCAGGAGAAGGAGGTAAAGAAAGAAATAGTATTGCGGAGAAGAAGAAGAAGAAGAAGAAGAAGAAGAAGAAGAAGAAGAAGAAGAAGAAGAAGGAAGAAGGAAGAAAGAAATGAAGAAGAAGAAGAAGAAGAAGAAGAAGAAGAAGAAGAAGAAGAAGAAGAAGAAGAAGAAGAAGAAGAAGATAGATAAAGATAAAGAAGAAGAAAGAAAGAAAGAAAGAAAGAAAGAAAGAAAGAAAGAAGAAGAAATAAATAAAGAAATAAATAAGGAGGGGAACAACATATAAGTGGAGAAACGGAGAGTTTTTTTATGTAGCGTTCCTGTCGGACCATTTCTAATCATACAGATTATCTAACATCTGCGCGCAGCTAAACCTAATGCTAAAGAGAGATTAACGCAACTTCTTCACGCCACAGGTAATGCTTTAAACTGACATGCGTAACATGTGCTTTGAAATAGCAATTCTGGATAAATCTGGCAAGTAGAGCTGTTAAAGCATGATGCTCCTGGCGCTGCAAACTGCAATCTTGAAAACAAAATTGAATGTTTTTATAGTTAAAAGGGTCTGCGTCAGTGTTATTCGTTCGAAAGTAGAATCCCCGACCCCTAGCACATAGGAGGTATATAGATGTTCGTTCGTTCGAAAGTAGAATCCCCGACCCCTAGCACATAGGAGGTATATAGATGTTCGTTCGTTCGAAAGTAGAATCCCCGACCCCTAGCACATAGGAGGTATATAGATGTTCGTTCGTTCGAAAGTAGAATCCCCGACCCCTAGCACATAGGAGGTATATAGATGTTCGTTCGTTCGAAAGTAGAATCCCCGACCTCTAGCACATAGGAGGTATATAGATGTTCGTTCGTTCGAAAATAGAATCCCCGACCCCTAGCACATAGGAGGTATATAGATGTTCGTTCGTTCGAAAGTAGAATCCCCGACCCCTAGCACATAGGAGGTATATAGATGTTCGTTCGTTCGAAAGTAGAATCCCCGACCTCTAGCACATAGGAGGTATATAGATGTTCGTTCGTTCGAAAATAGAATCCCCGACCCCTAGCACATAGGAGGTATATAGATGTTCGTTCGTTCGAAAGTAGAATCCCCGACCCCTAGCACATAGGAGGTATATAGATGTTCGTTCGTTCGAAAGTAGAATCCCCGACCTCTAGCACATAGGAGGTATATAGATGTTCGTTCGTTCGAAAGTAGAATCCCCGACCTCTAGCACATAGGAGGTATATAGATGTTCGTTCGTTCGAAAATAGAATCCCCGACCTCTAGCACATAGGAGGTATATAGATGTTCGTTCGTTCGAAAATAGAATCCCCGACCTCTAGCACATAGGAGGTATATAGATGTTCGTTCGTTCGAAAATAGAATCCCCGACCTCTAGCACATAGGAGGTATATAGATGTTCGTTCGTTCGAAAATAGAATCCCCGACCTCTAGCACATAGGAGGTATATAGATGTTCGTTCGTTCGAAAATAGAATCCCCGACCTCTAGCACATAGGAGGTATATAGATGTTCGTTCGTTCGAAAGTAGACTCCCCGACCCCTAGCACATAGGAGGTATATAGATGTTCGTTCGTTCGAAAGTAGACTCCCCGACCCCTAGCACATAGGAGGTATATAGAAACATAAAAGAGATGCCAAGGAGGGGCAAGGCAAAATAAAAACCCTTCAAGACCACGTTAAAAAATACAAAAAATTACAGGTAAAAAAGACAAATATATTATGGAAGGGAAAAGGAACCAAACCGTAGAGATGAAAAAGAAAAACGGGAAAAGGCAATTTTAAATGATGAATGCGAACGGGGGAGTGGGGTGGGAGGTGGGCAGATCACCACCGAGCTCTATAGGGAAGTTTATGAGCCAAGACCAGAACCAAAACCAAAACTAGGACGGGACATCATAAATCAAGAACATTTATCGGAAGGATCCCAAATATGTGGATAAACAAACCAATAGATACATGTAGGTATCAGAGAAGAAGTAATAGAAACATGCAATTTCGAAAAGGCTAAAAGAGGGAGGGGATGAGGGATGAGGAGACAAAATAAAAATAAGGGGAGAGGTCACAGGTTAAAATGTAAGATTATAATTTGTATGGCAGCAAAAAAGTCGAGTTCGGCGGAGGCTCGGCGGAAAATAACAACGATAATCTTGTAAGCACATCACCAACAACGAAGTCCGACAAACCATCACACGAGCCATTGAGCAACACGATGACTTGCTGTGCTCATTATGGTGAAAAAACGGAAACTCCGATGGCATGGCCACATCACCAGAGCATCAGGCCTTGCAAAGACCATTCTGCAAGGCACGGTGCAAGGAGGCAGAAGAAGAGGGAGACAGAAAAAGCGGTGGGAGGACAACATTCGAGAATGGACTGGCTTGACACTGAGTGAAGCCATGATGGTTGCTGAGGAAGGAGAAAGATGGAAAACGCTGGTTAAACGATCATCTGTGGTGCCCCAACGACTTTCGCGTTATATGATAGGATAGGATAGGATAGGATAGGATAGGATAGGATAGGATAGGATAGGAATGTTATATGTAAGCAGCAACACTAGAGTGGTAGAAATTTTTTGCGCTAAAAGGAGGAGATCTAAGGCCGAAAGAGAATATGCAACCATATCGGAGACACTGGGAATGAGCTGTCTATCGCGGCATGCCTCC
The DNA here is from genome assembly GCA_036898135.1 of Oncomelania hupensis. Lineage (NCBI taxonomy): Eukaryota > Metazoa > Mollusca > Gastropoda > Littorinimorpha > Pomatiopsidae > Oncomelania > Oncomelania hupensis. The sequence continues at coordinate 68,917,639 of CM072511.1, read as the reverse complement.
CGAATGCCAAGAAAGTGGTCAAGCAGGACAGGGTAGCCGAAGATGCAATGATCAAAATCGATCAAAGCCCCGCAAGACTGGAGGCCGAAGGAAAGAAGCGACGGCATATTCCCGAGCACAAACGCAGTGTGATTACCTTTAGCTGAGGCGGAAAAGATGCAAATAAGGAATCAGGTTGGCGACCAGAAATAGAAGCAAAGTCTCATCTGTTATGACACCAGGAGGTAAAGTCAGTGTCCCACTTAAGCCACAGTCTGGCCCTGAGGAGAGAACAGACATCGGCGCAAGAAAGGTGAATTCGCAATGAGGACGCAAAGAAGCCAGCGGAACCCCACTGCTGCCGCACGATCATCCGCTCGTTGCCCCTGAGGACAACATGCGAGGAGACCCAGTAAAAATGAACGGAGAAGGCAAAATGTGGAGACGGTCAAGGATAGATGCGACCAAATTAGGATGGAAGCGAAAATGACCGTCTCACAGGCAATGAAGGGAACTCATGGAATCAGTAAAAATAGAGACCAGGGAGTCTTCGTGAGGAGGATTATGAACTAGGTAGCCTAGGGCCACTCTAATGGCCACCAGTTCGCAGGTGAGGACAGCAGAACCGCAAGGAACTCACAACCAAAAAAACAAACAACCGCGCCCTTGCCATCAATATAGAATCCATATCCGGCACTGCCATCTGGAAGCACCGAACTGTCAGTGAAAACACGAACGGTATCGGCTAAAAAAGCGACAAGGGCGCGTGCGACGGAGGACAAAAGAGGGAGATCGCCAGAGTGCGAAAGGAGGCCAGCACCCGCAAAGTATATAGATGGAAAGAAGAGACTCCCACGGTTGGGGAGGGGGGGGGGGGGTTATGATGAGGAATCATTTCAACCCGTCGGTCAATCAAAGAGGGACTACCCAGTGACAGAAGCAATGATTCCAACTAAAGGGCGGGCAGCAATTGGCCATATGAAGGCCTAAGCTCAACTGCGGTGGAGTTTTCAACCGTAAGGGCTCGAACGACGTATCAAGTACTAAGCTAATTGAATATATTTAAGTGTCCTCACAGTGTTCTTATATAGCCCTAAATAATCTATGCGCTGTAAACAGCAGCCTATACAATGAGCAGTATACAATGTACATGTATCACCAGTAGCAAAGCGGTAGTGTATCCTCGGTGGTTGAGGGCCATGTTTGTGTAGAAAAATGCACGTAGACATTTGTCCAAAATCGCGTACAGTTTGCGCCATAGACCTACTTTCTTAGCCAGTCCTCCTTCATTCGAATTTATCAGTACAACTTATGTTAATCTGATGAATAAACATTGATGCAACAACAAAAGCAAAGCTTCATTCAGTTCAATGGCCTAACCAGGGCTTGCGAAATCCCACTTCCCGTTACCCGGGGAAGTGTAAAATTTCGTCGGGTAGTACACATTCATCAAGTACATTTCCCGCGGGTAATACAGAAATCACAAAGTAAAAAAAAAATAGAGCTTCAGTGCTTCACTATTTTCGCTTTCCTGTGAGCTGGCATTTTACCATGAACCAAAAGTAATTTATTTCTGCGAGATTTCCATCGCCGTGAACAACTGTTTGTTTTGCTTTGTGTCGTCTGCCTGCTTTAGTAAAGAGTTACTTCCCTTCTGGCCACCTTCCGACGTGTTTTCTTTCATAAAATTTCATTGGTGCATTGTCGATATTTTAGCCAATGGGGGATCAGTTAAGAGTTTGTTATAGTAACGTAAACTCAATAAACATCCGGTGAATTTGCCGGCGACTTAGAAACAAAGTCATGGGTAATGTAAAAATTTGGAGGGAATTACAGAAATCAAATTTACATTACCCCGGGAATTACATAAATTTGAAAATTCGGCAAGGCCTGCTAACCGGCTACACACAAGCATCATTATTAATACCTAAAACATTATTCATACATTGCATCGTGGGTCGTTTTGCAACAAAGAGTAGACTATGGGAGACATCTGAGGGTTGGCCTGGTAGCACAATTGATAGGGCGCTGGCTTCCTATGCTGAAGGTCAAGGGATCGATCCACGCAACGAACTAAAATAAACTTACGTGGCTTATGTACGAGACTTTTTAGGACTCCGAGGGATTTCTCTGAATACTCCGGTTTCCTCCCTGTCTTCAGTAATGGTTTCTGTTATGACACCAGGAGGCAGAGTCAGTGTCCCACTTAAGCCACAGTCTGGCCCTGAGGAGAGAACAGACATCGGCGCAAGAAGGGTGAATTCGCAATGAGGACGCAAAGAAGCCAGCGGAACCCTGAGGACAACATGCGAGGAGACCCAGTAAAAATGAACGGAGAGGGCAAAAAGTGGAGACTGAGTCAATGATAGATGCGACCAAATTAGGATGGAAGCGAAAATGACCGCCTCACAGGCAATGAAGGGAACTCATGGAATCAGTAAAAATAGAGACCAGGGAGTCTTCGTGAGGAGGATTATGAACTAGGTAGCCTAGGGCCACTCTAATGGCCACCAGTTCGCAGGTGAGGACAGCAGAACCGCAAGGAACTTAGAATCCATAGAATCCATATCCGGCACTGCCATCTGAAAACACGAACGGTATCGGCTAAAAAAGCGACAAGGGCGCGTGCGGCGGAGGACAAAAGAGGGAGATCGCCAGAGTGCGAAAGGAGGCCAGCACCCGCAAAGTATATAGATGGAAAGAAGAGACTCCCACGGGGAAGGGGTGGGGGAGGAGGGGCTATGATGAGGAATCATTTCAACCCGTATTATAGTCACACGACACTTTCGCATATAGGTGACTACTGGACCGATTTATACTGACACCAGCGACCTTTCGGTTACTAGCAAGACGCTCTTACCAACTGAGCTATCCGGCCCCTTTTCAACCCGTCGGTCAATCAAAGAGGGACTACCCAGTGACAGAAGCAATGATTCCAACTAAGGGGCGAGCTCCAACTGCGGTGGAGTTTTCAACCGTAAGGGCTCGAACGACGCATCAATAGCTAACCTAATTGAATATATTTAAATGTCCTCACAGGGTTCTTATATAGCCCTAAATAATCTATGCGTTGCAAACAGCAGCCTACACAATGAGCAGTACAGTGTATCACCGGTAGCAAAGCGGTTGTGTATCCTCGGTAGCAAAGCGGTAGCGGATGTTTTCCAATTATGGTACACAGTACTGTCTCTACCGCTTTGCTATCCGGGATCCACAGTGCTATCGATGCACTAAACTTGCTTTATGCAATGTGAGCCTGCCTGCTAGGTACTTTCAAGAATTTATTGGTATTCTTATGAACAGCACTTTCGAATTCAAAAGAGAATGTGTTTGCGTGCTTTCGTTAACGCTTCTCTGAAAATAAAAGAGTAGATAAATGTTAATGGGCAATTTCTTGTGATTAGACTAATTTGCGTCTGTCGTTCTCCAAGAAAATAAAATTATGATTTGTGTCCTGAAAGATGATTTTCTAGAAAATAAATGAGCGCTCTATTTCATTTCAACACTCTTCAACAGCTCTTGTGTTTTGAACAAACTTTTTGTCACCGTTGTTCCTTGTTGTTCACCGCTGATCATCCCATTTCATACGTACCCATTGAAAGGCTTTCAATGCCTGGTTGTGGATATGTGTGCCGACGCCCTAAAAAATAAAAGTAATAAGGGCTCAGTTTTATAGCAACATGAATCAGTACAGGTTGCCCTTAGTATGCTTTGGACGAGTCCTCGCTCGCGCACGTGATGTTACTTACAAGACAAATATAAAAGTTACTTCAATCTGCGATGGGAGGATAAAAAGCGAGGTCGAAGTTCTGCTTGATTTATGCGTTTCTAAATCCTATTGTTGTAGGTTAAGTCTGGTTTCCGGTACAGGGGTCAAGGCTTGCTTGGTCTGATTGGTGATGGGGGGTGTCATCTTAAAACCTTGGCAATTCTGAATGGAAAGTTTGTGCTGGATCGGAGAGAGACAATTTTTAGGTTGTCGAGGATTGCAGCCGCTGTTACAGAATGCGGTATGTATCCTAGACACATTATAATTTATATTCAGTGAACAACATACTTTTGCACATGCAACATGCCCTGGTGCACACTCCAGGCTTGAGGATGCTGTTTGTAATAGATGGTTGGGTTAGCTAATTTCACCAGAATATGTAGCCAAAGGGACATGACATGCTTTGGGATATTTGACTTACATGGCATCGAAGACTGAGTATTTTGGGGTGCTAGTTATTGAAAATAAGATGCAGTCAAAATCCTATCCTATCCCGCAACTCGAAGGTCGTTTGGGGCATCGCAGATGATCATTTAACCAACGTACTCCACCTTTCTCTGTCCTCAGCAACTCTCATGGCTTCACTCAGTGTCAAGCCAGTCCATTCTCGAATGTTGTCCTCCCACCGCTTTTTCTATCTACTTCTTCTTCTTCCTCCTTGAACCGTGCCTCCCAAGATGGTCTTTGCAAGGCCTGATGCTCTGGTGACGTGGCCATACCATCCGAGTTTCCGTTTCTTCACCACTGTGAGCATGTCATCGTGTTGTCCAATGGCTTGTGTGATGGTCTGTCCGACTTTGTTGTTGGTGATGTGTGGGTATAGGAAATGCCCCGAAGTAGCACCTGAACTAACTTTTGTCGTCTTCTAGGTATAGGCCTCGAATTTAAGTTACAAAGGCCAAAGAAGGCTGAAACATTAGAGGCTGGAAGCCCCACCGTAGTGTCCAAACTAGCCTCTTGTGACAGTATTCTTCGTTGTAGATCTACTGTCAGGGTCCATGTTTAAGCCCATGCCACACGAGCGTCAAATCTACTGGACTTGACGCGAATCGGAGCAATTTTCGACTTCGAAGTCGGAATTTCATTTTGACTTGAATCGCGCAGTGCCACACGAAAGTCGCACATCGAGTCAAACTTGAGGGTTATTGGTCTTGAAGTTTTGCTGTACGTCACCAGATCATCAGGCCTTGCAAAGACCATTCTGCAAGGCACAGTGCAAGGAGGTAGAAGAAGGGGGAGACCGAAAAAGAGGTGGGAGGACAACATTCGAGAATGGACTGGTTTGACACTGAGCGAAGCCATGAGGGCTGCTGAGGACAGAGAAGGATGGAGTGTGCTGGTTAAGCGATCATCTGTGGTGCCCCTACGACCTTCGGGTTATGGGACAGGATAGGATAGGATAGTACGTGTGTTGTGATCACGTGATTCGTATTCTGCTTCTCATTGGCCAAAAGGTCCGATTCACACAATCGAGACTCGCGGAATTAGAACATGTTGAAAGTCGGCAATCGGAGCCAATTCAAATAATTTGGATTCGCGATGCACAGGGTGCCACACGACAATCAAGGGATTTTGTCGTGATTTCATGAATTGGATTCAAGATTTGACGCTCGTGTGGCATGACCATTGGCAAGCGTATAGGAAGATGGAGATGACAAGGGAGCGCAGCAGTCTTACCTTGAAATGTAGACTGATGGTCCTGTCTTTCCAAATGGGCTTCAACCTTGTCAGGGCAGCAGTTGTTTGTACGATCTTGGACAGGACACCGGGACCCATTGTCTGATACAATAGCTCCTATTTGAAGCTATGTACTGTATTGAGGGATTGGCCTTGGACTTTGATGTCCATGTTGAGGCCATTGTTGTTGTTGATCATCATTTTTGTCTTCTCTGCACTTATTTCCATTCCATAGGCTCTGGAGGTGGTTTCAAGCCTCTGTACCAGCTGTTCAAGTTCTTGTTCCTCTCCAGCCAATCCATCAATGTCATCCGCAAAACGGAAGTTGGAGATTGCTCTATCCCCTATGCTGACTGTGCATTCGTGATTTGCAAGGGCACCTGACATGATGCGTTCTAGGAAGATGTTAAAGAGTGTTTTAGAGAGTAGGCATCCTTGACGCACACATATTGTTGTTCTGAACCAGTTTCCGATGGCACTGTTGTGGAGGACTGCACTGTATAACATGCAGTCAAAATGCATCCATAAAAATATGACTTAACAGTGAACACGTTTTAGTGTGTGTGACTTGTATCTCGCACTGTATCTCGTATGAGGACAGAGAAAGATTTGATATGCTGGTTAAACGATCATCTGTGGTGCCCCTACGACTTCCGGGTTACCGGACAGGATAGTATAGGATAGGACTTGTATCTCAGGCAGGGCAGGTCATAATGATTATCACAGACTGCTGACGCTAAGGCTTATTTTGTCCGTGAAGCAGACTCAGTAATTTCTGAAACTCAGTGTTTCTGCATGTTTGTACCCACATGCCTCATGCCAAGCCATCAAGATAATGCATCACATGTCATGTAGCTTGTCATTCAGTGCATATTTACAGCGGGGTTAGTTTGGGGCCATATTGTCAGGCACGAAAGAATGTACACGTATCATTATTTGATGATAAATAATAATAATAATAATAATAATAATAATAATAATAATAATAATAATAATAATAATAATAATAATAATAATAATAATAATAATAGGCAATTTATAGGACGCTTTCCAAAATCACAAAGCGCTTTACACAAACAAAGGTAAACACAACATGCGTACATTGGTCAATAACCATATGGGTCAGCAACCATAAGATGATGATAATGATGGTGAAGATGACAACGATGACGACGACAACGATGATGATGATGATGATGATGATGATGATGATAAAGAACAAAACATGCCTTATTGAATAATATACACCTGAGGCTGGTAAAGAAATAGGGTCTCAGATGGGCAGGTGAAATGTGTGTATGTACGTGCACGCGCGTGTGTGTGTGTGCGCGCGCTCGTGTGTCTGCATGTGTGGTGTGTGTGTGTGTGTGTGTGTGTGAGAGAGAGAGAGAGAGAGAGAGAGAGAGAGAGGAGAAGAGAAAGAGAGAGAGATCAAATGTCAGCACTTTCACTTAAGTTTCACCAATAAATAAACAACTGCAATATAGTAGTAGACCTAGATAACCTTAATGTACAAACCCAGCTCGAATCCTGCCATCTTTTCATAGCGAACAAAAGCCATAACATTCGCGACACAAATTTAATTTGATTACCTCAGCTTTCAACTCTGAAGAATCGAATTCTTTCGGGGCATGAAAAATAGTATACATCTTTAAAATTCTATTAACTCCAGCACAAATGTCTTAACCACAGAGAGTATAGCTCTGTGCCCTAGAAGTGAAAGACACCTCCTACTGTGCTTAGGCTCCGGGCTTTCAATTTGACGTATCTATTTGTACCTTACACGCAAAAAGAGTCTTCCTCCTCCTGAATAATGCACGAGGCCTGGGGTGGTATTCATGACCGTTGGTTAAGGCTTAACCAATGTTGGTAAAATTAACGACGTTGGTTAAGCTGGAAATTTTAAATTCATGAGGCCTTAGCAGAGTTAACGACGGTTGCTAACCATGGTTATTTTAACGGAGGGGGCACCACCCGATAACCAATGGAACACTGGTTAAAAATGGCGGCCATCGTTTGGTGGCAACTTCGACAGAGACGAGCTCCGAGGAGAGAGAGAGTATTTCGCGACAGAAGTAATCCACTTGACAAATTTGATGATGTGGAACTGGTATCAAAATTTCGTTTTCGTCGGCATGATATCATCACGTTCACGAACGCGGTAGACAGACTGAAACTGTGTGATCGGCAAGGCGTTTTGTCACCACTTTTACATGTGTGTCTCACTCTTTGTTTTTATGCCTCTGGCACCTTTAATAATCTGTCATATTAATAAAACGGGTTAATATTATTATTATTATTAAAATATTGTTGTTGGATTTTGACTGGTGATGTGTAGGCTTATTGTGTATCTGTATAGTTTATACTCGTAGGGTAATGCAACCCTACGAAATAAAGACAACATTTCAAGTTCCAAACTACCCAGAAACGGCAGAAATTGACACCTCAGTCTAAAAACAAAATGTAGGCCTAACATTACAAATTACAAAGTGATCAAAAGTGATTTCTCTCCTTTCACCCCAACAAAAAGCTCGCTCTCCTTGCTCACTATGATATCCAGCATGCTGTCGGTAGGCTTGCTAATCACGCCACCATTGCCAGACTTTAATCGTGCGGCTGCACGATTCCGATGGGTTATAGGCCTATTTTGTTGACGAAAGAAGGAAAACAGCTGCTTGAATTATGCCCCCTTACGGATATTCCCGCACAGCCCAAAAATAGCCTTGGTTAAGTAACAATGCGTGGACACTCGCTCATGAATAGCGATCTGCTAAACGATGGTTAACGATACCATTGTTGGTTACAAAACCAATGTTGGTAACGTTAACCATCGCCTATAATTTAACTGGCCATGAATTCCACCCCTGATAGAGACTATTCGAGGTTGAATAGAACGGAGCGTGCGTTGCACATGGTCGATCATGATTTAGGGATTCAGTCATTATGTTTACATTTCTCGCTGCGCAGTTTCTATAGACGGAATAGTTACAAAGTATGCATTTTTAGTGCAAGGGATGGTGAGTCGAAGAGAAAGGTGAGGTGCGATAAAGGCAAGGGTGGGATGTGTGTGTGGGGAGTGGGGGGGGGGAGGGAGGGGGGATTGTGGTGGGCCGATGTAAATAACATTCAGCAGATTTTACAGCTTCTCCCCCCCCCCCTCCTTTTATTTTCCTGCTTCTTTTCAGTTAAAATCTCTCTCTCACACACACACACACGCACACGCTGTGTCTGTATTAAAAATAAATTATTATATAATTACTCGAAAGAAAGTCACATAGCATATGTGCATGCAATTGTTCATGTAAATTTTCAGAGAATTGTCCTTGGTGTGTGTATGTGTGTGTACGTATGCGTGTGTGCCCGCGTGCGTGTGTGAACAAGCGCGCGCGCGCGTGCGTGTGTGTGTGTGTGCGCGCGTGTGTGTTTGTGTTTATGGAACAACTTGCCACGATCTTGGAAAAGTTGGCTCCGCCGGATCTTATTTGACGATCATGATATTGCTGGGAGGCTTATACCTTCTGGATGGTCTGAAAAGGCTCTTTAAATCGTTGAATTGCTGTAGCTATTATAACATTTTGTAGATATAGTACGCACTCCTGCTCTGCCGTCTGCTATAATCTTACGCTGTATTCAACTAAATGCAATGATTACATACATTGCTTTAGGAAGTTTAATCATTGTACGACAATGCTTTGAAATGTTGAAATTATTATCTGAATCAGCGAATACAATTTTTGTAGCCATGCAGCAGGTCCTGTTAAACATGTCACCATCAAATAGTATTCAAGCGTGAATTCAACCCTTCGGCATGATGATAAAGGTTTTCTGGATCATTTGGGGGTTTTATTATGGCGGGGCACCGTGTTTTTGTCCATAATGGGTGACTTCTGACATTTCAGGGCATACTACAAAAACACGAATGGGTATTGTGTTTTCGGTTTGTTTAGCGTTGATAAAGGTTTAATTAAGTAGAGTTCATGAGTTCACGCTTCCATGAATACTGTATTAATAGCCTTTTTATGTCCTTCTCAGACGCTTTTGTTTGTGTGTGACACTCATTGTCAGTATTATAATATTGAATTTATCTCGTTTTTGTACTTATTTATTTATGTATAATGTGATTCATTCTTACATTTTTACCAATGGTTTGGTTTGTTTCCTGTCGTCAGCCAGTGACGTTTTTCATACCATTTATTGTTAGGGTTACACTCATTAAAGCCTTGTGCTTTTGTGCACCCTGATGTTTTGCCTGGTGCGGTTATCTGGTTCTTGTTGAATTAATTTATGTTTAAATCAATAATGTATTAATGAATGAAGAAGGATTAGGGGTCTCATGCATTGCAACTCTCATATAAAGGTAAAGGTAAAGGTAAAGGTAGTCCCATAGCCTTGTGGCCGTAGGGGAGCGTGATGTTGGAGATCACACTTATCTTGGGCCAGCGTAATGAGGGTGATGCCCAACTCTCTCCCTCGCTGCTTTACCTTCCCCACCCTCAAGAGAGTAGGTACTCAATCACAGTTGAGTCAACTGGGGGTGTTGTTATTTGTCGCTTCACGCCTTAGCGGTCACCCATCCAAGTGCTAACCGCACCGGACGGTGCTTTACTTTCGACACAGTAGCGAGTGCTCCAACCACTGCACTATCCGACACCCCATATCCGTTCTAGAATAAGCATGCTCAGCACAGTAAAATCAACTGAATCAATAAAACCAATCAGTATTAGAAGTGTTTTCATAATATTGCGAGCAGTCAAATAGCTGTAATAATCATAGCTGTACTATTAGATACTAGCAATAGACCTAGCATTGATTATAAGGGCATCTATATATATAAATTGCTTAGCCGGAAGTCCTTCTTCGCCGTTACTATAAAGTTTGTCTCCTATGGACGCTGATCTGGGCAGGTGCTGAGTGCTGCTGATCGGCCTGCTGTGTGCTCAAAACCACCCAAATCGTTATAGCCGACATTTCCTTACCGAACGTTTAACCGTTTCTGAGATAAATAAATAAACAAAATGTCCACAAACTGCAATAGCCTCATTCCGCGCGCTTCCATTAAAAATCAAATTGAGGTTTAAGCATGTTTTCCCATATAGACCAAAAAATTTATTGTTTTTGTATCAAGCATTGATAGCTCAGTCGGTAACGCTTTCGCCTACCGTTTAGGGCGACCCAAGTTCGAATCCGATGCGGGCAATATTTTTTTCCCCCACTACAATATGGATATTTTTCTTTTTAATTTAGGCTTATTATTATTATTATTATTATTATTATTATTATTATTATTATTATTATTATTACTATTATTATTATTATTATTATTATTATTATTATTATTATTATTATTATTATTATTATTTATAATATTATATCTTATATCAAATTTTCTTTTAAAACCTTAGTGTTTATGATTTCTATTTGTATTATTCTATATTCATTATTATTATTATTATTATTATTATTATTATTATTATTATTATTATTATTATTATTATTATTATTATTATTATTACCAAGGATCGGGATGGGGTGGTACGTTATTATTATTATTATTTTTATTATTATTATTATTATTATTATTATTTATATTATTATTATTATTATTATTTGTATTATTATTATTATTATTATTATTATTATTATTATTATTATTATTATTATTATTATTATTATTATTATTTATAAACTAATAATAATAATAATTATTATTATTATAATTATAATATCTTATATCAAATTTTATTTTAAAACCTTGGTGTTTTTTATGATTTCTATTTGTATTATTCAATATTATTATTATTATTATTATTATTATTATTATTATTATTATTATTATTATTATTATTATTATTATTATTATTATTATTATCAAGGATCGGGATGGGGTGGTACGTGTAGGTAAAAGGGGGCTACGGGTAGGTTTAAAGGGGCATGGGTAGGCATAACGGGGATACGGGTATATATAAGGGGGTATGGTGATGGTCGATTCCTTTCATCCATACCTGCGAAACGATCAACGGGGAAGTATCAAGGAGGTTACAGGTAGGTTACAAGGGGGGTACGAAAGGTATCAAGGGGTTATGGGGAGGTATCAAGTGGGTTCGGGGAGGTATCAAGGGGGTATGATGAGGCATCATGGGGGGCGGGGGACGGGGAGATATCAGAGGGGGGGGGGGTATGGTGAGGTATCAAGGGGGATATGGGGAGGTATCATCGTCCAAATGAAACTCGCAGACAACAGTTGTCTCTCTGTCTACATTTTAAACAGCAACCTGTGTACCCTGGCTTGCCAGGGTACAAAAACCACTAGTTTATATATAAATAGAGCGCGTTGTCTCATTGTTAAAACTACACCGGTGAACTGAATAAAAGACAAACAAAGGCATGATGAATCATTATTAAACATTGCTCAAAATTATTATATAAATGTACTGTAGAAAAAAAAATATCACCAACTCACAATCTTAAATAGGTGATAAGTGTATGATAATATCTATTTCTTTTCAACATTTATACTAAATATCACCGACGCATACAAGATATTTCTTCATTATCTAAAAATAGATGTGAAGTGTACTTATAAAATAAAAAGGAAATTTTTTTTTATCAACGATTATCTTGTAATGTTTATGTCTTGCTCTGTTGAGAGATGCCTCTTTGGCTATATTTTTAAAAAAAAAGATTACTTCCAAGAGCACGTAATAAAATTAAAACGCATGTTTGGGAGGCGACTGGTTCAAGCTCGGGAGAGAAGTTGTCTACCTTACATTTTATGGGTAGACTAGCCTTGGGTGGCTCCTGCTGTGCAGAATCCTTTGGTGTGGCCATTGGGTTATGCAGGACAAGGCGACACGACATTTGTTCTCCCCGGTTGACCATTCGTCTTCTGCTTTTGGTGGTGAGCGGGACTACATTGTCGGCAGGCCTTTTATGCAAGTCGGTGGCAGCGACTTTGCAGAAGAGTGTCGTGGCACTAGTAAACGCCAACCCGGTTTACTACCAACCAAGCATCACCGCCTTGCAGGGCAAATATTTTAATGTCCCTCTTGCGAGTGATAAAATGAAAATAACATCTCGGGTTGGGCCGTGTTCTCAAGGTGGTGGCCGAGAGGCGGGAGTCAAATGCTCCGCTCAGCTATAATAATAATAAAAATAATAATAATAATGGGTTTTATAGAGCGCTTTTTCCTAATGACAAATCAATGAAAAGCGCAGATTTGTGTATATGTAAATTTGACACGTGTTGAATGGACATACTGCCTCCACCCATAATTTCCAGATAAAAAAGGACAATAAAGTGTCAAAAATCAACCCAAACATAAAACAAAACAAAACAAAACAAAAGTTAAACAAATTTACCCCACCTTTTCTACCAATCAATGCTAACTCTACGCCCAACTCTTCAATGCTAATATGTGCTAAAACTCGGTTCTCCATCACCAATGGCTGCTAACTCTACCCAACCTACATATGCTAATATGTGCTAAAATTCTATCCCTCCACCACTAGTGAATGCGAACTTTACACCCCAACTCTTCAATGTTAAATCTGTGCTAAAACTAAAACTCTGTCCTTCAGTGAATGCGAACTCCGCCCAACCATCAATGCTATTTAAAAAAAAAAAAAACAACAAATAAAGCAAAACGTATCCCATTCTCACAATCCCTTTTTCACATCTGATCGCCCTCAAAAAGTCAGTTGTTCTTTTTCTTGAGTTAGTTTTGCAGCCACAATCAATGTGTTGTTTCATTTGCTGCTGTGTTAAGTCGTGATCGAACGACCTCGTAAATGCAAGTGGTGCAGTTGGCGTTGAACTACCTAAGGTCGCACTATACAGATTGATACCTACCTTGGCGGTCAAAGGTCATCGTGATTACTATACCGTTCACAATGATACGGTGGGTCTATTTGTTGCTGGGCTCTGCACAATGGAATGCTATTACCCACTCGTCTTTCGTCTTCAGAGATCGGCTAGATAGATCGCCCTATGACTAATCTTAATACATTTATATGTTTGGCCCGGTCTGTGTGAGGATGTGGTTACAGAGATAGGGAGAAACGTGTAAAAATTCACTGACGCATGAGCTCTCGCACGGCTATAAAACATAGGTAGTCCAGCCACTTGTTAACAGTAAATATCACACATTTATTTCCTTTACTCTATATCTAATTCTCTAATCACTACACTAACTTAAATGTCCAAAACGCAATATAACTAGGATTAACTTAACAGTCCAAAAATCACTCCGAGTGGTTCGTAGAATGGGTAGATCTTTGATGGATCTATTCTGCTACTGTTCTCGATACTTGCTACTGTCTCACAACTGGGCTTTGTTCTTGTTTTGCCTAATGTTCTTTTTTCAGGAAGAATGGACTTCCGCACAGTCCCTTTAGATCAGTGTTCGTGCACTTTGTCTAAGGAACTTAGCTGTGGCTTCGAGGTGCGGTGCTCTTCTCGTTGGTCGACTACTGAGCGATCGGAGCTCAGTGCTCGATGCTCAAGATTTGAAGGCCGCATATCCGGGATGACTCTCAGTGGGGTCTATCTCCTGCCGCGGACCAAGCCTGCTCGTCTGCAAAACATAAGACGAGTTTCTGCAACGCCTTGCTTACAAAGGGTGTGCAGAGCGTCTCACTGTTGGCAGAAACAGCCCTCAGCAAGATCGCATCCACTTATACAGGTAAGAGACGAACAATCTTCTACGTCCGTGGTCCACTGGAATCTCCAACTTAATTCCTATATATACATACGTCATGGCTAAAATAAACACAGGGAGAAGTAATTAAAAATACACATCTTCTCCGGTACAGCCACTGGTCTACAATAATACGGCTATGAGAAATAACAGTGGATCCGTAGGGGCTACCTCGTGGTGTCGAAACCGGTCGCGTGGGTCAGCCACGTGGCCAAGCCAAGTTTTACTAACATCCACAATCATAAAACATGGCAAGACTTCACAAGCATAATCCAATAATAATATCAATAAATCGCGGTGAAACAAAAGATCGATAATTTACCTTTTTGAAAATGTCAGCCTATACTGCGATGAATGGATTTCACCCGTCACCTGTGTAGTCTTCTTAGAGAGCTTTCAGCGTGTGCGTCTTCTCTCGGGTGAAGTTTAGACAAAGACTGATCTACCTTAACAGAGTGGTCAGCTAAAGCCCGCGATGTCCTGTGATCCTTTGCACCCTCGCGGGGGATAACGGATATAATTATGTCAGCTGGATCATGCCACGGTCTAGCTAGAGAAGATTTCCCTACACAAGCTTAGAATAAGACTAACTTGTGTGGTCTGCTAAGCATCGACTTTAAGTTACAAAGGCCAAAGCAGGATGAACTTTTAGAGGCGTGAAGCCTTACTGCAATGTCTGAACTAGCCTCTTGTGGCACACAATATCTTTTAAAAAAAAGAAAAAAAAGAGTGACATTGGTATAATTCTATATCGCGAAAATGTGTGCTTTGTGACTAAATCATCATCATTCCACACTCAGGGTGTAGTAGTAGAAGTAGTATGGGTATTAATGATTAACGTGAAGAAACGGAAACTCCAATGGTATGGCCACGTTACAAGATCTTCAGGCCTTACAAAGACCATCCTGCAAGGAGGTAGAAGAAGAGGGAGACCGAAAAAGAGGTGGGAGGACAACATTCGAGAATGGACTGGTTTGACACTGAGCGAAGCCATCAAGTTTGCTGAAGACAAAGAAGGATGAAGTACGCTGGTTAAACGATCATCTGTGGTGCCCCTACGACCTCCGAGTTACGGGGTAGGATAGGATAGGATAGGATAGGATAGGATAATGTTTAACGATATGAGGGACCGCTTCAGTTAATCGTCAATCACCATCATAATCAGCTGAGGCATTCATGTAGTGTCGCAGGCTTCCTCCTCCTCGACGTCGCCAAACTTTATCATCATCATCATTGGTATCGTCGTCATCGTCATCATCGGCGTCATCATCATCATCATCATCATCATCATCATCATCATCATCATCATCATCATCATCATCATCGCCATCATCGTCGTCGTCGTCGTTGTCGTCGCCGTTTTTGAAAGAAACTCATAGCTGAAAAGTTAAGTTTAAAGCTTAAAGCTTTAGAACTTTTCGTAGCAAAATTAGCAGAAGGTAGGCATTTTTTCAATTTTTTTAAAGTGTAAAGATCTCAATAATGAGTTCTGCAGTGCTTCAAACAGGCTTAGTGAAGATATAATTTCTCACAAATAATCACCTGACCCACATGGACACCAAAGTTTTCTTAATTCACATATCCATTTATTGATGGGACATTTCCATATGACACAACCTTATCACTTTAGTGAAAAGACGTAAATTGAAACAAGCAAGAAAGAAAGAGATTACTCTTATATAGCGCACTTACAAGCTCAGAGAGCTTCTCAAAGCGCTGGCCACTACTATCCAGCAATCACAAAATAGTTTGCTGAAGTCAGGATTCGAACCCACGTCGCCTGAGACGCACGTACACAAGTCGTGCGCTCTGACGACTGAGCTATCCCTGCGCAAGCAAGCAAACAAAACAAATTAAACACATCAGTTCCTTTATGTCCAGAAAAGGGGACATGGTTCCTTAAGAAAATATGTTTAACAATACACACTGTATTATGCATTTTTGTTTATCTGAGGTCCGTGACCTTAACGTGTATCTACAGAGCTTGACAATGTTTAATAGAGAGACAAACAACACTGAAAACCTAGTTGTGTGCATGTACGTACAAACTTCATAAATGAAACCAGAGTGTTTACTTAGTCATAAGACAATATTGTTGAACATATAATACATAGATTATTTTCTTGGAACGTGTACAGTTAGTCATATATACCGCTACAGATATAATACATAGATAATAGATTGCCCTACTCATAGTATGTTTTGTGCGTGGGCACTATATTACATGAACCTTCACATTTGCTTGTGGCCTTATGTAATTTCTTGTTTGAATCGCCACGCTTTGGTGTCATGTACTGATGTTTAATTGGGGGTATACTATTTAAAAAAAAGATTAAAAAAAACATGCCATCCAGGATTTTGGGTCAGCCGCTTTGCACTATGAAATCTATATTGCATCGAGTAAAGAAAAATCAATCTGGATGCTTGCTTGCAAGTGACACTCAGTCACGAAGGTCTTAAGAGTTTTTTTGCACTACGTAGGCCCCAATCTATTTTTGATAGACAAAACCAGAAAGTACAAGTAGTGTATATTCTTTTGCGGAAAGTTACTGAACCTGGTCAGAGGTCTATTTGTTACGCTCTACATGTGCAAATCCATAGGTAGTGTTCGTGTAAAGAGATTCAGTTCAGCCTTCTCTTTGGGTGATAGTTTCATAGGCCTACTTACTTTGACATGCGCTGTTCCACTACTGCAGATAGAAGTGTTGATGTACTTAGTAGCAAAGAGAATCAGTTAGACATTTGCACATGAAGTTATCATAGGACCTGGTTATTTGTGTAACACGTACAAAAAATAGGACTACGTCCTATGGCATGAACTTGCCTTAAACGAATGCCGCAAATGGGCAGATAGAACGTTGTTCTGAAGTGAAGAACAGAAAATCTGATTTGGCAAACAACCTGTACCTTGGATCTACATTGGTACATGTGGCTGATGACACTGATGACTAACGATAGATGTTTTAATTGTGCTGAGCTGTAGTATTTGTGTTTTTCGTTTGTGAGTAAGCACTACCTATAAGATTCACGTTGGTATTTGTGGTTAGTGGCACTGATAATAGATTTACGGTAGACGATAGATGTTTGAATTGCGAGGAGCTGTGGTATTTATTTATTTATTTTTGGATTGTTAGTAATGAATTTCCATAGAAAATAGAAGTTCATGAATAAATCGGGCAGGCAGGATACGTGGCCTAAGGTGCTTATGTATTATCATTAATACCCACAAGATTCACGTTGGTATTTGTGATTAACGACACTGATTATAGATCTATAATAAATTATAAATGTTTTAAATTTGCTGAGCAGTGGTATTTAATTTTTTTTAATTGTTAATAATACAGTCCAATAGAAAAAAGAAGTTTTTGATCAAATGGGACAGGCAGTAACACATGTGTTGTGAAACGCTGATTTGGCAAACGGTACCTACAGGATCCACGTACGTAGGGTTTTGTTAACGACTCTTTTTTGTTAATGGTGAAATTGTACCGAGTTCCGATGAATCCAATAAACATTGTTACTTTGTCTTATGTTTTGATGGTGTAGGTGACTGTCTCTGGAATATTCTCCTCCATTCTTTAGGGTACAGGCTCCGTTGAGAGCAAAATTGTGTGATACTGTTATCGCTTGTAGCGTTTAGTGCAGTTCGAACTGTTGTATTTCCTGCTTGAATTAGACTAAAAGACAACAATGTAAGTATAATAATAAACCAGAAGTGCTGAGAAGGCACAGTATTATTAGTGTGTGAAGGACTATGATGCGTAAGTGCAGTAATGTGACATTTTAATTAATTGCTAAATAATTGCTATGAATAATACAACAATAATAATGAAAGAGGTCTTATGCATACTGCTAACATCAACGCTGCAGCAGCATGTTTGATGCGTGTAGTTTGTGTGTGACCAGGGGAGGGGGCAGTTGAGGGGCGAGAAAAGGGCGTATTAAATACGTTTTGCACACTGCATAATTTCATAATAAATGGTATATTCAAAATGTGACTCAGCCTGCCTAAAGGTGACGAAAGACGAGACAAATGCACCATGGCATCGTGAAAAATGTTGACAGCAGCATAACTCGTTTTTATTTATTATTGCAACGTGTCCTTAATTTACAGAAAATATATGCGACTTGTTTGTAATTTGCATGTTGGATCTCGTGGAAGGTTGTAGATTTTTCTGAGGGTTGACAGTAGCAATATTACTCAAAGCATCGTTTGCTTGTGGAATGTTGTGGAATGTTGTGGAATGTTATGGATCTGCCTAATAATGTAGTATAAGGATGCATGGATTTCAAGATCGTGTTCTGGAATCTAACACATTTATATTTGAATTTATAAAGTGTATATTTGTTGTATTAAAGAAGAAGAAGAAGAAGAATGTATCTTACAAGTTTGGGCCGAAATAAACAGATCACATTTGTTCATGATTGAGTTCAATAATATAAGTTTCGAAGTGCAAGCGAAAAATCCTCCTCTCATTCGCACACCCCCCCCCCCCCACTTCAGTATGCACAATCTATGTAAGCTGCTATACATTTTCAACACGCTGCATAGTAGGCCTAAAAACAGTAAGCACCAATACGCTCTGCATATGTCGCAGGCCTATGCAATAAAATACTGAATGCGTGACTGATAGTGATATACATTCTTCGATTCGGCGACAACGAATATCTTTAACACCTTCTAGTCTACGTAAACCAGCCTACAGGCGCCTGTGAAGAATTGGGAGCGAACTCTGTACTGCTAGTAAAAGCGCCAGTGCATCAGCCATATTGTGGATGAGACGAAGTTTGACTGCACTGTTATTATGTTCTCTTGCCCTGCTGCGATTCAAAATAAAACGAAGGCTTTAAATATTGTAGGTGTAGTTTTTGTCGAATAAGCAAACTTTTTATTATTGCAAAAAGAAGAACTATTGGTAAAAGGGATAGTAAGAATACTAGATGCTATATACGCGCTTTACCCAAATTCACCAATCAGGCTCAAAGCGCGGTGATCTGTACCAACACACACGCCCATATGTTTCACCCATTCCCACACGCACAACAAACACGTCTATCACTCAAACATGTAAAGGCAAGGAGTTCGCTATTACTAAATCAAATTTGTATTTTGTAAATTTTCGTATTGACTGCATCCAAAACCATTATTGAAGGGAGGGAGGAAACCAGAATACCCGAATAAAACCCTCGGTGACCTCAACAGTCTCGTACCTAAGTCACATACGTTCACCCCTTGCGGGAATCGAACCCGTGACCTTCGGCATAGGAAACCGGCGACTAATTCACTGCGCCACGAGGCCACTCCAAAGTTTCAAGTCAGACGCTTGCAATGAGAATGTGAATGACTTAAAATAGGATTTTTTTTAAAAAGACGTAGATCTTCATAGCACGTTGTGGTTTTGCTTACATCAGAGGTAGGCAGGTAGTTTATTTCATACAGTGTACACTTCAGTGTTTGTGAGAAAAAAACAACAACTGTACAATTTCTATAAATAAGTGTGCTAAGGACTGTGGCTTGCAAAAAAGCATACTTTTATGTAGTACATTATAAACAATAAGACCTCGGCTTACATTAGTGATAGCCATGCCTAAAATTAAATGTTTGTAAGAAAACATTAACGCTGTAAACAAACATATTGCAGTATGTAAATTCCGCTTTATGAGTGTACATTTGCCATGGAGGAGAATTCGGCCTGGATTAGAACGATGTCGGCATACTTCGATCGATTTGCATTTTGTATGCTGGATTAGCCAAGCATGTGATGACTGCAATTTTTTTCAAACATCCTGCATCCTGCTTTCGAAACATGACATGAACTAGAAAGAAACAGACTTCAGAATTGTTATTTTTGGGAATTAGGATTTGTATGCTCCAATAATATGTCCGTCGACGATGGAATATACTCTTCACTGTCATTTACATTATTGTCAGATCTTAAAGGCATAGACAATACCATATTTTATTGTTTCAGTTTGTCAGTAACATATTAAGATATTCATTACATTTACTGTCAGACCTAGGTAAACTGATCTCTTTAGTATTGCGCTGAATCAGATAGCATTATAATTATAGAGATGTTTCACGTGTGATGCCAATTTATTTTTAAAGACTATGATACAGAATGCTGAACTTGATACAACAACGTACTATAAAATATTGTCTAGAGAACATGATCCAGCAAGGTTCTCACAAGGCTCGGTGTAGTTAACTGGACCTTTCCAGCAATGATTAACAAGCGAATTGTCAGGTGATGACCATAGCATTTTAATAAATTATGTATCGCACTTGCTTGCACACTTTCCTTTGGATATTTGATTACTTCAGATTGACCGTTGGTGCAGCACGGGTTAAAATGTATGGCAACCTCGTGCTAAAGATTGAAAATTGAATTTGTAATGAGGTTAAATTGTGTCAATACCCTTGCAGAATTATAATGTAGAGGTATTTAAACAACTAGTGATGTTTTTGACTGCCCAACGGATCTCGTATCTGTGATAGTATAAATAAAGTAGGCTACTTAGCAGAGCAACGTGGGTATGAAGAAAAGAAGTTGACAATTTTGTGCAGGATAACAGTTACAGGAATCAAGTATATCAACGTCCTGTTAAACAGTACTCTACCCACCTCTCCCCCCTCCGTACCCATTCCCCCCAACCCCACCACGGACCCGCTCCCTTCATCCAGGGGTTTGAGTACAACTATCTTTAAGTTAACGGTTTGAAGTTTAGTACTTTTTTTTCGGTTGCTCATATACGTACTGCATATAATTATGTTGGTAACATCTTGGATTTTGTTGGTAAAATGCAATTTTAATTTAAAAAAAAAATAAAAATGCGATTTTATAGTTTGTTGAACAAATGATTTAAAAGTAACATTAAGCTGAGGTAGGCACATTCCGATAATTCTTTTGAAAACATTCTTGCGGTAGCTAAGATAGTTTGATGTTCACTCGAACATTCTGTTTGTGTTCGGTACCGTATAGTGGTAGATCTGAGCATAATATTGTGTACACATATACATGCCCCCAGAAGTTATGTTCTTAGCAAGGACTGCCTTGGTTCTTAGCTACAATGCTATGATGTGACTGTAAATTATGTTGGAGCAATAGCTGATCATTTGAGGTTAGGGTTAGGCCGAGGTCTAAGGTTAGACACGAAGTCACAAAGTTAGGATCAGCAAGAAATTATTATTCATTAGATAATATAAAGAAATGGCTGGTTGACGAAGTTAAGGCTAAAGTTATGGAAAGGCTAATAGGTGAGAGCTATGGCTAGTCAGGGCAAGAGCTGGAAACAGGATTTATGGTCAAGGTTTTGATGCTCATAGGGTTATGGTTAATATTAGGGCTAATACCATTAGTGTTAGGGCTAGAGCAGGTAAAACGGTTAAGTCACAGGGTTAGGGCTATTGATAAGGTTAGGGTTAGTTCAGGAGCAACGCTAGCGTTTTACATCGAGCACTATTCAGTCTATTGTTTTCATTTGCAGAATTAGACCTATTTCATTTATTTATTTTTATTTATTTAATCAGTTTATAGTCCCCTCTCTTCCCGAAAAGGATTTTCAGAGAGGAGACTCTGATACACCTATTTCATGTGTGATTTCCTCCTTTTTGTTTTGCTTGTTTACGATAGAAGTGACGAAATAGATTTCACCATTGTGACATCTCGAGTGATTGAACACTTTGATAAGGCATAATTATAAGTATACGAATAAATTTTAACAGAAACTAAATAACCTTATTCTACTTTACGATAAGCACGCTTGAAACAAACAACTAAGAATTGTTTGTTTATTTAAAGCAATTTGACAATAAGTTAACTTTTGTAAGCGTGCAACAATGTTTCGGCAACCAATGCACAACAGACCGTGCCAGTTTTGCAACGTGCAGACCAAACATCACCACAATACGAAGAAACTGGAAGGTGAGTTGATAAAATGGTTTTTAAAAATGTGTTTGTCTTACTGTGTATCTCTCTGTCTGTTTGTCCGTCTGTCTGACTGTTTATCGGTGGGTCTGTCTGTCTCTTTCTCTGTCTCTCTCTGTCTCTCTCTCTCTGTCTGTCTGTCTGTCTCTCTCTCTCTCTCTCTCTCTCTCTCTCTCTCTCTCTCTCTCTCTCTCTCTCTCTCTCTCTCTCTCTCTCTCTCTCTCTCTCTCTCTCTCTCTAAGTAGATGTTTTGTCTAAAATGTTTAACTTTTTTTTCTTCTTCTACAATTCCGTTGGCACTCAATACCCTAGTGGTAACACTGAAGGCACTCCATCAGCCAGTCACTTTACAATAAAGACATCCCACGCAGGGGACGCTGAGGCTATACTCTAATTTATCGAGCCCCCTCTACAAACACAAAATAGAATACAAACATCATTATAAAATTTCAACAAAACACATACATATAAAATGCCTACATTGACAAATAATAATATCAAATGGTCACTGTGGCTTCCTATAATATTATTTTTTGGCAGTGACCATTTGGCAGAAGGTGTCCAATATTCCCAAGCTGATCCAACAGACCCCACACACAAATGAGGAGTTTTGTCCGGGAAGAGTTTTCAAGAAAAAAGGTAGGTGACCGGTCTAGCGAAGAAGATAATATAGTAGATTGATAGAACAGAATAGGAAGGAGAAAGACAGCGACAGTGGGAATTTAAAGCACTACATTTCCAGAAAGTGGGGATACTATTTATACTGAAACCCCCGGCACCTCATCGGAGGAGATATCTGCCAGGAAAAAGCACAAGTGTAAAGCATGTGAGGAAAGACTACTGATTAAATGGAATCATTCGAAGGTGACAAAGAGCGATAGGAAAGATACCTAGGCCGACACCCACCTTAACCTCCTTGGTCTTGTAGTGTCATTTCACTCGCATGCACTGGCGCGTATACAATTGTTTTACATGTTTTTGTCATAGTCGTCAACTATATTATGATCAGGATGTCATGATAGAAGAGAGAATGCATTTGGATAAGTTTGCCTATAGGAGTGGGGTTGTGTAAGGGAGAGACTGGATGCGTTAGAGTGGGGGGGGGGGAGGTGGGAAGAGGGAAGGGGAATCTATGCTGGTCGACTGTCTTATTCTGCATACTGAATAAGCGTATTTCTCAATAGCACGACCATCTTAGCTCTAAAACATACACAATTATCCTGGGGTGCTAATTTGATATAGGTCTGTATTATTTTGACTCATATTTTGGCGTTGGGCCAAAATACACTAGTTACTTTACTTCTACTATAGCAAAAGACAAGCATCTCTAATGGTAAATGACCCGCTGATGAAAGCGATGTGCACTGATACATATGCATGATACACGTGTCGTTGTTTCCCACACCACCCTCACCCCTCTTCCCCTCTCCTCCGCTCTCACCTTTCTCCACCAAACCGCACGTATAAAAAAAAACCATTGTTTTAAGGGTGGTGAATTTTCTAGACTGCTGGCATTTGTCCAAGCAAACATATGTCTTTTAATTCCCGAAGGACCTGGAAAAGCAAATATTGCAATAGTCTGCAGTCGTTTGAAATGTTGACATAAGTCCACTGACGATTGCGTGTGCAAGCGCTGTTTCCGGCACGTGGTATCCACAGATGGGTAAGAAATAACAGATTTCCTTACACAGACAAACGGTGTGTTCTAGACTTCTGTTACGCGAAGGGCACGAAGAGGAAGAAGGAGAAAAAAAAGGAGAAGGAGAGGAAGGAAAAAGGATGAAGGAGAAGGAGGATTTGAGGACAACAGTTGTCTGGTAAGCGAAGGACAATCAAAAAAAAAACAGAAGGGAGGAGAGTTGGTGAAGGAGGAGGAACAGTAGATTAAAATAAAAAGGAGGAGAAAATAGAAAACAAAGTCGGCAACAAAGATGTAGTTGAAGAAGGAGAAGATAACGACGAAGAAGACGAAGAAAGAAAAGAAGAAGAAGGAGAAGAAGAAGAAGTTGTTGTTGTTGCATCAATTTTTATTCATCAGATTAACATAAGTTGTACTGATAAACTCAAGAAGAAGAGGAAGAAGAAGCTGTAGAAGAAGAAGCAGAAGAAGAAGCAGTAGAAGAAGAAGCAGAAGAAGAAGAAGAATAAAAAGAAGAAGAAGAAGAAGAAGAAGAAGACGAAGCAGAAAAAGAAGAAGAAGAAGAAATCGCAAATATAAGTAGATATTGAGAATTAAAAAAAATGAAAGAAAGAAGAAAGACAGACAGAAAGAAAAAGAAATAACAAGGACGAGAAGATACGATTAAAAAAAATGTATTTTCCAAGTTTAGAAGATTAAGCACTGAGTGTGCGTAAAAAAATCCTGCCCTTGTGGCTAGCAACAATATAACTATAAGAAGAAAAACGATCAGGAAGAGCAGAAGAAATAGAGAAGTAGAAGAAGATACAGTGAGAACGTCTGGCTCTGCAGTTTCGTTTGCAGAGAAAAAGGTCATATAAAGTTGTCCATGTTGTAATTGACTTACTAAGGCACGTACTTTTGAAACAGTGCAATGAGCGTGCTGTTTTTGATGTCAGAATGTACCCATGGTAGACTAAAACTAAAAAAAAATATTAAAAAAAGCAAAAGACGCAACGTCTAAAATTCCATGACCTGAAAGCTAGAAAGACAAAAGAACGAGAACAATAATAAGGTACTTTCGCGACCATACAATGACACAGGTAGGCATATAAATCAGAGGTAGTCCAGACTACACTGCAATATTAGTACACATTTTATCGTATGTTGAAAAGGTTTTGTCACCGATTCTGGATACGAATATGAATTCAATGTCCGAATGAAAAAATTATACACTGCTTGTTTGGGTTAGAATAATATGAATTAATTTAAAAAATAAAATCTCTTTTATTTTCTTTGTGGTACGGCTTTATTAGCTAGCAATGACAGCACTGTTCCTTTGTTGTTGTTTAAAAAAAAAAGAATTAAGGATATATTGTGCTATACAAATGGACATTAAGAACACATTTCTGCCACAAATAGGAAAATATTTGCTGTACTTGTCAAGGCCCGTAGCTGAGAAACACGTGGGTATCAGCTGAGAGCTGTCTGCGATTACAACAAGCGAGTGTGTGTTTGCGTTGAAGTGTATTTTTTATGAAGGCATTGTCCTTAGATGGCCTAATTGCTCCTGCCGGATTCCCCCTTTGCCCCCATTTGGGCCTTCTTGCCTTCTCCCCTTCCTTTCTCACTGTTTTAGCTACACCCATTACATTACATTACATCGTTATTGCTTTAGGTCCAGCGGACTCTTCCAAACCAAATCAGCACCAGAGAAGTGAAAGAGGACTCACCCCTGATCCGCATAAAAGATCTGCCGAAACAACCCTAGTGGTAACACTGAAGGCAATCTACCAGCCGGCCACTTTACAATAAAGACATCCCACGCAGGGGACGCTGAGGCTATACTCTAATTTATCGAACCCCCGTTTACAAAAACAAAATAGAACACAAACATCATTATACAATATCAACAAAACACATACATATAAAATGCCTACATTGCCAAATAATAACATCATAGGAAACCCCAGTGACCATTTGGCAGAAAGCGTCCAATATTCCCAAGCTGATCCAACAGACCTCACACACAAATAAGGAGTTTTGTCCCGGAAGAGTTTTCAAGAAAAAAGGTAGGTGACTGGCCTAGCGAAGAAGAAGATAGTATAGTAGATTGATAGAACAGAGTAGGAATGAGAAAGAACAAAGGAGAAAGACAGCGACAGTGGGAATTTAAAGCACTAAATTTCCAGAAAGTGGGGATTCTATTTATACTGTAACCTCCGGCACCCCCACGGGGGATAGCTACACCCAACCATTCAGTAGCGCAGTGGTTTTTCGCGAGCGCTAGCTAGATAATGTTTCGTGAAACATCGCCGAACCTGGCTAGCACTTGGATGGGTGAACAATGCTTGGAGGGTAATCATCGAACGACACAAATAATGAAACAAGCACTTGACACACCCGGACCTCAGTCCACCCAGCTGTGAATGGGGATATCTGGCTCTGTTTAGAACCGGGGACGGTAAAGCAGCGATGGATTGAGAGGAAGGTGAGCACCGCCCTCATGAAGCTGACCAAGAAAAAAGAGAGATCTCCAAAGGGGCTGGGTGGAGTGGGAGGGAAGGGATTGTGTGGCTATTGGACGGACTAATGACATTTTTTTAACGCAGTTTTTAATATCTCACTGTTTTTCTGCGTCTTTCGTTAGTGTAAAAACATAAGTGATGATCAATCTGCGTTGACGTCTCGGAGTTACCTATGCTGCGGAGAAAGCCATTAATGAAGATAATGAATGAGAACTGCCAGTAAATCATCATTGAAACGGAAATACTCCACTAATACCTGGTAAAAACGGTTAATTAAACTGTTATACCCCATTAACCTATTAAGAGCTGTTAAAATTATGAATTAAACTTAAGTACCCAACTAATAACTGTCAAAACCCTTCATTAAATTGTTACACTCGACCAATAACTGTCAAAACTCTTTATTAAATATTTACACTCGACTAATAGCTGTCAAAACTCTAACTTAAACCCCATTGATAACTTTTACAAAGGTTATTAAAATATTTGTAATTATTGTTTTCCAGAATGTTCCTTTTATTGTCAGCTGATAGCGTGAGAGAGAAAGTTGCAAACTTGCCAAGAATCTCAAAGAAAAACAGTCTGCTTATACTCCTTCAAGAACATGCAGCGAGATTCTCGTGGGCACAAATGTGCTTTGCCAAACGCTAGGTCTCGCGAGACCGTTCTTAGCTCTGTGTGACGAGGTCGCGAGTACGAGGATGCAAATAACCTACCTCTATCATAGCTTTAGCTAAAATGGCGGCTTGCCATGAAAGGTCCATAGCGCTTGCCCAGTCAGAAAAAACCTTGGTGCCCGCAATCTGTAGTTAATTAAAAAAACCAAGAAACCCTGAATCACTTTCTCTTTGTGAGTTATGTGTGCTTTTAAAATCCATTGTAGTATAATAATAATAATAATAATAATAATAATAATAATAATAATAATAATAATAATAATAATAATAATAATAATGATGATGATGATGATGATGGTGGTAATAATAATAATAATAATAATAATAATAATAATAATAATAATAGTAATAATAATGATGATGGTAATAATAATAATAATAATAATAATAATAATAATAATAATAATAATAATAAGGATGATGATGGTAATAATAATAATAATAATAATAATAATAATAATAATAATAATAATAATAATAATAATAATAATAATAATAATAATAATGACTGAGACATTGCGCTCCTACTCCTTCGGATGAGAGTATAAACTGAGGTCCAGTCTATGCACCCACACATTCCACAGCACGGACTTTATAGATCCTGACGCTCATGTCCTAGACGGGTAAGTTGCGGCAACACAAATACACCCAGCAAACACTAGGTCCTTTCTTCCTCATCTCCGGTCGCGCAGGATTGTGCTCAGTTGTCTAGGCGTCAGACTATGCACCCAAAGGCTGCAAGTGGGCGTCTCGGGTGATTTGTGTTAGATCCTGCTATCGGGCAGCGCCTTGAGCAGCTCTTCAGTTTTAAAAGGGCCATACAAGAACGATTAAATATATAATAATAATCAGGCAGTTATGATGATGATCATTATTATTATTATTATTATTATTATTATTATTATTATTATTATTATTATTATTATTATTATTGTTATTATTGTTATTATTATTATTATTATTATTATTATTATTATAAGTTCATCGTTCCCAATGGCCGTCACTTTTAAGCGTTTCATCACCCTCATCTGCCTGGAAGAGAAGTAAGTTTGGTATTCCTCGTACACGCACGCACGCACACATAGACACACAAACACACACAGACGCACGCACACACACACACACTGCATTCCTTCTTTCGTGCACCTAAATTCACCTCCACCCACCACTCCACCCACCCGGAACTTTCCTCAATCTTATGTTAGTTCTATTTGTTTTCCTCTCTCTCTCTCTCTCTCTCTCTCTCTCTCTCTCTCTCTCTCTCTCTCTCTCTCTCTCTCTCTCTCACTCTCTCTTTTCTCACCATCGCTCCCCTCTTCACGCTCTGCACCCAAGCATTCTGCGAATGACGCAGCCAGGGTGCGATAACAACTGTGGGTTACAGTGATGGACTGTTTGTCTCCCCCGTGCCAGACTCCTTGCCTGCTTGGGTGCTATGTTTAGCGATGACCTTCCCCTTCATCTTTTCACGCTTTGAGCACTCGCTTCGCGGACTCCAAAATGCTCTTTGAGAGAAATTGTAAAAAACATTACTTGTGGGTCGGTGGCTTGTTTCTCGGCCGATATAAAAAACACACCCCGACCTGATCTCTTTCTTTCTTTCTTTCTATATTTATTTCTTGAGTTTAAAACACGTTACAAAATACACATTCCCCCTTTATCCGCATTTTAAAGGTTTTGTGTGTGTGCTTATTTAACATATACACTGATACAGAACTCAAATTTTGATAACAGCGTGTTGGGAAAGGAAATTCCGAACAATGCTAGAAAAGTCTAAAAGTACCCAACTGCGTATCTTTCACAGCAGAATTATGTGCTTAATTCTCTGTAGGAATATTGTAAGCATGATCTAGACATTTTGGGATAAAAGACGTCTGAACACGAGCAGCGTTATCTTTGGACATATTTCAGCTTTCAAAAGCTGAACCGCTTTTCTAAACAACAATCCGGATGCGCACACGGTTGACGAAATTAAAAGTCACCCCCACCATACCCGTTGTCACCCCCACCAGACCCGTTGTCACCCCCACCATACCCGTTGTCACCCCCACCATACCCCTTGCAACTCCATTCCTCCTCTTCCCCCCACCACCGCACACAAACTAAAACTAACTTAATCTCAACGCTGCGCATGACTAGTCAACATACAGAATACTTGGTCCCCACTTCGCCCTATTTTAGTCCCTCGACTCTTGGAGTGGTCAGAGTGGGGTGAGTGGGTCGGGTAACCTGTGGGAAAAAAGGAGCATACATCTTTCTCCACATTCTTCTTCTCGTTGTATTCATTCACCAAAACTGGAATCGGCAACTCTTCAACCTGGTGCTTGCGCGTAGGATAAGCAACAATCTGTTGCAGCGTTTAACCCTCAAGCGACATGTCTCGGTAGCTTCAGAACATCAGACATGAGTTGAGGCCAGATTCCACTATAATCTCGAACTCTGTTACACTGTGTAGTGTAGCGAACAACGTATCATACCTGTTTACCTCTGCTACA
Organism: Oncomelania hupensis; assembly: GCA_036898135.1. Classification (NCBI taxonomy): domain Eukaryota; kingdom Metazoa; phylum Mollusca; class Gastropoda; order Littorinimorpha; family Pomatiopsidae; genus Oncomelania; species Oncomelania hupensis. The sequence goes on along the minus strand of CM072511.1, from coordinate 68,888,272 downwards.
TTTGATTCAAAAGGGAGAAAGGGGAAGACATAGGAGAAAGAGGAAGAAAAAAGAAGAGGAAGGAGACAGGGATACCGAGCATTTTAACTCCTAAAGAAGCATTTCAGCAAAATCCATGAATTGAGATCCGATTTTATTTTAGTATCCTGCGTTTTATGTCAATGTTTTCTTTTATTTCGTCTTCCGGTACCTGTCTGTAAGAATCTGTTAAGCACACCAAAGACTATTCATCTCTGGGCGCACGATATAGCATAGGTCTGTATAATATAAGGGTTGGGGATGGATGGGGGCATAGGCATGGGCGTGGGATGGCTTCTATAGGATGAGTGTTAGCTCGTGCCTGTTTACCTGTGAAGGTGCAACATTCCTCAGTGAAGTTCGATAAAGAAGGAGGGTGTTTTGTTTTAGCCGGGTGGCTGGCATCAGGCTTCTTGCACAGCTCTGTATGTAAAAAAAAAAAACCACAAAAACAAACCAACACCTTTAGTACTAGCGTTAACACCATGTATTAACTGTCGTGATATCGCAGTCGTCTGAGGTGTGGCGTTTATACAAAAACATGGTACAGATACCCGTCTCTTGTTCGATCCTCGATTATCAGTTTAAAATTTTGATTGATACATGACTTTTAATATCTTTGGGAAACAACAAACTGTAATGAAGTAAGCATTTGAAATGTTACCCCCGTTGGCGCGCCGGGGTTTTCTGTATAAATAGTATCCACACTTTGTAAACATTTAGTGCTTGAAATTCCGGAAATTACTACTGTTTCTGTCATTCTGATTTGTTCTTTCTCGTTGGTAATCTGTTCTATCAATCTACTATCTTCTTCGCTAGACCAGTCACCTATCTTTTTTCTTGAAAACTCTCCCAAACCCTTCATTTGTGTATGGTGTCTGTTGGATCAGCTTGGGAACAATGGACGCTTTCAGCCAAGTGGTCACTAGGGTATTATTATAAAGCAATTTAGGCATATATATATATATATATATATATATATATATATATATATATATATATATATATATATATATATATATATATATATATATATATATATATATATATATATATATATATATATATATATATATATATATATATATATATATATAAAGTGATCGGCTGATGTTACCGTTAGGGTTTATTTCAGCAAATCTTTATACAGTTCGGGGATGAGTCCTCTTTTAACTAAGTTGTGGTCCTGATTCGGCTCTTTGCAGTCCCCTGGACCCTATATGACTAACTAACTAACATTTGAAATGTTTAAATGCACAACAGAATGCAACCAACGTATGAAGAGTAGAATAAAGGGGATACATAGCAATAGTATGTAAGCTTATGTGGCGGAAATGGAGGCGACTGGTTCAAGCTTGGGAGAGAGGTTGTCTACCTTACATTTATTGGTTAGACTAGCCTTGGGTGGCTCCTGCTGTGCAGAATCCTTTGGTGTGACCTTTGGGTTATGCAGGACAAGGCGACACGACATTTGTTCTCATGCTCACCGGCTGACCATTCGTTTTCTGCATTTGGCGGTGAGTAGGACTACATTGTCGGCAGGCATTTTATGCAAGTCAGTGACAGTGGCTTGTGTGGAGTTTCGTGGCACTAGTAGCCGGCAATCCGGTTTACTTTTCAACACGCTTCCCCGCCTTGCAAGGCAACAAATATTTTTATGTCCCTCTTACGAGGAATAATGAAAATTAGCAGTTCAGGTCGGGTCGTGTTCTCACGGTAGCGTGGCCGAAATGGTAGTCAAATACTCCGCTCGGCTACACTTATTAACCTAGAGAAAGAGATGTTGTAAACGTCGAAAGCTTGGATTTTATCTCAAAACGAGTGGGGTTGTTTTTGTCTTCTCCATTTTGTTCTGGCTGAAGGATACAATTATAGGATGAGGATACGAGGGAGGCTGTGTTAAAAAGTATCACAGTAGACAGGTTGTCAGTATTGTGTTTACTGAATGTGTACTATGTCTCACTGGTGCACCAGTGTCAGTATTGTCTTTGGTGGAATGTCTGTTATCTCTTTATTCTTGCTGTCTGCACTCAAGAAGACATTTATTTGATGGCGGGAGCCATTCCTCTTTGTGGCTGAAAGGGAAAACGTATTTTATCGGTGTTTGCAAGTCCGGCATTTGCATACAATGAACGATGGAACCGTTCATGGCCTTTAGACTATCAGTCCATTGGACAAGGTGAGGGATGGGCCATATGACGATGGGGATCGCGATCGAAAGGGAACAACGTTACTCCCCCCGCCTCCATCCTCCCCATCATTCTTTCCTCCCACACACACATAGCAAAGCCATGACAAGTACGATTAGAGTAGTTATATAGAATGCATGTGTCGCGATTGCTCAGTGATTAGAACACAAGAGGACTCCGGTTGCCTAGAAGTTGAGCAGAAACTAGTCAGGTATTCGGATGGATAGGGATCAGTGACAGTCAGTCGTGCTGGAAAACAAAACATCGCACAACAATCGCCCCAGTCCACCCGGCTGTGAATGGACAATTAAACAAACCAAACAGGCTTAGGTAAAACAACGAGGGAGAGTAGAAAAGCACATCAGCGAGGGAGAAGAGACGTACGCCACCCTTACTAAGCTGGAACGGTTAAAAGGGATATCCTTAACTAACGCCTCTTTCCCTTACGGCCCACAAATTTGGGAAAAAGCCTTTAACATTATTTTCAAAAGCAATTATGATATTATGACCCGGCATGCAAGGGAAGGGAGAAGAGCACCGCCTTCATGGAGCTTCCCCTGATAAAAGGGAGGCCCTTCTCTTGCCAGTGACCAACCCAAACGTTTATGAGAAAAACATTTGCCTTATTTACATAGGCTAGGCAAATATCATAATACTTATCCGGCACGTGAGTACCCGGTAACAGCCGCAAAGGTATTAATGAAGAATCTGAATCTGCATAAGAATATCCGGTTAAAAAATAACCGCTTGCTTTGGTCTTTCCATTGAACTGCCCCAAAATACTTTTAAGCAAATGGCTGTTCCTTGCCCATAACAGAACCAGGCGGTAAAAGTTGTTATGCGTGCTAAGTATGGACTAAACATCTCTGACTCTGCACTCGGATATCTTGGGAAAGATTGTGTGCTGTGGTCTTTTGGTTAAACGGCACAAATCATATCGTTTGATTATCATTTACAAATAATATGATAATTGTTGTTGTATATAACTTTACCTGCTTAACAGTTTCTCAAGGCGCTGGTTGATTTAACAAGTGTCTGTCCCTTCACATTACAGAAGGAATTTTGTTAGGTATGGAGTTGAGCATCTAGCACTGCACTCGAATATATCCAAGTAAAGTTCACTTACAGGAATATTTTCATTAATCCTAGTATATACTTCGACAAATGTTCTCCCTATTATGGTACCATCTGGCAAATGGCTTCTATAAGGATAGCTTTCATCTCGGTTTACGTAAGGGCATCCTAGTAATGTTCGCTTGCTGTGTTTCTTTCATTGAACTGTCCAATTGATACAGGTCTGTCTCTGTACCGTACTACCTGTTGAAGAACTGATAGATATTGGGAAAATTATCGATATCTCTGCATGAATACCAGGCAGAGGGGGGGGGGAGGAGGGGAGAGTGGATGTTGCTGTACTGGTCCTACAGTTCAATTCAATAAATCTGTATTACCTCTTACAAGGAATTATCACATGCGTTAAACATTACTCGAATAATTAAATTAAATTCAGACTTGACAAACATAAGGTATAAAATGAAAATTATGGATGCATACACACATAACACTTTTCTAATCTAACGCACTCGCATCCCTTCTTACACACGCATTTCATTTTACATGATAAAACTAACATTATTTAACATAAAAGTGCATCACATATAAACATATAAATCACAGTATAAATTTGTGTTATAAACAAAAGTACATCAAGCACGTATTCCCTTTCCCACACACACAACCGGAGCCAACCAATATCACAGTCATGACCAGGGGCATTGCAGTAGGAATGAAACTTGAACGGAAACGAACAGTGCGGCCCTTTAAACTACGGAGACGCCTTCCGGTTGGTACCGTATACAATGCTTGAAGGACACTGATACATTTCCAATAAATTTAAGTAAACATATTTGTAAGTGAAAGTAGCAAATCCTTGAAGGTGATAAAATGACAGTATATTTTGAGTACACATTTCTCAACTGTAAAAAAAAAAAAAAAAAAAAAAAAGTCGAATTTCAAATTTTTAAAAAAGTTACTGTTTCTTTAAATACGCCTATTTCACAGCAAAAATGCAAAAATTATAAAACATACTTAGACACGCTCACACACTCAAACCCACCACATGCCTAGATATAAAAACACTGTTACTCGCAGAGGGTATACACTAACACAGCTAACCATTGTAGATCTCTAGTCTAAGTATCAAACCACAGTTCGCTATATAAGTATAATCAGTAGACGCTGTCCCTATTTTCCATATGGATGAACGTAAACTACAATGACCATTTAGGCTGATGCTAATATACTTTTTTGGGGGTTGAAAAACGAATTTTCCTCCCACGTTCTCTTTTTTTCCCCCGTTTTCCGTTGGCATTCAATACAATTACAGTGGCTGTGCCTGCTCTTTCCATGTCCAAACGACGGCCATCTTTCGTTGCCACGGTCACAGCCCAAAACGCAACGCAATGATTTGCTGAACATGGCAATACTCGAGGTCAAATGAATTTCAAAATAAGGTCCTGTTGAGACGTTCAACGATGAAAAACGATGAAGATGAAACGCGATGATACATGTCATTAGACCAAGGTAGTTCCCCACCCGCTCCTTTCCACAACTAACCGATCTTCTTCTTCGCCTTTAAAATCTCACTCTTTCACTCTCCTCTATTGATTTATAAATTAAGAACCGATTAATAAAACTTGCTACAACCAAATTACCAAAATTAAACTCCCTTCTCCTTCAACTCCATGTCCGGGGCCCCCCCCCACCCCATTCTCACCCCTCCCTATCTTTCGCTCTCGCATACTCTCCACGCGCCCACAACCTCACTCTTTCGTTCTCTCCCTTCCCGGATCTAATGTGTATGTATGAGTTGTATGGTGCAACCTGGCAGCACTTTTTTTTTTACCGCCCAACCTTGGCATAATATATATGCAAGTGTGCCCTGTCCCTGATTCTCATCCACAGGAAAATAAAAGACAAAGTAAAGAAGGAAAGGGAGAGAAAGAAGGAGGAAAAGTTGGAAGAAAAAAGAAGAGGAGGACGACGACGACTAGAAAAAGAAGAAGAAGAAGAAGAAGAAGAAGAAGAAGGATGATGATGATGATGATGATGATGATGATGATGATGATGATGATGATGATGATGATGATGATGATGATGATGATATGGCAAGTATAGAGGAGGATTGGGAGAAGAAGAAGAAAAAGAAGAACAACAACATGAAGCACAAGAAAAATAAGAGTTTTATTTTACACTTTATTTTATATCTCTGATGTAAATCGCAACAAACAAAGAAAAAAGATGAATTTCATTTCATATTTTATTTCTACAGGCCTTTGTATCTGGGCACGCGACTATGTCTGTGACGCGTCTCCCTTTAGTTATCTTAGATGTCAGATAGCCAAAGGGAGACGCGTCCTTGGCATAGGCGCTCGCGTGTCAAGATACAAGCGCCTATGTTTGTTTTATATCTCTGATGTAAATCGAAAATAACAAACACAAAACAAAAACAAACAAGCCAACAACTGCAACAACAAACTTGTGTATCATGGTGAGGACGCTAAATGGATTCGAATATGTATTTGTCATTCTTCCTTAAGCTTGGCGAGATAGAGGGAGGAGACGGTGTCGAACCCAAGTCGATCAAGACGCACACTTTGCGCCACTGTGAACCACAGCTCAATGATAACCCTACAATTAAGACTCTGGTTACATTAACTAGATATTCCTTACAACACATACACATTCGACAATACACACACACACAAACCCAAGCAGCGGTGGTTTTGAAGTTATCCGCTTTCGCCCTGACTTGCCCTACTTGCACTGAGCTATTGCAGGTCGTGGCTTAGGCCTATTGTTGAAGCTATTTTTTTTTCTTTTCGCCAGTACAAAAAGGCTACGCAATCGCACGAAAAAAACAAAAACAAAAAAAAAACCAGGCTAGTTGTCGGGACTCGACTTATTAGAAACTAACACGCTAACGCTAAGCACGCCATTATTTTTGGAATTACCTTTGTAAAATACTTATTTTCCTTACTTTCAGCTAAATAATCTTTATTTAGAAGCATATTATTTATACAATCATTGGTTTACAAACAATATAAGATTTCTCTAATTAATATATTTTTGGGGTAAATAACTTATTATTTACCTAAACAATATATATTGTTTGGGTAAATAAATCATGATATAGGTAAAGAAGGCATTGTTGCTCTAAATAAGGAATTATTTAGCTATATAATGCATTACAGTATTTAGCAGAATGTGTGAAATAATGTATTATTTTAAAATGTTTCTAAATAATGATTTTTTTTACTTATCAGAATTTGGTAAATAATGTATTGTTTAAAAGATGTTGTTGCGAAATAATGTATTATTTACGTAAACACTTCATTGTTTATGGACTGCATTTTTTTAAAATAATTATTTAGGGGATTCGCAGATACAAGTTACAAGTAATATTGTGAGGTTGGGTGTAGTGATTTTTAAAAAAAAAAAGGAAAATCGTGATTTTACACTGTTTTGCGATTTAAAATGAGGCAACTATATACTTTATTTCACTCTATTTGTTTTATATGTTCGCAACAGTTTTACTATACGAAACAGCAACGGTAACGGTTCCGGAAAGAGGGATCCATCATTATTTCTGCATTGGCGGGATTGCCTTTAGAGCAAATTAACATGGAGAACTCGCAAGTTGACGGTTATCTTGTGACAAAAAATAGCAGAAGCGTTGATTCCAGTTTTTCAAAAATGCCACTTTTTCCTCTGTGTTTTGTTGTAAATAAATACAGAATAAAAGCGTACTTAACTTCTTCTGACGGAGAAAATAATAACACGGAACACTCCCGCACAAAACTGACATTGACCTTTCGTTTGTATTCAGGACGTTATTGACATTTTATCTTCGAGTTTTTGGAGCAATTTATTTTGAAAAACTAAATAATTAACACAAATTTTGGACACACAATCTTTGGAAAGACCCTGCATTTAATTATAAAAAGCAGTCACATTATAAAAACCGTCCCACCGCCGTAGCTCAGGTGGTAGAGCGTTCACCTGGCACACCGATGACCCAGGTTCGAATCCCGTGGTGGGCGATATAAAATGTGGCCATTTTCACAGTCCATTTTAGCAATATGATTGCTTTGGTAGTCGATGTTGAGTCAGGTCCCTACCCCTCTTTCCCTGGGATGGTTATCCTGGTCTGCCATATCGTCAATGGTGGGTGTAGATGTTAAACCTCAATGTTCTTCCATTCATATCATATAAAAACCAAGTTTTCAAGCGAATAATGGAATCCCTTAAAATCTAAATAATGAAAATTGCAGTCCCTAAATAATGCATTATTTAACAACATCTTCCAAATAATACATTATTTAGCAAATTGGGCTAAATAATGCATTATATAGGTAAATAAAATCATTATTTATAAACATTTCTAAATAATACATTATTTCACATAATCTACTATATAATGCATTATATAGGTAAATAATTCCTTATTTAGCAACAATGCCTTATTTACCAATATCTAGATTTATTTACGCAAACAATGTATTGTTTAGGTAAATAATATGTTTTTATAGAGAAAAAAAATATTATTTAGAGAAATCTTACATTGCTTGAAAAGAAATGATTATTTAGAAAATATGTTTCTATACAAAGATTATTTAGCCTAATGAAAGTGGTTAAAAACACCGACAAATCTCGCAAAATAATATTTTATAAACTGAATTCCATAATTACCCGTATTGCAAAGCGGACCTTACAAATAAAAGTCCTATCTGTATTTTGCTTTTTTTTTTTTAAATTCATTCGAGGAGATCCAGCTTGGTTAGTTAGGCTGCCCTGGATGAATATTGATACTAGGGCTTCATTGCAAAAGGAACTCTACAACGTATATAATATAAACAAGATTTCGGTATTTTCGTTGATTCCAGGAAAGTAGATCTTTTGATCAACCAAAGTAGCGAAGGAAAAACTGCAAATAAAGAAGTGGAACTTTGCGATGAAGTTCAAAACGGTTTTGGCTATTTTCTGTTCTGACTTCTTGCTTCTGTTCTATGTGTGAGGTACGTTGTGAGAGGTGTGTTATTTCTACTCCCTTCTTCTTCTTCTCACTTCATTTTTCTGGGGAGGTGCAGAAACAACTAATTTGGGTGATCGATACTTTCGGTTCAGTAACAGATCCAGCGAACATAATTTTTTTAAACTCCGGTTTCCTCCCTCCCCTCAATAATAAGGTCTCTGGTCAATCTAAAATTTAAAAGGCCTCAATTTGAAGGCTTTGTTTACTTTTGACGAAGACGTGTTTATCTTAAAATTCACATTGTTATCACATTACACAATAATAAAGTAGGCGTTCGTTTCTCAAACCAACCCCTAAAGTTTGAATTTTCAATTCGGTTCTGACATGGAGTGATTTCCCCTGATTAACGATACATCACATTCCATAGCCGTGTGGCCGTTGACCTATTTCTGAGTGAACCACGAAACTGAAGAGTGTATCTTTGGTTTCTGGGGTAAAGAAAGTTCTATTTTATCAACCTAAAACGAAAAACCTTACGAGCAATTGTTTTACAGGTTCTGTTTCTTACCGGGTTTAGTAGCAGCTATTTTTAGATCCAGATTGTTAGTTGGAATCAGAATAGGCGGAGGCGTTTGAACTGTTGTTACGTTATGACGTTACGTAAGAACAAGGGACGTCACTCTCGGTATCTCCAGTGACAATCTCTATGGTATTTACTAATGGAGTATAGTCCCTTTACAGTTGGCTGGCTAGCCAACGGCTGTAGCTATTAATAGGCACAAAGGCTAAGGAATTTATTCATTTAAAACATAACTATAGTTTTGACATAGTAATTTTTGTTGTTGTAAGCTTATTTTTTCAGTGTGGCAACACTCACTATGAATGTTAAAAGGATCTGTCCAGGGGGAGTGGGAAAATGGGTCTCTTTAAAAAGATAAAATTATGTTTTCTTTTCTGCAGAGTAATGGCTGGTCTCCAAGTTAGAAGATACACTGTTTCTCACTATCAAAGAAAAAGGTAATCGTTACTGAAAGCCGACATGTAGAGTGGTCTTATGTTGTTGGGATACGCACAGGGCCTATAGGGGAAAGCTGAAGGATAACCCTGTTTTGCAGACAAAATTGACACCCTTTCATGGCACACATCCTGTTTCCTTTCTTTCTTCTAACAGCGAGCTCCCTTCCTTTACACCACATGCTTGCAAAGGAATGTTGGGCCTCCAGGTAAGAAGACAGGCACATAAACAAGCAGGTAAGCGTTACTGCAAGAAGACATTTGTGGCTTTCTGTAGTGGTTTAATGTTGTTGGGATAAGCACGGTTCTTTAGCAAAGTTGCATTAAAAAGTGTCGAATTTGCGTATGAATGTGTAGAAGCACAAGCAGTCTTATATTTACACTTAATTTCAAACAGACACACGGGCTAAAAAGTCAGCTGCATATTTTTTTGCAGCCCATTGTGATTTTAGTAATATTAGAAAAGTTTGTTTTGATGTGGGAGGAGATAAAAATAGCCCAAGAAGTGGACACAATCACTGGTCATACCTTTACCACCTAAGTGCAACCTCAGACAATGCCTGAACTATCGAACTATTAGTCTGTACACTCACACCATCAAGGCAATGCTACGTGTCATCCTTAACAGGCTGAAGGCAAAGGCAGAGGAAGTACTGTCAGAAGAGCAAACTGGGTTCACAGCGGGCCGAAGTACGGCGGAGCAAATTTTTAACTGCAGAGGTCTCATGGAAAAATAATACACCTCCAACACCAACGAGACCTCATCCACAATTTCATAGACTTTTAAAGGCAAGGGTGCATTCTCTCACCTGTACTGTTTAATTTGTACCTGGAGAAAATAATGCAGGAAACCCTTCACGAACACCACACTTTAATCTCCGATTCGCAGATGGCGTTGATTCAATAGATGGCATCAATAAAGAACTCCAAGACCTCACTAAGCAACTGGTTGACATAGCAGCAGATCGCATTGCGTGAAGGTCCGTACAGAAACGTCAAAAGGTCTTGGTGAATAGCACCAACAAAATCAGTGTCAGAGTTGAAGAGATGGACACGGTCTCAAGCATCAACTACTTGAACTCGACCCCGTTAAGACGGCACCTGCACACTGGAAGTTAGAACGCGGATTGTGGTTACTACAGAAGCCATGGTTAAGCTCAGCATAGTGTGGAACAGCAAGGTCAGTTTAAATACAAGCTGTTAGTCACTTGTCGCCTCCATTCTGCTGTATGGATGTGAGACATGAGCACCTTTGGCAGAGACTGAAAGACGAGGAATGAGGTGAGGTAATATTCAGTATTCTATTAGGAAAACCTATTATTTATTCTTTTCTTTTTCTTCACAGGGAAATAGTCCAAAGGGTCACTAGGGCTTCCTATGATATTATTATTTAGCAATGTAGGCATTTAATATGTATGTTTTGTTGATATTTTATAATGATGTTTGTATTCTATTTTGTTTTTGTAAACGGGGATTCGATAAATTAGAGTATAGCCTCAGCGTCCCCTGCATAGGATGTCTTTATTGTACAATGGAGTGCCTTTCAGTGTTACCGCTGGGGTTGTTTCAGCAGATCTTTTATGCGGATCAGGGGCGAGTCCTCTTTCAGCCAAGTTGTGGTCCTGATTCGGCTCTTTGCAGTCCGCTGGACCATGAAATCATTGAATAACTAACTCTTTATTGAAAAAAAACGATTAAAAATAATAAAAACGTGAAAAAAAATGCAAGAATGACATCATTATAGATTGCACTTTGACATGGTAGGTGTTGCGTGCGGAAGTATAAAAAGGAAACAAAGAAAGAAAGTAGAAAATAATCAGGTCAAGGTGGAATGTTATACTGATATAGTAAATACTGCTTTTTCTATCGTTCTTACATTTTCATTGTTGGCGTTACCCGTGCGGCTTTCACGCTTTCGTTGAGAAAGCGACCCGAATTTCACCCGCACAAGGGAAACTACAATGTGCTTTACCGGAAAGAAAAAAAAAGTATATCCGACTCAAACTGAGAGAGAGAGAGAGAGAGAGAGAGAGAGAGAGAGAGAGAGAGAGAGAGAGAGAGAGAGAGAGAGAGAGAGAGAGGAGGGGGGTGGGGGAAGAGAGAGGGAGAGGGAAGGGGAGGGGAAAGATAGGTACGCAGTGGAAATTATCTGGCTTTGAAAGAGTGGAGAAGCAGACAGTAATACATTCAAATCACAGGTGCCAGAAATAACCTCCAGATACCGCATCACATCACTTCAATGGAAACAGGTCGGCAGACAAATAGATAAGCAGTTAGTTTCTGGCATGGTGATTGTTTTATTTATTTCAACTTCTATTCATATTTATAATATTAGACAACATTTTAAATTACTTTTAAAAAATAAACTAAAATCAAAATAATTAAATGAAAGCCAACAAAAATAAATTATGTGTATTAAAAATTTTAAAACAAATGGTGTGTATATGTTCGACCTTCAAGTCGGTTGAAAATAAATAATGATTGCTGTTTCTGGTTTAAAATTCGCAATTTTGATAATGAAAGTTATTTTCATTGAGGCGTGTGTGTGTGTGTGTGTGTGAGCGTGCGTGCATGCGTGTATGTGTGGGTTTCTGTGTGTGCGCGTTTTTTGTGTGTGTCTGTGTGTTCAGTGCGGTAGAATATTTATTAGATTAGCTGTTTCTGGTTTAAATTGTCTAGTTTGATAGTCGCAGCTATTTTAAGAGATGTCTTGAGTTAAATTTTCTTTCTGTTTACAAGTTTGTTAGATTGTGTGTGTGTGTGTGTGTGTGTGTGTGTGTGTGTGTGGATGGGTGTGTGTGGGTGTGTGTGTGTGTGCGTGTATATGTGTAGCTGAGCGCGCGCGTGTACGTGTGCGTACTGTGCGATTAAGTGCGCGTGTGAGCGCGCGCGTCACCCCGTATGAGGGTGTTTTATTTTTACATTATCTTTGAACTGATGTGATGTGAGCACGAGGCTGATTGGAACAATAAAAAGTTATTTTCGGTTATATTCCATCCTGAAATTGTTGGCGGCAATTCCGATTCTGTTTTGATTGAACAGTTGGCTCACATAATTATTAATCAATTTGGCGAATATTCTTTCCAAGACGGTGATATGATGCCATATGTGGTAGACCAAAAACGTTCACGCCTTTCAAATCTTCTACCATCATCAACACCCCAGTCGTTAAAGCCATCATCATCATCATCATCATCATCATCATCATCATCATCATCATCATCGTCATCATCATCATCATCATCATCATCATCATCATCATCATCATCATCATCATCATCATCATCATCATCCCCATTATTATCACCACCATCATATGAATATGAAAATTTGTCATAATTATTATAAATTATATCGTAGATAAAATAATTTCGCTTTCATCTGTACCAGCAGCAGCAACGACAACAGCCTGTTTTTTAAATATGGGTATTGGTAGTATGAGGAATGGAGAAAGAGACAGAGAGAGAGACAGAGAGAGAGAGAGAGAGATGATAAGGTGAGGTGGGGTGTGATGGGAAGGGATCAGATCAGATCAGATCAGATCAGATCAGATCAGTATTTAACGAAGGTATTAGAATAAGCAGTGGTCTGCTGTTTTACATCTGGTCCTCGCCCTAAAGAGGGACTAGTCTACTGAAACTACCAAAAAATCCAAAAAACCCAACTTAGGCCTACATGAAAACGATTATATGTTTCCAGATAAACTTGAGTAAGAACCTATGTATGTACATGACAAGCATTGGAAGGAATAAGGGCTGAAGTTGCACATCGATTTTATATTTATATTTAACATTTATAGCATTCTAAAGACCAATTGGTTTGTAAGCAACAAAGCTTAAGAGGACATTGTACACATTAACAAGCACATATGTATTATTTTCAAAATAATTAAACGAAACGATATACATTGCATAAAATTATCAGTAGCAAAGAACGTAAGAGAGAGAGAGAGAGAGAGAGAGAGAGAGAGGGGGGGGGGGTAACATGCTCAAACATAATCTTCCACTTTTTCTTGATTACAGAATTCCTAACTTTAGGGATGGGAGAGAAGTGGGGGTGGGTGGGTAGTTGGGAGACCGAGGGGGGGGGGGGGGGGGGGGGGTAAAGGCTAAAAAATAGACCGCATTCAGTAAATGAAAGGCAACGTGGTAATGTCAATAAAACGTGACTTTCACAGAATTGTCGACGTCATCAATAATAAAAAAGATTTACGAAGTAATTTGGACAGAATTATGTGCCATCTGGCAGATGCTGTGATCGATGATGATGATTAGGAGGAGGATGGTGGTGGTGGTGGTGATGATGAAGATCATGATGATGATGATGATGATGATGATGGTGATGATAGGACGGAGTGATGACGTTAATGAAGATGGAGTTGGTGGTGTTAGTGTTATTGGTAATGCAAATGAAAAGGAAATGACAATCAAATATTAATAAGGATGACAATTATGGTGGAAGTAACGCTGCTAGCTATTTCAATATAAAGGATACGAATAACAACTTAGGCGACAATGAAAGCTATAATGAACATGGCGACTGGCGTGATTGTGATCGATATTCCTAAAGCTTGTGACCAGGATAACAGTAATGGTTACAACGAATCTGCTCCTATTTATACCTAGATTTTAATCATCCATTTTACTTCATTTTAAAAGCGCTCCCAACTCCCTAATTAACGTCATTGTTACATTTTTTCACATTATGGACACTCTAGTGTTCTCCAAGGTAATGTTTTATAAATTTACATAGATGTTTGTGTTGCTGAATTTATAGTATAGTATAGTATGTTCATAGATATTTCTCTGTGTCTAATTTATTATGTTGAAAGGGATTTCTGTGTGACTAATTTTATATTGCTCTGTGGCTGATTATAAACTTGTCGTTTGAGGACGTTTATATAGATTTATGTAGACTCTTTATACACTGAAACGTTGTCGTTGCTTGCAGGGCCAGAATATTGATGACAACAAATGACGTTTTCCTTACAAACCTGTGGAGTTCTTTGTTCGCCTGTTGGCTTTCCCCTTTAAGTGTTTCAACGCGGGAATGTTTTATCATCCTTATTTATATACGATGTAATCTTGTACTGCATTGAACGTTGATGATTCAAGTAACTGGAGTCAATATACTGTGTGCATACACCCCCCCTAATCCCCCTCCCCCCCACACATATATATAACCTTATAGTATGTATTGATGGTTCACATTATATAGTCAATATAAGCGTTCATATATGTATGTGTCAACGATAACGAGTTACTCCCTTGCTGAACTGCAGGGAGTGACTGCGATAATACCAAGAAAGATTATTTTGCTGCACAATTTTACACAGTGGAGACAGAAATATGTAGTCTAGTGTTTTTATTTGGAACTGGTAGACTTATTTGGAAAACAAATCTCGAATTGGCTTATCCTCGACCTGTTTTTGGTAATTGATTTTGAAAGTTCCGTTGAGGCTATTTAAAAAAAACTCTATTTCGTCTCGTGTCACCTTCCCAAAATAAGCCATTTCCATTTTCACCAAGTTTGTCATTCTCCTTTTTCTATATAAACTCACATCTTCTTTTGGTTATCTTTTGAGTCAATATGCATTTTAAAAAAAGAAACAAACAAACAAAAAAAACGAAACCCCATTTGTTTCCGCACAAAGATTATTGCTCTTTTGCACTTGAATCACACTACTTTCATCATCATCATCATCATCATCATCATCATCATCATCATCATCATCATCATCATCATCATCATCATCATCATCATCATCATCATCATCATCATCGTCGTCGTCGTCGTCACTGTAGTAGCTACCATCATCATCAGTTATCATCATCATCTGTCATTGTCAAAGAGTAGATGATGAATGTAACCACTCCCAAGCAAAGCACTCCACCCTACTTGTATTACGCATGGTAAACTTGCGTTCCGCTCAAGATGATGAAGAACAAAGAGGTATTTGCTCTTCTGTTGGCCATCATTATTAGACTAATCAGCTCCCAAAATTTGTTTTGCTTGACCCTAAAGAAGAAGAAGAAGAAGTAGAAGAAGAAGAAGAAGAACAAGAAGAAGTAGAAGAAGAAGAAGAAGAAGAAGAAGAAGAAGAAGAAGAAGAAGAAGAAGAAGAAGAAGAAGAAGAAGAAGAGGCCATCGTTGCTTTGTTGGTCCCTGGGAGCGCACTGGATTTATCTTTAGTTGACGCGGGAAAAATATACGGCATTGTTGTTAACGTCTTTCCTACAATTACAGTGTTTTACAAAGTACTTGAAGAAGAAGAAGAAGAAGAAGAAGAAGAAGAAGAAGAAGAAGAAGAAGAAGAAGAAGAAGAAAGGTGCCATTACCTTTCTGTTAACCAACGTAGGCAATTAACCTACGGGTTAATTGTTCTTGGCCTTGGTATTTCTATAATGTGTTTAGAGATAACTAATCTTTGCCGATAGTATCTTGGTACACCCACCTGTTTACCTTTTGCTTACCTTTGATGTTATACGCAATTTCCACCACAACACTCTCTGAGAGCAATGTGTTGATTTCTGCTGCCCCCTTTCTGTCTGTTGTTTATTACGTTGACTGTGAAACGCTTCTTGCATACAACTGATCTATAGTAGGCCAAATATTGTAACTGA
Source organism: Oncomelania hupensis (assembly GCA_036898135.1). Classification (NCBI taxonomy): domain Eukaryota; kingdom Metazoa; phylum Mollusca; class Gastropoda; order Littorinimorpha; family Pomatiopsidae; genus Oncomelania; species Oncomelania hupensis. Next base: position 68,872,394 of record CM072511.1, on the reverse strand, counting down.
CTATAATCTTACTAGACTGTTATACTTTTAAGTTTATAATAATTCTGAGTGTCATCAAAGATATCGTGAGTTTTGCATGTTCAAACGTAAACAGACGGATTATCCCCTCTGACTTCTTCTGACCTTTAAGGAAAGTAGTTGAAAACGAATGAATTGCATAAGAATATTGTATTATTTAATTTAATCTCCCGATTTGCAACTACTGATTCAAAAATAAATAAATAAATAAATAAAATAAAATAAAAGCCAGGATTGTAATTTTGACCGTCACTCCAGATTTTAGATTTTTCAAAATGGAAATGAGCCATATTGAGTTGGTTTGCCTGGTTAGCAGAAGGGAGCGTCTGACCAATGAACAGTGGCTTGCATAATTATTGCTGCCTGTCAGTCTTCCGCCCACATGTCCTCGGTAATACTTGCCAGTACTATTAACCAACAACAAAACAAAACAAACAAACAAAACATATATTTATAGTGCGGAGGAATGGTATTATATTCGTTGGATTTGTAGTAATAACAAACATAGTGAGCCGAGCATGCATGCGTTAATAAATAAAATCTTCTTACATTCTCACTTGACTAGATCACGGTAAATGTCACAGCAATTGCCACACGCAAAACGCTTCATACCTACACCTTGTACCTGCACATTTTCTAGTGGCTAAACAAAATGTGTTGAAGGGAAACGTACTTCCAGACCGTATACACTTATCAATGCTATAATGGAGCCTCAAGAAAGCGAAGATTCGTGTAATTCGGCCTTAATAAAGCCTGTGATGTCTACTTATATCTTACTCCAAGAGTATATAAAATTATGAGCAAGAAGAGATCGATGGTACATGCATAAAATAATGTAATTATAGGGCATGATCAGTGGGTTACCAAAACGCATGTGGCGGAAGTCCGTCTAAGCACATGTATCGGAAGTGCGTGTAAGCACAGTCATCTTTATGTTATGGCATTGTTGGCTCATCTTTGCAAGCCTAGAATTCTCTGTCTGTGACACACTACTGACTGCACATCAGACATGTTTGTCAGAGAAGCAGCCTATTTAGCTTATATCATGTATACAATGAGTATCAGAGACAAAAACGGTAGATTTAAGCCTACGTCTCTGTATCACAGGCACTCGTAGTTAGATACAATGGTATAATTTTGGCAGTCGCAGCAGTAGCCTATTATAATTATACTGTAACCCTATATATAGTCAAGTCGAGTCATGCCAACAAATCTATATTCCACAAAATAAAGGAACATTTAGCGTGTAAGTAGACTTGCTCGACTTTGATGTTTGTGTACAAAATCAGAATTGACGATCCTGTTTTTGTTTAAATTCGCCTCAATCGCTCCCAGGTTTTTAATTGGTTCGTGTGTTAACCTCATTCCAAAACAATCCGCTTTAAAGTGTACAAAATCGCTTTCGTTGTACACTTTGAAGTAAAATTTGGAAGAAAATTACCTTCTTTGAACACGTTGACGTAAACATGGTGGTCAGTTCGTGCCCAGCATTAGCAGAAAATTAGCAGAATTAGTTACTCCAGTAATTAATCCCCTCAATGCCAGATGGCTTATGCTAGACTAATAATGTCGAATTAAGCCAGTGTAAGCAGTTTATTATTTCACGTTCTATCCAGGTGAATTTGATACTCTCTCCCGCCACCCTCCCCCCACCTCTCTCTCTCTCTCTCTCTCTCTGTCTGTCTGCACAAACAGACAAATGTTTTGCTACGGTTGCAGATGAGAGCGTCTCTCTAGAGTGCGTGTCTACTCTACAGTTTTATGAAATAGAGATACGCAGTCGATATAGAGACCTATTGGTTTTGCATACTCTCTCTCTCTCTCTCTCTCTCTCTCTCTCTCTCTCTCTCTCTCTCTCTCTCTCTCTCTCTCTCTCTCTCTGATTCAGAGCGTGTGTAAGAGTGTATATGAGACAAATCAGAGAGTGTGTAAGAGTGTATATGAGACACTCGGAGTGAACGGACAGTCCACAGATCAACAACATCCGCTCAGTCCGCTTGTTAACGTGTTTATGATCATGTTCAGACGTCTTCACCAACTGATATAAGGATATTAAGCCATTTTGTAGATTAATTGAATCATGGTATTAGCTAGATTTTTTTCTCAGTAACCTTTACTTTCCATACCAGTTAACAAGAAAAACATAACAGGAATGCAATAACAAAGATTACAACATCAATATAAGTTTCTTTGTTAATTTTTTTTTTAAAACTATGAAAGAAAAGGAGTGCCAGTGTGTGCGTTTGTGTATGTGTGCGTGTGTATGTGTGTGCGTGTCTGTTTGTGCCTATTTACGTGTATGTTTGCGCGTGCGCGCACGTACGAGTCTGACGAGGAAATACCAGTTTCAGTAAAACCCTGTCCGCGTATAAAGTAGCCACGATACGATAAAGTAACTAACGTCTGTAGACTGGGCATCATAGATTGTTCAAAAAGTCAACACATTTTCTGCTAATGTAACTGCGCAGGAATTAACCATAAGTCTCATCTGGACTGACCACAGGCGTACATCATTGTGTACAACGAAGGTATTATATGACGTGCAGCATGTAGTGTACAACAAATGTAGGCTACGCGTACTTATCTACATGTACACATCTGAATGCTAAGCAGCTTGATTTGCGATGAAAAATACAAAAGGTTTCTGGTAAATAAAGCGACCAAAGGCGATACAATGACAGTAGTTTTGTAGGCTTATTGACCTCATGCTTTCCTCAATGTGTCCAACAAGGTCATTATTTACACACCTAAGCGGCTTGCATGTATAAGAAATCAACAAAAACAAGTTTAACAATCCTTTTTTAAATCGTAGGATTACAGGAAGTTTTAACGAAAACGTTACCATTGTTATTTTAACGCTTGAAATTAAATTATGTATCATTTCCTTTGCATATTAATCGTGTTGTTTTCTTTTGTTTCCTGCAATACGCTATCACGTGACGCTATCAAGCTGACTGAGCCTGCGGCTGTTGATCTGTTGTTTGCATTTGTCGGTTTTTTTTTTTGTGTTGTTTTTTTTAATCTCGTTTCCTGAAAAGTACACTACAGAAAAACATAGAGAAAAAAAGAGAAAGAGAGAACGAAATTTTATTTTATTTATTTTAAGTGTAATGGAGGCCCTTTGTTCCACGCGGAATTCAAGGAATTAAGCAAGCAAGCAAGCAAGCAAGTGTAATGACAATGTTCAGGATTTAATTGATCTTTTGGACAACTGTACAATTTTGGCAAACAAGGGATTCGCCAAGACGATGCTACAATGTTAATTTTAAATTTTAAATCTTTTTAATTAATTTTTTTTTCTTTTTAATGTTGTTGTTGGTCTAAAATCACTATGTGTACAGACCTTAAATTAAATAAATGAAAATGAAGACGATGCTAGTTTGTACGTCATTGTCATAATTGACGTCAGCACTTTTCGTGTGGCGATGGTCTAGACTAAAGCTCTTTGACGTTCATGGCAGTAGTCGTACAGCCAAACCTTCTTTAGATGAAACAAGATAACAATATTTGAGTGCAGTAATGGCCTCAGGGACTTTAGACTAACGGTACTGCGTCGATCTACGAACAGTTTCCATTAAACCTGATACTTCAAGAGTTGAACTCTTTGGTGACTCGATGTAATGAGATCTGGCGATCAATTTCGTAGATCCAGAAATCAAATCTGCTCGCACATCTTCGAGAACCTGAGGGAATCCATACAAGGTACTTTCTCTGTGGCACCATTCGATATCCTGACAGGAGAGTCACCAAAAAGTATGAGATAAACAGTTGGCCTCTGATATGACTTCAGTCAAGCGATCTAGATCTATAAGTCTACTACTACATTACTTGATCGAATCGTGATCAGATTGGTAGTAAGCTGGAAATCTTTGCATTGGACTATGATCTGTAATTGAAGAATCCTGTTACGATTTTAAGAAATGAGATTCTTGGGATAATCATGGTCACGTGTTTACATTGTATTCACTTTCCAAGTTCATCATTGATGCCTTTGTTTTCTCCATAGATATGAAATCAAGCTGAAGTGTTGTTTTCTGGTTGTTAACAAATCTAACTAAATAACTTCAAGTATAACATCGAACTTGAGAACTTTTCCCATCATCATTGGTTTGTAAGCCTTTCCATAAGTAACAAGTACATACACTGTCAGTGGAAATGGTATAAACTGTCAGTCAGTAAGGATTCAACCTCGGGACCCCTCAAAGCAAACAGCCGAGAGAGTTCTTCATGGCGTCTCCGTGGTGCAGGTTTGTTCTGGTTGGGGATGGGTCTGTTTGATTTTCTGAATCTGAATTTATTTGAAGTTGATATTCTTCGTCTCGTCGTTGTGATCATCATCATAATTCTCCTCGTCCTCGTTGTCGTCGTCGACGACATCATCATCATCATCATCATCATCATCATCATCATCATCATCATCATCATCATCATCATCATCATCATCATCATCACTTCAATGATCCGTCTTGACAGATGTGTCTGCAAAGCCGATTTTTACGGTATGTTGTTGTTGACGTTATTTTCTGCCTTTCCTTCCTTCTCATGCTCTCTTCTTCTTCTTCTTCTTCTTCTTCTTCTTCTTCTTCTTCTTCTTCTTCTTCTTCTTCTTCTTCTTCTTCTTCTTCTTCTTCTTCTTCTTCTTCTTCTTCTTCTTCTTTTTCTTCTTCTTCTTTGTTTGATCGATGATTGCCTGTACAGATTGATTGCATTTCTGGCATAGCCATATTATTGTTATTTTCTTGGTATGGGTAAATGTGCATCTGAATTTCTGTTCTTGATTGTTATTGGTGTAGTTGAATTGGGCAGTGTTTATTTACTTATTAATTTTAGTATATTTAGAGAATACACACATTCGCACACATTACATTACATAGTTATTGCTTTAGGTCCAGCGGACTCTTCCGAGCCAAATCAGGACCAACACTCACACACACATACACTCACATTATACACACACACATGCTTGCTCTTCCCCCCTCCCCCTCCCCATCCCCATCCCCCCCCTCTCTCTCTCTCTCTCTCTCTCTCTGTTTGAAGTGTTGTATTTCAATTTCTTTTTTTTTTTTTTTTTTTAGCTAGACCAAGTGGCGGAAGAATGGGTTCCCTGACTTGTTAGATAGCATCCAAATCCTGTATTACGAAGAATCAGGAATAAGAATTTTGCACTCTAATTAACAAAACCACACGCAATTTTCAAATGAGATAAGACTTATAGTCCAATCAGAAGGGGTGGGTGAGAGAGGGCGGGGGAGTGTGGAGAGGGTTTAAGCCAAAAGAGGAGTGAATGGAGGGGAAAGGGGGGTTGGGGAAGGGATTACATACATTTGAAAAAAAAATGAACGGCACACAAACAAAACTGTTCCATATGCATCACAAGACAAATCTCTAAAAGGTCACACAAACATCTGTTTAAAGTTTGCTTTGTCTCAGTTTGGTAAGAAATACAAGTGTATATGAACAATGGCACTAAATATAATTATTTGCAAACATAACACAAACATGCATCACAGTCTGGGGATACCAACAAGTCAGTCCACAGAAGAAGAGAAAAGGAAATGTATATTACTTAAACAGTGATATCACAACACCGACAAAGTGGCTTATTTCTAGCAACCTGCTCCTTGATTTAGCATTCATCAACTTGTTAAATTTGGGATGATTCCAAACGTCTTTAGGTAAAATACGTGTCCTGTTTTCTATTAGCACAGAATTTCTACATGTAAATAAATAATGAAACTTCTCACCAATTTAATCCAAGTCACACATAGTACACCACCGTTCTTATCTATTTCTGTCTTTGAGATTGAATAGGCGATCTGTGACTGCTAAGTCTGATCTCAGTAAGTTTTTTTTTTTTTTTTTTTGGCTGCCGTTTATTATCCCTTTCTATCGGGAAACTCTGGGCCGCCTGCCCCGAGGAAGGCGTAGTCGCAGCCAGTGGCGCGCCCAAACCCTACCTACCTAACATAATTAGTGAATTTTTCAAGTTTTGCTGGGGGAGCAAACAGGAGTACCCGGAGAAAACCCCCGAGACGTTGCCCGAGTCGAAAGTAAATAAGATTCGGAGAAACATAACGCCCAGATGCTGGCTCGAACCCACACCTGTCAGGCGTCATTGGTTTCTGGCTTGTGGACAAGGCAAGTTAGTCCCGCCTTAGCCCACTTGGCCACAACGCTCGCTGTTTCTTAACAAAGGTGCCAAAGGAAATAAGTTTTAAAACGGAATTGATCTTTAGTGTTTACAGCTTAGTTTTTTTTTTTTTTTTTTTTGTATTTTCATGAATTAATCATTATTGCACTTTGGTTTGTTGAATTCGTTTAAAGTCAGACTTCCTTGTTTGGAACACTGAAATGTTAATTGTTTGAAGGATCTACCATCTTCCTGTTGATTTCTGACTAAGCCCATTTTTTTTCAGATTATTGTGTAATTTCATCATCAATGGTGATTCACAGTGACTGTTAGTAAGAGGTGAAAGCCTGCAAATTGTCACGTAGCAATGTGAAGATATACTTGTTTTCTATTGTTTCTTTTTTCGCCTATTTGAATGCTTTGTATTGACACATTTTAAGATTAGTGATTCCATATGTTTAAGAAAAGTGGGTTGGAACATTCCATTATTGAAGTTGTTGTTTCAAAGGGTTAATTTGCAGAAACAGACACTCAAACATAGCTGAAATCTAACATTTTCAACTGTGTTCTTGGTTTTTGGGGCAGAGCAAATGTGATGGCACAGTTGGCCGACAGATGGGAAAATTGACAAAATGGAGAAACGCAAAAGTGGGGAGACAAGATTGAGAAGGGACAGAATAAACAAAAGAGAAAATGGACAAAAGTAGTTTTGAGTTGTTGTTCAAAATAGATGGTGTTCAGTATTTCATTTAATTTTTTTGTGTGTGTGCTGCTTACTGTTACAAATAAAAACAAATTGAGTTGTTCAGATTTAAAAAAAAAATACACAAAACGATTTTCTTGGCTTAGAAGGATTTAGACTATCCTAAACTATAAAAATCCAGACATCTGGATTTTTTTTTAAAAGTTTCTTAAAGGAGAGCAAGCTCGCACGAAGAAACTCCCTCCAAAACGAAGTTCTTGTTCCTCTCCAGCCAATCTATCAATGTCATCCGCAAAAAGGAAGGTTGGAGATTGCTCTACCCCCTATGCTGACTGTGCCTTCATGATCTACAAGGGCATCTGACATGATGCGCTCTAGGGAGATGTTGAAGAGTGTTGGAGAGAGTAGGCGTCCTTGACGCACACCGATGGTTGTTCTGAACCAGTTTCCGATGGCGCTGTTATGGAGGACTGCATTGGTAGCCTTGTCATACAGGCTTTTGATGACTTCAATAATTTTTAGGGCTGACACACACAAAAGGATGACATCACTTGTGAAATACATACATAATCACACAATCCTTGTACGGAGTGAAAAATGAGGTAATGTTTGAGTTGTGCGCTTTCAAACAGTAACTCTAGGCAACGCGTCATACAAGCAACTAATAGCATAGCTAGTGTTGGTGATGGTGATGATGATGATTATAATGATGATGATGATGCAACTAATTAGATAGCTCTTATTATTATTATTATTATTATTATTATTATTATTATTATTATTATTATTATTATTATTATTATTATTATTATTATTATTATTATTATTATTATTGTGGTGGTGGTGGTAGTGGTGATACTGATGGTAATGATTATTTGGACGTATCTTGTTTTATTAGAGTCGTGCCTGTTTCTAGTGAAAATCGTCAGTGTACGTGTGATGTTTTGCAATAATTGCACAAGCAGATATTATTATCCTCGAAGATAGAACGAGTCTACTTTAATACGGTGGAATAGAAAATGGTGACATATGCTATAGTCTCAGAAATATGGTTGTTCCCCTCCGGGGTGTCGGATAGTGCAGTGGTTGGAGCACTCGCTACTGTGTCGAAAGTGAAGCACCGTCCGGTGCGGTTAGCACTTGGATGGGTGACCGCTAAGGTGTGAAGCGACAAACAACAACGCCCCCAGTTGACTCAACTGTGATTGAGTACCTACTCTCTTGAGGGTGGGGAAGGTAAAGCAGCGAGGGAGAGAGTTGGGCATCACCCTCATTACGCTGGCCCAAGATAAGTGTGATCTCCAACATCACGCTCCCCTACGGCCACAAGGCTATGGGACTACCTTTACCTTTTTTTACCTTTTCTTTACCCCTGATAGAGGATGAAACTACAAAGTACAAGAAAGGAAGAAAAGAATGAGCAGTCGATACTTGCAATAAGAACGACAATTTGAAGAGGAGTTGATGTCGTGCCTTTAATGTAGTTAGTCTTGAAAATTCCGGTTTATTCTAGTAAAATTATACCGCTTTGCTTTGTAACACCTATGAATCAAAATGGAAATGAAATGGTTCCTATTATGGCACGATGGTACTATATTTACCCTAGGAAGCCCGTTGACTGACCCCAGGGAGCTGGTAAAACGATTTAAGTCCTTTGGTGTCCACTCATGTGTGGTCAGTAATAATGGTTTCCTGCGGTGGTGTCTGTTATGGTGGATAACAGTAGAACTTACTTGTAGACTTGTTTACTTGATGACTGGAACATATGTATGGTCAGTCAGTTGTGTGGGTGCGTGTGTGTGTGTGTATGTGTGTGGGTGCGTTTAGGTGTGTGTGTGGGTGTGAGTGTGTGTGTGTGAGTGTCTGTTATGTGTCTGGGTATGGTCGTGATGCGACAGTATAGGCTTAGTTTGTATGTGTGTGTGTGTGTGTGTGTGTGTGTGTGTGTGTGTATGTGGGTGTGTGCGTGTGTGTATGTGAGTTCGTGGTCGCGCGCGCGCACATGATGAATTTGATGTGTATGGGTGTTTGGTTCGTGGTGGCTGATGTGTTTGATGGAGAGGCAAGGCAATCAAAACATGGAGTGATATACAGTCTAAGCTGATATAAATAATAGTAGTGTTATCGGAAGCTTGCGTTATGGTAGTTAGAGATGGCTAATGTCATCAGAGCTTCAGGAGATGTGAGGTCCTTTGACAGCTTTGGCTGTACAGCATCGTACAGTACTGTAGTGTTTCTCTCTCGTCCACGAATGTTATCAAAGATTTCATCAACAGTAGAAGAGGATTAGAGGAGCAAACGAGACATAGCAAGGGAAGAACAAGGCCGTGCCAAACAAAAGAATAAATTACCGGATTCACCAGGGTCAAGCCGATCGTTTCTCCAGACGTGAGTGCGTGTGCGCGTGTGTGCGTGCACTCGCATAAGCGTACAAATGGGTACCAGATCTTGCCATACTTAATTACAAATGGGTTCATTTGCAAGGAACCCACTTGTTTCCCATACCCCACTTTTTTCTAAGTATACGGGAGTGCTCTTTTAGTGCATGGGAGTGCAGTTGTAGTGCATGTGAGTGTTTTAAGTTCAAGGGAGTGCTCTATCCGGGACGGTGAAAATCCAACCACTTTTCGAACTAGGTCAACTTTTTAGACGGAAAGAGCCATTTTGCATCAGATTCTTACATTTTTAGATGAATTTTGCGCTCTTTCCATTGAAAAAAAAAACTTTCCGATTCCTGCATTCGTAAATAAAACCAGTTCTGATATTTTGCAAATATGTGTGTGTGCGTGCGTGCCTGCCTGTTTGCGTACCTGTGTACGTGTGTTTTTGCACACTGGTCAACATCGGATTTAATTTCAGATTATTTTTGGGACTGACCAGAAGCATATGTGGGTATATAAAACGAAGAGTTCTCTTGGGTCAAGCGGACATGATTAACTTTTTACTAGACGTACAGTCTGACAATATTTATCACACGGCAGTAATATTAGATTTAATTTCAGATAGGTTTGATAATATGACCCATGGGGAGTCCAAGTCGAAGTTTCTCAGCTAAGTAGGGCGCCCACTTTTGCAAGTCGTTAGTTTTCATGGTTCACATAATAAAAAGACTGGGGAGGACATTTTGATTATATAATTATGAATATGGTGGTCAGGCCGTTAAAATGATTTAAAGACATTTACTGGTTGAATGATTTGGTCAGACCTTTTAACCTGCTCTTTTTGCCTTTGATGAAGTCGTTTTCTTTTCTATTTTTTTTTAAAATTACATCACAGGGGTTAATGGTTTCGGGTTAGAACTTTGGTTTATAAATTCGCAATGTTCCAAATAGACGCTGTTTCGATAGACGCCTCTGTAAGGGCTAATGATGCAAGTATCTCGGAGATTGTCCTTAAGATGACATTCCTCCAAGGTCAAGGACAACTTTAAATCCCAAAACATCCTATGTTGGCGTGGCCTAAGGAATCTTGCGAAGTTTGTTTGTGACAGACGATGGTTTAAGCGTTTGTGTGTTTATTAGGCAAAGGTTATAAGGCTGTTGGTTCTGCAAACAACCTGTCGTGCAATAACTTCACGAGTCTGCCGTGTCTTATTTGTTTGTATGCTGATGGCTTATCTTGTTTGTACGTGTGTTTGTTTCTGGGGAAGTTTTGTATCAGTCTGTTCGTACTTACTATAAAACACCGGCCATCTTGACCTTCTTAAATGAGAGGTATTGCCATAAAATACTGCAAACAAAATAAATCTCCATGGTGTTTTGTCTTGTACGTTTAACAACGTTTGTTGTGCAACTTTGCACCAACCTCTTGATGCCACGCAAGCGAACCAATGCTCTTCGTATCAATGATGAGAATGACGGATGCGTATCTGTTGATGCTGGGGAGAGCGGACGTTAGTGCCGGTTTTTTCAGGAGCGTAGGTTTTTTTTTCTCCTCAGGTGGACCTCTGTAAAGTTGCATGGAAAAGTTGTTCATTTGGGTAACGTTTGCTACCAACGTTACGTTGCCTTCAGAGATTGTCTTTGTATCGGGATGACAAAGGGAAGCGCATCATATGATCAAGGGAGGACTGGTACTAATGCAGTTTTCAGGTGGACTTGCTCAATTGAAGGGACGTCAAAAAAGTAACATTGGCCACAGTGATATTGTTAGCGTAACTGATGATCTAGAAATCACGATGAAGGGAAACCGTATAGGGTGATGCAAGAATGAGTGGTATACGTGCAGTTTGTCAGGTGGATCTTTCCAGGTTACATGGAAGGGTTGGTAATTGGGTAACAGAAGGGTAGTAGGGTACTGGCGGCTACAAAGGTAAAGCTGGTTTTATATGGCTGTTTATAGATCCTGTGATGGGTAATAACAAATTGTTGAACTGAAAATTGAATTCAATTCATTGACGATCTAGGTGTCGTAACTGGTTACAGCCAGCGTTCCCATTGAAGCCGGTAGTACCAATTATGTAGAAGGGAAACACCCTGTTGTAAAGCCTGTGAAGTCCTGCGGATGCTGTAACCGGTCTGGTGAATAAGCACGGTGTTGACGGGGGAGACCCTAAACTTTGGCCTGGGGATCAGCTGTATGGGTCCCAGCTTCTATTGTTCCTTCGAGGGAGTGGAGATAAGGTGTGGTGCTAGTAAACTGTTTGAAATGGGCTGATTGGCATTTAGCCTGTCAATAATAGGCTAACTTTTCTGTACGAGGGTGAATTGTCCTGCCCTGCCAACGTTGATAGATGCGGAAGTAAGACACGTCTCCTGATTGTTTGGCTTGCGATTGTGATTTGTATGTTATGCCATGAGATCTACATTCTCCACAAAAGATGTCGATCTAAAAATTTGTAGACGTCGGATGCAAGACGTAGAGGACAAATGTGTTGATTGGTATGTTGTTGGAGTATTCAATAGAGAAGGGTTTAAGTGTTGTTTTTTTTAATTTTACTTAAACTCAGAACAGTTGCAGTAATACCTCTTGCTTCCGGCGCTATCAGACTCAATACTGTGATTTCCACTACATTAGTGTTACAAGAAGTTGTAGTTTGGCTATGTTGCTTGCAACTAAAACTCTGAAACTCTCGTGATTGTTTCAGTGCAATTTTGACTAGCTGTACATCATTGTTTACTATTTCAAGGATCTAGGCACAGAGAACACTGAAAGATTGGGCAAAGAACAAAATCTAGGCTTGCAATCAAAAGTTAAGGGGTTTTTAGGGCTTGGACCACAACAGCCCGCCCCCAAACTGACCACACCACTTTGAAACTTTGAGGGTACATACAGTAGAACGGTGGACTACAGTCCAACCTCATGTGGCTTAATAGATAATCTGTATAGTTTGTCTTATATAGACGTCGACCTTCGTCTCTTGACCACAAGCTAAGGCGTCCAGTTAGAGTGACCAACGCCTGCGAGTGTCCATTTTGATTCGACAATTTGATTAAAACAGTGGATTTCTGAGTAAAATCTTGTTTAGTTCAGTCCTCCATTTTCAAGTGGTTTAATAATTGTTTAAGGAGTGTGTCAAGTCTTCTGTGTTTGGTTTTAAACAAAGTCTCATTGGTCCATAATGAACAACTTTTACATCGATTACATCAATAACCATGAAGAGGATATCAGCTTCAGTAGTTGGTTGCGTAGACTGCATAGACTGTCTGGTAAGTTAAATCATTTGAATGTTGTGATGATGCGTACGAATGATGTGTGTAAGCGCATTGAGTTGTTATTCTAATGAAAAATGCGTTGTATAAATGCAATTTATTATTATTATTATTATTATTATTATTATTATTATTATTATTATTATTATTATTATTATTATTATTATTATTATTATTATTATTATTATTATTATTTTTAATGTTCATGCATATTTATTTATTTACTATATTTATTTGAGCATTCATTTATTATCTGACCAGCTCGAACAGCGTGATCGTTTTGTTCAATCTGTTAACCAGTATAAAGCCCCCACCCCCACCCCCATCCCCTCAAAGCTAAAAAAAAAAAAAAAAAAAAAAAAAAACATTTTTACGGGATCCCGACCGAAATTAATTTTTGGGCCCGACCTTAAAGTTCTTTTTTTTTTTTTTAAAATGTCAAGACATGGACTCGGTGAAACATCATGAGTGAAAATGTTTGTGAAAAAAAGCCTATCTACCGACCCTTTTTCCCCCTATGGTATTTTAAACAGATATTCTTTTGGGGGGAAAGAGGAGGGAGAGGGGGCGGGGGCTAAAAGAATGCAAACGTTTCAATTTCATTTGTCAACACATCTTAACTTTAAGGTTTTCTGTTTGTCTTCTTCTAATGGCCAACTCTTATCTACCATCTTTGTGCTGTTTTACAGGAATATACCGTTTTAGAAAAATACTCTACGTAGACGTGCAGGCACAAGTCCCTTACAATCCTACAATCTTTTAACGCGGCAGATTATTGTCAAACTAACTACCGGTCGAAAACGTATCATTGTAATGTGTATGATACTGGCCATTCTGGTCTTCTTCATTGTCTGAAACTTTTGAAAGTCTAATACTATTTCTCGTTATTCATGGTCAATCCTTGGTTTTTGATTGAATATGATGTTGATGGCTGTTTAACACTTCACAATGTGAGGGTTCTAAAATACACCGAAAGTTCCAGTGTTTTGCTACTGCTTGGGTTTTCCCCATGATTGTTTTGTATCTTTTGAATTTGATATTTGCAGTAAATGTAAAAACATGGCCAAGCTAGGGTTTTTCCTCATATTTTTGAATTACATGCATAGCAGTGTGAGTCTATGCACTCACCCCCTCCTCCTCCGCCCTCCCGTCTCCCCACCCTCCCAAAAAAAACCCCACCAAAATAACAACAACAACAAAACCCCAAACAAACAAAAGAAAAAAAAAACAAAAACAAACAACAACAAAACCCCAAACAAAGAAAAGAAACAAACTTTTTTTTTGCAAATTTGGACGAGATGAATCCTAAATAGTTAAAAAAAAATGAGATCGAAAAAACAAATGTCCGTACGTCCGTCCGTCTGTCTGTCCGCCGTTCGCTGTCTATCTGTGCAAAACTTGCAAGTGAATTAATATCTCAGAACCTATTTCATCTATCACAATCAAATTTGGTAAAATGGTGTATATCCGTGAGACATCATAAATGATCAGTGAATGAATGACTTCACTTCAAGGTCAAGGTCACAGGGTAAACAAATGTTAGTTTTTTTTAAAAAGATAATTTTTTAACAAAATTTTACTTTTTCCCCTAAGTTATTAATATTGGACTTAAGATTATTTGATGCATTTGACAGATATCAATGAGACACGCATACTTTACACATATGGTCAACCTCACTTGAAGGTCAAGGTCCCTGGAGCTGTTCAAATTCAGTTAGTATAGATTCTTTGAAGTGATCTGGACCCTAATTTATGAGAGATATAAAGTCCAAACTTGTATTTAGAGATGATAGATTGATCTTTCATATGTTCCCTTTTTGCGTTGATCTTGAAGGTCATTGTTATTGTAGGCCTTGCAAAAACGTAAAAAATAGGTCATAGGACAGTGAATGGCTGTTTATTTAATCCATAGTATGCAACAACATTGCGTGATTTGATCAGATATGCATGAGAGGTCATCTGAGGGTTATGGTCATTCCAAGGTCACAGTTTTTTCTTGTTGGCATAATAAATCATTTGCTGTGCTTTATTTGATAGTACATGAGTGTATTTGGAGCCGGAGGTAACCCCCGGTGGGGTGCCGGGGGTTTCAGTATAAATAGTATCCCCACTTTCTGGAAATTTAGTGCTTTAAATTCCCACTGTCGCTGTCTTTCTCACTTGTTCTTTCTCATTCCTGCTCTGTTCTATCAATCTTCTATACTATCGTCTTCTTCGCTAGACCAGTCTCCTACCTTTTTTCTTGAAAACTCTTCCGGGACAAGACTCCTTATTTGTGTATGAGGTCTGTTGGATCAGCTTGGGAATATTGGACGCTTTCTGCCGGGTGGTCACTAAGGCTTCCTATGATGTTATTATTTAGCAATGTAGGCATTTTATATGTATGTGTTTTGTTAATAATTTATAATGATGTTTGTATTCTATTTTGTTTTTGTAAACGGGGGTTCGATAAGTTGGGGTGAAGCCTCAGCCGTCCCCTGCGTGGGATGTCTTTATTGTAAAGTGACTGGCTGGTGGAGAGCTTTCGGTTTTACCACTAGGGCTGTTTCGGCAGATCTTTTATGCGGATCGGGGATTGTCCGGTCCTGATTGGGCTCGGAAGAGTCCGCTGGACCTAAAGCAATAATAATGTAATGTAATGTAATGTAAGCCGGAGGTAACCGTAATCTAAAGGTCAAATGCATAGAAAGATCACAGTCGGTATTACTTTGCATTTTAATGCCACCTACATTTTGTTTTTTCTGGGCATTCATGTTTATGTTAAATATTGCCTGTTACATAAGGAGCATGTGAGTCATATAGGCTTTGCCTTTGTAGTTTTGTTTATTTTTTTAATATCTGTTCATCGTATCCATGAAAGTAGCGCAGACGGCACTGTTGAAGTATTTAGTATTTAAAAATAAAACTATATTTCATTGTTTGTTTTGTGGGGGTTGTTGTTGTCGCCGTATTCGTTGGTGTTGTTGTGATTGTTGTAGCTGTTGTTGTTGCCTCTAAAGCGTTGTTAAATGAGAGCTGCATCTGGAGTGTATACTAATGCAGTTTTGCACGTAGACTACATGCGTCGTGTGCATCAGTGAGACATTCACAATAACATCATAGTTGCCTGGTGTTAATATAGTAATTGTTAACATGCATACAATAGCAGTATTAGAAAATGTTTTTTCACTTTTAGGTACTGTTGCGATTGTAGTGCAGTTCGTCCCGTTTAGAAAGCCTAGGCATCTGGAAAACATCCCTTGTTTTGCTGGCGAAGGACGCCACAGAACTGCCATTCTGAGCGTCAGGGATTTAGTTTAACAAATCGAACCTTGTTCAGCGGGTGTTTGCCTCATCAGTCTTTAATATTCTCGAGACCCAACTGCACAACACACGTACGCACTTCTTTAATCAGCTGTTAAAATGCCCTGCATTGACGTCATTTCCGCTCAAAATCCGGAACTTTTCTCCTACAGTTCCGGTTTAGTTCCGCATGCGCCGCGTACTTACCGGTACATTAGCAGCGAGGGCGGTAGTGAAATTGAACGTAGTCTCAAGCCGGTACTGTAAACATACATAAATTTAATTCTTATTTCAGTACCTCAATCGTGTGCAGTTGTGTGATCTCGTCTGCTTAAACTGTAAACTGTGCCGTTTAGAGAGCATCATCTATATATAATCAATGTTACTGACACAAATTAATTATTGTCAGTAATGTGATCGTGTCTGCTGACATTAAAATGTTCCTGTGATGTGCAGAGGGAATCATCAATAATTGCTGTTGTCATTCCATCAACAGTGTGCATCAGTTGGATGTTTAGTGATACGCTTATTACGTGCCCCTTTAGTGTGAGATGGTGGCTCATAATTAAACTTCTTTGGGTCAGCATGAGTCAATGATTTATAATTATAGGCAAGATAAAGGTGAGTCTTTTTTGTCTGTGTAAACTTGTGTGTGTGTGTGTGTGTGTGTGTATGTGTGTAAGTATGTTTTTTTTTGTTTGTTTTTTTTTGGGTGTGATAGATATGTGTGTGAACAACCACACAGTTGTGAGCATTTTGTCTGCTATCGACATATTTTTATATTGCAGCCTGGGAAGAATTCTACGGTTTCTCAAATTTACGCGTTTCAAATGTAATTTTTCAGCTATTTTTATATTTATTGGAAATTGAAAAATCATTAATGTGTATTTATGTCGGTTGAAAATTCTTCTTCTTCTTGTTCTTGTTCTTGTTCTTCTTGTTCTTCTTGTTCTTGTTCTTCTTCTTCTTCTTTGATGATAATGATGATGATGATGATGATGATGACGATAACGATAATAATGATGATGATGTTGGTGATGATGATGCAGCTGCTGTCACAGCAGAAAATGATGATGCCTATTTATTAAAAAAAAAAAAATTATGAGTGTTGGATATCGAAGCAGCATGCCATAACTGTAAACAAAATGTTTTATTTCTGACTACTTTGTTGAATAACAAATGAGATAAATCTTCTCCTCCTCTTCCTTCCTCTCTTCTTCTTCTTCTTCTTCTTCTTCTTCTTCTTCTTCTTCTTCTTCTTCTTTAGTATATTGTGTACACCAACCCCTCCACTCTTGCCTTGTCTGGCTATACTGCCCTTTGGACTAGGAGTCTAATTCAATTATTTGTTGTTTTGTTGTATGTTTAATAAAAGGACAAAGTTCCAAAGCTCTTCTTCTTCTTCCTCCTGCTTCTTCTTCTTTTCTTCTTCTGCTCTTACTTCTCCCTTTCCCCCTCTTGCTCCAGCTCTTCCTCTCTTTTCTTCTTGTTCTTTTTCTGATGTGATGCCGGTATAAAAGATGGTGGCTGTCAATATGGAAGCTGATTAGTTTGCAAGCAACTGGTAACCACATTTTTCTTTGGAGGCCTCTTTGTTGAGTAAACAATGGGATGTGGCGTACCGGAGTTCACCACCCACAAATGCCACAGAATTGGAGGGGAGGGAGGGGGCGTTTTTGTTTTCTTTGTATCAAACAATGCTTTTCTGTCACATGGTGCAGTTACAATGTTTCCGCTAGGCTACTTGCAATATTGCACCCAATGTAATACTTACAGCATTTAATCATGCCTAAGGTGTAACGGTTTGGGAAATGTACTCTCTCCCTTCTTCTCCCTTCCGCCAAAACTTCGTGCTTCTCTCTCTCTCTCTCTCTCTCTCTCTCTCTCTCTCTCTCTCTCTCTCTCTCTCTCTCTCTCTCTCTCTCTCTCTCTCTCTCTCTCTCTCTCTCTCGTTAAGCAAACAACAAACGTTAGAGATTCTTTGTCCCCCATTTCCCCTTGCGCCTTACCCCGACCCCCACTTCTCCAACTTCTCTCCTCCATCTTCCCCGCTTCTCTCCCCTTTGTTCACCGGAAAAATATCAACATAATATCATATCAATATGCAGCCATTAAGGATAGTTAACTGATCGTAGTACTGTAGCTAACATAAACTTGCATATCTGAACAAAACTTGCATATCGTTTCAATTGGTGTATGCTAATTAAATTATTGTTTCCGAGTCAGTAGAAATTTAACCTGTGTGGTTTTTAAGTCTAAACACTTCGCTAATCCATTAAAGACCTTTGGAGGTTTGTTTTTGTGTATGTTAATCATTAGTTGTTTTTTTTTAAATATATAAGGTTATTGTTAATAGGTAATGAGTTTTCCTGATTTTGTTTATAGTTAAAGTTGTTCTGTATTCATGTAAGCACCTAGGGCTAAGTCTAGATTAATAACAACACCAATAATAATAATAATAATAATAATAATAATAATAATAATAATAATAATAATATTAATAATAATAATAATAATAATAAAATGATGGTAGCGCAAAATTCTTTACGATTCAGCAGAAATGTAATAGAACAAATATGGCTTAAAGCTTTGTTTTTGTATCTGTCCACGCCAAAGTAGAATGTCCAAGTTAGTGTGACCTCTGGCTATTTTGACCTCCCGATTCCGCCAGGCCCCTTTGTAACCTGTCACCAGACGGACGGCGGCAGGTGTGGTGCTCAGTGATATACATGGCACAAGCATTACTGTACATGTACGTGCTTGTTGGGAGAACGTGGGTTTTCATTCCTATTCCTGAGTCCAGCAGACTCGTTTTGTGCATGCCGTATCGCAGTACATTGGCAAGCAAGCGTCTTGAGACTTCTCTCTGAGCTGTGTAAAAGCGCTTAATAATAACAATCCATTTGACCAGAGAAAGGTGCGTAATCAAGATGCTTTTCACGTTTGCCGTTCAGATCTTGAAAATGTACACCAACAGTTTTAATGAAAACTTTCACTGTATCTATTTTCAATCAGAAACTCTCATTGTAAACCGTGCGTTCTGTTTCAATAGTTTATCATAGCATGATATTCAGAATGATCCAGGCTTGGCATTTCAATGAGGTCGAATATATTATTGCCTAACATAATCCTTAAAATTTATGAACGACAAAAATGGAATCTTTTTTCCAAATGCCCTTGGCATAAAACTAATTACCGATTTGTTGATGACCTGATTTCTTTGCTTAGAACTATAAAGGGGTTGTGTTTTGCTGCATTTTCTAGGTGTTGGAGACTAACATTGCAAAAATGGACCCATCGATCATTATAAATTATTATAATATTTTGTTGATAATCAAATATAACATTATAAACTTCATTAATTAAAACATGTTCCATTTTATCATAATCAAATTGGTTCTCTTGGTTATTGTAAGGGAGCAGAAAGGAAACTGTGGCGTATCAAATCATGCAACTAGAATCAGGAAGAACCCTCACAGTCACCGACACTTTTTCAATTATTATTGCTGACTTTCACTTAAGCAGACTTCAATTGTTGAGTTGACTGACTTGACTTCCTAACGTGGTGTCATTAATGTTTACTTGTATTTTCAAAAATACCACTAACGAATTTAAGAGGTATCCTAATATTAGTGTTGCTTTTATTGTTAAAACAACAACAGTTTTAACTACAAAATATGGAGTTACCAGGTGTAGAACATGAGTTATTCACAGTCATTGTTATGCCTCTTTATACCTAACCAAGGGCCCAAGGTGTTGGTAGGTACACATTTGAGATAAGGTAACTCATCACCGCAATCATGGACAGATTGGACATGCAGAGTTAGAGAAGGAATGATCTGTGATGAGATCATATCTGTCAGTGTCATGAAGATGGCCACCATGCATGATTAGCATAAAAAAGAACAACAAGACACAACTTCATCATCATCATCATCATCATCATCATCATCATCATCATCATCATCATCATCATCATCATCATCATCATCATCCTCATCATCATCATCCTCGTGCTTCGGCTCCTTATCACCATCCTCGTAAAATTCTTCTTCTTCTTCTTCTTCTTCTTCTTCTTCTTCTTCTTCTTCTTCTTCTTCTTCAACGTCCTTCTCCCCCTTTTTTCATAATGTGAGTTGTGAAATGTTGTTCTCATATCCTAGCGAACTGTATCTATGGTTTGCTTAAGTGTAAGACTACGTAATCATACTTCTCTTGAAATGTTATGGTTGAAAAATCCCTGTACTCTTCTTTAGCAGTAGTTTTATAGCCGTTTTTATTTTTTTAGTTATTTATTTTGGACGTTGACACCCGGACAGTTATGCGCTAGTTAACATCTTTTTCAACCTTGCCGTAGTCAGTCAGCATACAGCGTAGCTGAGCCTATTCTGCGTAAGGAGTAGGCCCTGCATAGTTGTCATTCACTTCTGCGTTCAGTTTTATTACTTCTGGCGCCCATCGCCATCTCCTACCGCGGTAGACGTAGGCCTACAGCAAAAGCAAACTTAGGCTTACTTGTTCTGGATGGATTTCCCATACCCATGCGAGGTCGGTGACCGATGGGGGTGGGAGAGGGAGGGAGAGGGGAGGGGAGTAATGACAGCAGCGAGGGCAACTTGTACTTTAAGTACAGCTGGCCTCTTTGACTGTTTGAGGGTCATTGCACTTTGAGGATCATAATCAGCTTCGAGAACATGTGGATATGGTGTTACGTTGTGGATTTTTAGTTGATTGCTAGCTAATTGAAGTGCGTAATTATTGTGGCCTTCTTCCATATTGACTTAAGAAGAAAAATATGGGTATGAGCTATTTGGTTATGTGGTACTTGGCTAAGAATGCATGATCATTGTAAACTTCTTAGATCATGGCGTCCTATCCTATCCTATCCCGTAACTCCGAGGTCGTTGGGGCACCACAGATGATTGTTTAACCAGCATACTCCATCTTTCTCAGTCCTCAGCAACCCTGATGGCTTCGCTTAATGTCAAGCCAGTCCATTCTCTCGAATGTTGTCCTCCCACCTCTTTTTCGGTCTTCCCCTTCTTCTACCTCCTTGCACTGTGCCTTGTAGGATGGTCTTTGCTAGGCCTGATGATCTGGTGACGTGGCCGTACCATCGGAGTTTCCGTTTCGTCACCACTGTGAGCAGGTCATCGTGTTGTCCAATGGCTTGTGTGATGGTCTGTCGGACTTCGTCGTTGGTGATGTGCTGGGTATAGGAAATGCCCAGAAGTCTTCTGTAGCACCTCGTCTTCATGCTTTGTATTCTTCGTTGTAGATCTGCTGTGAGGGTCCATGTTTCGCAAGCGTATAGGAAGATGGAGATGACAAGGGAGCTCAGCAGCCTTACCTTGGAATATGGACTGATGGTCTTTTCTTTCCAAATGGGCTTCAACCTTGCCAGGGCAGCAGTTGTTTGTGCGATCCTGGAGAAGACTTCCTGTCGGGACCCATTGTCGTAAGAAACAAATTTAGTGTGGTCGCCAAATTGTACCCGGCCCGGTTAGTTGAATGCATGGTTTATCATGCCTTCCACGGTGACATATATGGGAATGGGTGAAACATTGTAACTTTTTAATTATTTCGTTTAAACAAGTTAGTTAGTTATTCATTGCTTACAAGGTCTAGCGGATTTAAACACGTGTTGTATTCAAGTAAAAAGATGTGATTTGACAAACCACCGATGGCTTACAAGACCGACAAGCAAGCTTTTATGAGCCTGTCCTGCGTAAATGAACTGAACACTACAGTATATATGACAGACAGGCAGACAGACAGTAACGTGGTTTCTCATCAGAGGAGTAGAGTATACTTATACTAATGAATTCATCAGCAAGGTTATCGATTGGAGAAAGAAATGAAGACAAAGTTTGGATGATTTATAAACAAACAAGCAATCAATGCAATCAGGCAAACCAGAACGAGTAATTATGATTAATTGGTACCTAGCTTAATGTTTGGGGGAAAACAGGCACTGGTATCAGTTGGTAGCATTTCTGATTGATGTGTAACTGGCTAATTGAATGTGTTAAATGTCTCATACTTTAAGCACTTTAAATGTAATATTCGAACGAACGATTGAAAGAGTAGCTGATTAACAACAGCTGACGCTAGATAGATTAAATAAATGAGTTTTACGATTTTCACTTCATGAAAAAAATTTTTTGGCACTGGTAGTAAAACCCGCACTTAATAATTATGACAGAGAGCCTAAGAAACCAAGCCGCTGTAGATATAATACATTATTTAAAGGCTCGGCCACATTACCCGATAGCAGCCCGCAACACTGTTTTAAGCTTATGAATGTCTTATGTATTCCCTTACGTTGGATGAGAATATAGTCCCCTGACACATGGCGTATGAGGGACCCTTGCATACTGGCTAATGTACAATTTCACAAGGATAGAGCATGTTTGATTTTTAACGCAAAAATAAGTTAGCCGGGCTTACGAGGACCTCTCAGAAGAAGCGAGAGTGTGACGTCATGAGTTTAGATGTCAACCTAAACTCCTCCCTTGTATGGTTGTCTGCTACGCGCGACTTGGTGAGCTAAAGCAGTTGAATTCACTTGCTGCATGTCGATTTTGGTAAAGTTGTTTCATATTATAGTCAAATCGTTAAAAAAAGTACATTACATCGTCATGAAAAATTGCCTTGTTGTAGTGAAATTACACAGCTACACACATGTATAAATTCGAACCGGGCCGTGACAAATGCGCCACTACCTCCAATCCAATGCATGAGCTGTAAAACGAAAAGCCAATGTGGCCACTAAACTGATAAAGTGTGGTCACCCGTCAGAATTCCGGTCAGTGAAAAATCTCATGACACAATGGATAAGCTGTAAAACGTAAGCCAACTACTTAAATTCATATGGTGTGATCACCCGCCAAAATTCTGGTCAGTGAAAAATCTCATAACCCATTGCATTAAGCCGTAAAATGTAAGCCCATTTGGCCAGTACTTAATGTCGTGCCACTGATTCTATTATCTGTTATTCTATTTCGCTAATACAAACCGAATCTCATAGAGACCTTAGGAACGCCCATCAATGAGACATCCTTCTGCCTTTGACTTTAGGTTGTCTTGTTTCAAGCTCAAGTTAACTGATATGTAATACAGTTGATATGTATTAATACAGTGCAGCTGATTCGACAAGCTTTTCAGTCTCCTGCATCATCACAGATCGATTTTCCCAGACAGACCTTGCCTGGCAACACCACAGCGCGACATCCTTCCATCCTCGGTGATGTTGAGCTGTTTTGTCTGTTGCTGAAGTCAACGATAATCATGAAATGCGGTGCTAATGCATTAATCTCTCAGTATAATTGAATGTCGTGGATCTTAGGGACACCCATCAACTGTATAATACACTATGAAGTTGAGGTTGTTTTGACGGGTCTTTGGTAGAATTGGTATAAGAACTATAAGAACGGTTAAATAATAAATGAAGAAGTATGCATTAGGCCTTATGTCAAGTATCATCCTTTTAATCTAAATCCAAAGTCCAACAATCGAAACCTAAAAGGTATCACCTCGTTACACAGATCGATCGAATACATCTGTGTGTATGTTCCAATTATGTTATAAACAGTAGGTAGAAAATGAGTTCCTCGACTGACCCCCACGCTTCCTATACCCTTGCTAGTTATATTGTATTCGTAATAATAAGCCGTGCCTAATGGCAGAAATGGCTCATTCCATATTTATTATACATCCTCGTATGACAAATGACTGTGCACATCATTAGCTGCTTAGTTGTTTGTGTATAGAATTTCTACAGTATAGCTTACATTGTGTGTTTAGTAACACTGTGTAAGGGAATGTTCAGCTCTGACGTATTTAGTTGAAAAGGTGAATGCTCGCTGAAACTGTACCTTATCACTATGCATCTTCATGCATGAACATTACATTTAACAGTGTGTGTAGGGTTCTACCTATATTGAGAAAAGCCTTGATCTCTGTTCCATATTTATATATGACCTACATTCAGAAAGGGAGACTTCTTGACCTCTGACCCACATTCTTAAAGCTAATAACATACATGTAATGTGCATGTGCTATTATGCTGATAGTTCAGCAACTTTGTTCCCATAATGTATTTTTTCTAACTCAGGGATGGATTTAACCGGAAATTACCGGTATTTTACCGGTTTGATAATAAAAATACCGGTTGAAAAATCAGTAGCCGATAGAGCCTACCGGTTCATATTTTGTTTGACTGGTTTCAAAATTAAAGGAAAAGAGAAAGAAAAAGCAAGAGAAATGAAGAGAGGCTTTACGGTGAGCAATAAATTAATCACTGCATTCGTCGGCAGATTTTCGGTGGCAAAAATAGTGACGCATTATTAAGCTTTGCTATGGGTCATACCGGTTTCCGTGACTGGCCTACCGGTTTGCGTTCGAGTGGGTTTGTTTACTGTGACGTCGTACCGGTTTTGCAAATCCCTAGGACGATCACTGTAACTATTTGTGCGATATTTACTCTGGTGTTGTTCGGGTTGTTGTTGACCCGTCATTTTGATTTCGCTGTGCATGTTGGCTTCTACAAAAGAGTTTATTATTTTCTAAACTTTTTGCTTCTACGTCGTAAACACATGCTCACCTTACTGGTCGAGTTCGTCATTGCTGTCCCCTATGAGGTCAAACAATGTCGTAAACTATATCGCGGAGTGTAAATGGGTCTGCCGTGGACAGAGTCCTGCTAATGACAGTATGATGGTCATGGATGATAGAGAGAAGAAGACAGACCAGAAGGACACAAAAGCCACTGAAACATGTAGAAATCTAATTGGAGGCAAGCCGTAGGAGTCAGTAGTCGTGAAGCTGTTTTCAAATATTTTCGTGGACACTTTGAAAAGCTGCAATCAAGAGACTCACAGAATATAAACATTGAAAATACGATCTTCAGTATAGATGGTTTAAAGGTCAATATGAAAGTTACATCTTATCCTACGTCCACTTGTACAGCGCACAACCTCATGCCAAGAAGACGTGCTTATGGCGACAGATTACAGAAACTAACGAAGAATTTATCTGAAACTCAAACAAAAGTATTTCCTTTTTCTTCTTACACGAAAATCAACTATCTACATTCCGAGACTTTACCTGTCTCCATTCGACACAGTGATCTGTTTTTACAATTCTTCTGTCTTTTCATCTAAAATAAGAGCATTGTTTGGTCTCTGTACGGACGTGACCTTTCATATATTTGAAGTCTGCAGCTTGCTTTGGCGAGTAGTGACAAGACAAGACAACGTTGTAGGCGGTTGCCGAAAGGGTTTTAATTGTTAAACTTTTAGCATAAAAGGATACTTTAAATACGCGAATATGTTTTTAATTCCTTGGCCGGACCCTGTCTTAATAAACTGATAAAAATCCTTCGAACGGAAAAGTATTACCAACGTTCTAAGAAAGTTGGTCTGGCTCTTCATCACTGTCATGTTGAGAGTTTGGTCTGGGTTCTGGCGGCAGCTGTTGGAGCTGCCGTATCACACTAATCTTGTTTTTCATGTATTTGTTATTCACAATATGACTGAGTAGGAACAGTTGGAGATCGACATCTGTTTGCTATAGCTGACCATAGAGCAGATTTATATGAGTTAGGAGGAGTCAAAGGAGACTGTGTGTGTGACGGTGGGTCTATTGTTGCTGGGCTCTGCACAATAAAATGCTATTACCCACTCATCTTTCGTCTGCGAGGATCAGCTAGTTTAATCACCCTATGACTAATCTTAATACATGTATATGTTTGGCCCGGTCTGTGGTAGGATAGGGTTATAGAGATAGGGAGAAAATGGTAAAAGATTCACTGACACACTAGCTCTCGCACGGCTATGAAACATAAGTAGGCCAGCCACTTGTTAACAGTAAATATCACACATTTATTTCCTCTACTCTATACATAATTCTCTAAACTTTATACTAACTTAAAATGTCCAAAACGTAATATAACTATGATTAACTTAATAGTCGAAATTCACTTCGAGTATTTTGCTCCTTGATGGGTCTATGCTGCTACTGTTCTCGATATTTGCTAATGTCTCATCATTGGGCTATTTGTTCTGGTTGGCCTAATGTTCGTTTGTAGGAGAGTGGACTACCGCACAGTCCTTCTAGATCAGTGTGTGTGCATTTCTTCTTTAGCACTTAGCTGAATCGTTGAGGTGTGGTGATGGTGTCTCCTCCTTGGCTGTTGACTATTGGGCTATCCTGGTCCTGATTTGGCTCGGAAGAGTCCGCTGGACCTAAAGCAACAATAAATCAATCATTGGGCTATCGGAGCTCAGTGCTCGATGCTCCACTGCAGACCGAATGTCAGGGTTGACCCCAAGCCTGCTCGTCTACAAAACATAAGACAAGTTTCTGCAATGCTTTGTAAACAAAGTGTGTGCATGTGCAGAGCTTCTCACTGATGGCAGATATAGCCCTCAGTGATCGCTCCAATTATACAAACAATAGACGAACAATCTTCTACGTCCGTGGTTCACTGGAATCTCCAACATACTTCCTATACATATACATATCATGGCTAAACTAAACACAGGGAGAAGTAATTAATAATATACACATTCTCCGGTACAGCCACTGGTCTGCAATAATACACATAGGAGAAACAACAGTTGGTCAGTGGGGGCTACCTCGTGGTTTTGAAAACCGGTCGTGGGTCAGCCAAGTGGTCAACCAAAGTTTTACAAACATTCACAATGATAAAACATGGCAAGACTTCACAAGCATAATCCAACAATATTATCAACAATCGCGATGAAACAAAAGATTGATCATTTACCCTTTTGACAATGTCAGGCGATGGCTACACTGTGATGAATTGAATTTCACCCGTCACCTGCATAGTCTACTGAGAGAGATCTTTCCACGTGTCCGTCTCGGGTGAGGTTTTAACAAAGACTGACTCCCTTAACCCTGTGGTCAGCTTAAGCCCGCGAAATCTCATGATACCTTTAGCTTCCTCTAGCGGGGGTGACGAATATAGGTCAGATGAATGATGTCACTACCTACCCTAGTGAGAGTTAGCTTACACATACGCAGACCAAGCCTTTAACTTCTGTCGTCTTCTAGACATCGACTTTAAATTACAAAGGCTACAGCAAGATGAACTATTTGAGGCGTGAAGCCTTAGTGCTGGGTCAAACTAGCCTCTCGTGACAGTGTGTGTGTGCGTGTGGGGTGTGTGTGTGTGTGTGTGTATGTATGTGTGTTTGTTTGTGACCACACTAGCGTGTTTTCAATCCATTTGTTATTCACCCTTTGGAATCTGTATAGCATCATAAGTTACGGCGAGGCCAGCTAAGTTACAACTGTCCATCTGATTTATTGTACAATTGCAGAACAATTGCAGAACGTGTATAGAAGTTTGTTTGGCACATGGAACGATTGGAACAATTTTAGATGGGCGGGTAATAAAGGTTGCGAATATGTGTGAAAAGGAGGGGGTCAAGTTAGGGGTTGGCGCGCGTTTGTGTATGTGCGTATATTGAGAGAGAGAGAGAGAGAGAGAGAGAGAGAGAGAGAGAGAGAGAGAGAGAGAGAGAGAGAGAGCTGTAGTAGTTGTGTTGTTTGCTTTGGTGTTCTTGAGCTGACCTTCACATCCACCCAAACAACACAGTTGACGAACGCTGTTTACATGTATGCATTTCTATACCCGTTGATACAATAGCACAGTTCACTGCATCCACACTATCATAGCTTTCTTAATCAATATACAACCATATTCAATAACTATAGTCTGTGTGCGCCCTAAACAAAGAGAGGGTAAATAATTATACACACCAGTGTTTCCTAATAATGGTACAGGACGCAGTCAATATAAAAATTTCAAAAATAAAATTTTGATTTTCTTTCCGTCTTCTAATAGCGATCTCCATGCCTTTACACCACCTGTTTGAGTGATGGATGTGTATTTGGTGTGTGTGTGTGAGGGTGGATGAGACAAGTGAGCGTGTATGTTGGTATAGATCGCCGCGCTTTGAGCCTGATTAATTTGGGGAAAGGCGCGTATATAGCATCCTGTATTATTATTATTATTATTATTATTATTATTATTATTATTATTATTATTATTATTATTATTATTTCCTACATGCCTCGGTTCTGAAATACAGTATTTTGGTTGTTTACCTGCGTCAAGATACAGAGAATATATTGTTATGACTCAGTACATCCACACATAAGCTCTCTTCATGGGACCAGGGTTTTATGATGTTTACTTATGTTTGTCTCTCCGTATTTCGTTCTTTTTTCCCGTCTTTGCTTTATTCATATCAGAGAATGCATCCAGCTGCTGTAAAGATCGATAAATGGAGCAAAGATGGAGGATGTCCTAGATTTATTTTCTTCCTCTCAGCTGTTTTGTGGATGCTATCCGCCATCTTCAAAAAAATCCTGCTGATGCTTTTAGAGTTTAGAGATAGGCTAGGTAAAAAGATATTTAAACATAGCAATATTCTCTTATATGTTATTTCATATAAATCGTACTAGTCAAGAAAGAATATGCTTATTAACATGGCTGTGTCATTATTATACAAGATTAAAAAACCAAATGTAAAAAGAAACTTATATTTTAACATAAAGAATAGAGTTTCTAGATCAGTATTGCTAGTTTATAGTAAAAAGAATATATATTATATGAATGTTATTGTCTATTTCATCGACATAAATTTATTGTCTTGTATTTTATAAAGTAAAGAATAGATTTGTTAACATCAATATATTTGTATTTGAAATAAATCGAAAAGTGAACAATAAGAAATGATATGAAATTCGTGTGTCCATGAGTGATTGAAATTTGTGTTTATAAAGTAAAGAGAAAAAATAGAAGATGAATATTACAATAAATTTTGCAATTTACCAAGTATTTATTATCAGATAATATGTTGTTTAAAGGGGTTCATAATAGAAACACATAGAAGCAAAACAAGAAAAGAAGAAGGAATGGATTTTATATTTCCTTATTCGAATAGAGAAACAAAATTATAGAAGGAAGAATGAGAATGAATAGAAGAAAGAACAAGAAATATAAAACACTAACCAATGGCAAAAGAGCAGACAGGGATAACCATAGAGGAACACAGTATAGGGACCTAAATCAACACTACTCACACAACATTCAACTCAAAAATATTCAAAAATTATTCTAAAAGGGTTTATCTTGTTTGGGATTATTAGGGATCGGTATGCAGAATATTAATTATTACTGACATCATAGAAGAAGGAGAGTAATCTGAGTGAACATTAAAGATAGGAGAAAAGATTTCATTGATTGATAAAACAACTATTACATTATCAACAATAAAGGATCATTAGATCACCAATTCCATCAATCATCATCAACACCACCATAACACTATATCCATATCATTTTAAGTTATGTGAACATTTGTATTACAGTGCGATAATTTTTATTTTCTATCGTAGTATTATGAATGACGATATTTATTAATAAAAATCTAATAGATTGACAATGAGGTATTTGCAAAATTTAATGAGAGTTGGAGAATAGTTTATCTAATGTTGATAAAGGCTATAATTTAAATAATCCTTATTATTAATGAAAATACACAGCCTTACGTTTTTCATAAGTAGGACTACAGTGAACCTGATTCGTTTCGTTATTCTATTCAGTTCGAGCGGTATACGATTATCAGTTTTATGATCAACAGTTTTCATCGTGATCATGGTAATAAACTACATTTTCATCTTTACTATCATCATCATCATCATCATCATCATCATCATCATCATCATCATCATCATCATCATCATCATCATCATCATCATCATCATCATCAACAACAACCACCACCATACATATAGCCTTGACGGTAACATAATATTCAAGCTACACTGACCATCATTTGCAAAGCCTGAAGTGCAACGTTATTTGTATTACAGTCGAGACACGGGTCCCCCCACCCCTCCCCATTTCCCACCCCCCTTTCCTCTTTCTATCATTTTCTCTATCGATCTGTTGAGTTATGACAGCAAGAGTCCACACGGGATAGCGACTGCTGAGGCATGTCTCCATCAGATATCAAGCCTATGCCTAAGAGATTTCTGACACTCTGACTCAGTTGTGCTAGAGGCTTGGTTGGCAAAGGCTAAAACACCAGAGATAACGCCTAGCAACAGTTCAGCCACATTGTGTGGGCAAGCTTGGACCCAATAATTAAACCTCTGGGGTTTCGTTGGCTTGTTTAGTTACAATCCGAGCAGTAGAAGTCTTTTAGAGTGAAAAATAAAAACACCGGAACTTCGGTTTGTTCTAAAACCTTTTATATGTATCCTATCCTATCCCGTAACTCGAAAGTCGTTGGGACACCATAGATGATTGTTTAACCACAGTACTCCATATTCTTCTCTGTCCTCAGCAACCCTCATGGCTTTGCTCAATGTCAAGCCAGTCCATTTTCGAATGTTGTCATCCCACCTCTTTTTCTGACTCCTTGCACCGTGCCTTGCAGGTTGGTCTTTGCAAGGCCTGATGCTCTGGTGACGTGGCCATACCATCGGAGTTTCCGTTTCTTCACCACTGTGAGCATGTCATCGTGTTGTCCAATGGCTTGTGTGATGGTCTGTCGGACTTCGTCGTTGGTGATATGCTGGGTATAGGAAATGTCCAAAAGTCTTCTGTAGCACCTTTCATTAGCGTGTTAAACGTCACAGCAGCCATCTAAAAGGACCATGAACAGATTTTCACATTAAATTTTAATAAAAGTAATATATAAATAAATTTTAATAACCAGCATTATTATCGTAGAGTGAGAAATAACTTACTCAATAATACACAAATTCCTTAGTGTCTGATGTCAAATGCAGCAACGATTCTAGAACGTTCCAAGCACTCGTACCGTAAACTTCGATGCCATGCTTTCCATGTTATTTCTTAAGTGTGGTCTATGCTTTTGGTTTGTGTTATTAAATAACCTATAAGTATCAAATACATTTTAAAAAAATCGCAACATTTCTAGAACATTCCTAGCGTTTTTTCAGTAAATTTCGATGTTGATAAATGTATTAAACCAGAGCAGTGACATATATATATATATATCTCCCCAGATATATATATATATATATATATAGATATAGATATAGATATAGATATATATAATGTGTGTGTGTATGTGTGTATGTATGTGTGTGTGTGTGTGTGGCCGTTCCATTTTGTCGGAATCGCCGTGCTGCTACTGCCACACTGATATTCAGCGATCTGTCAGTCCTAGAACTGATAGCATTCAAGACGTTAGCCTCAGCAGTCTCAGACTTTCTGTCTCTCCGTGATACTGGTGCCGGCACTGGCTGGCGGTATTCGATGACGTTAGTGCCGAGTCTGGAATCAACATTTCCTCACACATTGGACACTGCCTAGTAGACGATCGTTGCGAATCGGTGTAGGCGGCGATGGCTGACTAAAAATTTTTGGTTTTAAAGTCACAGTTTCACACCCAAAGGACTCAAAGTGTCGCAGTTTTGTAATTTTTGTTTTTTTTAAAACTATATTTCACATACGTCGATCACTACATAATTATCATAGTGTAGTGACAACCAGTTGTTTTCGAAATGCGCGATTCTTGACGAATAAGAAACTGGAGTTGTTTCTTCTTTGTGAATTTTGAGTTATTGCTTCATCACACGCCGAGAATACAAACCAGTCAGCGACATTGGTCAACACATGATGCATTATTCGTGGAAAACGGCATTTTGGTGACATTTGGACTGACTGGGTTGTTAAAAACTTCGTAGGTGGATCTGGAACTATATAGTTCCACTTCTAGGGACGCAGTCATCAATACATTTTACCGTCGTGGCATCTACTGAGCGGATCAGTGGCTTTTGCCTATTTCGTCTATTTTTTGCCATTTGGCTAATCTTCAAGAACGGGTCAGTAGAAAGTTTATGGATGTTATTGGTTTTATGGTAATATGTGCTGTTTTCAGTCCAAGGGTGCGATTCATACTGTCATTATTATCGTCGTCAACGTAATCGTCATCGTCATTATTTGACTCTCTCTCTCTCTCTCTCTCTCTCTCTCTCTCTCTCTCTCTCTCTCTCTCTTATTTAAATGTCGATAAAGCACGTCGTGTAAATGTTATGTACCTGCTTTTAGAGAACTCTGCTTTAGCTTCGATCGGAGTATGCTTTGTACGCAACAAAGCAATGCTTTGTATGCACAGTCATGCACCGCCACAGTTATTGGATAGGGAAGATCGAATGCAGTTCTTCCCCGACGACTTAAACCGGGAGTATTTTGATGTTGCTAAAAATCATTCACTGGGTTTTCAATCACGTCCAGTTTGGTACACCGAAGAGCTAAAAACAAAGTGAAATGGCCATAATTAAGTAATCTACCTGTGGCATAATTCATCACAATAAACTCATGACCGCAGAAGAAAGGAGGATATATCTTTTCTATCATTCCCCCGGATCGAATCTATTATGGATTAGGTCCACGATGTTTTCATTAATTCCAGCTCCCTTTCCTTTGGCGAGACTGCCTATTTCTTTTCTGTAGCCTACACACAATGTTTGTATATAGCTATACTTGTTAGATCACTATCGCCAGGCAGACATTTTTTTAAATCAACGGAAAGTACAATACCGTCATTTGTTGTCATGACTCCACCTTTCATGTTGGAGTTCGATGGCAAAAATTTTGATTGACATCAAAATACTGTCTTTAAGGACTGACAATTTTATAGTCTTGTTGCGTCAGCCATTTTTTGCCTCACGCCATTTTGCTACTTCGTGTGATGAGCATGCGCAGAGGAAGGAACGAAAGAACTTTCCAGCGGTCACGTTTTCATACACATTGTGGTTGTACGCTGAGGTATGTTTGCAGTCAGTTTCGCAATGCCTCATTCTCATAAGTGTTAGCGTAACAGGTCGTGACGGGACGTTGAATTAATCTTATTTATTGTGTCTGCTAGGCTTGCTGCAAAGAAAAAAGAAAATCTGCATTGCCTGCAGAGAAAACAAAGATTTCTTTTAATGAATTAGTTTGAGACAGTTGTCAAAATGATTAAATGGCATGATTCATTTTCTAAGTGATTAAAATGTACAATGTTACGAAAATTTCATTACGCGACAATTAGTAATAATTACGATAAAAGTTGCATTCCCTCATAGCCTGACAAACCCAGCCCATTCTCATACAAAATACCATATATTGTACACTATCTCCTTCCATAAGCTGAACTATCCCCTCCCATTCCCCCACTTTCCCCTTTTCCCCCACCCTCATCATCACTATCATCATCATCACTATCATCATCATCATCATCATCATTATCATTATCATCATCATAATCATCAAGCTGGAGACTAATTCCCACATGGAATGAAATGGCTGACACGAGTTAATGATACAATTTGCAGTGAATCTATGAATTATAGTGCCCTGACACATAAGCGTATGGTAGAGTGAGTGTATTTCAAGGGTCTTTTAGTATAATGTGTTCTGCATGTATTGATCATACGACAGCCTCAATCAGCTAGATAGAATTAACCAGAGAATCTCGAACGTGTTTACAGACGTCTGCATATTTTGATCCTTCAATGACAGGAGTTCACTTTGGTCTTAGTATAAGCCACAGAAAGTGAAGTAGATGTACGTTCTTTGATGTAGCATCCTAGCGTGCACAGAAACAACCCGAAAATCCTGGACGTGTGTATAGTCTTCTGCACCCGGTTCCTCCAAAGACACTCGGTAGGTCAATCTTATCTGGAGTATGGTTACGTCATGGCAACCATGCTGGCACAGCCACCCTACGTAAACAGCACAGGCGCTTGTATCAGGACACGCGAGCGAGCGCCTATGCCTGATAACCAAAGGGAGACGCGTCACAGGCATAGGCGCTCGCTCGCGTGTCCTGATACAAGCGCCTGTGGTAAACAGAGACTGGCCGAGGCGAACGTAAGGCTCGGACCATCCATCTCTGCTACGCAATGTGGGACACAGCTTGCACCAAGTACAGCGCTAGTCTGGATCGATACTCGTTATTGCGGTCTTATTCAATACTGATACTGCGGAAGCTGTGGGTGAAGCCCTGCCTGGGATTCTTTGGTAACTTAAAAAAACAAAATTTCAAACCCAAACAAACGACACTGAATCTTAACTTGAAAATATATGGCATACAAAAATGCCAGTAACGTTTCATTTGTCCAAAGCTTCAACTGGCTTCCTTTTCAAACATAGTCAGCTTTATGGCATTGTTAGTTTTATTTGTCTCTTCGTATCTCAAAATTATTGCCGTTTTATGGATGTTGTTTGACAAAGCTTTATGCCATTTTAAAAATAACTTTTCAGGGAAATTTTATAAAACTTCTACATATACTATGTACCTACGCGCGAACACACACACACACACACACGCACACACACCCCCACACGCGCGCACACACACACACACGCGTGCAAACACACACACACACGCGCGCGCTCCGACACATACATAAACACACACAAACACTAATATACATATCGTCGGTGTCCATTCAAAACCTCGTATATCCAAAAATACAGTTTTGAGAAAAATGAAAAAAACTGTTTTAAAAAATCAGGTGTCACCAAAACAAATGGTTTTAGTATAATTTGCATTCAGTTTTGAACAGGAAATTTGGCAGTAATAGTGGCAAGATTAAGAGCGCATGCTTGTTTTAGTAATAGACAAAAATGTTCACATACGAGGTTTTTACTATTTTGTATGAGCTGGAAGTTGCAAATTACGAGGTTTTGACTGTTTTGCTTGAGCTTGAAGTTGCAAGTTATAAGGATTAGTCACAATAGCAAACAACAAAGGAAACATTAATACAAAATAAAAGACCGAAAAATGCAGTTGAAAACATTGTCAATGTTGTTATATTCAATAATGCAGACACAACCCTTGTCTTTACAAAATTGAAATAGGCTAATAGGCCATTGATAGATTAACACTGTAACACCCAGCAATCAATGAACGCGTTGTTGCATTCATCACTGACATAATAATGTCCTTCTGACCAGTACAAGCCCTGTACTTAAAGTAGCACGAAGTCCTTTCTCGGAAATTTCCTGTGAAATGAATTATAAGATGTAAGCTAAGTAATACATTACATTTATGTGAAGTTTTTATTACCATAACATAACAGTCTAAATGAACTTTTATTACCATAACATAATAGTCTAAATTAACTTTCATTAACGTAATAGTCTTAATTAACTGTTATTACCGTAACAGTTTAAATAGACTTTTATTACCATAATAAATGAACGTTTACTACCAGAAGTCTAAATGAACATTTATTACCATAACATAAGCCTAAATGAACCACCATCGGCACATGGAATGTTCGGACCATGTACGAATCAGGAAAGACGGCACAGGTAGCAGCTGAGATGAGGAATAATGACCTGACCGTGTTAGGCATCAGCGAGACTCGATGGACCCAAGCTGGACAAAGGCGACTGATGACAGGAGAACTGTTGCTGTATTCCTGGCACGAAGAAAACGATGCACCCCACATGCAGGGAGTAGGCTTCATGTTGTCCAATCAGGCACAGAGGGCACTTATAGAATGGGAGGCCCATGGCCCCAGGATCATCACAGCATCCTTCCGTACCAAGATGAGGAAGATCAAGATTAACCTTGTCCGGTGCTATGCTCCACCGAACGACAGGGAAGAGGATGTTAAAGACCATTTCTACAGCAGACTACAGAAGATCCTTGAGACCTACCCAGACAAGGACATCACCATCCTCATGGGAGATGTCAATGCCAAGATTGGGTCTGACAACACCGGATACGAACCAGTTATGGGCACCCACGCCTTAGGAGTAATGAATGAGAATGGAGAGAGCTTTGCGGATCTGTGTGCACTCAACAACCTAGTCATCGGAGGCAGCATCTTTCCTCACAAGCGGATCCACAAGAGTATATGGGTATCTCCAGACAATGCGACAGAGAACCAGATCGATCACATCTGCATTAGCAAGAAATTCCGAAGATCCCTGCAAGACGTTAGAGTGAGTAGAGGAGCAGTCGTGGCGTCCGACTATCACTTGGTGGTGGCGAAACTGAAGCTGAAGTTGAAGAGGACATTCGTCAGGCAGAAGAATGAGGTAAACATCAGCCTTCTGAAAGACCCAAAGACAAAAGAACAGTTTAGTCTGGCGCTAAGGAACAGGTTCGAAGTGCTTCAGGAATCATTTGAAGAAGAAGAAGACAGTGTACTCAACATGTGGCAGAAAGTGAAAGAGACACTAAGATCGTCATGCCAAGAAGTTGTGGGGCCAAAGAAAGATCAACAGAAAGAGTGGATCACAGCAGAGACCTTGGTCAAGATAGAAGAAAGAAAGAAGAGGAAGGCAACAGTCAACAACAGCAGAACCAGAGCAGCTAAGGCCAAGGCCCAAGAAGACTACACAGGAGCCCATAGAGAAGTGAAAAGAAACATCAAAAAAGATAAGAAGGCCTACGTGGATGGACTGGCGGCTGAAGCGGAACAGGCAGCGTACAGCGGCAATATGAAACAGTTGTACGACACCACTAAGCGACTCTCCGGAAAGTTCAGCAAACCAGAAAGACCTGTTAGGGACAAGCAGAGAAACACCATAAACAGTATAGACCAGCAGTTGAACAGATGGGCTGAACACTTTGATGAACTTTTGAATAGACCAGCACCAACGAATTCCCCAGTCATTGAACCAGCCAATGTGGATCTTCCAATCAACTGAGAAACCGACCAAGGAAGAGATCAAGAAGGCCATCACCCTGATGAAGAACGGAAAGGCTGCTGGACCAGGCGACATCCCAGCAGAGGCTCTAAAAGCGGACTTGGAAGCATCAGTGGAGATGCTGTACCCACTCTTTGAGAGGATCTGGGAGGAAGAAGATGTTCCGGCAGACTGGAAGGAAGGTTACCTGATCAAGCTTCCCAAGAAAGGTGACCTCAGCAACTGTAACAACTACAGGGACAGGGGCATCACACTTCTATCTGTGCCTGGGAAGGTCTTCAACCGGGTCCTTTTGGAAAGGATGAAGGATACTGTCGACCCACAGTTACGAGACGAGCAGGCAGGCTTCCGACAGAATAGATCCTGCACGGACCAGATAGCAACGCTCCGCATTATCGTGGAGCAGTCCCTGGAATGGAACTCGCCATTGTATATCAACTTCGTCGATTATGAGAAGGCGTTTGACAGCGTGGATCGAGATACCCTCTGGAAGCTTCTTCGACACTACAGCATCCCGACCAAGATGGTCAATCTGATCAGGAACTCCTATGACGGCATGTCCTGCAGAGTTATCCATGGCGGACAGCTCACAGACAACTTCCAGGTGAAAACTGGAGTCCGACAAGGGTGCTTGTTGTCACCTTTCCTCTTCGCCACAGATTGGGTTATGAAGATGTCCACCAGGGAAAGTAGGAACGGAATCCAATGGACTGTGGAACCAGCTCGAGGACCTGGACTTCGCTGACGACCTTGCTCTTCTTTCCCATAGCCAACAGCAGATGCTAGAGAAGACAAATGCAGTGGCGGCCACATCGTCGGAGGTCGGCCTCAACATCCACAAGGACAAGAGCAAGATCCTGAAGATCAACTCCATCAGTACCGAACCAGTCATCGTGAATAGAAGTCCCTTGGAAGAAGTGCAGTCCTTCACCTACCTGGGTAGCATCATTGATCAGCAGGGCGGCACAGATGCGGAAGGCTAGGATCGGCAAAGCAAGAGCTGTCTTCATTCAGCTCAAGAACATCTGGACCTCCAGAGAGCTGTCTTTGGCCACCAAGATACGGGTATTCAACTCCAATGTGAAGTCAGTGTTACTGTATGGAGCAGAGACATGGAGGACAACCAAGACCACCATCAAAAAGTCCAGTCCTTCATCAACAGTTGCCTAAGAAGGATTCCCCAGATCCGCTGGCCCGACACCATCAGCAACGCCAACCTTTGGAAAGGACCCGCCAACTCCCTGCTGAAGATGAAATCAGGAAAAGGAGATGGGGCTGGATAAGGCATACCCTACGCAAACCAGCGACGAACGTCACCCGGCAAGCGCTGAAGTGGAACCCCCAGGGAAAGCAAAAGAGAGGACGTCCAAGGAACACCTGGCGACGCGACCTCGAGGCCGACACCACCAAGATGGGCTACACCTGGAGTCAGTTAGAAAGAATGGCATAGGACAGAGGACTCTGGAGAGCTGTTGTTGGCGGCCCATACCCTGGCAGGGGTGACGGGCATTAAACTAAAAACTAAAAACACACAATATTATTCTGTATTTTGTAAATTATTTTGAATTATGCCACAGTATGCCTTTGACTGCACTCATTCAGTGTCAGATTTAGTCACAGAGTGTGATATAACGTGCCTGTTCGTTTTTTCCTGAAGAGTAATATGGAGAAGATCTGGACGATATCAATCTAGAAGAAATCATGATTGAATAAAATGACAACATGTATCATCAGTACTCACGAAAATGTAGAAAAACTACCAGAAGCAGCTGACATTTCCACGATGACAATAACAAAAACCACGTAAGTGATGTCAACTCAACTTCTTAGCGCGTCATTTATTTGAATGAAACCTCGTAAGTTGAGTTACAAGGTTTTAGAAATTTATTCCAAATGATAAAAACCTCGTAAGTGAGATACGAGATTTTGATACAAATCGTTTGACCTGTTGGGACATACGAGGTTTTGATACTTGTATTACTGATGCTTTCTAACTGAGCTATGAATTCCGAGCTTGTGATAAAAAGTGCGCAAAAATTCAAGGGACATAACCATGAAAAGATTGCAAAAACTACTTTTTCGGAGTTACGAGGTTTTGAATGGACACCGACGATATAGAGCCACACACTCGCGCGCGCGCTCGTCCACACACACACACACACACGCACCCACACCCACACACACACACACACATACACACACACACTTTCTCTCTCTCATCCGCACACTGCCTTATTATTAGTTTTATATTTAAAAAAAATACTTCCATGTTTTTTGACATGGTCACAATAGAAGTTGGCAAGTCTATATTGCATAGTGCACCACCAGTCTGATTGACTTAACCTTTAGAGAAAAGTAAGTCAATCAGAATGGTAATGCAATATGTGTCAATACATTGTTTCATTTGAAATTGTTTCTTTCTTTAGTTTTATTTATTGGAATGCACAGCTAGCTGCAACAAACGTTGCCTATCTAGGAATACAGTCGTAGAGAACACACGTTATTTTAAAGTATTGCCAATAAATGAATAAGTAGTAAAGCATATGAAATAATCTACAATACGTTTAACCTTATTTGTGCAAAGGTTGACTTTATAGCCTACTTTATAAGTGTGGTGTGGCTAGAGAGGGAAGAGGTGATATTTAGGGCTAGGGGCTAAATTATGGATAAAATAAAGATGGCCAAAAGTGATCATTGCGTTAAACTTTTGTTATTGTTATTATTATTATTATTATTATTATTATTATTATTATTATTATTATTATTATTATTATTATTATTATTATTATTATTAATATTATTATTATTATTATTATTATTATTATTATTATTATTATTATTACTATTATTATGAACATTTAGAAACGCCTAATCTTGACAGCTTTAAGCACGTATTGATATACAATCTATTGAACCTTTCGTCTTACGTAAGCTAGCTAACATTGCATTAGATATTAGATCTATACTACACGTTATAATCTTCTTTTACCGAATGCTTGTCAACACCTAGATCCTGTGACACGAGTTATTATTTCACATTGTTACTCAAGGTCAACACAAGCATAATTGTACTTGTAACTATTCTAAACCATAGCATCTTAAAGTTGCACTACATTCCTACACTGGTTACTTTCTTGTTCATATTAGTAGGATATTATTAGATACAAGGTCCAAAATGTCATGTCCTCATTTACCAAAGCAAATTGGATAGATCTGTCAATTCACTGTATTATAATGAATGGAAGTTTTGGGGAACCTGTCCAAGTGTGATGTGGGGTTATATTGTTGCTGGGCTCTGCACAATGGAAAGCTATTACACACTCGTCTTTTGTTTGCGGAGATCGGCTAGTTAAATCGCCCTATGACTAATATACCTTTATATTTGTGTCCGGTCTGTGTGCGGATAGGGTTATAGAGATAGGGAGAAACGTGTAAAAGATTCACTGACACACTAGCTCTCGCA
Source organism: Oncomelania hupensis (assembly GCA_036898135.1). Taxonomy (NCBI): domain Eukaryota; kingdom Metazoa; phylum Mollusca; class Gastropoda; order Littorinimorpha; family Pomatiopsidae; genus Oncomelania; species Oncomelania hupensis. The sequence goes on along the minus strand of CM072511.1, from coordinate 68,832,419 downwards.
CGGCTATAAAACATAGGTAGTCCAGCCACTTGTTAACAGTACATATCACACATTTATTTCCTCTACTCTATATCTAATTCTAATCTCTACATTAACTTAAATGTCCAAAACGTAATATAACTAGGATTAACTTAACAGTCCAAAGTTCACTTCGAGTGGTTCGGAGAATGGGTAGATCTTTGATGGATCTATTCTGCTACTGTTCTCGATATTTGCTACTGTATTATCACTGGGCTTTGTTCTTGGTTTACCTAATGTTCTTTTCCAGGATGAGGATGAACGCTTAGAGGCTTGAAGCCTATTGTGACACCAAGTGTGTCCGCCGTATTTATATTCCTTTGTTTTAGTTTTTTTTGTTTCTTGAAGCGCGTTTAGCACTCTGTTAGACACTGAACGATCAAAATAAGGCACATTAGTAAACAATGCGTGGAAAGAGACCTACGTTGTGGAACAAACTTGAACTTGAATAGTTTCATAAAGGGTAAAGGTGAAACTGAAATGGATGATAAATTAGTTATTATTCTAGATTACAGTAGCATATAAGAAGAACTAAAAGAAGAAAATAATTTATATCGTAAAACCTGTTTTCATTGTTGGGAAGATTTTTAGCCATAATTATGTTAATGAAACTTACGTACAGTTGAAATATAAAGTGAAACTTGACTTTAAAAATACTGAGAAAGAAATTATTATTCAAACAGGCAACGGTGACTTTACCACAACAGAGGTCGTAAAACCTGTTTTGATTGTATACCTTGTGCCAAGATTTTTTCCGCCTTTTCAAATCACCGAGGTGTCATTAATTAACGGTTATGAAATGTAGTCTCCAATGTTCCTTTTGTGAAATACTACCCTGTCACCAAAACCAATTATTTGTAGTTAAGACAAAAGACAGCGCTAGCAAATGTTGCCAGCAGCGTGTCGTGACGTTACCAGCAACATTTTACTTTTCGTTATGTTTAGATATTATATGTTTTATAGTTCACTGCTCAAGTACATAGATACAGGCAGACACTCAGGGTCGGGCAGGGAACCACTGAACTAGGTATTGATGAGTAGCAGTAATGGAACGGCTATATATAACACGACTTTATTGTAAGTTGCATTAAAGTTGTGAACCGTACAACAATCTTTGTTGTTGTTGTTGTATCAAATTTTATTCATCAGATTAACATAAGTTGTACTGATAAATCAACAACAATCAACGAGTTAATCAATGAATGAATAAATTAATAAAACTGTATCAATCTTCGGAAACTGTTAGTAGTGTTGAAATCAGTTTTCTCGTCCCAGAAAACAATTATAGTCTCCACAGTTATGCATTAACTATTTTTAAGCATCTAATCTATTAAAGAGCGGTTAACCCTTCTATCGATAATTTTCTGGACGCATCTTGGTTGAAGGAGAATAGAAGCCACAGTTTGTCCTCATAAGCCTGATATTAATCTTGCCACGAGTCATTGCCTAAAACTATAAGAAGCCATACCAGATAAACCACACTACGAGGGGATAACTTATGAATGTCCGATAAATAGGATTTGTTGAAATAGATACTTATAGTTCTTTCTTTTGTTCTAAATCGAAGGTTTATTTTCAACCACACTCCCCTGATTCAAAGCCAAGAAGTCTACCAAAACCAGCTGGTTTCTGGACAAGACGCACCTGGCCTGATCCTTTGTTCGCTGGTATGGTCTGCTCTCTCTGAATAGAAGAGGAGGGTTGGGGGGGGAGGGGAAGTAAGCAAGAAATACCATATTGTGTAATGCTTTTGTATCCATTCACCAACATTATAATGTAGACGAGATCCGTGAAAATTCGTCTACAACCTTTGATAAAGTGTCCATATAACCACTGTGTTCCATTGTACCCCCTTCTGATGTCAACGTTGTGAGAGATCTTAATCCTTTGGTGGCGATCATGGTTTACATCATTTGTTCGTAAGATTTAAATATAACTTGTTTTTTCTTCTTTTGTATATTTCCTAAACTGGTGCTGTCAGCTGTGTGGTACAGTACTATCCAAACCTATTCTATCCCGTAACTCGAAAGTCGTTGGGGCACCACAGATGATCGTTTAACCAGCATACTCCACCTTTTTTTGTCCTCAGCAACCCTCATGGCTTCGCTCAGTATAAAGCGAGTCCATTCTGGAATGTTGTTCTCCAACCTCTTTTTCTGTCTCCCTCTTCTTCTGCCGCCTTGCACTGTGCCCTGCAGGATGGTCTTTGCAAGGCCTGATGCTCTGGTGACGTGTTCACACAATCGGAGTTTCCGTTTCTTCACCACTGTGAGCATGTCATCGTGTTGTCCAATGGCTTGTGTGATGGTCTGTCAGACTTCGTCGTTGGTGGTGTGCTTGGTATAGGAAATGCCCAGAAGTCTTCTTCAGCATCTCATCCCCATGCATTGTATTCTTCGTGATAGGTCTGCTGTGAGCGTCCATGTTTCCAAGCGTATAGGACGATGTAGATGACAAGGGAGCGCGGCAGCCTTACTTTGGAGTGTAGACTGATGATCATGTCTTTCCAAATGGGACAGCAGTTATCTGATACAATGGCTCCTAAATATTTGAAGCTATGCACTGTGTTGAGGGATTGGCCTTGGACTTTGATGTCCGTTTTGATGACTTTGGTGTTGTTGGTCATCATGTTGGTTCTCTCTGCACTTAATTCCATTCCAAAGGATCTGGAGGTGGTTTCAAATCTCTGTACCAGATGGTCAAGTTCTTGTTCCTCCCCAACCAGTCCACCAATGTTACCTGCAAAAACGGAGGTTGGAGATATGTTGACTGCCTTCGTGATCCGCAAGGGCATCTAACATGATGCGCTCCAGGAAGATGTTGAAGAGTGTTAAAGAGAGTAGGCATCCTTGACGCACGCCGATTGTTGTCCTGAACCAGTTCGCGATGGCGCTAGCGATTGACTGCACTGGTAGCCTTGTCATACAAGCTTTTGATGATTTCAGTAATGTTTGGGCTTATGTTGTATAATCTCCTGGTTGCCCAGAGAGCCGCATGCTAGACTCGTTCAAACGCTTTCTTGAAGTCTACAAACACATGATATAGATGTTGTTGGTACTGAAGGTATTTCTCGCAGATTATTCTGAGGTTGAAAATCTGCTCATTGGTACTTCGCCCTGCTCTGAATCCTGCTTGTTCTTCAGCTGTGATTTGTTCAGCTTGGGGTTTCAAACTGTTGAGTATTATTTTCAGGAAGACTTTGTTGGGATGGCTGATGAGGCTGATGGTGCGGAGTTCTGACACTCCTGAAGGTTACCCGCCTGGGTCCAGTAAATTAAATCTTAACACTCAGTCTGTCACGAAATGGAGTATAGATATCCTATCCTATCCTATCCCGTAACTCGAAGGTCGTAGGGGCATCACAGATGATCGTTTAACCAGCGTACTCCATCTTTCTCTATCCTCTGCAACCCTCATGGCTTCGCTCAGTGTCAAGCAAGTCCATTCTATAATGTTGTCCTTCCACCTCTTGTTCGGTTTCCCTCTTCTTCTGCCTCCTTGCATCGTGCTTTGCAGGATGGTCTTTGCAAGGCCTGAGGCTCTGGTGACGTAGCATCGGAGTTTCCGTTTTTTCACCACTGTTAGCATGTCATCGTATTATCCAATGGCTTGTGTGATGGTGTGTCGGACTTCGTCGTTGGTAATGTGCTGGTTATACAAAATTCCCATAAGTCTTCGGTAGCACCTCATCTCCAGACGCAGTGACTTTCATGAGAGGTCTTTGCTGTTTTATGCCTGCACAGCATGGAAAAGGTTAATGTTGTTATGCTTCGGGCTTTTTTTACTTGTATTCTTTAAAGTCACGTAGAACCTTTTAGAAACTACTTGTATTCTTTAAAGTCACGTAGACCCGTTTAGAACAGTTTCTCACCTTGGGACTGAGTATTTGAACAATTGAAGACTTACCGAGTGTCCTTTATACCCCCAGCGTTTATGCTTGCACAGTGTAACTTGACCCCAGATAGTCTGAGCTCACACCTGAGCGACACGGTCTATGATTTCTAGCTATCAACTTACCCATTTTACTATGTAGACCTAGCAGGTTAGTATTCAGTGATGGATATACGAAACTTTGTGGGCTGGCTCTGTGAGTGTGATCTACTACGTTTGTGAATAGGCTCAGGGTCTATAATTTCCAGATCATCCGATTTCACACTGTAATTCTAGTCCAAACAATGCCTTATACCGTCGACCAGTTTAGTATTATTGGTGTGTACACTGGGTGTCATACCAAACTTTTTAGGCTGACTCTGTGGCTGTCGATGTCATCCACGATTGACCATGAACTTCATTAAAAGGCCCCAATTTGAAGACTTTGTTTACATTTGGCGAAAACGGGTTTACCCTAGATTTCGCATTGTTATCACATTACACAATGATAAAGTGGGTTTTCTTTGCTCAAACCAGCCGCTACAGTTTTGTTTTAATTTCGGTTCTGACAGGGAGTGATTTCCCCTAATTGTCGGTAATTAGTCCGCTGGACCTAAAGCAATAACCATGTAATGTAATTGTCGGTACATCGAATACCATAGTCGTGTGACCTTTGACCCTAGTTCTGAGTGAACAACGAAGCTGAAGAGTGTCTTTGGTGTCTGGGATAGGACAGAGTCTGTTTTATCAACCTAAATCGAAAAACCTTACGAGCAGGTTTTTTATTTTAACGGGTTCTATCTCTTACTGTCTTTGGCAGCTGCTATTTTTAAGTCCGGAATGTTGGCTAGCTAGCCAACGGTTGTTGCTATTATTAATAGGCACATAAACTGGGGAATTTATTCATTTAAAAAAACAAAACTACAGTTTCGAAAGAGTTTTTGTTTTAAGCATATTTTTCAGTTGGGCAACACTCACTGTGAATGTTAAAAGGATTTGTCGATAGGAGTGGTCAAAGTGGGTCCTTTAATACGAAGATGTTGACTTTGAAACTGATGCTCTAGCTCCGCTCACGACTGCACAGACCCACACCGAAAACGGATGTTTTATTTTTTAAGGAAAAAAAAAGAGAATAAGGGACTATTCAAATAAATGAAATTTGTTCAACATCCTGGCTCACCATAGTTTATTGTTTTTCTCCCCCCTGCACTTTCTTTCATTCATTCTTTCTTTCTTTCTTTCTGTATTATCTTCTTTTCCTTCTACATTTTATATTAAAGTCTTGCGTTCTTCTTTGTATACAAATCCTGCTTTCTAGGTTACTAGTATTAGTTATAATTACCGAAGTACCCTGTCCGCCTCAGTAGTAAATTGGTTTGTCCAGCGTGAAGGTTCGGATTATATGTTTAATCCGTTGTTTGCTTTTACTTACGGGATAAACCAAAGACTTTGGATCAGTTTTAATCCTTCAATCAAAGTGGATTAAGTATAGGAGTAGGCTTACTGAATCGTAAGCAGTATATATAGTACTAGATTTCAGAAGTTTGTAACAATCTCCATTTTAGCTCCAGATTAAATTTTATTTCGTTTAGATTGGTAAATCGGTCTGTCTGTCTCTATGTGTATCTGTCTGTCTGTCTGTCTGTATGTATATATTAAAATGTAGCTAATTAGCCAGAATGTTTGCCTACCTGCGTGCGTGCGTGTGTGTGTGTATGTGTGAGAGAGTGGGTGTGTCTGTGTGTGTTTGTGTGTGTGAGGGTGTGTATGTGTGCGTGCGTGCGTACGTGTGTCTGTGTGTGTATGTGTTTGTGTGTGTGAGGGTGTGTGTGTGCGTGTGTGTGTGTGTACGTGTGAATTTTTCAGACAGTCTTGTTTTGTAATTTGACTTAGCTTGTGATGATCATGTCTGCGCATGGGTTGCGTGTATTGTACGCCTGCGGTTGGTGGTTGTGCGTGATGGCGTTGGTTTGTGATGGTGTGTGGGGGTGTATGCGGGAGTGTACAGCGCAAATATGTTTGGCGGGTGTGTGTGTGGTAGGTGGGTGGGGGAGAGAGAATAGAAATTGTTTTATTATAGTTTATGTGTTGCACTTTATATTTTTTGTTTGTACATTTCATTCTTTTAAAGATATTCTACATTTTACATTGACTATGTTTATGCAGCCAAAAGGAGATATTTCTATGTACATTTCATAGACGAATAAAGTCTCAGTCAATTTTGTCAGTCAGCCTCTAGCGCGCACCAAACATGATACTACGGTCTAGAGTGAATGGCGCTTTGCAAATTGTACATGACCCTTAAATTCATCATCTATAACTCACTCTGATACTCATGCAGTGAGACCAACGAATCTTCCAATGATTTTACCAATAGTGAGATCTGTAATAGGTGGGCTGTTGTGGTATTTTTCTTTTTAAAGGTTTTAAAACAAACCAGAGTTCTGGTGTTTAATCTCAAATTGAATGTTCCCGTGTTGTTGTCTTTTTATTTATTTTTTATTAATATTATTTGTTTTATAACTCTGTTTTTATATAAGAATTTATTTTCATTTTAAACACTACTTCTACCAAAGATTCACATTCTTTTCAATAGTACTGAGTACAACCTATTGAGTCTGCATGAATAACAATAACCAACCAACCGTCTCTGGCATGACAAGATGACCGTGACAGACGGCGTACGTTACAATCGTCACGCTTCTTTTTATGTATGATTGGTCAGTTAATAACAGCATCAGTGTGATTGTAATATGGTCTATCCATTGTAATAACAGCATCAGTGTGATTGTAATATGGTCTATCCATTGTAATAACAGCATCAGTGTGATTGTAATATGGTCTATCCATTGTAATAACAGCATCAGTGTGATTGTAATATGGTCTATCCATTGTAATAACAGCATCAGTGTGATTGTAATATGGTCTATCCATTGTAATAACAGCATCAGTGTGATTGTAATATGGTCTATCCATTGTACAGTGATGGACGAATTCCTTGTTTCCCTCGTTCTCGTGGAGTGTTCGAAAGAAGCGAGTAAGTTAGTTAGTCATTGTTGATAGAGTCCAGCGGACTGCAAAGAGCCGAATCAAGACCACAACTTGGTTGAAAAAGGGCTCCCCCCCACTCCTGCCCCCTGATCTTTATAAAAGATGTGCTGAAACAATAAAAGCATCCCATACAGGGGACGCTGAGGCTGTATTCTAATTTATCGAACCTCCGTTTACAAAAACAAAATAGAATATAAACATCATTATACAATATTAACAAAACATATGCATATAAAATGCCTTCATTGTTAAATAATAATAACATAGAAAGCCCTAGTGACCATTTGGCAGAAAGCGTCCAGTATAACCAAGTTGACCCAACAAACCCCCATACACAAATGATGAGTTATGGGAGAGTTTTGAAGAAAAAAGATAGGTGAGTTGTCTAGCAAAGGAGATAGTAGATTGATAGAAGAGATTAGGAACGAAAAAGAACAAATGAGAATGACAGAAATTTTAAGCACTAAATTTCCACAAAGTGAGGATGCTATAAAGTGAGTGAAATGATCTTGTCAATGTAAATGAAATCAAATGAAATACAATACAACACAATACAACACGGAACGATAGCTATTTACTGCTTCAGAATTAAAAAAAACTTACATCTTCTCACGAGGATATGAGCCGATTCCCTATGTATCTCTTTTCACCAAAGACGTTAGTGGAGAATTGAAACAAAATCGGTAGAGATCTATATATTTTTCTTAAAGAAAAAAAAAACACCACAACAACAAACAAACAAAACAAAAAAACAACACCCAATTGTCCAAAATATAAGAAGATCTTGAGCTTGAGTTACAAAGAAATAGCTGTACAATTATATTCCGTTGTGGAAAAGTTTCGCTTTTTATATATGAAGTATGATTTTTACTAATAACTTAACTCCGAAGTCTGTGTTCCGATGTGAACGAGTTACGGGAGGCCTTAAATTTTATCGAAGTTTGTTTGTGCCTGTATAGACTACGAATGTGAAAAATACGGGAGAGTGAGTGTTAAAACTGTACCGCACCATCCAATTAGTGTAGTATAATAAACATTAATTAAACTTTATAGGCTCCACAAATGGCGTGGAGGTGGTCACACTTTTTCGGGACAGAGAGAGAGAGAGAGAGAGAGAGAGAGAGAGAGAGAGAGAGAGAGAGAGAGAGAGAGAGAGAAGGGGGGGGGGGGGGGAGGAGAGAGAGCGAGAGAGAGAGGTGGCAACATGGATTCAACCATACTTCTGTGGTGACAGTCAATCGAATTCACTTTAGAGGAAAGCAAGGCGTGTCTGAAGGAATTAAGCCCCTCCTATTTCTTAATACCGTTATTTTTTACCTTTCATACCGCTGACGGGACACTTTCATTCGGGGATTTCCCGAAAGGCAAGGCAGTCTACGATGTTAAGACTTACTACATGTACAATCATTGCCATCATTGTCGCCACGAACAAGAGAGAGGCGATTGTTAGAGGTCAGAAACCCAACGGAACACTTTTATGATGGCAGGAGAAAGTCAGGTGGCGAGCATGATCGTCCCTTGGTATACCCACGTTGCATGGTTTTACAAACATATCTCTCTCTCTCTCTCTCTCTCTCTCTCTCTCTCTTAGGCCACACGACCAACACTTCGCAACGATGGTTAATCATGCGAGTTCACGCAGCTCAACACGCGTGACCTTGCATCCCATTGGCTAAGGTCGTTTTTCGTCTGTACATCGGCTGTTCTGATTGGTCGGTCTTCCTTCGTTAAATGCTTGCTTTGCGAAGCTTGACCTTGATCCCATTTACTGGCTCAAATGACTACCTTCGCTGTTCAGGCCTAGGTAGTCAGTTCGCATGTTTCGTCGAAGCGAGTTGAAGGGCTACGTAGTACTTCGTCAGGAACTACAGTACATGTGATGTTCCAAGGATTATACTTTCATTTGTGTCGATTGTAACTCAAGAAAAGTGAGTAGAGAGATTGTTTTTCTCTGAATATTGGTTCCAATGTTGATCATAATGGTTACGCGGCTGGTCTTGCTACCAATTATAGGCAATGATGTCATTGCTCATGCCGGCTTTTGCGCCCTCTCTTTCCTCGAATCTTATCTCACGACCATTCATTCAGTTCATTCACTTAAGATATTTTCCCAGCCAGTCAGCTACTTCCTTCATTTCTGGTGGATCGGATGAGGATTTCACAAACCAATGATGACGTTTCAAGGGATTGTCCTGTTCCTTAAATTTGTGTATCCTAAAATTCTCTCACTCTCACTCTCTCTTTTAAAACAAACTCCTCTCTCTCTCTCTCTCTCTCTCTCTCTCTCTCTCTCTCTCTCTCTCTCTCTCTCTCTCTCTCTCTCTCTCTCTCTCTCTCTTAAAACAAACTCGTCTTCTGTAATGGATATATATTTATGTAATATATTTTTGTGTTTGCTGTATCGTTCTCAAATAGTAGAACATGGATCTTTTGTAAAAAGCAAAAGCGTATATAAAAATTCCATGTACTGTAATTAGTTTTTAATGTTGAGTTTTGTTGGTGAAATTTATGTTTTACCCTAAAATTATGAAATCCAGCAGTTTCAAAATTTAAAAAAAAATTATATTATTTATATACAAACTATCAAAATGTGAAATGGTTGCTGCTGCTCACTACAGAACAGACATAAATTAGAAGACTACCATACTTTTCTTTTAACAGAATCATCATAAAGGAGAATAATTTTTGCATTAACGCAAGTCAGTATGCTTGTTGATACAGAGTTTCATAAGGAAAAGAAGTTAAAATGGAATTGTAAAACACCAGTCTTGAATGGGAACTTTATATGTATTATTATGTGTAAAACTAAAAGGTATAGAAAAAACAACACTAATTAAAAAAGAACACACACATCGTAATATTAATTGTAAATTTAATTTTATATTTTCCTTTCAAAAGGAACAGAACAATGTTAGTGATTATAAGAAAAAATTACAACACAGAAAAGATCTCGTTAAATCAACATTTTACTTGTGAAAAAGAAAAGAAAGAGACCGCACACACTGAATGTTTTGGTGTGCTAAAACAATATTACACATTTCATGGGGAAGAGAGATGGAAAAAAAAGAGGGGCGGGGGTGGGGAGAGGGTGGGGGTTAAGTGATGAGTTTGACATGCAATAAATTGACAGTTTCTGGTGGTAAAACCTTACCTGGAACATGCGTCTATCTCGAAATAATACTTTAGTGTATTACGCATTGTGCTAGATACACTTTTCTGCGTACATGGTATCGTCCTATCAACAGCCTCGTACCACATGCCTTAGTGCCCGTACCGATCATTCAATTACCACGTGATCACCCAGCTGCTGTTTTGCCCTCCTAGCACTTTGCCAGCAGGTAGTAACTCAGGTGTTACGAGACTCGTGTTACATGCAACGATGTATACTACTCCAGAAAAAAAAGAAAAAGAAAAGAAGTATTCACACAATGAGTAAAGTTAAGAGTTATAAGTTAGAATTGTCGTATTTGCCGAAATTTGGTTTTTAGGATTGTTATTTATATAGTTACGTCATTGCTCTAGTTCATTCAAGTGTGCTGAGGATTGTCATGTTTTTCCTGATAATGGTTAGGATTGCCTTGTTTACTGGTTTATAAGAGTTTAGCCTAATTTCTTTGGATGAGGATGCAGGACTTTTACCATTATTTTTAGTGTAGAATTATATTTAGGATGGTCTGCGGATTTTATGAGAAAAAAACTGAGATGACGCAAGACCATTGAAAGAGCGCCTTGAGTCGCCAAGTACGGCGAGATATGTGCGCTATAAAAATCATCGATTTAAAAAAAGATTTTTTTCCCCACAGTTTGGATACTTTCTTAACGCGAACACTTCCTCCAACATCACCCCAACCTTTCGGAAATGTAGGGTTGAAAATATCCTTTCTATAGATCTCTCACTTTAGTAGTCATTGATATTATGCAGAAACGGAGAATTTTTCAATCTTTCTCTCAAACGCCCACAGTCCCATTATCCAGTGCAAGGATCTAATGTAATTTATGAGCAGGACGAGCATGATTGACCTAGTACTACATCGTGTCAAGATTTACAAAATAATGCTTTGTTGATACAATGAATAATATATTCTTCTTAACACGGTGACTAAAGGAAAAGCAAATTCAACTATGTTCTCTTTGTGAGAAGTGAAGTGGCTGTTACAGTTTTCGACCAACCCAGGTAAAAAATCAATACTTCCTCGTGCGTTCTTTACGGTAACGTTTTATTGGCTATTGCACAGTTCATTTCAGTTTAAGGGACTTCGCAGCTTTTTTATGTCCCTGTTTCTGTACGACATTAAATTAAATTATCCGGTAATTTTGCAGTTGTTCCGGGAATTAAAGTTAAACTGAAAATCATTCATCAAAATCAAATTTGGATTCCACCATGAAACTTACAATTTCCTGAAGGTTTTTAAAGGTATTTAAGTTGTTAGCTTTTTTAACATGTAATGATAGTTTGTTCCAGAGTGGCTATGGCTAAAACAGTGCTTTCTTTTGTTAGTACGACAGTGCACAGAGATACACAGCCTTTTAACTTTACGTTTTTCCAGAGTATAAAAGTATACGCAAAATTATCGTGTTTTTATTGTACGACTGTGATATCTGTTGGAATAGCAGCATTTGTGTGTGTGCTAAATTTCGTAGTATATATTTAGTACTATCCAGATTTTGTTTGTAAGGGCTAGTTTTGTTGTTATATATTCTAATAGTGCTGTCAGATTTGAGAAGTTAGCCATCATGAAATTATTTTGAGGAAACTCATGTTATTGAAGTTTGGATGAGTTGAAACTCAAATCTAGACCTTTATTGTTTATATGTGAAGAAATAGTTTATGTAGAGTACTGTTCAGACAAGCAGTTATTCTCTAGCATTTTCCATCAGACTACAGTATTGAATTGTCTTTTGAGTTGTGACATGGCGTTGGGGTCTGGCCTTGTTTGATCGTGAAGCAGTTGGTGTGAAGATGGAGAGCTGGAGGGTATAGTTTTCAATTTTGATCATTGTCAAAATCTTGTGTTGTAACAGCGGTACACTATTATCACGAATTTATATCAGCTGTTGGCCCTCCTGGTATACTTTATAGCAGTGTACGTGACTTTTCGTGTAACTTGTTTTCCCTAGATACCTGTGACGGGTGACTGGCGACTTTAAACGTCATCTCCTGTTCCACTTTAGGCTTATTGTAGAATATTCTTGAAGCTACGCGGTACTTGCCAGCTTTAGCCGTAGCGTCATAAGCAAGTTGTTGTTGCCTGCTTCGACCTAATTGTCGGTATAGCTATGCGGGTGACGCGCAAGGTCGGAAAGGAAAGCAAGGTCACAACGTTCCGCGACTGTGGAGTGAGTGGGATAGTAGGGGTGGAGTGGACATTTGGGATGGTAGAAAAGTTATAAAAGATGTTGCAATCGTCAACCTGGTTATTTGCGGGTTAAGGAAGTCTGGACGCTGACTGGGCAGATTTTCCCGATCGGGGCTTTGGGATTTCGTCCTGTGGATTTTTCGATAAAGGCCTATTATTGTGACCGATGATAATACTTCACAACTTTTAGGATGGACGAGAGTGTGGAGTTAATTATCTGGTAGTTGTTTAGTATATCACCTGTGACCATGATGTTGACTATTTCATTGTGCTTTTGTAATAGCCTACAACTGTTGGATTAGGTATTTCACACCTGATGTTTTTTTCCTTTGAATCATGACTCTTTTGTACCCTATTTAGACAATAACAATGTGCAGATACTTTTTCAACAGTATTTATTGGTAATATTTTTCGTCTGTGTTGTGATATTGTATTTAAATTTGTTTTATTGTCCTTTTGTGTGTGTGTGTCTTTTCCAGAATGTTGGTTTTGTTTGTTTTACAGCTTGTTTTTATTTTTTTCCCCATGGAGATGGGGAGATTAAAACCATTTTTTTTAAAGAAAATGTTTTTCCCTTTATTTTCAGATAAAAGTGTGCAAGGGTGACATGATGGACAGATGGACACAGCTAAAAATAATAGTTCCCCTCCCCCCCCCCCCCCCAAAAAAAAAAAAAAAAGTTCCCCAGTAGTTGTGGAACTAAAAAGTAACTTAATCAAAAACCATAAATTTACCATTGTTCTGTTTCTATGTTTCAGACTTACAAATGCTGGACATAGCCCCCGGTTCGGAAAACGGCCCTTGCAACAGAATGCCTCTGGACTTCACCCCGTACCTTCTGTCGGCCAGTCCGCCGGCGTCCAGTTTTGACTTCCATAGCTATGCATTATCAAGTGGGAACGGCTTCTCACAGCGGTTCCCTCCCTACACACTGCCCTTAGAGGCGGACGATTACAAGAAAGCTGCTCATGGCAACAGCTCCCTCAACAATCGTCGACACGGTCCATTAAAGTCTATCATTATTCGCCCTGAGACTGAGGACGGAGGCTGTGGTGACATGAACAGTTTATCACCTACCACACCAGCCTCCTCTGCCAACTCAGAGGGAGAGTCCTCTAGCCCTACCAGCCCCTGCTCCCCAGGCAGGTTGCGCAAGAAAGTATCCTTCGCCGACGCCATCGGCAAGCCCCTCACAGAAGTGCGCATGATGCGCGAGTCTTCGGACGAGCCCCCGAGAATCCGCCCAGAGCTGCTGGCCTGCATCACGCAGGGGGCCCAGGCGGGGGCGACAGACAAGCCTCCCCTCAAGCTGACTTTCTCCCAGCCAGCCTGCGATTATTTGGCATTCAGAGACAAGATTAACAAGCACTCTGTCAGTCTTGAGAATGTGCTGCTGAATGACTACATGGTGCAGGGCACAATCAAGGTGAAAAATGTTGGCTTCGAGAAGAGAGTGTTTATTCGCTGGACAAACGATTCATGGAATACACATACGGACGTTCCAGCTACTTACGTTCCTGGACCTGGGGACGTGCCAGGACGGCCATCCCTGTTCGACACGTTTCAGTTCCAGTTTGAGGTACCACCCAACTCGGACACTACCAAGTCAGTGCAGTTTGCTGTTTGTTTCCAGTCTAATGGAGATCAATATTGGGACAATAACTTCGGTGCAAACTACGGCATAGTCTGGGAGAAGTTCACTGACTCCAATCCTAGCATTTTGAACAACATGAACAACAACAAATCCAATGCGTTCTTTTTCGGTCCCAATAACTTGGCAGACTTTGCGTGTTGGAATCATGTGGACACTAACAGGCCTTATTACTGACTTGCTTTAGTTAAAGACAGCGTTTCTCGGTCTTCATGAATTGAAGTGTTGTCAAGGTTGGAGAAAAGGGAGAGATCTCGGCATCCCAAGTGATATTCATCACTTTTGATTTCAGACAGACCAAAGCCAAAGATGAATGTCATTGATTACCTACACTGAGAGAGAGAGACAGAGGTAAAAACATGCCAAGCCAGCGCTGCTCTTCCGTAATCTTTCCTAAACATTCTGCAACAAGCGGAACTTCGATCAAAGCAACTGTGTTATGATATAATTATTATAATTCATCAGAGATTCTCATTGTCCTTAGTGGTGTGAATCTGCTGGTGATGGTTATAAAACTTGTCTTTCATTACGATGTGAACGGGGGGAAGGAAAGTAGAGGGGAGGATATGTTGTTTTTTTCCCTGGAAAAATGGATGGATTTCTATGGCAACCAAATTCATCAGGGTGTAGCCGTGAAGGCAAAGAGTTCCAGACTGGGCATGGGTGTACTGTACTGGATCACTCCATAGCCAACTTCCTTGCTTGGAAGTGAAGAACTGAGTAACAAAGCAGGCTTTCCCAACTAATGAAAGCCTAATCTAAAACTTTCGAGCCATGTAAAACATGTGAACGCATGCAACCTTTAATATATGAATGGCATTTGCAACACTGTACGATAGTGTAGCATCGCCATCGAGTCAAAATTCCCGAGGAGTGCTTTCTAATACTGTACAAAGAGTTATTATCACAAATAATACCTGGCATTAGTTATTATGGAGATATGCTTGTGTGTTGGGTTGCATGCTGTTAATACTGTCAGTAGTGGTAATATTTACTCCAGATTAATTTTTTTTCTGTTTCATAGATTTATTTTTCAGTCTGAATATCTTACATTGTAGTCTAAATAATATTTCGGCCAGAAACTGCTGTTCAACTCAAGGGTGTAATACAATAATTCAAATTCGAATTGTCAAAACTACCAGTCATAAATGTTATGATGGTATTGAAAACACTCTTTAACAGTTTAATCCAGTGAGTAGTTCGCTAATCATGTTTTCTGTTACAATGTTAATATAATTATGTCCTTATGTTCATGAATATGATTTTTGAAAGCTTTTAACAAAATGTGCAAGTACATGATGTTTGACTGTTGATCGTCTTCAATTGTTTGATCATGATGTTTCTAATGATTTATCAGTATTACAATGCATCATAATTATAAAAATGAATATTATATTATGAATACCTGAATTAAAATTAAAAACAAAAAAAGCAAAGAGTCATTCTGATCAACATTGGGGCTGATCAACTCTCAGACAACTTGAACATGTATAATAAGTCTAAAATAAAATTTAAAATTAAAAATAAATTACATGATTTGGGATTGAATGCATATATTTTGATTTAGCTTGAACGTGTGTTTGATTATAAATTTCAGGTGTGCGATTCATTTTGTGAAAATTTCAAACCATCCCTCATGAAATTATATGAAAGATTAATTATTTAATATAGAGAATGGAATACTCTGAGGCCACAATGATTCGTGTACTGAAAGGTGGTGTACCTATTTAAAGATTCATTAAAGAGAGAAGAAATGGATGTGTTCCGAATTAGAGAATGTTTATTTAATTTAGGTATCAAGTTCTCATTGAATGAATGGATGTAGTGTGCTTTAGCAGATTTTATACAGGTATTACTAAGTATTAATTCAAGTATTATTGTGTGAAAGTCCTATCAAATTTGACTTCGGTTACTCTTAACTCTTCTCAGATTACTGAGTGTTGATTCTTTTTGCATCTTTTTTTTTCTACTGATAATACTTAAAGAATTTTTATGTAATAGAAAAAACATTTGGTTGTGAATTATAGAATATATTGTTTTTATATTTAAAAAAATATTTGTAGTTAATTATTTGCACCTTTATTTTAGCTCTTTCATTGCTGCAACTATCCAGTTTGCCCACTCAATTAATTTTTTCAATTGCTGCAATTATCAGTCATTGCATTTGCATCGCTTGGTTTGTGATGTTTGCACTGGATCCAAGACATTTTTACAGATTCCACGATTCTTATGGTATTTGTTTAGGTTTTGTTAGTTAGCACAGTTTTTAATACTGTTTACTACAACTGTACTCTGTTGCTGCCTTTTTCCAAACTTTTCATTCCGCACGTGCAATATAATACAGACGGCTTTCCATTTCATGTATCTTTTTTCTTTATAAAAAAAAATAATAATTCGCAGGGTTTCAGAAACTTGTTTTCTGGCCTACTTTTGCGCGTTTTGAATCCAGGGCTGTGTGTTTTGAATCCCTGCGCATGATATTGTATACTCGAAAGCAAAGTTGTCCATTGCGGTTGGAGGAGAGCACTTTTAAAAAAAAAAGAAGAAATAAAACAATACATTATAGACATACAGTTTAGTGCCTCTGGCAGCTACTTATGACGTATTGGTCCATAACAGTCCCGCCTAACCACCTTTTAGTCACCAGATTTTATTATTGTGGGTTTACATTTGGCAGCTGTTTGAATATCGGAGCTACGATGGAGAATAAAATATATTTCCATCGTTTTCCATTGCCAGTCCGTCAACTGTTCCAACCTTACCTCAAAGTTTTTGGTATATGTATGTGTGCGTGCCATGTTTTATTTCTGTTATAACAGTTCACTGGCTGGCAGTGGGGGCTTGTTATTCGAGGGCTGCCTAAGTAGAGCAATATGCACTCAATTAAAAAATTTGGTGTCCCTCAACATACTTAAAGTCGCACAGCAGGGCTTTCATTTCCTGAAGATTGAAAGATGTTTGACTTCATTGTTAGTGTGCCAATGAAAAATGGAACTGAAAATAGGTATATGCTTGTTTGAAGAAAAGAAATATTGTATATTTGTGGAGGAAACGACCTTGTAAAACGTACATTTCTGGGTTCTTGAATACTATGGAAAGGTAGTGAAGGTCTTCAAAGACTTTTAAAGCCTTCAGTTCACATACAGCTGTTGGCCTGTAGTTCCATTTGTAAAACCTAAGATTCCCGTCATGTCTTTCGTTACAGATTATATTCCTTGGGCTAGTATGATAAATATGTGTAAACTAATGTAGTAATGAGTATTGGTTAGTATTGTAAAGTTGTCTGTTCTACTTCTAGAAAGGCGTACTGTAACATGTATAGGAGCCACTTCTCACAAGTAGCAGTGAGCAAGAATACTGAACAGACTTGGTGAGTTTGCACATACATATAAATCCGCGAATGGAATAAAATCATTATAGTAAATATATTCATAGTAAATGGAGATGAACTTGAGTTACATGTTTTATGAAGCATAATTAAAATAACAAAGACTTTAGTCACAGCAGTCATGTGTTCAGTTCTCAAGTGTTAAAAAGGTTGTGTTTTGACTTTTAATCCTAATTTATCTCACTTTTTAAACTTAGCTTAATATATATAATATATATCATATTTTCTGTTTATTCCATGCTTACTCTAAAGAAAACGAGAGAGTAGTCGGATAACATATAAACTAAACTAAAAAACTAAAACAACCAACTTAAATAATTGTATCTTCTTTTTAAGAATTAATAATAATAATTAATATGCTTTTGTTTCATTTAGTTATAGGTTTACCTCAGTCGCCTTGTTGATCTGTGTATCCACATGAACCTTCACTTCGAAACAGATCTGACAGACATTATTCATTCAAAAACAATTGCTCATGTTTACATTTAAATAAATTGTGGATTGGATCCACTAATTTGGAAAATGTTATTATTTTTTTCATTTTATTTCAGTGTATATTGTGCCACAAAAGGAGGTTGGAAATATGCTAAGCAGAGAGGATCGTTTTATTTGTTACTACATAATTATCATTCTATAATACATAAAATCAAGTTTGGATTTGTTTTCCTCATTATTGAAATAGAAATATCCATTGTATATTTGAACTTACATTATCATTTGGCATTTGTTTTCTTCGGTTTTAGAAGTTTTGAACAGTATTAGTTCATCGTCACATTGCATAGTTGTACCTGTTTGCTGGTCTCATCATGATTATATTGGTTAGTTCCAATGGTGCCATGCTTGTGATCTTAGCTAGTTTAGCTAATCTACTTGCAAAACCGTGAATAGTTGGTCTTTACTACTATTACGTATTAGTATCTTGGCACTTTCATGTATGTATTCAGCAAGTGAAATTTGTACAGATATCTTGTCATCTCTGTTCAGCAGTGTAGAACTGAAATGTGTTTTTAATTTCTTTTTCATGTAAAATGTGATGTTTTTACTACTTTGGTTGCAAGTTCCTGTATTATCGTTACATTGGCATTTTATGTTTTGATAAGTAAAGTGCGTATCATTATGTTCTTGTTTCTGGTCAATTGGTAAGATTTTGTTTTGAAACTGGTTGATCAGTCTCTAACGCTTGTTCTGAATTTTGTGTGTATAAATGTACTTCTCTTTTATGTCGGCTTATAACTTAACATACCAGTAATGCATGTATTTACAATTGTCATTTTCGGGCATTTGATGGCTTTAACTCCTAAACTCGAGTCATAGAAATATTTAACTACTGAACATTGAAAATTCGTGGCTCTTGATCAAGGCTTGGAGCCATACTGCAGCTAAATGTATGGTCTAGAAATGTTGAACAAACACTCGTGGTGCAGGGTGCATGTGTATACGCGCATACGGGCGTGTGTATGTATGTATGCGCACGTGCGTCCGGGTGTGCACGTTTGTGACATGATCGTTAATGCTGAATATATTCAAACGTATACATTATTGAAATGACCGAAACGAATGAAACTGAAAAATTGCAATAGCAAAAAGCAATGCTCTACAGTTAAGTTTAACATTTTATGGACACATTTTAGCTGCAGTAATGTTTAAAGTATTTTTTGTCCAGACCATTCTACGAGGTATCATTTGCAGTATCATAATTATAGGCACACATGAATTGCCGAAACTCTGCAGCATCATACATCGCCAGATATCAGGGGAAGCTGGAAGTTGTAACATTGTTTTTAAAGGTTCCACCCTATTTTGTCATTGTACAGAGATGCATCTCTTCCTGCGGAAAACAGGAGTTTACCATTACTATGTAAGCTCATTGTAAACACATATTCACAGACATGTTTTATTTTTGTTTGTATCAGAAAAAAGAAGAAAAAGCATTCAGATGATGATGAATGCATGGAATTTCCTGCAAAGCGCACAGTTTTGCAGAAAGTTAAAGGGCTTCTGCTGAGAAGTTGTTCCTTGGAGGAATCATTTTAAACATTGTCTTATAGTTGTACACAATATTTATAAATATCACCTTAAAAGTTGTAACGCCCATTATGGGCATGTATCCCACACAGTGACAAGCTGTACAGATTTTGTAGGCTGTATAGAACTTTTCTTTTTTTACTATGAATATCTGCCAGTAACAAGAATATATATTGATACATTTAATTATCATTATTATATTGACGATGTGATGCCTTTCCTGTAGATTCATGGCGGTGGTGGGTTCATATGCTCGGGACAACTTAACGCTTGCGAGTACGTTGTAGTAGGTCTACTTGCTTTCATGTGTTTTGTGTGCAAGTTATAGTGAGTGCGAACAAGACGTTTGCAGTGGTTGATGTCACAACACAATGAAAGTGGAATGAAAAATGTCCCCTAAATGATGATGCAACGTGTATGATGAATACGGGTGAGAACTTGATGCCAGAATTTGAAATATTTGTGTGTGATCCGTGCTGTGTATAATAGATGATTGATATTGCCGCAGGCACACAAAATAAAATGTGTGTTACAACTTGGTGGCGTTGCCAATTTGTGTGTGTGTGTGGTGTGTATGCCTTCCATTTTCGATCTTTATTTCTTCCGAATTTGTGTGCGCGTTTGATCTTTCTTTTCTTGTTCTTTTTTTCTATCTTTCTTCCACGTGTGTGTGTGGGTGTGTGTGTGTGTGTGCGTGCGCGTTTCATATTCTTTCTTTTTTCGGTGTGTACGTTTCATGTTTTCCCTTTCTTTTCCTCCTCCTCATCCTTCTTCTTCTTCTTTTGGGACAACTGTTGTAAACCGATCCTGACTCTTTTCTGTTGCTGTTGTATACACGCTTCTGTCCACACACGCAGTCACACACAAATGCTTCCGCCCACACACGCGCCCCCAATCCTTGCTATCATACACAACGCGCAGCAGCATAAACAACATTCACAATTGCAACACAAACATAAATAACATCTTTAATGTCATCGATCATAGTAATAGGCCTACAAGTTTCGGAAATACATAACACATTCTACAAGAATGATTAAACAACAGTGTAGGAAGACAATCAAACAAGCGGATCAACATTGACAAGGGAGGATCTTTTATTCTCTCTCGCGCCTCTGCTCACTCCGAACCCCAACAACAATAAAACAACTATCCGTTTTCTAGTTACAATAATGCTAATGTAGCATAATTAGCCATCTTGTTTCACACTAAACACCTAAACCAAAGGGGCATTAAGCGGTTTGTGGATCGTCGATAGCGTAGCCATAGCAGTTCTTTTTAAGATCTATTATGTCTAAATATGATACATAGGACTGATACATCTAGACTATTGAAGATCCAATCTACTTATTTAATAATGCCCTTGGCAAATATAGAGGGAATAAGATGTGAAGGGACAAGCGGGTGTATATTAACACTGAAATTAATCCCACTCAACCAGCTCTTTCCAACTTCCTCCCCCCATATTTAAGCCACCAACTCATCCCCTTCCTTTGCTCTATCTTCCAATGGTCTCTTGCCCTAGACCCCTCGTTTCTTGACTTTGATCCAAGACCATATAACTCGAAGGTCGTTGGGGTACCACAGGTGATCGTTTAACCAGAGTACTCCATCTTTCTCTGTCTTCAGCAATCCTCATGGATTCGCTCAATGTCAAGTCAGTCCATTCTCGAATGTTGTCCTCCCACCTCTTTTTCGGTCTCCCTCTTCTTCTGCCTCCTTGCACCGTGCCTTGCAAAATGGTATTTGCAAGGCCTGATGCTCTGGTGACGGTCTTATAGCGTACCATCGGAGTTTCCGTTTCTTCACCACTGTGAGCAGGTCAGCGTGTTGTCCAATGGCTTGTGCGATTGTCTGTCGGAATTTGTATTTGGTGAAGTGCTGGGTTTATAAAATGCCCAGAAGTCTTATATGGCCCCTCATCTCCATGCTTTGTATTCTTTGTTGTAGGTCTGCTGTGAGGGTCCATGTTTCGCAAGCATACAGGAAGATGGAGATGACAAGAGAGCACAGCAGCCTTACCTTGGAGTGTAGACTGATGGCCCTGTCTTTCCAAATGGGCTTCAACCTTGTCAGGGCAGCAGTTGTTTGTGCGATCCTGGAGAAGACTTCCTGTCGGGACCCATTGTCTAATACAATGGCTCCAAAATATTTGAAGCTTTGCCCTTTGTTGAGGGATTGACCTTGGACTTTATGTCCGTGTTCATGCCAATTGTGTTCTTGGTCATCATTTTGGTCATCTCTGCACTTATTTCCATTTCAAAGGCTCTGGAGGTGGTGTCAAGCCTCTGTACCAGCTGTTTCAGTTCTTGTTCCTCACCAGCCAATCCGTCAATGTCATCCGCAAAACAGAGGTTGGAGATTGCTCTACCCCCTATGCTGACTGTGCCTTCCTGATCTGCAAGGGCATCTGATATATTACGCTCCAGGAAGATGTTGAAGAGTGTTGGAGAAAGTAGGCATCCTTGAAGCACACCGATTGTTGTTCTGAACCAGTTCCCGATAGCGTTGTTGTGGAGGATTGCACTGGTAGCCTTGACATATAGGCTTTTGATGACTTCAATAATGTTAGGGCTGATGTTGTAAACTCTCATGGTTGCCCACAGAGCTGTATGCACTTTCTTAAAGTCTACAAACACATGATATATTTTGGGAGATGGTGAAGTAGATGTCAACAACGTGACCACCCTCTTCAACTCAGTTGTGACAGATCCCGCCACTGAGATCCTTGGCAAGCACTGCCCAAAGAAGAAACTGTATATATATATAAAGGAGGGATAGTGGGTGTGGACAGATCATTGGGGAAACATGAGGGATTCCGACGAAGAGAGTTGTCGCCACTTCGATTTGTCTGCAGCTATTGTCAGGAGGCGCGGCATGTCTAGCTCCGTCCTTGTTTTGACATTATCCGCCCAGCTCTTTCTTTGTCGTCCCTTGCGCCTGCCTCCTTCTACTGTTCCTTGTAAGATGGTTTTTGCAAAGGTGTCATTCCGTAAACTATAGACAAGCGAGTTACTTCCCTTGACTATGAGCAGTAACTTGAGAACGAATGTTTTTTTTTTTTTAAATAAATATTATTTATCATCCTTATATAGCGCTTTTTCAGCTCAAGAGGCTGAAACCGGCCGTGGCGCCCACTCGCTATCTTGGGCGCACAGTCTGAGGCTCAGACGACTGAGTACAATATTTAGGCGACGGGGGATGAGCGAGAAGGGAAAACTATAAATTGAAACAAAAATTGAAACAACCATCACACTAATAGCAACAGTAAGATGGCCAGTGCTCAGCCAATGTTTGTGTCCGGTCCACCGGGAATCGAACCCGCAACTTTTGTAACACGCGCTCGCCGCTCTACCAGCTTAGCTATCCGCGTTTTGACAGGCAGCCGATTATCACGATCATAGTTCAGAACTGAATTGTGTATTTTATTCTGGTTTTATTTTGTTTAAATAAAATTAACGGGTTTGCATTAAATCCAAAACAAACTCACAACTGAAATAATAACTTGAAATGAGCTGTGTTACTGTTAATAGAGGGTGTGTATCAAGGAAGGATCGAAGAGGATTCAATTGTTTAAACAATTTTTTTTCACAAATAGAATAAACTTTATCCCTGTTCAGATATCAGGATATCCGGAGTCTTACTGTCTGCATCTTTTGCACAAGGCAGAATATATACTTGTGTCGCCAAGTTTGTTCTACAAACCAAGAGAGGTAACTCTAACTAGCAGGGATTAGGCCTTTTTAAAGAATTGGCCTATTAGAGACGTCGATCAAGGACTTTAATTAGCCTAGATGCGAGACGGGTTCATTCAAAAGTATTACACACTGAAAAAATTCCGCTTTACAGCAATAGCTCCATAATGTAAGGTGAATAAATAAATAAACAAATAAATAAACGATAGCTTTTTTGTGGATAACAATTAAAGCAGCGGCTCCAACAATCTGGTAATTATTAATTGTAAGGGTGAAGCTTCAAATAGTTAGGAGCCATTGTATCAGACAATGGGTCCCGACAGGAAGTCCTCCCCAGGATCGCACAAACAACTGCTGCCCTGACAAGGTTGAAGCCCATTTGGAAAGATAGGACCATCTGTTGAGAGAGCTATGGTCGAAGGAGATTGCTGCTGAAGAAGTGAAAGTAAGCAGTGAATACGTAGTCGATCTACGCAATCGCATCGAGGAGACGTGCCAGATAGCAAAAGAACATATGAAAGGTGTTGCAGAGCGCCAGAAACACTACTTTGACCGAAAAGCGAAACCCAGGGTCTTCAAAGCAGGCGACAGAGTGTTGCTGTTGCTACCCACTAAACATAATAAACTCCAAATGGCTTGGCAAGGACCCTATGAAGTCATAGAAAAAGTTGGCGAATGCGATTATCGCATATCAGTAGGACGGAAAACTAAACTCTTCCACTACAATCTGCTGAAAGAATGCAGAGAAAGAGTGACAGTCGATGCAGTAGTGACAGAAGACGATCAATGGAAAGAAGAACAAGTGGGCAACGACATTCCAACGTGTCCGTTAGTGGCGACCGAGGGTCCGAAAGATGTACACGTTGACCCAGAATGTCCAGAAATTCATGAGGACATCCTAAACATAGTGTCAGACTATGCAGACATTTTCACTGATTTCCCTTTACGATGCACCTTGGATACGTGCGAGATAAAGATGATCAATGAAGAGCCAGTCCGTACAAGACAATACCCTTTACCTCATTCGCAAATGCAGGTGGTGAAGGATGAAGTAGAAACGATGATGAAATTACGGGTCATTGAGAGAGCAACGTCACCGTATAGCTCACCGATTGTGCTAGTGAAAAAAAAAGATGGACAAATACGATTTTGCGTTGATTTTCGCAAAATGAATCGTAACATCGTCTTCGACGCTGAGCCTCTACCTGATATCGATTTTTTGTTCGCGAAGCTCGCAAAAGCGAAATACCTGAGCAAAATAGATTTGTAAAAAGGGTATTGGCAAATCCCAATGAAAAAAGAGGACAAAGAAAAGACAGCGTTCACCACTCCTGAAGGTCAGTTCCAGTGGTGCGTGATGCCTTTTGGATTGAAGACTGCCGGAGCTATATTTTCCCGAATGATGCGGAAGTTATTGGCACCCCTTCACATGCCTGAAATAGACAACTTCATGGATGATTTGATGATAGCTACTCAAACAAAAGAAAGGCATTTGGAATGTCTAAGAGCGTTGTGTCAGAGACTCCGCGAAGTGCAGTTAGCTGCAAGACCGTCAAAATGTTTCCTAGGATTTCAGAGTTTGGAGTATCTGGGACACATGGTAGGGCGAGGTAAGATTCAACCAGACCGTCAGAAAATGGATCGCATCGGAGAAACGTCACAACCAACTACAAAGAAACAAGTGAGGTCGTTTTTGGGGTTAGCGAGCTACTACAGGAGGTTTGTACCAAACTTTGCAGCCATAGCCGCACCTCTATCCGATCTGACGAAGGGAGGAAAAACAGGACCAGTCGCATGGACGGAAGCATGCGAAAGAGCTTTCAACACTTTGAAAGAAAGGTTGTGCTCTAGTCCTGTATGTTGTCTGCCAGATGGCGAAAAACCGTTTGTTTTGCAAACAGACGCGTCAGACACAGGTATTGGAGCAGTACTATGCCAAGATCAGGGTCACGGACTCCAACCAGTGGCTTGTGTCAGCCGGAAGTTAGTTGCCGCAGAAAAGAACTACTCAACGATTGAGAAGGAATGTTTAGCGTTGATTTGGGGACTTCAACGATTTCAGCAATATGTGTACGATCGGACAGTCATCGTACAAACTGATCACCAACCGCTGAAATACCTTCAGAAATCGAAAACTACCAGCAGCAGGTTGATGAGATGGGCGCTGTTGATGCAGTCGTTTCCACTGGTTATTGAAAGTATTCCTGGAAAGGAAAACGTCACTGCAGACTTTTTGAGCAGAAACGTGTAAGTCGTGAACTTTGAGATTCAGAGTGATGTTAAACCGCTCAACCAGCCCGTTACACTGAGGGTGGTAGGGTGTGGTGGCTTTTCCATGGATGGCCAACAATCTGTTCATTTCATCCATGACTGCTGACATGAACTGCGTCCCCCTGTCGGTTAGTATTTCACGAGGGATGCCTACCCTCGACCATATGGTCCACATAGTCTCTGCTACTTTTTCAGTGTCAATTCTTTTCAACGGAACTGCTTCTGGGTATCGTGTAGCGTAGTCGACAACTACCAAAATGTATTGGTTACCTTGTTCCGACTTCGGTGCAATCGGACCTACAATGTCGATAGCCACTCTTTGGAATGGTTCGTCCATCAAAGGCATCTTTTGTAGGGGTACCTTGCTGACTCGACCCCTTGGTGTCACTCTCTGGCATTCAATGCATGATGCACAGTACCTGCGAACGTCTGCGCACATACCTGGCCAGAAAAACGTATTCCATATACGTTCGCGAGTTCGTTTTCCTCCTAGGTGTCCTGCCATGGGAGGATCATGAGCTAGCCTCATGACTTCTTTTCGTAGTTTCTTGGGAACTACTAGCTGCGATGTCTCCACTCCTCGCAACTGATGCAACCTGTATAGTAACCCTTTCTTTCGCGTGAATTTTACTGTAGCATTTCCTGACTTCAGTTCGCTCTGGGCATCAGCCAACGCTCGAACTTTTTTAAGACTATCGTCTTCTTCTTGCAATGCAGCCAACTCTGTCGGTGTGACTTCCACTCCTAGAGTTTTCGATACCTGCAAAGGTACTGTCGCTCGTTTTTCACGTTCTATTTGTCCTCTTGTTTCGACTGCTGCTGCCACGGCACATTCACTACCATCAATGGTAACTGGGCTTCGGTAACCAGATGAAAATGTAATCCAGTTACCCAGAAGAATGTCAGGTCCCATGTGGTCAAGGACGAACAGTTCAACAGTCCCTGTCACAAAGCCTGATTCAAGTTTCACCCATGCTGTAGGGTACTTTCCTGTTTTTGTCTGGTCTGCTAAGTACACTTCAACACTCCTCCCTGTGTAATCTTCAGGTTTGACCCATTTTGAAACAACTGCTCCCATCTCTGCTCCAGTATCACGCATGATGCGTACTGTATTTTCGTTGATCCGACCCTCACTCCACGGGTTATAGGGTTTAATAGATCGGACGTCTATTGGCGGAGTATAGATCGGTAGGGTGTCGGTCGCAATTGTAACCTGACTGACTGCATGCGTTTTCATGCATTGCCTGGCGAAGTGCCCCTTACCCCCACACTTATAGCACTCGTCTGAATTCCTCCTGTCTCTTTCATCTCTACCGACAACTGGTCTCCTAATAGGTTCCCTCAATCTCGTTTGTGACTCGTTCGGTCTACGCTCGGGTTGACTGCTCGGTGTTCGTGGACTCGCTCTTTGGAAAACAGGTCCTCGGGATACGGCTCGTTTTACGTCCAAATGCAGTTGAGCATATTCGGC
The DNA here is from genome assembly GCA_036898135.1 of Oncomelania hupensis. NCBI lineage: Eukaryota > Metazoa > Mollusca > Gastropoda > Littorinimorpha > Pomatiopsidae > Oncomelania > Oncomelania hupensis. Next base: position 68,805,622 of record CM072511.1, on the reverse strand, counting down.
TGCTTGTGCGGCGTCTGTCGGCAATCGTTCACGCACGAACATCTCGAGCTCAGGATTCATTACTGAATATATCTGTTCAGCCAAAAACATGTCTAACACAGACTTCGCGTCATCGATGTCTTTGTCTGCCAAGGAAAACCATCTTTCTACAGATGTCTGCAACCGGATGAGAAATTGCGGAAAGGTTTCATTTTGTTCTTTCTTGGTCTCTCGGAACTGTCGGCGATACCATTCCGCATCGCGGCGAAAACGACGTAACAGCGCGTTGCGTACTTCTTCAAAATCTTGAGCCTGTTCGGGTGTCAGACGCAAATACGTATCGCGCGCTTCTCCTGACAATAGTGGAGACAACCTTGCTGCCCAGCAATCTCTATTCCATCCTTGTGATTCAGCTATGAGTTCAAAATGACGCAGATAAGCTTCGATGTCTTCTCTACCATTGAAAGGGTGAATTTTCAGTCGGTAACCATCATGATGTTCTCTACGAGTTGAACGGTCAGCGAAAACTTCGCGTTCTTCTCTGATCACCTCCATCTGCATTTTCATCCGTTCTTTCTCTGCCTCCATTCTGATTTCTAATGATCTTCGTTCTTCTTCTTTGTCTTCCTCGCGTCGGCGACGTTCTTCTTCTTTCTCTTCCTCTCGTCGGCGACGTTCTTCTTCCATTTTCCTCTCCATCAGACGTCTGTCTTCTTCTTTTTCCTCTTCTCGTCGGCGACGTTCTTCTTCCATTTTTCTCTCCATTAGACGTCTGTCTTCTTCGCGCTCTCTTCGCTCTTCTTCTATTTTTCTTCGCTCTTCTTCCATTTTCCTCTCCATCAGACGTCTGTCTTCTTCTCGCTCTCTTCGTTCTTCTTCCTTTTGGATGCCATCCACGACAAATCTCGCTAGCGCCTCTTCTCGCAGGCCTAGGCTCATACCTAATTCTCTATACTTCACGGATACGTCAATCACTTCGGACGTCTCTTGGTTCCTTGACGGTTCTACGGCTACCGCCATGCGAGGGAAACCTAAGACAGACGTACTCAGAGTCTCTTCTCTCGTCAAACTGGACACGGTCGCTTCTCCCGATGCTCCCAGTACAATATCGGCTGAGTCGCTGCTAGGGGTGATCGATGTCCCTTCCCCACCAATCGTTTTCTTGGCTCCAGCACGTTTTGTACCTTTCCGGGTGGCGGACATTTTGCTAGCCGACCACCTTTTCTTGTATAATTGGTAAACAACAAATCTATTTACCAACTATATATCTCAGAGTTCAAATAACTCAACAGTTATACCACGGTTTGGCTCAGATGACACTAAGTTGTATTATAGTAAAGTGTGGGCTTGGTTGCCTACCTTATTACTGTCGGGTGCTCTAAGTGCGTCCACGCGATTCAAAACGCTCCAGCACCCGCCAACCACCCACGTCACTTACTCTGATTGTATGGTATAACACAACAATGTCAACGTAATTCTATCTCCTCCATTCATCCGTTCGATCCCACCCTTGCCACCAAATATGTCAAAGCCCCCCCTTACGGTCCTTCGTTTCTCTTACCATAAAGGGGAACTCTGAGCAGTGTATGCAACCATACGTGAACAACGGATGAATAGATAGAGACAAGTATTACGTTGGCAAAATAAAACAACAATTTATTCACATGAACATAACATGGAGTCGTAATTGAATAACTAAAATTTATAAAGGTGATAAAATCAAACGACAGAATGAAATGTTCTTTGTTTTAAATAAATTAAATGGTTCTACACAGTATTCTCGTTCAGTCTCTTTGTTTTCCTTTTCTACTGTTCACTCATTGTTCGCACACAACCTATGCACTGTTTACAAATTTGTTGCTACTACTGTTATAACGATTTCAGTTCACAAGTCCCGTTTTACAAATACATATCACACTCCTGCGATCAAACCTTTGCAATACGAAATTGCATAATAACAAAAACGTCCCGAAGACACTAGAGCATGAACTCGCTCAACGCAGGAGTGAAATGTATATATGTCCCGGGAACACAGTAGGCGAATAAACTAAAAATTGTCAATGCACTAGATGTAATCGATAAGTGCATACACCTCGAATGTCACTGGGACTGTAGCTGCTACGATTAGATGCATCCGCCGTGGTCATCCAATATTTCAAAGTCTGTGGTGAAGAAGCGAAGGCAAAAAGTTCACTGGCAAAAAGTCTATTATAATACAATCGGTGAAAAGTGATGGTAAACCCAAAAACAAAGTCGAAGTTAAAGTTGAAGTTGAAGGTAAAATCGAAGTTGAAGATGAAACCAAAGGCAAAAAGCGAAGGGTACACTGCAACATAACCCATACAAAATCTTCTAAGAATTTGAGTAACAATTTATACATGCTTCCTGATGCAATTGAAAACTCAACCATTTTCCTTAATAATAATAATCGCTAACTCTTGTATTGTAACAATCACAAATGTAAATCTAACGCATGTATGAATGAATGACTGCAACCTTGAATGTGTTGTATGCTTGGAAGAATAATGATTGTAATAAATATGGTATCACTTATTCGAGTATAATACTTCCCCATAATATTTTAGCCCCACAACATAATGATAACCAACAATGACACGACAAAATACGGACCACAGAAATAAATGACAACAAAGAGACACCCGACTAGCCAGTGAAAACACCCAAGTCCACACTTACTCAACTACCCGTGGATACGGTGATGCGGCTAAGGTCGGATACGTCTCTTCATCCGCAGCATTCCTTTTGGTACAGGTAGGTCAACGGTCAGGTCTACTAGTCGTCTCGATCTTCATTGACTAAAACAAACAGTCGAACTTGCACCAGTTTCAAGGTCGAACTCTTTCTCCCTCATCGTTCTCAAACGACTTCTGGTGAAAACTCAAGTTCTTGTCGTAGGGCACCGCTACGTGAGGATATCACGTACGTATTTCCTTAAGCGTACAGTTGACGGATAAAGGATTAGCAGGGACGAAAAACGATTCAACACACTGCTCCTAGATTCACTGTTCCTGGGACCTCCCTGTAACGACCAAAAACCTGTCTTCTTTCTTTCGTCATTTCCTCTTTTCTACGACAATAAGTTACGTCACACTTTTCATTTACTTTTGTCCCGGCTTATCCAAAGGCACACAAAACGATGATTCATAGGCACTTGCGAGAAGACCACCTATCTACAAACAACAATATAAAGTTCAAACTGAGTGTGGGTCGTGACACCATCAGTCTACTTTTTTTTTTAATCGAGGCACAGCACATTTTATAATGGCACAAAATAAGGCTAATCAATTTGTTAAAAATCAAAGAAGTGGTTGACAAATAATATGCTGGTAAATTGTACGCTTTCTCCACAATTGTATATATATATATATATATTTAATTTTTTTTTTAAACCAACAATGTCTTTATACTTTCTTTATCAGTACAGCATCAGATAATTTAGGACATAATTATGTAATACATTATCTGATTTCATTTAACAATTCCAAGTCTAGTAATATTCAAAAACAATTTGAGAGACAAAGACCTGGACCGTGACACTAGTTATTCTTTGCTTACAGGGTCCAGCAGACTGCAAAGATCCGAATCAGGACCACAACTTGACACTAGAGGTCATACGTTGACCTTATTATTATTATTATTATTATTATTATTATTATTATTATTATTATTATTATTATTATTATTATTATTATTATTATTATTATTTAAATAGCAACACTTATGTGAATGAAAAAAGTTTTACAGCCAGACACATTAAATCAGTCTACATTCAAAAGTAAGACTGCTGCGCTCCCTTGTCATCTCCGTCTTCTTATATGCTTGCGAAGCATGGACCTTCACAGCAGATCTCCAACGAAGATTACAAAGCATGGAGATGAGGTGCTACAGAAGACTTCTGGGCATTTCCTATACCCAACACATCACCAACGACGAAGTCCGACAGACCATCACACAAGCCATTGGACAACACGCTGACCTGCTCACAGTGGTGAAGAAACGGAAACTCCGATGGTATGGCCACGTCAACAGATGATCAGGCCTTGCAAAGACTATTCTGCAAGGCACGGTGCAAGGAGATAGAAGAAGAGGGAGACCGAAAAAGAGGTGGGAGGACAACATTCGAGAATGGAGTGGTTTGACACTGAGCGAAGCTATCAGGGCTGATGAGGACAGAGAAAGATGGAGTATGCTGGTTAAACGATCATCTGTGGTGCCCCTACGACCTCCGGGTTACGGGACAGGATAGGATAGGATAGGAAGGGTAAATGGCAGAACACTGAAATACAAAATACGTTAACGTTAGACAACAATTTAAACTTACAAAACGTTTTTTTTTTCTTTTTTTTTAAAAGGCAAATTTCATTGTTTTATTATCTAAGGAAACATTGTAGGCCTAACTAAAAATATCTGTGCTATAATAGTTACTAGCCTACGTAGTTACCTATCCCTCTGAACAGAGTTGTGGTTTTGAATGCTATAGTGCCAGTGCTGCCGCAGTTGAAGAAAATTGTCAACTTCATCTCTCTACCTCCTTCCTCTAGTTCATTCATCGAAATGCCAAATACTTTACTAACTTCAAGTAACAAGCAGTCAGATACTCAAGATGTTGAGCCCCTTCAACATCATTCTCTAGATGGAGATAGGTGTAGTTCTTCTTGCACTGTTTCTGCTTTTCAGAACGAGGAGAGCCACTAGACAGATATTCAGCTGTTGTTCAGGTCTCTACATTTATTAGTCAGGTTCGTTATGTCTTGATTTATAACTTCGTGGGAGTTTTGTGGAGAGTTTGAAAGCTATACATTTTTGGAAACGTTATTGTATAAACAATAAGAAAAACAATGTTTCCATTTGCCCCAAGTCCTAAATGGCCGCCATTTTGGATTTTACTAAATGGCTGCCGTGAAAAATGCTTGAGCTTCATCTGCAAGCCGGAGAGCAGCTCAGCAGGCTATTCTTTGCATTTGACCGGATCAAATACAAGCGACTCTGGCCAAGATACATCACGGACATGCAAGACCTTAGGAACAATCACCCTCAAACATGGGATGAGATGAAGGCAGGAAACATTTCATAACGAAAAATGACATTCCTTTTGTATCCATCGGGGCAGATCATGCCTGCGAGCTGCGAACAAGCTTATGAAAATTCATTCTGGAATCGTCGGCATCTCGAACAATGCTAATGCTCGACAGAGGTTCTTCATGGTCACACCTTAACTCTCCCATACTGTCAAAGAGTTCACAGGTCAGTTTGACATGGAAACTGACAAAACCAGAAAGCATCATGACCTTGGGTCAAGTGCAGTCACGAAACAGCATCATGTTATCGACAAGATAAAAGAAGCGATTCTGCAACATGGAAACCCATTTGCTGTTGCAGGTGACAAGTTGCACAATATAATCACTCATGCCTACATCCCTGATGAGTATGTACCAGTGATCCTGAATGCAGATAAGACTGGTCAAAAGCTTTATGAAGACTACGTGTCGAAGCGAATCAATGGAGATGTTAGTCTATGGGCACCTGTAAAAAAGGAAAACAACAAGATGTTTAAGTCGAGAAACAGGAAAACCACAATAAAACTTCGAGACAAGACTGTGGATCTTAAAGAGCCCAAAGACTTGTTTGGCAGACTGATGGTCTTGGCAAGGTCCAACAGAGACATAAACCAGAAAGATCGAGGCCATTGGAAACTACGAATTCACTCTGACACCAAGAGCCTTTTTTGCTCCAGATGGTACAATCCTACCATGCCTGAATAAACCGAAGCTGATAAACCTCCTGAACAAGTTGGCAGCAGCAGAAAATGTGCCGGAAGATCCGCAGCCGGAGTATGGGATGGATACCAGATTAGATGCTCTAAGTCGCAAGATAGCTCTAGTAGATGGAATAGTTCTTCTACAGAAGATGGCCAAGAAACCAGCAACGATACTGACAGTCGAAGATCTCAGTTACTTCTTCAACGACAAACTTATGTCTCTCACAGTAGATTATGATGAAATCATCCTTGTTTTTGATACATACAGGGAAGATTCACTGAAGAGTGCTACCAGAGATAAAAGAAGGCAAGGAAAAGCACCCATTCAGTATCAGGTCAGAGATGACACAAGCATAAAACACATTCCAATGAGCAGGTTTCTTTCACATGACAAGACAAAAAATGACCTGACCAACTATCTTGCTGCAAAAACTTTACAGTACAACAATTCATCACAAAAACTGATCATCACTTGCTCTTCAGGGCATACCAAGAGCAACAAAGACTTGATTTTCGAAGACAACAATCACGAACAAGCAGATACACTGTTGATCTACCAGGCTGTCCTGGCTTCACATCGAAACCTACCGGATGCAAAAATGGTTTTCTTCTCCCCAGATACCGATGTTCTGGTGTTAGCTTTATCTAACTATGACCTCATGTTGAAGAACACGTCGATTTCCATGGTCTCTGGAGTTATGGAGATAGAGCCAATCTGGACAGTCCTAGGAGCCGAAAGAGCAAAGGCTTTGCCAGCCTTTCATGCCTTCACTGGCGCTGACAACACTGGGAGGTTCTCTCGTATAGGAAAAGCAACGTGGTTGCAAGCTTATTTGAAAGCAGCTTCAGATGTAATCAGTTCTCTGCAGATGTTTTCAACAGAGGCAGAAGTGACGGAAACTGTGTTGTCCACTCTGGCTAGCTTCGTCTGTCAAGCCTACTGCCCCAAAGGCATCTATATCAAGAATATATCCGAACTGCGATGGCATCTATTTTGCAAGCAAATGGCAGAAAGTGACAAGCTACCTCCTACACTTGGAGCTCTTAAACAACATATCCTGAGAGTCCATATCCAAGCCACAGTCTGGGGACAGGCCACTATTGCTGTGCAGAATCCTCTGGATCCCCTGCAGAATGGCTACCACAAGGAGTCCGATGGCCAGCTGAAACCAACCATGACAAATGACCTTCCAGCTCCGAAGGCCATCATTGAGATGGTTAGCTGTAAATGCAAAACAGACTGTTCTTCTACCAGATGTTCTTGCAGAACAAACAAGTTATCCTGCACCGATCTGTGCCAGTGTGGCAGTGAGTGCCATAACGATGAGGACACACACAACATGTATGAAACTGATGATGATGATGATGATGATGATGATGGTAACGATCTGTAATGACTCCTAGGTTGCCTATTATTCTTGTTACCATTTTGTTATTATTAAAAAGATTATACCCATTTCTGTCAAGAGAACCATTGTCTGTGTGTCTGTCTGTGTGTGTGTCTGTCAGGGGGTATTAATGATCCCCAAGATCAATACTTGTTTATTTTGATACCACTGGATTCTTAGCCCTTAAAATGGTGGTTTGGCGGTCACAATTATTTTTCTATGTCACTTAAAAGCCCAGATTTCGACGAAAACCTTTTTTGCCGGCATCCATTTTGTAAAATCCAAGAGGGGGGCCAAATACGACTCGGGGCAAATGGAAACATTGTTTTTCTGATTGCTTATACAATAACGTTTCCAGAAATGTATATTTTGTATACTCTCCACACTTTTCCGGTGAAACTACATAATGAACCTGACTATATGTAGATTTCTGCCTCCGGACTTCACTCAAGCATCTTCATATGCTATTGGAAATCATACACTTGATTTTCAGCAAGCCCAGCTGATACACTGACGAACTGAGAACACAGCGAAGTGGCCATCTGTATCCAGTGATCGTCCTAGGGATTTGCAAAACCGGTACGACGTCACAGTAAACAAACCCACTCGAACGCAAACCGGTAGGCCAGTCATGGAAACCGGTATGACCCATAGCAAAGCTTAATGCGTCACTATTTTGACAATTTCAACGATTTTGCACTCGAAGTGTCTGGGCTTGATTAACGTAGACTAGTACAAGTAGATGGCGACTCTGTTAATGCACTTTCTGTTTCATTAGAAACATCTTCGTCTTCACATAAACTTCTTTTATCGCCCCTCTCCCCCCTAGCAAAAAATGAAAAAAGAGATTTTTGCTTCTTCATTATTACTAGCCTATCTGTCACTGTCACAATACATACTGACGAGCACGAGGAAAGAAAAAAATCGAAAAGTGCGCGAGTTTAATTTATCTGTATTCACGATAGCCCTGCGCCCGCCAATGTTATTTCATTCTGTATTAATTACCTCAAAGGATATGGCAAGGCTACTGAACGCATTCGCAGGCCTCTCGTCTACACACTCTCTCTCTCTCTCTCTCTCTCTCTCTCTCTCTCTCTCTCTCTCTCTCTCTCTCTCTCTCTCTCTCTCTCTCTCTCTCTCTTCATTTCTCTTGTTTTTCTTTCTCGTTTCCTTTATTTTTGAAACCAGTCAAACAAAATAAGAACCGGTAGGCTCTACCCGCTACTGATTTTTCAACCGGTATTTTTATTCTCAAACCGGTAAAATACCGGTAATTTCCGGTTAAATCCATCCCTGTGTATCTAAGGCACAATTCTACAAACTTTACCCACTGGCAGCAGAGAAGAGGAGATAGAGCATTCCTGCTTTTATTTTTTTTTTTTTTATCCCAGGTGAGGAGGGTATAAAATAGCTTCCAAAAGGGATAATGTCCAGAATGCTATACTTAATTTAATTCCGGTCCCACTTTCATAGGCGAGATAATCACAACTTAAGGTATTTTGTCTCTCATCACAAATAGCTGCTGCTTCCTACAACACCAGCCTCTGATATTTTCGGTAATCTTTCAGACTTCGTAAAACAATGAAGCAATTGCAACTCCAAAAATAAGGAAACACATGATAAAAGAAGTGACATGAGAAAAATAAAATCCTTATCCCTAAGTCGCTGCAGTCATAAAAACAAAAAAATATAAATTAGCGGCCTCGCCTCCTGCTTGCTGCTGCTTCTGACGCTGTTGATGGAGTCTCTGCTTAACCAGCTTCGACTTTAAAACGCGGGATCGTATGTTGTGAGTAGTTTGATACATGCTTGTGTTACAGAACGGACATGAAGCCTTGCAACAAACATTTGAAGGTTGGTTTTTTTTCAATCCTAAAAGGATGGCCAATTGTCTGCTGTAACAAATAGACGTGTCACAGTGTTTATTGACATATGCTGCTCCTTGTCAGTTATCTACAGATATTTGTTTTTAGCCCAGAAAGATAACAGCACAGATTTGGCGATAAGCGGTTTCTGGTACCCAAGTGCTAAATTATCTGCCATGGAATGGTAAGGAATCAATTAAAACAATCATTTTCATGATACACAAACTTCGTACACATTAGAGAAGCACTGATAAAAAAATTGGAATTATATATGATTTTTGTTGTATCAATTTTTTTTTCATCAGATTAAAATAAGTTGTACTGATATAACATAAACAGTTTACAAAATCTACGATGCGCACATCAAAGATATTTTACAAATTAATGAATTAATTAATCAAACCATTAAAATCCTCATAATACTGATATACACATACACTTTTAACAACATACAATACAATACAATACAAGTTTATTGCTTTAGGTCCAGCGGACTCCTCCGAGCCAAATCAGGACCAGAGAGACGTTATCTTAAAATATTATAAAATGATTCAAATCTTAAAAAACAAGCCTGTTACTCTTAAATACACAAACCAACTTTCACATGACACCTCTTTAAGAGTCTTCTTTAAAACTGGTGTATTAAAAATATATTCTCTTTCTTCAATCAAATCACTAAATTCAGTCCTAATAAAATCCAAACTAAACAAAACATGTCGATACAATTTATATGCGATAGAACAAATCAACATCATGTAAAAATTGAAACAGATGTTGACCATTACATACTTTAAAAATCTCTTTGAAAGGTATGGAACCAAAATATGTTTCCCTTTCTACAATCAAATCAGCACATTCAGACATAAAATGGCGAACGGAAAAAGATTGATCACATGCAAAGCACCATGGTGGTTCTTCTCCTTTTAAAAGGAAACTGTGGGTGACATAAGTATGCCCAATATGAAGGCGAGATAACACTGTTTCTTCTTTGCGAGTGGATGCAAAGTTAGGCAAAGAAGTGGACAAATCGGGAAGAATTTGAAATAATTTGTTGTTGACATGGTTAGACCAGTCAGTCTGCCACAGTCGTTTACAATAAGAACCAGTCATACAACGTAGGTCAGAGTAGGGCACAAACTGGAAAATCTCTGGAGGGAAATCGAGATGCAGAGCATCTTTAGCCGCCCTGTCTACTGCAATATTGCCGCGGATGCCCATGTGACCAGGGACCCACATAAAAACTATCTTTTTACCCTCAGAAACAAGTTGTGTATGGAGGTCATGGATCTCTGCCAGAAAAGGGTGTGATATCTTTCTCGTGGAAAGAGCCTGAAGTGCTGACAATGAATCGGACATGATTAAAAATGAGGTTCTTTTGGATTGATAAACTTGTTTCAGAGCTAAATGAATTGCCTTGAGCTCAGCTGTATAAACAGAACAAAAATCAGGTAAACGCTGTTGCAAAGGCTGGTCTAAGCGTCTCTCGGAGACAGACGCAGCAGCAACTGAATCTCCTTTCTTTGACCCGTCTGTAAAAAGTTGTTCATATCCTGGGTATAAAGCACACTGTTCTAAATAAAGTTGGTTATATACGGTTTCAGAGGTATTGTTTTTAAGGAAAGCGGACAACTGCCAATTAATGTTTGGGATACATAATTTCCATGGGGGAGCTTCAGTCCGAAGCTCATCGTCGTTGATGGAAGCAACATCAATGCCTGCTTTTTCCAGATGAGCTTGCATTCTGATGCCAAACGGAGGAATTGTGTTAGGTTTGGATTCAAATTTCTGAACAAAATCTGGGTTGAAAACACAGTCATAAGCAGGGTTCATAGGATCAGTTTTTAATTTTAAATAGTAATTCATTGACAATTTTGTACGTCTCAGCTCCAGCGGGGGTTCGTTAGCTTCCACATAAAGGCTTTCACAAGGGGAAGTGCGAAACGCACCCAAAGCAATGCGTAGTGCCTGATGGGCAACTGGATCTAGCATCTTAAGATAAGATTTTCTAGCAGAACCATAGACAATGCAACCATAGTCTAACTTGGATCTAATTAAAGAACGATATAACAGCAATAAAGTTTTCTTGTCAGCACCCCAGTCTGTACCACTGATAACCTTGAGCAAATTGCAGGCCTGTTGACATTTAGTTTTCAAAATTTTCAGATGAGGAATGAAAGATAGCTTTTGATCAAAAATAACACCCAAAAATTTTACTTGTTTGACCGCCTTTATTGGAATTTTATTGAGGAGAATAGTAGGGTCTTGAATAATTCCCCGGTGCTGGGAAAAGTGAATACATTCAGTTTTTGCTTCCGAAAATTTAAAACCATTTTGTAAAACCCAGTCTTCAACGGCCTTGACACATAACTGTAGCTGACGTTCTGCAGATGCCAAGGTTTTACCTTTGGCTACCAATGCAAAATCGTCGACAAATAAAGAATTGTCAATTCCCCGTTTAACGGAACGAACAATGTTATTTATTTTAATATTAAACAGCAAGGGAGACAAGATGCTACCCTGAGGCACTCCCATCTCCTGTTCTCTCGTATCTGACAAAGATCCCCCAACCTTAACCTGAAAAATTCTGTCCGTTAGAAAATTGGATATAAACAGAGGTAAATGTCCCTTCAAACCCATTTCTTGTAAATCTGAAAGAATGCCATATTTCCATGTGGTATCATAGGCTTTTTCCAAATCAAACATGATGGCAACGACATGTTCACCCTGGACGAACGCGTTACGGATAAAAGTTTCCAGTCGCACCAGGTGGTCAACAGTACTTCGACCACTTCGAAAGCCACACTGAGTGTTGGATAAAATATTATTTGTTTCTAGATACCAAAGTAAGCGAGAATAAACCATTCTTTCTAGCGTCTTGCATAAGCAAGACGTTAAGGCTATTGGTCTATAGTTTGTCGGGTTAGTATGGTCTTTGCCAGGTTTAGGGATGGGTACAATAATGGCCTTTCTCCAGGAGGGAGGAAAGGTGCCAGTGATCCAGAGCTGATTGAAGATGTCCAGCAGTTGAGACCGTGAGTACCTTGTTAAATGTCTGAGAAATTGATAATGTACATCATCCGGTCCAACTGCTGAATCTGCACTTTTGTTAATTGCATCATCAAGTTCGACTAATGAAAACGGAATGTTGTAATCTTCAGAATTATCGGAGGTAAAATGTAACTGTTGTTTTTCTTTACGGGTTTTAACTGTTTGAAAAGGGACAGAATAATTTTCAGAGGAAGAATTTGCAGCAAAAGAAGAAGCCAAAAGATCAGCTACTAATTTTTTATCTCCGATTACGTCACCCTGTACAGTAAGGCATGGGCTCACCTGTTTGTTACTTCTATTTTTGAGTTTGCGGACCACTTTCCACACCTTCGACAGTTTCGCTTTCGAATTAAGCGTGGAGCAGAAACCTCTCCACGATTCCCTTCTCTTTCGTTTGAAGAGCTGTCGGCATTGCGCTCGCAAACGTTGGTGGTTTTGTTTATTGTCAGTGCTTGGGTGTAAAAACATAGTTCTTAAAGCTTTTTTACGAGCTTGCTGAAGTTTTCTACATTCATCGTCAAACCAGGGTTTTTTAAGTGTGTGAGGGTTTGACGAAGTTTGCGGAATGGACTCCTTGGCACTGTTAATAACTATGTCAGTATAAAGCTGTATTGGATCTAAGGCATTTGAAAATTCCTGTTTCTTAGCACGTAGCTGGGCCTCAGACAGGTTAGAAAACAGACTCCAGTTAGCTTGTTTCAGTTTCCACCTGCCATGAGTTTGCTCAAGGTTATCTGAATCATGTTTTAATAAAACCGGGAAATGGTCGCTGCCATGGAGATCTTCTAAAACTGTCCATTTAAAATCCAAAAGTAACGAGGGATCACAGATCGATATATCAATGTGGGACAAAGAAGCAGTTCTAGAACAGGAAAAAGTTGGAGCACCCTCGTTCAAAGTCACTAGGTTTAACGAGTCTAAAATGTCTTCAATTATTTTACCCTGAGAATCGGTACGATCACTACCCCACAGGGGAGAACGTCCATTAAAATCTCCCAACAACAAAAAAGGGGTAGGTAACTGTTGGACCAAATTCTCAAGTTCACTTTTAGTTACATTTATTGATGGTGTCAAATATAGAGAACAAACTGTGAGGGATTTAAAAAGAGATACTCTAGCTGCAACTGCTGGTAAACTTGTATTAAGTAAAATTGGATTAAATGGGACATTTCTATGGATAAAGAGTGAAACGCCTCTAGAAGATAAACAATCTAGAGAGGAATAACCAGTAATATCTATAGGATGTTTTTCTGACAGGAGAGTTTCCTGAAGGGCCAATACTTCAGGTCGATGCTCTGTCAGCAGACAGCATAGCTCCTCATAATTTGCCCTAATCCCTCGGATGTTCCATTGTAAAATGGACATAAAAATTAAGTAAAAGAATGCTAAAATTTTCATCTCCGAGAGCACAATTACGTCTCGTTATCTTTTGGACCCTCGTCCATCTCCTCATGTTCCATCAACCCCCCGAAACGGTTCTCCGTTTCGAGAGGCTGATGGGGCTTGGAAGAAAGGGGTCCGGGCCTTTGATTTTTTGGCAAAGCCCCGGAACCCGAACTGCCAGCGGACTTCCTCCCCTTCTCCCCAGCACCAGATTTTATATCTTCCCTCTCCCCTTCACCCCTGCCAATCTTTCCCTCTCCTCCTCTGACGCTCTTCTGCTGGGTAACTAGGATTTTAGTCGCCCCAGCAACTACCCGGTCGCTAAAACCGGTCGTTGCTGGTGCGGTGGCATGAGGCCTAGCCTCCTTTGTAGCAGGTGTGACGGCTTTTGTCACGGCCGTCTGCGTGTTGTGGGTGACGGGTGGGGACGTGCCCGTCGGCACGTTCTCCAGTGGAATCGGAGGGGCTGGAGAAACCCCCTTCTGGGCAAACAACGCGAGCATCTTTTCTAAAGCATCCATCCGTTTGCACAACGTGTCCAAGATCTGTGTTATTTTACTCATGGCAGTGTCCAATTGCGGGTGTGTGCTAGCTTCCACATGAGATGTGGAACCCACCACAGACGCAAAGGACCTCTCTTTCAGAACTGGCCTACTTTGGAGAACTTTTTTCCTTGCGTCGCCAAAGGAGCAACTCTCAGTGGCCCGCACCTTTTGGATTTCCAGCTCCAACTGCCACTGAGGACAGTCTTTGGAGCTGGACGAATGATTCCCGGCGCAATTCACACAGCAAATCGGATTTTTGCATTCGCTTTCGTGTTTCTCTTTACCACAATCACGACATATTTCCTTGCTTTTACAGTTCTTGCTACCGTGACCAAATCTTTGGCACCGGTAGCATCGCAACGGTGATGGTACAAACGGCGTCACCTTCACCCTAAGGTACCCCACCTTGAGTGACTCCGGCAATTTGGCCATAGCGAAGGTCACAAAAAGTGTGTTGGTGGGGATACGTTGGGATCCCTTGGTGACGAAGACCCGCTGGACTGCTGTGACCCCCTGGCTGGAGAGCTCACCACGGATTTCCAATTCTGACATGTCGATCAAATCCTGACATCGGATGACTCCCTTGGAGGAATTCAACCGTCCATGCACAGAAACTTTGATTTGTCTATCAACAAAGACAGTCGAATCCCTCTTCAGCAGACTATCCGATGCCCTTTTGGTTGAGCACTCCACCAGGTAGGCCCCAGATCTAAGTTTTTTCACATCTTTGAACCCGATTGTGCAAACGGATTGAAAACCCTTCTGTATTGCGAACGGAGACAGCTTGCCTATTGGCATAGCCGGATCCGTCCCCTCTACAACCAAAAAACGAGGCCAGGCCCCTTCCACCCCCGACGCACAAGCTTTCTGTCTCATATCCATTTCGCTGTCCGTGTCCGAATCCGGTCCGTCATCACGCAGTCTTCTTTTATTTGTGGAAGCCATGTTATTAATTTATGAATTCATCCCCCCTGCTCCCCACCCACCACGGAGTCCAACAAGGGGATGCGTCCAAGCGGAAAATCCAGCAAGGGAGCGCACCAGGGCTACAGGGGGGATATACACCCAGACAATCCCGCACTGCCACTACGGTTTTGTTCAAGTTTGACCCATGAGCCGCAGCCTTCTAGCAGAGCTAGGGCAATACACGACCAGCCGCTTGACTGACGCGGGCCACGCCAGCCTCCCGTCTAGGAGAAGTCCGGGCCAAAGAGGTGTGTTAGTGTGAGGGACCGCAGTCCCTCAGTGACCTCAACCTCCAGGATCCCATTCTCCCCCGACACGGGTTGCCCTGCACGGCAAACGCAGGGGGCCAAGAGAAGGCCACAGAGAAGAAGAAGGGTGGAAAAAGAAGGAATGATGGGGAAAAAGAAGACAGGGAAAGTCCGGTAAGGCAGAAGAAAGGGAGTCAAAACTGCATAGTATACTGGGAGAATTTAAGGGTGAAGAGAATATAGGTGAAAGGACCAATAAGACAGAAACAAGACAAAAGAGAAGAAAAAGGGGTAGGCAACTTGGTCACCCAGCCAGAGAGAGGCATGGGGTCCACCCCCGGCGCGCGGAGCCGAGCCCGTGGGGGCTTTTAACAACATACGTTCCCTTATAACAATTACTTCACATTAAGAAACAAAACAAAAAAAGTCAAAAAAAAAATTAAAAAAAAATTCTTTTAACTTCACCCGTGAAGAACGAAATACTTATATATATGTCATTATGCGTCTTACAGAAAGTTGAAGTTGGGCCTCCAGGCCCCTACCCCCTCCACTCTTTCCCACTCCACCCCCACCCCACCCCTTTCCCAAAAATTTATATAAAATGAAAAATCAAAATTAAAACAAATTAATAAATAATTTTCCTCACCCTCTCCCCTCCCATAATAAAGAAATAAATAATTAAGAAATATTTATTGGAACTAATAATGCTTAATTAAATAAATTAGGTACAAAGAATTAAAAAAACCACATTGCTAGACTAATTGTTAGAAGTTAAAACAACAAATAAAGAAATTAGAAACAAATTGAATAATTCATGACTTTTAATTAAATCTATGAGCATTAAGCTCAATGACCAATCAGAATGTTCTGGATATACAATACTTGAGATTGACATAGGTAGCTTTAGTTTATGTAATCTGATGAGTAAAGGCTTAAAATGGTTATAATTTTGTTGACATTCAAATATTAAGTAATTTACATTCAAAATGCTACCACAATTACAATGGAGGATTTATGAAACGAGCACGTCAAGCATTTAGCCTTATTCTGTGAAATAAGCTGTTAATATGAAAAGATTTTGACATAGATATAACATTTTTTGATACTGGTGAATTATCCAAGTAATGTTTTTCAATGACCTCTTGCTTGTATTTTTCATTCCACTGATTCCAAGTTCATCGTTTTAGTTGATTGTTAATTTCATTTGTTGTCAAGTTGCAAAATAATGTAATGGATTCATCTGAAGATGCAGCACTCTTTGCTATGTGGTCAACAATTACATTTCCTAATGTAAATGACTAGGTATTCAAATTAATGAAATATCCGATCCCTTTGTATGATTTGATGACATAACATCTTTATTCCTGTTAGCAGTTCCTGTCTCTCTGTACTAAACCAAGATGACAAACCGATAATGCTGATTTTGAATCAGAAAAGATTATTTTTAAAGGAATACTAGCCAAATCAGTTATGAGAGATAGACACATTAATATTGCAATTAGTTCAGCAGTAAAAATCGTACTACCTTTCTGTAAAAAAATATTGTTGGGATATTTTAAAATCGGGAATATAAAATGCCGCTCCAATATTTCCATTTTCTAAAACTGATCCATCAGTAGGCTTATATATGTGCAACGAGAATACAAATGAATATATTTTTGTGCAATTGTTGCCAATAAGAGAAATTATTTTCTTTTTTTGAAATATCTCCATAATCCAAAATGATCTCTGTAGCTAAATGAAGCCAAGGCGGACATGGGCTGCAAGGAATAACACATGGTGACGTTGTATCAACTGATGTGGAGTCTGTTAAAGGAAATATATATATATATATTCATTAATTGACATAAAAATACTTTTATTTTTAAATCCTTTGTTAATTTCAATATTTTTACCTAGCTCATTTGTTGTTGAATTTAGAATTGATTTTGCCCATGTAACATATTGTGCCGTTTGTTATCTGTTTTGGTCAAGAAATGGTAGTACCTTTGCTTCTTTATATGTTTTTGACGTTGAAGACCACTGAGGTACGCCAAGAGCTATTTTTAAAGACATTGAATAAATGCTAGTCAATCTATTTAAAGCTGATTTTGATGCTGTAAAATAGACTTCTTTTCCATAATTTAAAATAGATCCAATAGTAGCAATAGCTATATAGATCAAACATGAAGAGTTGTTTGCCCAAGGTTGTTTAGATAGCACTTTTAATAAACTTATTTTCAAACATGAAGAGTTGTTTGCCCAAGGTTGTTTAGATAGCACTTTTAATAAACTTATTTTATTTCTTGCTTTGTCAATTAAGTAATTAATATGACAATTCCACAAAAGTTTATAATGTAAAACATTTCCAAGAAATGTAACAGATTTACTTGGATAAACATTTATATTGTTAACCTTGATTGATAAAAATGTATTATTATTAAAATAAATAAATTTGTTTGTAAATTTAAAAACAACTGTTTTGTCTCCCGATAAACAGAATCCATTTTCAAACATATATTTTATAATACTGTCAACCATGTATTGATACTCTTTTAATATAAATTTTGTTCTTCTATTTTGTTTATGAAACTTACATGAAACAGTTTTCCATAATGCAATATCGTCAGCAAAAAGTGATATGATGAAATCCTTGAAATCATTATTTTTCAATCATTAATCATTATAGAAAATAAAATAGGAGCTATAACACTTCCTTGTGGAACACCCATATTTACTGTTTTTGACTCTGATAATGAGCCCTTGACGCGTACTTGAAAAGTTCTGTTTGATAAAAAGCTTTTAATAAACATATATAAATTACCTTTAACACCAATTTTTCTTAATTTCAACAATAACTTGAAATGCCAAACTGAATCATATGCTCTATGTATATCAAAGGAAGTAGCTAAGACTGATTTTTGCTTAGCAAAGGCTTTTTTAATATGTGATGATAATCGAACAGAATGATCAGTTGTACTTCAACTTTTTCTAAATCCTGCTTGAAAAATTGGGAAAATATTTTTACTTTCACAATAATATTCTAAACGAAACTTTATTATCCTTTCATATAATTTAGCAAGATGAGGAGTTGATGAGATAGGTCGGTAACTTTCAGGCTTAAGTTTTCGTTTTCCATGTTTTAGTATTGGTGTAATAGTAGCATGTTTCCATTCAGAAGGAATAGCTCCCTGTTCCCAACACATCTGGTAGAAATCTAAAAGTTTTTGCATAAAATCAGTAGGAAAGTGTTCTACTATGATATATGAAATTGGATCAATGCCTGTAGGTACTTTTAATTTACCAACGCTTTTAATAGCTTGAAGTAATTCATTTAATGTTAATGGTTGGTTTATAGCAGAAATATCAGTGACTATGTCATTATCATCAGTAACCTACTAATTTCATTTTTATGTTCATGTTCGTATAATTCTCTTCTTTCTTGCTCTGATACAGGCCAAGAATCTGTCCTACTAGTTGCAGCGAACGTCTCAGCTAATAATTCAGCTATGTCTTTATTTGTCTTATACGTTTTATTTTTTAGTAATAATGGTGGCTCAGGCAAATAATAATTGTTTTTCATTTTTCTTACTTCTTTCCACAGCTGAGACATGTCCGACGGATTTTTGATATTTTCCTGAACAAAATTATTAAAGTAATCCTTTTTTACTTTTGCTACCTGTCTATTACACAAAATGTTTTTTTCTTTATAATTTTTGTGCAATGCCGCTGTTAACAATGGGTTATTTATGTTTATTTTTCATCCATTTTTTGAAAGCTTGTTGTTTAAATTTAACTGCTTGTTTGCATTCTTCATTCGACCAAGTACATGATTTTATGTTTTCTAATGATGCTTTGTTTGTTTTAAATTTAGGAATTGATTTGTCTGCAGCATCTAAAATCGTACTTCTTAACAAAGTATATGACACTTCGATATCCACATGCTGATTAGTATGAAAATTCAGATTTGATGCTGCTAAACTTAAATTAGATTAAAATAATTCCCAATTTGCCTTTTTAATATTATGGAAAATCCTTTGATCCCGCTCAGTAAGTTCTGGTTCAACAAAACAATCAATTAAAATAGGTAAATGATCACTGCCCAAGGGATCATCATGTACTGCCCAAATACACGACAAAAGTATGTTAGAAGAAACGAGTGACAGATCTATCGCAGACCACTTATGATTTTCTCAATCTGGAATTCTTGTAAAAGAGCGGTCATTTAATAAAGAAAGATCAGAATTTGTTATAATATCTGCTAGATACTCATTATATCTAGTATTATCGCAACATTTCATCCAAAGGTTATGCTGTGCATTAAAATCTTCTAGCACAATCCAATTATCATTAGAATTTAAAGTAAGAATCCAGTCAGCATCCCCTTTAGAAACACCGTCAGGATAATAACAATTTATAATATTAACACAACTATTTTTAACATTAATTTCAACGCAACATGTAAAGATCCTATTATTAACACTGGGTCCTGGTGATTGTTTTGTTTTATAAGAAACTGACGTAGAAATATATAAAGCAACTTTAATGTTATTTTTAGTATGAGGATTACTTAATATGGGTGGATAATAATAGCCATCAATTTTTGGTAGATCAGATTTTTTGCAGTTTAAAGATTGTAAAGCCAAAACAGAAAATGAACATGAAATAATAAAATCTTTTAACAAATCAATATGTATTTTACTCCTGCAATTCCATTGCAGGATTTTCAAATTGTTATCCTGACTATCCTTGGACTGCACTGCAAAATTGCAAAACATTAGTTGTATTAATATTATGTACACGGAATTTGTCTTCAACCATTTTCCAGTAATCATTAGCATGATGAAATTATTTAAAGCTCAGAATGGTAAGTGGAATAGACCAGTTTTTATCACAGTGTTTACTTGGTTCAACATCTGTAAAGAACATCAAATTAAACCATCTTGTAATTTCATCAATCAATAATTGAATAAATCAGGTTTATTGAGCTGCAGAGAGAAAGCTATAAGACGTAAAAACCTGGTGACAAAGGCAGAATAGACAAGATTATCACTCCCTTCAATTTTCTCATGCTGATTGTTTCTTATTTCTGAGTCCATTTCTTTTTGCAGTTGTTCAAAGAGCTGACTATTTTGTTGTGTCTTTTCTGGGAGGGGGCTTTCCATGTCTTGCGATGCATTTGTTGAGTTAGATTTTGTTCCAGGTGATTGGTCTGTGGTTTCATTCTCTGAGTTTGGTAATTTTGTTGACTTACTTTTTTGCGACAAATTTTGTGGTGGAACGTGAGCTTCCAATTCACCAATCGATTTTGTTTCCAAAGACCAAATGGTGCCTGATGTAGTATCCGTTTGGACAACTTGAGATGCATTTTGCTTTGTCTCATTTAAATTGTTTTTCATTTGATTTGATTTCAGAGCTTGGCTGTACGTTTTTGGTAAATATGTCTCTGAAGGAATGATGAGGTCTTTAACCCAAAAGTCTTCAGGGAATCTCTTTTTATCTTGATCTAATGGTTTCTGTGAAATCTTTTGTCTTGTTTCTGTTAAAACTTGTATGTATGATGTTGAAGATTTTGATGCTTTTATTTTGTTGACCTCAGTTCTAAGGAGCATCTCGGGGCATTTTGACCATGCTGCACTGTGATCGCCCCCACAATTGATGCAAGCAAGGGGTTTGTTACACTCCGCTCGTGAGTTATGATCACCACATCTCGAGCAAACAACAAATCTTGATCTGCAGTTTAACCGTTTTTGGTAAGACCGTTGTCATGAAGGTGACCTTGATTGATGTTGATAATTCACCTTTTCGTTTTTAAAAAAAAAATCTTTCAGCCTCAACTGATCCAGTTTCTTTTAGCTCTGTGACAGTTTTTTGCATGCAACTGTCATCATCCAAGGGGATCGGAGTGATAACACCAACCAAGGTTGCTTTAGGAATAGCCCACTTAATTGGCACACCACATAGATGTTCAAGCTGTTCAACACGTTTTTGTTGCGACGAAGACACACAAGAAACAAGCCAACGGCTGCCACCTACCTTCTTCACCGCAACCGGTTTTCCTACTCCCATCTTCTCAAATAAAGAGGTGAACCATGGACCTAGGTTCCAAATTCGTTTGGAACCAGAGCCATGGTCTGTAACGATGGCAGGAAAGTGATGTCTACTGCTACTGTCATCTCCATTAACTGAGGACAGATTTTCATCCCGAAAGGATGAACGCCTCCTCCCTCCCTGCTTCCTTGAATTATGGTAGCGACCATCTAAAAAATCCTCCTGCCCACTTCTTTCCCCTTTCACACACTCACTTTCCCTCATTTTGTCTCGTCTCTCACTTCTCATTTGCCTTTCACTCTTCATGATCTTTATGTAGGTATTTAGAAGTCAGAGATACCCACAAGCCACATACACATACACAACCCCCCACACCAAAACACAATCACGCCTACAGAGATTTACAAATATAATTCTAAATAGAATAATAATAGTAGAAGTATAGTACGTGTACTATATTCGTTAGCTGACAAAACGACGATGTTATTGTGCCATCAATTGCAGAAATGTGAAATGCAAATGTCAAATGTTTTAATTATTAGTCACATAATCCGTTGGTCGCCCGCATCGAGTTGGTAAAAACGAGTATAATTTATACGTCCTCTTCGGCAGAACATCAATTAAAATAGTCAGAATTAATAGTCATACAATCAGCTGATCACTCCATATATAAATATTCACTATTATAATAACCACTTCTTGCACCTTTGTTAAGGACAGGGAACCATCGATGAAATGCTACTAGTGAATGACTGGTCGGAAGGTTTCCATTAGATTACGTAACATTTCTGACAGTGACGTAGACGTCTTAGAACATCCCAACATGTTTAAAATATGTAAATCTTAAAAAGGTAGAAATTGTTTGATTAAAATTGTATAGTCACATAATCCGCTTGTTGCCCGTTTCGAGTTTATGCGATTTCTTCAGCAAAACAAGTATTAATATAATCAAAATAAATAGTCACACCAACGGCTGGTCATGTGGAAATATGTTGTAAAAAGGTTGCTATAATTAAAAAACAAACAAACAAACAACAACTTATTGCGCCTTTGTTAGGATCTGAAGCTGTCGATGACGTTTTTCTAGTGACGGTCGGAAGGTCGAAAATCACACAGTCTCCATGCTGCATGAGATGAAACTTGCGCAGCGACACCATTTGCTGACAATTTTTGAAAATGACCCAAATACCCGTTATAGGCTGCTCAGAGTAACCTACTTTTGTTTCGGTGCTTGTCACTTTTGCACACGCGAGAAAGGCGACTAAAAAAAATCCCAACCTTTTTGTACTCGCAATATGGACCAGCTGCTTGAGATTAATTGTGACAATGTGGAACAATCGAGATTGCGATATAGCCTATTAATGCTGGGCCTGAATTCATGTGATAACTCGTAGTTACTTGAGAACCGACACGACCGTCATCTCTAAATTCCGATCTACTATTTGCCCACTTGCGTTGCTCTGCTAATGATCTTTTTATAGGTATTTACTCCATTCAACATATTTTATGATTTTAGGTTACAAAGGTTTGATTGTAAATTTTGTTCTTGTTCGTGTCGCCATTCTAGTGACCTCGCAGCCTTCGAAAGTCCCTGGGATGGCCGCTATTGGACAATATCAAGCAGCACATTAACTGCAAGACTAGGTTTGTGATCTACCTCATCAGGTGCGAGTGCCATCCGGACTTGTGGTATGTTGGGTCTACTGTTGATTTAAAAAAGAGGTGGAGGATCCACAAGTCGGATGTGAACACTGGGCGAGTACAACGTTGTAAAGCGACCAGACACGCCAATAAAATGGGCCACCCTAGAGACAAACAACTACCGTTCCTCACAACCCATGCTATTGAGCCAGTGACGTCGGAGGAAGAGCTGGCCAGAAGAGAAATATACTGGCGAGCCAACTTGGGCACTATCTTCAAGGGCCTAAATTCCAGAGTAGAGGTGGCCACCATCTGCCGATCAAACAGACGTATCATGTATTAGACTGTAATATTACAAGTAAAAAGCAGTACTTCGGACCTTTATTGGGAATAAGGCTTCCTACTGAAACATTGGCCGTACAACCTAGGCTATCAACTTACATGGTTGCCATATTGGTTTTTTAAAATGTGACAGTACCCCTCCTCCCTCTCCACTGTCTTTCACTTCTTCCCATTTCCATTCAAATAGTGTTTAAATATACATGGTATATAAGAAGGTTTTTGGTGATACTTCTATAACAGTAAATAGTAGTTTTTATTTGTTATTTTACTTTATTATTATTATTTCATTATTTTTATTTTTTTACAATTATATATATTATTATTATAGATATATAGACAGGGATGTTGCTAGGAACTTTTTTCTTCGGCGATTTGGCCCAAACAGCCGTGAAACTTTCGGCTTTTTACAGAAAATTTCGGCTCTCTCTTCCAAAGCAGTCTCACAAGTTTTTTTTTTTTTTTTACTAGATTCACTACGTTAAAGTGCACCCTCCACCTCCATATATTAAAGGTGTTCTGTGGATGCATATCTTTGTAATAAAACATGATTTTAAGAGTAGAATAAGAACATTGAAAAGAAATTTTATTTTCTTAAATTTTAGACACACAAAACCAAAAAAAGTTTAGACTGTCCCTTGACAGAACACAGGCGGCGGAAGCGGGGGGGGGGGGGGGGGGGGGGGGGGGCAAGGGGGGCACTGGCCCCTCCAGAAAAATATTGGGGGGGGGGGCAAACCTATACATTTGCCCCCCCAATATTCAGCCCCTCAAAAAACATTATTTGGAGGTTCAACCCAATATTTTCCCCCTTTCTCTGGACTTGATGCAAGTTAACAATACCTGTGCTGAGACCATTTTGAAAGCACTGAAGGACTGCTTGATCAGACTTGACTTGCCTGTGCAAAACTGTAGGGGCCAGGCCTACGAAGGGGCGAGTAATTTTCAGGGTCATGTGTCAGGAGTTGCAAAAAGATTCAAAGATGAGATCCTTGCTGTGACTGAAGAGTTGGCGACAGTTCTTCAAAGAAAACAAACGACTTGTGATGACGCAATAAACGCTGCTGACATTTGTCTGAGAACACTGGAAAGCATGCGGCATGAAGATTGTTATGAGACATTTTTTGCTGACATCACAACGAAGCTGCAAATTTGTGCGATGAGCCCTGCGTTCCTACACAGAAGCAGCCTCCACGAAGACTGGACGATGGCTCACAGGATCACAGCTACTCTTGTCCATCTGCTTACTACAGACAGCAATACTGTGAGGCCATTGACAACACCAACGAACATTTAAAGAGCCGGTTTTATCAAATAGCTCTCGACTTACCAAGGAAAATTTAAGTTCTTCTAAGTGATGGAGCAGCAGGGAAGAGACCAAAAATTCCTCAAGAAATCAAAGATACATATTCCGCTGACATCGACTTGGACAGACTCAAAACTCAGCTAGAATCCTCCCACATGCACTGGGTGACACCAGGAGGCGGCTAACTCTAGGATCACCATCTTCCAAGCACTGCCGGATGAACTGAAAGCTTCTGACACTGTGCGACGGATGCTGAGTGAAGTGGATAAACTTCTCAGACTGCACTTCACCATCCCAACCACAACTGCAACGGCTGAACGCAGTTTTTCAGCCCTAAAGCGGGTAAAAACATACCTTCGGGCAACGATAACGCAGGAGCGTCTAAATAAATGTCTTATAATGCATGTGTTCAAAGACAAAGTAGATCAACTAGACCTAGCGCAAACTGCTTACGAATTTATCAATACAAATGAACGCCGTCAGGCATACTTTGAAAAATTAACGGTGTAATTTATCATGCCAAATGACATGCATGACTGCTGTTTTTGTTACTGTGATGGATCAACATTGCCAGGTCAGTTTCTCTCCCTTTCTCTATACCCTCCACCCCCCCCCCCTCTCTCTCTCTCTCTCTCTCTCTCTCTCTCTCTCTCTCTCTCTTATATGCACAGTTGTAGAAATATATTATATATATTTTTCTCTCTCTCACGTAGTGTCTATGAAAATAGTTCAAATTATTTGGAGTAAATGTCCAGGGCCGGACCCAGAGGGAGGGGGGGGGGGGGATACCTGGGTTCTGGACCCCCCCCCTCCTCCAAATTAAAAAAAATTTTTTTTTTAATGCAAAGAGTTTCAAATTTTTTAATTATATTTAAAACATTGCAGTTTTTAGTCACTTTTGGTCCAACGTACAAAGAGTTATTTATAGTCAATTCAACGGAAATCCATTTCAAGGGATCCGTTGAAACGTCCAAAGCGTTTTCCTGTTGAAACGACCAAGTAACCCAACCCCTAAGCCTAAATTAGTAAATGCAGCCATATTTTCTTGTTCTGGCCGCAAGCCTCTTCCAGCACCTTCACCTTGATACTGCCCTAATCCACCAAAAACGACTTTTTAGAAATATTAATTAAGATGTTAAGTTGATAATTATGACAATTCGTTGTAACGAACATCCATTGAAACGACCATCGCTGAATCGTCCAAAAACATCGTTGAAATGGAAACCCTTGACAGTGAAGCTGCAGAAAAAGACAAAAGATGTTGTCGATGCCTACAGGGAAATCAAAGAGGTCAGTAACTGCATGTCTTCTATTAGAAGAGATGTCGAAACAGCGTTCGTTGCCTGGTTTGGTGAAGTCAGCAAAATGGCAAATGCTTTGACAACTGGTGTTATTGTTTCTCGTCAAGCATCCCGACAGACTCTCCGTGACAACCAACCTGAGGCCACTCCAGAAGAATATTTCAAGATTAGCAATGCCATTCCTTTCTTGGAACACCTGTCGACCGAATTGGACTCGAGGTTCAAAAATGCTGGCCTAGCAGTTGATGGTCTTTGTCTGGTGCCAAGCACTTTAATAGACAACCAGGATGGTTTCATGCAGGTTCAAGAAGGGGTGAAGACACTGGCAATGTTGTGGGAGTCTGACCTACCAGACAACGCTACCCTTGATGCAGAATACCAACGGTGGGTTTGCAAATGGCGAAGTGCTGCTGAGAATGCGACAGCTATCATCCCATTCACGGCATCAGAAGCACTGAAACATTGTGACAGGGATTTTTATCCCAACCTGTTCATCATGCTAAAGAACCTTTGCACCCTGCCTGTCACTACTGCCGAGTGTGAGCGTTCAAACAGTCAGTTGCGCAACCTGAAAAACTACCTGCGCTCTACAATGGGGCAACAGAGACTCAATGGACTTGCTTTACTGAAAGTGAACAGGGATGTTGATATTGACTTCAAAGAGGCAGTGAACTGTTTTGCCAGAAGATACAATTCACAAATGGTACTAATGCCGAGGAACCTAGTGCCGCAAGACTGAATTAAATGAAAGCAGGGCGGTGATGTTCATAAACTACAAGGTAAAGCTTTATACCCTTTAACGATCAACAAAAAGTAGTGAATAATAATAGTACACAAAACATCTCTGCTGATAAATAAATGTTTGTGTGTGTTGTTGTTGTTGTTTTTTAAGGGAGGGGCAGAAGATAATTTTTGTACCCCAGAGTTTGTCAGTTCAATTGTTCAAAAAGCTCAAAGTCCCAGACCATCACAAATGGCTTTTTCAAGGTTCAGATTGCACCATTTTGCATCCTTGAAAAAAAAAAATTTCCGGGGGAGCATGCCCCCGGACCCCCCTAGAAGGCTCGGCGCTTCGCGCCTTCGCTGAATCTGTAACCTCCCCCTCGACTTTTCCAAGGTCCGGCCCTGATGTCAGTGAATAAAATGCGTGTGTGCCCCCCCAATCCCGAGCAGCTTCCGCCGCCTGTGCAGAATACAATACTGTCAGAGTTTCTGGGTTTAACCTTAGTAATTATCGAATCCTCACCTAAACGGCAAGCGTACAGCACAGGAATATCGCATAAATTGACAAAATTGAGCCGATTCACCCGTGAAAACTTCGGCTCGGCGAGCCGACATGACGGACAGTTTATCGGCTTTTGAATAAAAATTTCGGCTAAAAGCCGAAGATCCGACCCAAACGACATCCCTGATAGATATACTGAAAAAAAATAAACAATTAAACTACATTCTTCCCACGAAGTTTAAAAAAAATTGTTTAACGTTTCGCCAAATACAGGGCTGTCTTTAAATTATGCTTTTTAATTTATATAATGATCTACGATTGTATACCTTTCCTGTTTGAGGTAATAAAGATGCGTTGTATTGTATTATATTGTATTGTATCCCATTGTATTGTATTGTACTGTATTGAACGACAAACATCACGATTTGTTCTCATTTTAGATGTTTTTATTACGCACTAGAATATTTTAAGATCACTGAATATGATGTTAAAGACATTAACATTAAAATTATGTTCTCACGGACATTACAAGGAAATTAACTGCTTTAAACAAGATCGTAGAAATAAGCTTACTATAGCCGCGCGAACAGCGTAGCTGAGACTCGTCGAGGTTTGCGTTGTTCTCAGTATTTCCCATTTCTACTACCAGCCCATAAAATTGTAGGTTTTTTTTTCATATGAAGACGCCCCTCTTCGCAAAGGGTGACTTCAGCGCTGTTTTCTTGCTATGGAAAAACAACAACAAAACAACAATTGATTTGCAACAAAACTATAGATGCTACATTGATGTATTTTAACGTTTAAGGTATTTAGTGACAGAATACTCTATGAGTTAGGCCTACATTCTATTTTCGTACTGGGGTAACAGGATGAAGTCTATTAACCTATTCTAAATAGGGAGGCTTCATCAGGCTCAGATACGCTGCGTGGTCGACCCCGTTGGTCTTGACCTTAGAACACAAAGCACAACATCAAATCAAGCTGTTGCAGTAGACTAAGCAATGTAAAGAAAACAAAATGAAACAAGTGGAGCATACCAACACATCAAATAATTTAATCTGCTTCGCATTACAGTTTTTGAAACAAGCTCTGGTGTTATCTGTTTCATTATTCAGTATGGGCATTTCCTATACCCAGCACATCACCAACGACGAAGTCCGACATATCATCACACAAGCCATTGGACAACACGATGACATGCTCACAGTGGTGAAGAAACGGAAACTCTGATGGTATGGGTCCGTCACCAGAGCATCAGGCCTTGCAAAGACCATTCTGCAAGGCACGGTGCAAGGAAGCAGAAGAAGAGAGAGACAGACAGAAAAAGAGGTGGGAGGACATCATTCGAGAATGGACTGGCTTGACACTGAGCGAAGCCATGAGGATTGCTGAGGACAGAGAAAGGTGGAGTACTCTGGTTAAACGATCATCTGTGGTACCCGAACGACCTTCGAGTTACGGGATAGGATAAGATAGGATGTGGGGAAAATGTTTGTTCCCGGTTGTGTTAAAACCAATACAGGATAGGATCCAGGATACAGGATAGGATCCAGGATACAGGATGTTTGATTTTCCAAGTTAGCCAATACGGGTATACATTTACAGTTGCTTGACGGTAATATTTGTCATCCATGCTAGCGAAATTCAGAATGCCTTCTTAAAGAAAGCGGCAGCCCTACAGCAACGCCACCCAGGACGAGAGGGAATGGTACGCTGCAACCCTATATAATCCTAATCTTAATTCTAAACCTAATACCGCCGTACCCTCAACCATCCTCTGTAACTGTAGACTATATTCACACGACACCGAAGCGTATAGGCGACTACTGGTCACATTATTCTGACACCAGCGACCCAGTTGAAGGTAAGGGGAAAATAATATGGTCACACATTGGCCAATCCGGGATTCGAACCAGGTACCTTTCAGTTACTAGTAAGACGCTCTACCAACTGAGCTACCCGGCCCCAACCATCCTCTCCCCTCCCCCCCTCCATTTTTACCCTACCTCTCCCCCATCCGCTCGTGGTAGTGTTTGCGATGTGTGTTTTTCCATATGACACTAACCCGTTTGAGGACGTGAGCGTTAGGATTCAGAAAGTCCGTGAGATAGAATGTATGCGTGCACAGATTATAGACCTCAGTTTATACTCGCATCAGGTGGAGTTATCATACAATTATTACAATTACGGCGCACTATAAATAAATAAAAAATGTAATCCAATGTTAATGTCAACTGTGAACAGGGCAGTGTCCATTAAATAGTCCACCTCGACGTTGGCTATTAAGAGTTTATCAAGCATAGGGTGTATAGGCCTATGCTCTCAACAATCTCTGACAAGAAGAAGAAGAAGAAGTAGAAGAAGAAAAGTAGGAGGAGGTTGCGGTTTGAGATTTAGAATTAAGCACTGATCGGCATAATTCTTCTTCTTCTTCTTCAACAATCTCTGACAAGAAGAAGAAGAAGAAGTAGAAGAAGAAAAGTAGGAGGAGGTTGCGGTTTGAGATTTAGAATTAAGGACTGATCGGCATAATTCTTCTTCTTCTTCTTCTTCTTCTTCTTCTTCTCTTCCTCCTGCTTTCGGAATTTCCTTCATTCTTATTACTTCCTTCATTTTGATACCGTTTTTCCTTCTTTCTTTCAAAATGTACCGGCACATCATTAAAAAAAATTATTTTATTTATTTTTACTATTTTTATTCCTTATTTTTAGCCATTGTAAACATACACATTTTAATATTTTGCAATTCTGGCCTTTTCCACCGTTCTAAATTTGGGTATGTACGAGTGTATGTTAAATATAAAACCAAGCACTACTCTATGGAAAAAAAAGGTAATTATATTAGTTTTTCATTGGAAAAATACGCGAAAACAGGCTTACCACCGCACTATGTTAATTAATTGGACATGTACCTAATCAAACCCACTCAACGGAACTGAAACATGACCATGTAGCTAGACATAATAATCTTAGTCCAAATAGTTCTAACGCTTTATCTAAAAAAAAAAAAAAATGGCCCAGTTAGACTGCCTAAACATTAAACTAAGCAAAACTGCATGCTTTCCATATTGCAAAATATGTTGCTATAACGTATCTCACCAAAATCATGCACCAATAGAAGAAACGTGATAATAGTTAAATACAATGTCATGTCTAGTCTTCGAAATAAACCCGTTCGTGGTAATAGGTTCTGCGTCCATATTTTTAGGCTGGGGTGTTCCCTATTTGAGACAGAGCAAGGTGAAGAGCGGATAGTTATGTGGTAAACAACTTTTCGTGTCAAGGCTTATTTTCGAATGTCAAGGATTAGTAGTTTATAGGAGATGACCTGGATGCAATGCAAAGTGGTTTTTACTCACTACTGCACCAAGAGGTTGAAAAGGATGCCACAGTTAAAGGATGTAATGTAACTTATTTGGATTGAACATAAAAGAATTAACTAGTTAATTAGCATAGCATAGCATAGTTCGGCATATAGAATAAGAGCCTTTGGCCCCCATGTGGTCCTGATTTGGCTCGGAAGAGTCCGCTGGACCTAAAGCAATAACCATGTAATGTAATGTTGGCCCCCATGTTAAATCTTGATAAGGATTTCAGACCCAGACCCTTGGCCTGAATTAGATTTATTATGCCTGTTAGGGATTTTTAAAAATTCAACAGTTAAAGCACAAAAATAATGATTTATACACACTTGGTATTTCCACAGTTACTATAAATAAAATTATTACGTTGGTCGTAGTACTTATTGTGACAGGACTTGACGATTTGTTTTGGCGCGATATATATATTTAAAGGGAACAAACTCTTTTCCAGCGCTGAAAAGAAAAATCCAATGCATTGCACTCCCTTGAATATATTTGGTGGTTTTTTTTCCCATGCTCAAGGTACACAACTCTCAAAATTAATATATAACCAAAACAAACAAGAGTGGACTACAGGCTGCGAAGTCCCGTCTTTCGTAGGCCTCAATTACATGTATAGTATGATAATAAAACCAACAACAACACCTGGGTAGTAGGATCTACATGTATACATGTATACATGTATAGTATGTAGGAGGCCTACGAGTTTACAAATGCTTTAGAAGAGACTTCCGAGCCTATGAGTGGACGAGAGACAATGGATTGGCAAGCTCTTGGAAGACCGACAGAACACAGTTATTCATTAGCGGATTCAGGTGAATGTGCTCATAGTCATACACTCTAAACTACCATTCTTTGTACAGAACATGGGAGCCTTTTGGGGATGCGCCTGACTTTTCACAACGTGAACACAAACATGATTTGATGCACGGTTGCACCACAAACAACTGAACAACCCTGGTAATTCGTAAACTGCACAAGACTGATACATGTGATGTATATTATATTCAGTGAATACATGTACTTAGTATATAATAAATTCCATAGGCATAGTCAAGGGCGGTTTATGGGGTGAAGGTGGGGTTACTAATTAGGTTATGTGATACTATTAGACTACTATAATATTAATGCATCACTGAATATAGACACAGACAGTACAGCCGATATCTGGCACAATAGGACAGCCGTTAGTTGCCGCACAGGTGTACTGCATTAAAAATAATAAATGTGTATAGTAGCGCTGTTACTGCCAAAATCTTGACTTTTGAGATTACTGGAAGAAGAAGAAGAAAACAAAACATATTTTTTCCTATATAAATATATATATATTCTATCAGGATGGTCTTTGCAAGGCCTGATGCTCTGGTGACATGGCCATACCATTGGAGTTTCCGTTTGTGGATTGTGTGGTCTGTCAGACTTCGTCGTTGGTGATGTGCTGGGAGTAGGACATGGCCAGAATTCATCTGTAGCACCTCATCTCCATGCTTTGTATTCTTCATTGTAGGTCTGCTGTGTCGAGGGTCCATGTTTCACAAGATCATAGAAAATGGAGATGACAAGGGAGTGCATGCAACCTTACCTTGGAGTGTAGACTGATGGTCCAAAGATCCAAAGCAAGTCTGGCAGAAGTCTTACAGAAGAAAAGAAGTCTTGGATAGATGGACAGACTACTGCTCTGACCTTTACAACCACCCACCAAAAGAAGACTCGTCCTCTCTAGCATGTCCCCAGAACAGAGAAGAAGAATAAATTCTTCCAATTGTCCAAGAAGAAGTTGAGGCAGCAGCGCAATTGCTGAAGAAATGGAAGTCAGCGGGGGTGGACAAAATACCCGCAGAATTGCTTCAAGCATGAGGAGAAATGATTGACGCCCTACCCATTATCTGTAACAAGACCTGGCAAAGTGGAAAGCAGCCTACACCATGGACCCAGTCGCTTTTCATCACTCTTCCCAAAAATGGAAATCTTCAGGAGTGTCAAAACCACCGCATCATCAGCCTCATCAGCCATCACTGCAAAGTCCAGCATAAGCAAGCCCATGTCCACTAATTCATAGGAGACTGAATTTAACCTATTACTTTCTTTGTGAAAGTCTTCTCAAAAATAAAACCGAAGACTCAAATTAGGGTTATAGTTTGTAATACTGTAGGTTATGGGTTTAATCGATGCTCTTAGGAAATAACACTGGTGTTGTCACCCTCGTATGTCTGTGAATACCATTGTGAAAACAAGAGGGTTGTGAAAGTCTGAAGCGTCTTTCAAACCATTAAAGATTGGGGGTGATCAAAAGTTGTCTGCACACAAAGTACAAGAATTATTTTTATTGTGCATGAACTGTTAATAAATACATTGATTTTGTTTATTTTGGTGTTCTGTAATGCTTTAGTTTTGATTACCTTTTAATATTTTGTCTATGATAGCATGTCTTCCAAATGAAGAGAACAGTGAGGAAACTAGAGAGCTGGACCACATAATCTGCCAGTTTTTGAAAGAACAAAAGGTGCCAGGTGCTACTTTGGCTGTGGCAAAGAATGGACAGATTGTTTATCAGCAAGGTTAGTAGTAGGTTGATTGACAGCAAGGTTAGTATTGATCAAGCTTCATTATGATTATATTTCAGCATGTTTCTTTATAACAAAAATTTGAATCTGGTGGACACACACACATGTTTTGAGATATTACTCCGCAAACAGCCTGGTTATTTGGAATAACATTACACAACAGTCTCCCCATAATTAACCTAGCTGTGTGGATTGGTGACCATTAAAAATAATGGAGGTGGATGTAGATTAGCGCTGCGATCATAAAACTGACTCGCCTGAAACTTAGAGGTTACTGAAAAAAAACACCTAAATTAGTGGACGAGTGGAAACTGCCTCACAGAACCGTCACAGAAGGATGACACACTGCTTGAGATAGGAGGCAAATAGACAAACACTACGTCCGTACAATCTCCCCTCAAAAACTCTGCTGGCACTAGGGAAAACTGCTGTTATACTTTCTCTTTACGACTGACCAATTCGGCTCAGTGCAGCAGTTTTATTTGCTTGCATCCGCTCACTGCAAAACTTGCACGGCATATAAAAATACATGCCAGCCCTCATACCCATATAGCAGCAATCTTGACCAATTTTGGCTGACTAACAACACAATGCACATGTTCTAATTACACTCTTTGCAAACTTGAGAAATAAAGTTTAATTTATTCTCTTTCCATCACAATCTGTCCTCTATAACAGGCTTAAAAACCCTGTCATCACAGGTTTAGAAAACCGAGTCGTGACAGAGTATAAAACAAAATGATACTTTTTTCCCATTGTTAGGCTATGGAGTGGCTGGTGCAGGACGTAGGATGAGATCAGCAACTAAACTACGAGTGGCCAGCATTAGCAAACCTGTGACAGCCATCGCTGTGCTGCGACTGTGCGAGGAAAGGAGGTTGTCATTGAATGATAAAGTCTTTGGTGTCAAAGGTTTGTTCGATTATTACTTTGTGTTTATTTAGTTCAAACTGTTTAGCTAATCAGTGGCTGCCATTATATTTCAGTCAGGAAGGAAAAGTCTTTGAAGTCAAAGGTTTGTTTGCTTGCTTAAGTTTGGCTGGCTTATCTGCATTTAAATATGAATATTGAAGTACACTTATGCTGACCAGTGCCCATTAGAAGATTGCAGGGAAGCTTGGTTCAGACAAAAATTAAAAACAGGCATGGGGCTAAGGAAGTGGTTAGAAATTAGAGAAAAGCACAAATGTGTTGTGTGCAGTGCTTGACACCACCACAGAGCCTATGGAATGGAAATAAGTGCAGAGAAGACTAAAATGATGACCAACAACACCAATGGCATCAACATGGACATCAAAGTCCAAGGTCAATCCCTCAACATAGTGCATAGCTTCAAATATTTAGGAGCCATTGTATCAGACAATGGGTCCCGACAGGAAGTCCTCTCCAGAATCGCACAAACAACTGCTGCCCTGGCGAGGTTGAAGCCAACTTGGAAAGACAGGACCATCAGTCTACATTCCAAGGTAAGGCTGCTGCGCTCCCTTGTCATCTCCATCTTCCTATATGCTTGCGAAACATGGACCCTCACAGCAGATCTCCAGCGAAGAATACAAAGCATGGACATGAGGTGCTACAGAAGACTTCTGGGCATTTTCTATTCCCAGCACATCACCAATGACGAAGTCCGACAGACCATCACACAAGCCATTGGTCTGATTGGACAGCACGATGACCTACTCACATTGGTGAAAAAAACGTAAACTCCGATAGTATGGCCACGTCACCAGATCATCAGGTCTTGCAAAGACCATCCTGCAAGGCACAGTGCAAGGAGGTAGAAGAAGAGGGAGACCAAAAAAGAGGTGGGAGGACAATATTCGAGAATGGA
This sequence comes from Oncomelania hupensis, assembly GCA_036898135.1. Classification (NCBI taxonomy): domain Eukaryota; kingdom Metazoa; phylum Mollusca; class Gastropoda; order Littorinimorpha; family Pomatiopsidae; genus Oncomelania; species Oncomelania hupensis. The sequence goes on along the minus strand of CM072511.1, from coordinate 68,770,823 downwards.
CTGGTTTGACACTGAGCGAAACAATCAGGGTTGCTGAGGACAGGGAAAGATGGAGTACACTGGTTAAACGATCATTTGTGGTGCCCCTATGACCTCCAAGTTACGGGATAGGATAGGGTAGGACAGTGAAAAAAAAAGAACAAATCATTTGTTTTCAAACAAGAAAATTCACTTCTCTTCATGAAGAGTGCAGCCTTTTCATAATTCTTCAGTTTGTCAGTAAGGGATTCCAAAGCTTTAGGACTGCATTCTTGAAGACTCGCTCGTACCCCTAAGCACTGCAGTCATAATTGCAATGTTCACCTAAATTAAATTTTGTTCAGCACATCAGAACTGCTCACAGTGGTGAAGGAATGGAAACTCCGATGGTATGGCCACGTCACCAGATCATCAGGTCTTCCAAAGACCATCCTGCAAGGCACAGTGCAAGGAGGTAGAAGAAGAGGGAGACCGAAAAAGAGGTGGGAGGACAACATTCGAGAATGGATTTGTTTGACACTGAGCGATGCCATGAGGGTTGCTGAAGACAGAGAAAGATGGAGTACGCTGGTTAAACGATCTGTGGTGCCCCTACAACCTCCGAGTTACGGGATAGGATAGGATAGGACATCTGAACTCTGTTAGGATAATAACACATTTTTGTAAAGTTGTGTTTGTGTCATAAAGGCTTAGAACATGTAGTGACGTAAGAAAGATAAAAATATTCCTCATCGGATTTACATTCCAGGCATCCTGAAGAAGTTGAACAAATGGAGAGACAAGCGAGTATCAAAAATAACCGTCCGTCACTTGCTGCAGCATTCATCAGGCTGGGACCGTGATGTTGCTGGTGATGCCATTTTCTGGAAAGTTGCTCCCCCATCCGATTTTGCTACGACCTCTCCACAATACAACTCTCATCTTTTGCAATATGTTCTGCGTAGAAAACTTCAGTTTACACCAGGTAAGAAATTTTTTATTTATTTATTTTAATTGAAATTTTATCATCTGACCCAGGAGAAAAGAAATGTTCAAAGACTAAAATAAAAGAGGTAGTTTGAAGGCTGAGATAGGGGAATGGATGTAGTACCAGACACACACACATAAACCCACTGAGAATTAACAATTTATTGCAAGGGGATGGCCAATAGTACTGGAATCACACTTGCCTACCTGAAAAACGTGTTAACAGTAGCCGATTTTGGAAGCTTTGACCAGATTTTTGCTTAACGGATTTTTTGTCTTCTTATAACACATTAATATTGACATTGTTTTACATATAGAAATGCATGTTTCATAAGCAAATATTACAAAGTATAAAATGAAAGGAGAAGTGAAGAGTTCAGGTCAACATTCTGCAGAAGAGGTCAATTAAATTTTCTTTCACATAAGCAACATATTACATATACTTCAGATTACAATTTATGCATGTTTTCGGCACCAGCAGTTTTCGTCTGCACCTGGAAAAGGCTTCTAATTTTGATGATACGCGCTTTCGCAGTTGTTGCTGACCACCATGTGCAGCAATAAAGTCGATTTAGCACATAGTGCATCTTGGCCTATGCCCCAACATCAGACTATGACGACAGCGAAGTGGAGGATTTTTATGAAAATCTACAGGCGGTCCTTGACCAAGTGCCGAAGAAGGACATAGTCAAAGTGCAAGGCGACTGGAATGCCAAGGTTGGCCAAGATGCGCACCACAACTGGGGAGACACATGTGGACCCCACTGCAACAACGAGACAAATGACAGGAGTCTGAGACTCTAGGAGTTTGCCAGATACAACAATCTGGTACTGGCAAACACGCTTGGTCTCCACAAAAACTCCAGACGATGGACATGGCACAGTCCTGGCGGGGAGCATCACAACCAAATAGACTACATCATGGTCAAGAAACGCTTCAGATCAAGCATCAACATTGGCAGGACACGCACTTTTCCAGGAGCAGACATTGGAAGTGACCACGATCTCGTGATGATGTCTTTCCGGCTCCACTTGAAGAGAGTAAATACAGCAAAGTGCACTAGACTGAAGTTCGACCTGGACAAACTGCAAGACCCGGAGGTGGCAGAACTATTTCAGGCCACAATTGGAGGGAAATTTGCACCACTGCTCATTTTGGGGGCTGGTGAAGTAGATGTCAACACCATGACCACCACCTTCAACTCAGCTGTGACAGATACCGCCACTGAGATCCTTGGCAAGCACCGACCAAAGAAGAAGCCGTGGATCACACCTGAACTTTTGGATCTGTGTGATAAACGAAGAGAGATGAAAAAGAAAAAGAACACCTCACAGGGAGCTGATGTCTACCGAAAAATCAACAATGACATCCGAAAAGGCATGCGCACAGCAAAGGAGAACTGGATAGAAGATCAGTGCCAGGAAATAGAGAACAGTCTGAACAAGAACAACAACAAGAAGGCCTACCAGACTGTGAAGCGGCTGACAAGTGTCAAACAGCCCAAAGTCTCCACGATTCAAAGCAAGTCTGGCATATGCCTTACAGAAGAACAAGAAGTCTTGGACAGATGGACAGAGTACTGCTCTGAACTTTACAACCATACACCAAATGGAGACCCATCAGTTCTAGCATGTCCCGAGAACAGAGAAGAAGAAGAAATCCTCCCAATTCTCCGGGAAGAAGTTGAGGCAGCAGTGCAAGCGCTAAAGAAAGGGAAGTCAGCTGGAGTGGACAACATACCCGCGGAACTGCTACAAGCAGGAGGAGAAGCGATGATTGATGCCCTCACCATTATCTGTAACAAGATCTGGCAGAGTGGGGAGTGGCCTATACCATGGACCCAGTCGCTTGTCATCACTCTTCCCAAAAAAGGTAACCTTCAGGAGTGTGAAAATTACCGGACCATCAGCCTCATCAGCCATCCCAGCAAGGTCCTCCTGAAAATAATACTCAACAGGTTGAAACCCCAAGCTGAACAAATCATAGCTGAAGAACAAGCAGGATTCAGGGCAGGGCGAATTACCACTGAGCAGATTTTCAACCTCAGAATAATCTGTGAGAAATACCTACAGCACCAACAACATCTATATCATGTGTTCATAGACTTCAAGAAGGTGTTTGACCGAGTCTGGCATGCAGCTCTATGGGCAACAATGAAAGTGTACAACATCAGCCCTAAAATTATTGAAGTCATCAAAAGCCTGTATGACAAGGCTACCAGTGCAGTCCTCCACAACAGCGCCATTGGGAACTGGTTCAGAACAACAATCAGTGTGCGTCAAGGATGCCTACTCTCTCCAACACTCTTCAACATCTTCCTAGAGCGCATCATGTCAGATGCTCTTGCAGACCATGAAGGCACAGTCAGCATAGGGGGTAGAGCAATCTCCAATCTTCGTTTTGCAGATGACATCGATGGATTGGCTGGAGAGGAACAAGAACTTGAACAGCTGGTACAGAGGCTTGACACCACCTCCAGAGCCTATGGAATGGAAATCAGTGCAGAGAAGACCAAAATGATGACCAACAACACCAATGGCATCAATACGGACATCAAAGTCCAAGGCCAATCCCTTAACACAGTGCATAGCTTCAAATATTTAGGAGCCATTGTATCAGACAATGGGTCCCGACAGGAAGTCCTCTCCAGGATCGCACTAACAACTGCTGCCCTGACAAGGTTGAAGCCCATTTGGAAAGACAGGACCATCAGTCTACATTCCAAAGTAAGACTGCTGCGCTCCCTTGTCATCTCCATCTTCCTATATGCTTGCGAAGCATGGACCCTCACAGCAGATCTGCAACGAAGAATACAAAGCATGGAGATGAGGTGCTACAGAAGACTTCTGGGCATTTCCTATACCCAACACATCACCAACGACGAAGTCCGACAGACCATCACACAAGCCATTGGACAACACGATGACCTGCTAACAGTGGTGAAGAAACGGAAACTCCGATGGTATGGCCACGTCACCAGATCATCAGGCCTTGCAAAGACTATTCTGCAAGGCACAGTGCAAGGAGGTAGAAGAAGAGGGAGACCGAAAAAGAGGTGGGAGGACAACATTCGTGAATGGACTGGTTTGACACTGAGCGAAGCCATCAGGGCTGCTGAGGACAGAGAAAGATAGAGTATGGTGGTTAAACGATCATCTGTGGTGCCCCTTCAACCTTCGGGTTACGGGACAGGATAGGATAGGATAGGCATCTTGCAAACTCTGGCCCTTTCGGAGATGTACTCAGCAAGGCCACTTTTTGTTGTAGGCTTTCAAAAAAGTTTTTTTTCTGGCCTACTGTTTAGCTTTTGGTTAATCTTTATTCGGATCAGGAAAACGGCCTGCATCAGGGTTTCTCTTTATTGTTTTTGCGCTAGTACACAGCACCGAGCAGAATGGAGGAAACTGGAACACAAGTGCGGTGAACTTACGATATGTGTGTATGCACCACCTCTGTAAGGGAAGTAACTACACTGCGCGTCTTTTAATGGGAATAAAAATAAAATAAAATAAATTAATTAAACTTGACCGTATTTTTAGCGGGCCGACCAGACGACCATACTCCAAGACTAAATTGCGTACGAATACGCCGAACAAATGTACTATAGGCAAGTCTGTGGAATAAAGTGCTTTTCCCCAATCCTCAAGTTTGCAATGGTTAGGTTGTGGGTTCGCCAGTGATGATACATCAGCTATTATATTTAATATTAACCTGATTCAACCTCATATCCAGGTCACTGAGGATTTCCTCTTGGTGCCCCAGTTTCCGTCCTTCTTTAAAGATATTAGATGCAGTCAATTTAAAGTTTCATAAATACAAAATTAACTTCCTTTTGTCTTTCAATAGAAATCTCCCTGCCTTTACAGCACATGTTTGAGTGATGAATGTGTTTTTGGATGATTGTGTGTAGCATGTGAGCTGGTGATGTTGGTTACAGAATGCTGCAATTTGAGTCTGATTTAAGAATTTATAACATCCAGAATTATTATTATTACTATCTCCCTATTACCTAATAATGAGATACAAAATGTATGGGGTATAATAGATATTATGTTTAGTTGTCATTGTTTTGAAAGCATACTTTAATTTTTTTTTCAGGGACAAAGCATGCCTACTCCAACCTGGGCTACTTGGCTTTAGGCGAAGTAATAGAGGCAGTCACTGGCCAAACCTATGAAGATTACATTAAGGGGCTCTTGTCCGAGATCGGTATCTCTGGCATGTTTGTTGGCAGAGAAGGGAGAGCTGACTGGCAGTCTGATGAGGTGAGTTGTCAAATATTGTACAAAATTGCTCAGAACAATCAAATCATATAAAAATACAGATCTGCTGCAACAATGAAGACATGACAAAGTATAATCGAAAGCCTAAATTGTCCCAGTGCAGAATTCTTGAGTCATAGCTTATACTAACAAACCAAAAAGCATGCAATCTGTTTGAGAAAGCAAACAGTTGTAAACTTTAGCAATTTTTTAAAACATATGCTGAAGTATTCTAGGAATGGAATTTTCAAGCTTTAATAGCGATGCCGAAATGGCAGTCTTAAACATTATAGCTTCTTGTATTATGGCAGGTGTCTAACGTTTGGCCATAATATTGTTCTAACTTTAATCAGCACTGGGGAAAATTTAAACTAGAGCACTATTAAAGTAGGACTGGAAGTGGTGCATGTAAGTTAAGGAGGTGGAACAAATGTTTTGAAGTTAAGAATTGTTGTATAACTGACGTTTTCCTTTTCTTGCTAAGGGAGAATACTTCAACATCAAAGAGCCAGCAACAGCCGTGTGCGTATTACCAGGTTATGAAGACTCGCAAGTGTTGCCGCAATATGGATCATTCCTCATGAGCAACACTGGTGCATATGGAGGATGGGTGGCCACTGCAGCAGACATTGTGAAAATATTCTGCAGTTTGGAATATCAGTTGCCTGTAAGGAGTATCAGTATTTCTTTGGTCTAGTCACATTTCTGGCACAATCTTGGATTGGATTTTGTGTGAGGATAAAAAAAAAAATTTCTTCACCCATCTTCACCCATGCTTGTAAAATTCAGGCTGCTTTCTCAGCGATAGAGCGGCAATTCCAAGAGTACCAGCACCTAGGACAAAGATAAAATAGGACCTAGTCCATGCTAGATGTGTTAGAAGGTGTGGTACATGGGCATCAGAATTTGTAATGTCCATGCAATGGTTTGCCTGCATGCACAACTGAACTCAATTCATACTCTCATCCCAGAAATGATTTGTTTTCTGTGCATGAACATCAAAGAAATCTATTTAAATGAATAAATAATGTGTTTCGTATGACTTCAGGGACAAGGAAATCTATTTTGCAATAGTGCAACACAAAATTGTAACTTTAAGTAACAAGGCCTTTTTGGTGTGGTACGTACCTATAGATAAGTCCTTTTATTGCAAAGAGACTCCTGATGATGATTCTGAGCCTACAGAAATAGACTGAAATGTCATTTATAGTGTCTATTGTGTTTCTTTGTAGAAATATATTATTTAGCTGTTACGAGCAGTTGATTAAGCTTAGGATTGCAACAATCATACGTACTTTCATATATATTTTTTCCTTTTGCAGCAAAATACTGAAACACAATCATTGCTACAGCCATGTTCCATCAAAACCATGTTGGAGCGTCCAAGCTACGAACAAGCGTCAAGTCGGGATTGGTACGGCTTAGGGCTGGATGTGCAAGACTGTGGGACCACATGGGGTCACACTGGGGCGATGGAAGGCACATGTGGCACAACGCAGCGGCACGCTAGTGGCCTAGCATGGGCCTTCTTGCTCAATGCTTGGACAGCAGATATGGACTTGGATGGGGTTGTCAAATGTGCGCTTAGTACTTGTGAAAAGCTATCTCCGTTTCCACAGAGTGTGGTGACGTTTCATGGAACGGTGAGAGAACGTGAAGACCCCGACCAAACAAATCTAGACTCTTTATGTCACAGTATTGAACATAGAAATATAAAACCTCATTTTCCAAGCAGTTCTATGTCTTCAACAAAACTGCAGCATTCCAAAGTAACTTGCACTGACAAGCAGTTTTCAAGAATAACTGCAAGAGAATATCAGCATTCAAGAACAGATCACATAGAGAAGCAGCCGCATTTTATTTCTAGAATGACTTGCATCACAACCAAAGGTAAAACCCAACTCATTTTGCTCCATGTCCCTCTTGATGAACTTGACTGGCAAGTCGAAGCAAACCAGAGCAATGGTTTTGCACTAGAGTGGGTGGGTGTCAACAGTGCCAGTGCAAAACGGGGTGAAAATGTGACTTTTACTGCCATATTCAAGAAAGCTGCACCCAACACAGAAACCCAAAACTTGAATTGTGATGAGCAGCCTATGTTTGAGGGTTGTGCCCATCCAGGCCTAATACATGAAGAAACTGCATTGCGAAACAAATGCAGAACAATATGTGAAGAAGATACTATTGATTGTAACAGTTGCAAGAAAGGACTAACGAAAGAGCAAATTTTTCGAAAAGGAGAAGATTCTCCCTATTACACCCAGGAAAAGAAATTGATAATATGTGATCATAATGATTTGGAATCAGTTTTGAAATTGAACTCTATGGGGGGTTATACACCAGAAATAGTCACCGTTTTTAGGAGCAATGGTGCTCTTCAGGCATTAGTAATTCTATCCCAGTCTAGGAGCAGATACCCAGTTCTTGACTTCCACGTTCCCGCAGAAAAGTATGTTCAATGGTTGACAAAGAGAAAGAAAAGTGGATACAGAGTTGTTAGCCAGTGTCCTTTTGAGAAGGAATCGCAGTTGTATGTAACTGCTTTGATGGTGAAATACGTTGAAAAAGAAGAGCAATCTTCCCCTGCAAAAGAAGGCATTCTAAAGGACGAAGATTACAGTGCCAGGATTCCACAAAGAGCAGTTGTTGAAAGTGTGCACAGCAGCAATGAAATTATCTCAGAACAAAGTGTACAAGGAAAGGCAGTTAGCGCACAGCAATCTGACCACATAGGAGCATATAAGCATGTTTGTGAACAATTTGAACCACAGAGTCCTTCAAGGTCTGAAGAAGAGTCAGCAGTATCTTGCTTGGTAACTACCAACGAAAGCAGAACTATCAGCTGTACTGAGCAATCAATAAAGTCAAACAGCTTCACACAGTCAGAGGTTACTACTTCTGCACCCGTGGAATGTACACAGACCACAAAAGAGATGTGCTTGCAGACTGATACTAGTTGCAGAACAATAACAAAACATAACGTTGAGGATGAGGTAAATTGCATTTCAGATTCACATGCTTCAAAATCAGTCGAGAAACATGACTGTGTTAGTACAGAATCAACACAGCCTTCTGTTTGCAATAACCAGTCATCAAAAGAAGAAGCAGTATTAACATCTTCGGGTTTGCTGCCTTGCAAAAGAATCAGACTTCAAAATTGCTGTGGTTGTTGTAAACCAAGTTACCCTGTTACATTTTCAGCTTCATATGGTATAATGGACAGTGATAAAAATGTTTCTTTGAAAGTGGCTGAAATGGAGAAGCTGCTTTTGAAAGAAGAAACTTTTACTTCGAGCAGTTTTGCTTCAGCATGTGAGGATAATCTTGTCTCAGAAGACTGTAAACCATCAAAAAGAGTGAAAAGAAACCACAAACCGATTTCTCCAAAGAAAAAGACTCTGTCCACAGGTAAGAACTTGTCATGGGTTCAAATGACAGTCGATAGCTTCATAACAGAACTTGGCAGACAAGCTCGTCACCGGTGCAGGCTCACCAACATTCACTTCTATCCTGTCGGTGAAAATGGTGAATGGTATGCGAGTGGCGTATGGTTACCAGTATGTGATGCTCCTTTACAGGCGAAGGATGCCAAGTCAGATTTTCATGACTGTTATCATCGAATGTCCGTTTCCTCCTTTGGACTTTTGCCAGCGATAGCAGAGGCAGCAGCACGAAATGTGCCCTTGAGGTTTGTTTGTCAGTATGAAGAGGATGGCGTTTTGTATCACGCTTTGTTCTGGGATGCCGTTTGTTGAAATCATGTGTGTTGTGTCTGTGTTTAAAGGTAAATGTAGTATTTCTTTGTAGAGATTGATGCAGACTAAATCCGTTTTGTTCAGCCTTATATCTTTACCCGTTTTGTTCTACCAACGTTTTGTTCTACCAAACTGGTTAATATGGGTATGAGATGCATTGAACAGTGTAACACACTTCTCCTTTTACATTTGTGTGTGTTGTGAGGTAGTTTCTTCTGAAGGCATTTCTGTTGCTTGTATCATGGACATTCCAAGATGGGCTAAGTAAATGTTTTAAGTAATGCCAGTGCTGTGATATCTCTATATTGACAGTGTAAGAATTTTGTTCGATGAAACTTACACTTTTGGAATTTATGATTTTGTATATATTTATTTGTGTTTGCGAGTGTGCAAGCAACACAGGTGTGAGAGCAAGAAAATTACGATTACGACAACAAATGTAAAGACTTATCAATGCATGAATAAACATTTTCTTTATTTAATTTTCATATATATTGTACATTCATTAATATTTTCTAGATTTTTTCTTTTCTTAGATAATCATAGAACTTCACATTTGTTTTCTCTAAATTCAGCTCAGAGCTACATTTCAAATCTAAACATGAAGCATTCAGAATAATAAAAAGCAATGCTGCAATCAACTTTATTAACAGATGAGATTATTGCTTTATTGTAATCAGAACGTATGCAAAATTGTCATTTTAAAAAAGCCAAACAATTATGCTTAATATGTGGCTATATATTACCAGTAAAGCATGTCAATTTCGTGTTTTGAGATAATAGAGATCTTGATTCAGCCACATTTAACATGAATTCTGGCCTACATGTTTGCATTCAAATAAATTTGCATTTTTAGGGCATTCATGACTAGTGATTCATGACTAGTGGCCAACAACTTCACTATCATTGCAAAATGAAATGAAATCATGTCTATTTGGAGGTAGGGGACTAGGCTGGAATGGGAAGAATCACAATTGACAAGTTGCCGCCATAATGTTCAATGCACAATTGTTTTTATTTTTAAAGGGGTGGAGGGTGGGAGTGTCGAATTAGATGTATGAAATCCGGCCTAAATGCATATAACTGAATTTGCATTCTTATTTTGTCAGGGCATTCATTACTAGTGCAGTGAACAACAAATGAATAGTCATTACGAAATACATGTATCAATAAATCTGCCATATACTGGGAGATGGTGGTATTGGATCAGGGAAGAATAAAATCAACAAGCCTGGACATTACTGGGTGGAGAGTTTCCTCAGGTGCACTTCAGTTATTATAAATTGACGTGGTGACTAAATCAATAAAAATGAGATGATGATATTGTTTAGGAAATAAGCTGCGACATAAAATTCAATGCACACAATCAATTATAAAAATATAAAAATTGGGGGGAGGGGGAAAGGGGGTGTGTGTGTGTGTGTGTGTGTGTGTGAAATAAGAATTTAGTTGGGTGTGATGAGATTACAAAAAAAAAAGCCAGCTACATCAAGTTTTAATGTGTAAAATCGAAACATTCTTAGTAAAACTAAAAATATTACTTATACGGGTTGGCAGCCCCATGGTAACTTTAGCCATTGTTTGTAGGGTCCAGCGGATTGCAAAGAGGCTCCATCATTGGAGTTAGTACAAAATAAATTGAATTCTTTTATATACAATATAAAAAAGTCTTGGAAGCAATATAATATCCAGTTTTTTTTTACCCCCCAAATAATGTTTTTATAAATCTGAATACATTATTGTGAAATATTACAACATACAAAAAACAGCATACAAGACATTACATAACTGAATTTGCAAAATCAGAACAATTCTGATTTTGGGGCGAGTGCATAGACTCACATTGCTATGCATGAGACACAAAAATCAGTAATAATAATGATCACTCATTCAAACATTTGCAATGTGCAAGTTCAACAATTAATGTCTGTCTGAAGCGAGCTTCAGTGCAGCATTTTGTACATTGGATCAACAGTGAATTCCAGTGATATTCAAACTACAATTAATTATGAATGATTATTAATTTAAATAACCAACCGAGCCATGAACATAAAAATTCACTCTTATTACACTATCTCATCTCAAAGATATACATAACCAACCCACATTTTGCAAATTTATTCAGGTTCTCTGATGCACATTTTAAATACAATGAAACATCACCTGGTTTAGAGAAAATAATGAAAACAAGGCATTGTGGCCAAGATCAGGAAGTAATTATTCTAAACGCTAATCATTTCATATAGGCAACATTTCCTCATCCCTTTCTGCATTAAACATATGTAATATAAACATGTTGTGCACTAACCACTTGGACAACTGTGTTGGAACAAGTAACATTATAACAGGAATATATAAATACAAATAAGATATTGTTTAATTTCAATTACATACCATTGTTTGAACCCTTTTCCAACACACAAACAACCACACACAAACGCCATTGGAAGAACAATAAATTAAATTTATAAAAAAATATGCTCAGTAGCAATACAAGTCATTCGTCAATACCAAAGTAACCATACAAAATTCTTCCTAGCTTAATTATACAATGCAGACAACAGGACATACAAAATTCAGTACAGATTACATAATCCTGTACAAAGTAGAGTGGATTGTGTACGCAATACAGTACCTATTTTATTCAGTGCAGTGTGGGATACCGATTACAAGCTAATCCAACAGACCTCATACACAAATGAGGAGTTTTGGAAGAGTTTTCCAGAAAAAATGTAAGTGACTGGTCTAGCAAAGAAGATAGTATATCTTTTGCCAGACCCGAGAGGATTCAATAATGGCACCGACACTAGGATATTTGACTAGCCATTGCGCTGTGTACTGCCTCGTGCCTATCATTTTAAGTCCAGATACAACTCTTCTATGAACATTACCAAGGCTGCCGAAGATCAGAATCACAGTCAAAACCTAAAGTTGTTAATTTTTATGCAGTGTTGCAGGTACTTATTGAATTTTGTTGCATAGTTAGCATAGCATGTATCAATTAAGGCATCGAGTGGCACCGCCACTTCTACAATGAAAACTTAATGGCTGCAGTTGATGACTGTAACATCTTGTCTAAAGGCAGCGGTCACAAAGGCATACGAATCAACATCGAATATGGTTGGGGTTAGGCAAGTGCACACACACACACACATAACACAGATATTGCTGGAATGCAGTTTCAAAATTCACAAGTCTCATTGAAACAACTGGTCTAGTTTGGTCCAATCAAACATTCTGACGATTGTGTTTATTCAACATTGTCTCGAGCCTTTTTGAACACTTGTAGTTCAGTTTATATTGCCTTCGATTTTATTGTTTTCATTGAATTCTCCTGACCAATAAAGATGATGATGATGATGATGAAAATGTAATGCATATATTCCACACTGGCAGTTAGCTCAGATACCACAATTGTTAAATATTGTGAGTTAGTAATTGTTTATATGGTCCAGCGGACTGCACAGAGTCGAATCAGGAACACAACTTGGTTGAAAGCGGGCTCACCCCTGATACGTATAAAAGATCTGCTGAAACAACCCTAATGGTAATACACTCCACCAGCCATTCACTTTACAATAAAGGCATCCCATGCAGTGGACACTGAGGCTGTACTCTAATTTATCGAACCCCTGTTTACACAAACGAAATAGAATATAAACATCATTATAAAATATTAATGAAACAAATACATATAAATGCCTACACTGCTAAATAATAATACCATAGAAAGCCCTAGTGACCATTTGGCAGAAAGTGTCCAATATCCAAAAGCTAACCCAACAGACCCCACACACAAATGAGGAGTTTTGGAAGAGTTTTCAAGAAAAAAGGTAGGTGTCTGGTCTAGCAAAGAAGATAGTATAGTAGATTGATAGAACAGAGTAGGAATGAGAAAGAACAAAGGAGAATGACAGCGACAGTTGGAATTTAAAGCACTAAATTTCCAGAAAGTGGGGATACTATTTATACAGAAATCCCCAGCACTCCCACGGAGTGAAAATGACACTATATTTCCACAAAGTGGAGATACTATTTATACAGAACCCCCCCCCCCCCCCCCTCATCCAAAGGGGGTAAATTATTGTGAGAAAATGCTAGACATTTTACTTTGATGGTTTTAGAGTTGTAGACATGCGTAGATATATGTGTCGTTTTAAAGTGTATTGTGATTATTAAGCCAGAGGGACAAAGACAACAAAGGACAAAAAAATACAACAAAGGACAAAGAGAACTGTAAATAACAAATCCACTTTTATGAAACATCAGCTTTTCTGCAGGTTATACAAAAAAATTGCAGGAAGTGACAAAATGGCAAGGCCCAAAATGTAATCACAGCTATGAAAACTGTGCTGTTTTCTTTAAAACAAAATATTTAATATATTTATTTCATCGTTTTTATATAGTGTTTATTCAACTATAGTGTTTAGCCAACTGTGTCTCAGGGTCATGTTAGTTTTGTTTTGGCACTCCAGGCCGTCAATGGGCTTCGAACCACTGCCTGCATGTTATCACTTAACATTAAATGCTTGAAACTGTTATGCTGTTGTTGTGTACACAACTGAGCCAACAGCATGGTGCGATATTATAATGCATTCTGAAGATCTAGAACATGCATCACCCCACAAATATGTATCCAAATGTACATACTCACTCTTGTCAAAACATTACCATATTCTTCTACATACTACTTCTACATTATGGACTACAAGACAATACTTTTTTCTTTGACTTTGACCCATGCATCTTACAATAAGTTGTGTCTAATGTATGGCTAACATCTGTCAGAACGAAATCAAGATTTATTAAGTCTTCTTAATTTCTAGTGCGTCTTATATGCTGCACCTTATGTATGGATGAAATTGTGTTTCGTGTGTGTAGAATTCAGGGGGTACGGCTCATAATGTGTGTCACCCTGTAGTCTGATAAAACACGATATCAAACATAACAAAATCTGCATCACCAGGTTTTAAAAAAAAGCAAAAAAAAAGCTACACAATAACAAACATAACAAAAGTTGCATCACCGTTTAAAAAAAAACCAACTACAATCTGGGGTCACGTGATGAGTGTGGCAGCTGGTTTGTTTTACGAGAGAAAATTACGAAAACTTCTTAATATAGCCGATGTTTCTTTCCAGTTTTAGTGGGTTAAGCTTATATAATGCATATATATATAAAGAGAGCGTATTATTGTGTTGTAATGAGATGCAAATAAAACGAGTGGGTCGTTTTTTGGCGATATCTTCTCCAAAGGGACTAGTGTTTTCTGGGAAGAAAAAAAAACTCACGAAAATGACGACCATTTTATAGGAGGTATTGAGAGTTTTGCCTGCAAACACAGTTGGCACACAAAGAATGTGCTAACATCTCTGAAGTGGTTTTAAAGGTTATGAAGAGCCCCCATTTGCTTTGGACTTGTCCAAAGTGTACTCCTTCTGAAGGAGTTGCAGGTGATACTCAACTAACATCAAGATATGAAGGCAAACTAGACTTGATGATGCAGCTTTTGACAGCTACGGTCAAACAAATGGAAGTCATAGATTTGAAATTGGGGGATGATAAGATAGAAGAAAGAATTCAAAAGATACTAAATAAATAAATAAATAAATAAACAAGGGTAGGATACAGTTGATGGTTGAGAAACAAAAAAGGAGAGAGAGAGAGAGAGAGAGAGAGAGAGAGAGAGAGAGAGAGAGAGAGAGAGAGAGAGAGAGAGAGAAAGAGAGAGAGAGAGAGAGAGAGAGAGAGAGAGAGAGAGAGAGAGAGATGGCACACAGCAGCAGAAAGATAAATATATATCCTAGTTGTACAGATGAGAATATAGAAAAACTTTTTGAAATGTTGAAATCTGAAGCAGTACAGAAATTCATGTATCATAGGAGATTTTAATTTTTCATCAGTGAGTTGGGATGGAACATGGTCAGGGCCAAAGGATAACACAGTTATTGAGCATGAGAGGAATGCTTTTCTTTTTCAAAAAAGTTATAGAACCTACAAGAAGACAAGGTCACGCATATAAATCTCTTCGGGTAAAAGTGAACATGACACTTTTTTTCATTTAATGATACCAAAGGGAAGGAAGAGAGTTAGCAAACATCAGTACAAATTTATTCTAGGAAAAGGAGATTATGTTAATCTCATAAATGAGTTTTCCATAATAAGAGTAAGTAATTTTTATGAAGATAATGTTTTCTGGAGAAAACTGAATGGTTTTATTCAATTGAAGATAAATTAGTGTACATCTAAAGTGAAAGCATCATCTATCGCTAGCAAAAAGGTTTCTCCAAAGTGGAAGGTCAAAAACATTAGAGACAGAAAAAAAAATCCTACTTTTAAAAGACACTTGCAAATCAAAAGAGGGTATGACTGAATGTTGTATAACAAAACAAAAATAAGTGTAAGTCTGAAATTTAAAAAGGCAAATAAAGAACTATGAAAGGAAAATAGCAACAATAACTGTAAGACTAACCCTAATGAAAGAGGGAGTTAGTTATTCATTGCTTACAAGGTTCAGAAGACTGCAAAGACTCGAATCAGGGCCACAACATGGATGAAAGAGGACTCACCCCTGATCCGTACAATTGATCTTCTGAAACAACCCAAGTGGTAACCCTGAAGGCACTCCACCAGCCAGTCACTTTACAATAAAGGCATCCCCTGCAGGGAACGCTGAAGCAATACTCTAATATATCTTTATAGTTAAGATTAAAGATTTAGTCTAAAATTGCGCCAGCATGACCCTCACTTGAAAGTACGAAGAAAAAGGCATAGAATAAGCCGCTAGGCCTAAAAAAAAAGCCCTTAACTACTAAACTAAACTAAACTACAAAAGAACAAGTCAAATATAACAAAAGTTGCATCACCGGGTAAATAAACAAAGGAAATTTGCAGCTATCAAAGCAGTCTATTTTTCTGAAATTACATACATTCTAAAGACACAACATAATAAAATAAATATTAAAGTACATGATAAGTACATGCATGACAAGATAAGCCTGGATATACAACAATAGCACCACAGCTCATCGAAACAGGCTGTTTTTCTTCAGCTTTTTACTCAGGCTCATTTTGCTGTTTCCCTCCCCATCACCTCCTTGCTGAGACCCTGAGGCTGATGTCATCCAGCCTGGAATTTTGCGTTTTGCCTGCTGGCGCTTGTAAAGTTTCAGGCTCATCTGGTTTTGTGACTGAGACTGGGATGAGGATGACATCCCTGATGGGAGTGGATGTTTGGTGGACTGGATGAACTCTGATCGACTGGATGCTGCTGTTGTTGTCACTGATGATGTAGACTCAAATGTTTCATCTTTCTGAAAACATAATTATAAGGGTTGTAAAGATGTAAAAAAAATTCCTTAGGAAACTGACACACAGGTGCTACCGAGACATAAATACTAAAGTATAAAAGCAGAGTCAACCAAAAACACAGCTGTTCCCTGAACTCAAAACTTACTAATATCATTAACTGTCTCCATATACATATGAAGACATTCCTACTACAAAATGTGCGTTTCAGAAACAAAAAGTTGTTTTTTTTCTGGAATAGGTCATGCTTTTTTTTGGACACTAATATGTAAGAAAAGTACCTTGTATTTACACTATGTACATGCTGAAATGTCTTCTTCAGTTACTGTTGTTTCTGAAGAGATCTATTACACACTCTTCAGATCTCTGTAATCCTCTTCTTTCCAGCTCCCGTGAAAGACATCTCCTGGCCTGGATTTGGCAATGAGTAGAGCTTCACATGTGGTGCAAAAACAAAAGGTTTCGCCTTTGTTGCCCACCACAAAACGAGGCCACTTTTCTGGATAGTCCTGTTTCAACTTTTTAATTCTTCACTTGTTTTTCTGCATCACTTTTGGAGGTGTTCATTCTCTGTCGCTTCCTCTTCTTCCACAGACACAAGCCGTTTGGTAGCCACCATCTTCGCCACTAGTAGGCCTACTCTGGAAGTTCAATTCTGAATTAGAATGCGCACTAACTCGGATTAACTTCCGCAGAGGTGGGGAACCACTCCTCGGCAAGCCAAGAGGGAAATGTGCAGTCTGTGCTCTGGCTGACACGCAAAATCAGTGACTTTTGTTTTTATTTTTGGAGGGAAATTTGCTGACCGGAACAGGCGAATAGAATCCATAGTTTTGGAATGTTCTGTTTATTTGATTGATTTTCTGAAATAAATACGGCTGTATCGTAATGGTAGGAATGCCTGCATACGCTCTTCATGCACCGCTTATCAATCAATAAATATTTATTATCTTTTCTACTTCATCCAAATCCTTTACTTTCACATGCGTAATGTCCCCTCCCCTGCTAAATTCTTTGTCACCCTTTTGAATTTACAGATTATTTAAACTTTCTCTTGTCTTATCTCTCACACACACATACACTCCGACACATGATTAAACACTCTCTGCTACTTGGATCTAAAGTTGAAAAACAAATGTTATATAAGCATATCATTATTATTATTATTACCTCCCTCTTTGTGGTGGGCAAAGATGTAGTTTTGGACAAGATAGGTGAAGAAGCAAAAGGTGCCATTCTATCGTTGGTAGCATCACTATTGCTGGAGGATGCTAGTGAAGGTGGACCATTATGCGATAACGAAACCTTGCTACTGGAATGAGAAAACTGGGCCAAGTGGCTGGCAACTGGGACAGTGTCTGAACGCTGTAAACAAAAACAAAGAAATTTAAGTAGAACAAAACAAAGAAATGTGTACCAGGCAATACCTGAATCAGTAAAAAAAATAAAATGCCTAGAGAAATCGAATGAAAGTACTTTATGTCACATTTCAAGCCAAAACAAAACAGAAAACGTTTTTAAAAACTAACATCAATTGATCAAATCAAGCTCTCAAATGTCAGAATATTCATACACACTTACCCGAAGGGCAGCTCTTAATACTGGATTTGAAGCCTCCACAGACTTTTTATCAACAGTGCTCTCCTCTCCTGTTACTGATATTAACAACAAATCATCATCATCATCAAATGCTGTAATGACTGGTGAAGCAGTGGATAGATTAGGAATATAAGTACTAGAACTGCTTGCTCCTTGTTTGGTGCTCGCTGCTCTTGTTGAAGGGATGGAAGAGGAAGATGAAGAGACTTTGGCAGAAGATGAAGAGAAGCTGAAAGAAGGCAAATCGACTGCTGAGTTTGAAGCTGACGATGCAGAGACTGTGGAGTTTTTGGACGTGATGACTGAAGATGTCGCTGCAGGAATATTCAGCACGAAGTTTCCCTCGGCATTTGTCGTTCGTCCATACTTGGCGACCAGCACTGCGATGACCACTTTGATATGGTTATACTCCACATGGCGCCATGGTTGTAGCTGATCCTTGATGCGTGTCAGGCCGTAGATCTCTGCAACAGCAATGACTTACCTTAACAACAAGAACACTATTTTTTAATTAGAACAGAAAATTACTTACAATTGTACGAGTGGTGTGTACATTTTATACACCCACACAAACTATTGTTTTTGAGGTTAAACTCTAACCAGTTCCAGTTAGAACGTTGATTGGTGATATTCAAATGAGAACATAACATCAGCGCAAAAGCAAAAATAACTCACCATTATTGATAGGAGGGTTGCGGATGGCCTCTGTGACAAGGCTCTCTATAGAAGGTGTGACACCCAGACGGCGAATATCCACAGCCAACCCTACCTGGATAGCCTCACACAAATGTGTTATGATGGTTGATGTTTTCAGTCCACGCTGGCTAGCCACTTCCTCCTGCAGAACAAACCACAAAAATAGCCATCATATTTTAAAAGTACTCATTTCATGCAGTAGATGACAAGCTGCGTATTACGTCTGCACACGCATCAACAATCAGGCATTTAAAGCCTTTCAGTAGTCGTGCAATGGGATGATCCAACAATGAATGGCATCTTTAATACTGAGGAAGAAGGACAACAAGAAATAGAATGTTAAACTATTTACACCTATAAGCTCCAATAATAAAGAGGCTATTCATCCAGGATCCTGAGTGTTGATAGGTGTACTTCTGCCTTAAGAGTTCCATACCAACAAGACAAATCCAGTTCCAATAGGAGCCAATATACATGTAAAAATGACCAAGCAAGAGTGACAATACATCTCTTCAAAGAAGAAGAAACTCACCAGAGACTTGCCCTCTATGACGAACATTGAAAAAGACGTTCGCTGTGTGTCTGTCAGTCGCATCAACTCCACTTGCATATCGTTTCCATGAACCTGTCATTAATCACCACTGATTATTTTAACAACAATAATAATAACAACAACAACGGATTGTTCTTATACAGCATGCATACCAGCTCTCAGACAGCTTCTCAAAGTACTGGGCTAAGTCCAGCATACACAACATAGCCAGCTGTCACACTGCTTCTCAAAGTACTGGGCTAGAAAATATTTCTGGCTGTATCAACAACAACATACATTTCTTCAACAAACAACATTTTAACCTAAAAAAAAAAAAAAAAAATGTCAACCTAAAACAAACAAAACGAAACAACAAAAAAACTTACAATATTTTATATACTGACACAAATAGAGTTTTTTTTATTAAAAGGCCCCAATTTGAAAGCTTCGTTTACTTTGGGCGACAACAGGTTTACTGTAAAAGTCACATTGTTATCGCATTACACAATGATCAAGTGGGCTTTCATTGCTCAAACCAACCACTAAAGTCTGAATTTTCACTTTCGGTTCTGACAGGCAGTGATTTCCCCTGATTAACGGTATATCGAATACCTTACCCGTGTGACCTTTGACCCTATTTGTGAGTGAACAATGAAGCTGAAGAGTGTGTCTTTGGTGTCAGGGGTAGGGTGGAGTCTATTTTATCAACCTAAAATGGAAAACCTTATGAGCAATATGCACATCAATAACGACGAAGTCCGACAGGCTATCACACAAGCCATTGGACAACACGATGACATCAGAGATGCCTAGGTGCCTTGATGCCTCTCAGTAATTTGGCAACTTGTTTTCAGTAATTTTGGAACCTTTTTCAGTAATCATCAGTAATTCTTTTAAAGCTAATATAAACACACAAAAACTAAGCAAAAAAACTAAATTCTATTTCACTGTCAGACTCCTCGGTTTTGTGCTTTCGTTTGGAAGCCATTTTAGAACTCTCGCTTGGTCACGTGATCACCTCTCGTAACATTTCGCGCAAGCTTCACGGTTACAAAAAAGCCTCAGACGAACCGTTAGCTTCGCCGTTAAAAATAAGAGCCTCAAACGAACCTATAAATATAGGCATCAGCGGCGCTATGAAAATCCGTAAAATTGATCGCTGCAAATCCGTAATTTCGCTAATTATTCCGTATTTCCGTAGTAACTATTGTTTTTCCGTAAAATTACGGACGTTCCGTAATACTAGGCATCTCTGTGACATGCTCACAGTGATGAAGAAACGAAAACTCCTATGGTATGGCCACCAGAGCATCAGGTCTTGCAAAGACCATCCTGCAAGGCACGGTGCAAGGAAGCAGAAGAAGAGGGAGACAGAAAAAGAGGTGGGAGGACAACATTCGAGAATGGACTGGTTTGACACTGAGCGAAGCCATGAGGGTTGTTGAGGACAGAGAAAGACGGCTTACGCTGGTAAACCGATCATCTGTGGTGCCCCAACTACCTAAGAGTTGCAGGATAGGATAGGATAAGATATGTATGTTTATGCATATGTGTGTACATTTATGCATGTTTATGTATATGTCAGTGAAAGTCTAACATAATTGTATCAGTGAAAACACTTTAAACAAGAAAATCTGATGTTCAACGTACAATACGCTATCACCAATAACGTTCAACTTTTTGAATTAAAGATATAGTGACTGCAATAGAAGCTTGCCCTGTTTTAACCCCTGAATGACTTTGTATAGCATTGAGAGAAAGAAACCATGAATCAAAATTATAATACACAGTAATGTGTATCGCCTTGTAATCGGTAAAATACACTAATAGAAAATAAAATTTGCAAGGACATTCTTTTAAGCATTTCCTCCAAGGGCATCTTTGCAAGCATACCTAAAACTATTACAACTGGAGAATAGCTGAAAGAGAAGAACACTAAAATCTGGGCCAAGGGCCACTAAGGCTCCTGTATGGTGCAGGGGAAAGCTGAAGAATAACCCTGCTTTGAAGACAAATAGGTACCCTCTCATGGCACACAAGTGTTTTAATCCATACCTTACCTTTAAGACATGCCAAAAATGCAGCTGTGAATGGATACGTGGATCTGTTTAGAACCAGAGAAAAAGTAGGGAGGGAGAGGAGATAGAAAGCACCCCAATTAAGCTGGCCTAGAGAAAAGAGAGGTAACACCTCTTTCATCAACCACCGAAACTTTACGGTACCTTTACCACTTTTTTTTTTTTTCAATCTTTTGCAAGGTTCAGAGAGCCTCTACCCACGAAACTAAACTAAATAATAATCTGCGAGGAAAATCTTTTAAGACATCTGCGAAGACATCTGTGCAAGCATAATCTGCAAATATTCTGGCACACATACCATCCCATACAACGAGGCTACACTGAAGAGGTAACCCCGAGTCAAAAGGAGATGGCTAGAAGGTAAACAGCTAGGACGTGATTCTGTGACCACTGTGGTGAGCAGAGAGGAAAAAATAAAAAATAAAAAATAAATAAATTATGAAATATTTTGGGCACTGAAAAGGGCAGCAGAGGGTACAAAATGGATGACTGAGTAGCTGCCCCAGGCTGCAGCAGCTTCCATGTAGTTTTGTTAAGAGTCTGACTATGTGCTACAAAAATTCCATCATTACTATTATTATTATTATTATTATTATTATCTCTTACCAGGCAGCTCGGGGATGTAGGAAACTGGTCCTGGAGGAGATCATGTTGCTGACAGAAGGCCCAGATCATGTCCAGGAATTGCTGACCAAACCTTTCAGCTTTTGCAGCAGGCAAGTCCTCAATGCGCAGCAGATTTTCCTTTGTGCTTGGCCTTTACAAAACAAACAAAGGTAATCCAACAGTTCTTTTTAACTAGTAATGTTAGAAATATACTGTTGCTTTGTATTAGCTTGGAAGTTTTTGATGAACTTCAACACTTTAAAATATGTGTGTGTGGGTGTGTGTGTGGGTGTGTGTGTGGGTTGGAGTCTGTTTTAAGGTTGTTGATTATGGGAGTAACTTTGGTAGCGGGTTTGGGGAGATGAACGTTTCATAAATCTTATTCTGTATATGTATAAGTACATTTGTGTATGTGGATATGTGTAGTGGGATATATAAATGTGTGGCGTTTAATTTTGACTGCTTTTTTTAGACACGTTTAAAAAAAAATATAAGTACAGAGTACTGATTTAATGTTATAAGACTTTGAAGGTAGATACAAAATGAATGATTTAATGAGTTATGGTAAGTTAGTTTTTATAAAGTTTGGAAATTGTTGGTTTTGTTATTTTGATTAGAATTAAGTTGATTTTTGTTTGCTTAACACCACACACACAATTCCCCAAAGATGAAGTTTTCTCTCTCTCCCTCCCATCTTTCTTTATCCATTTGTGTGAGCTTGTGTCTGTGTGTGGTTTTGTGTGTGAGTATGTGCAGGTTCTTTTGACAAATTCATGAAAATTTACTTTTTTGGTTTTATTATGTTGATGTCCAAAGAGTGTTCTGTTAGAGTTATGGTTAGCGTTAGAACTTTTTTTTTTTAAAAAGGGACAAAATATTACCCATTGTCAACACAACGTATGTAACATTTCATGAAAGTCATAACAACGCAATCTCAACAAGTGTGTGTGGGTGGGTGTGTGTGTGTGTGCGTGTGTGGGTGTGTGTTTTTGTGTGTATGTGTGGTGGTTGTAGCAGAGTTGAGTTTGTTTTCATTTTTATATAATGTGTTTTTAATTATGATGTTTCGTGAATTATAGACATGAATTCTTACTTTATAAGAAAAAAATGCGTTGTACATTTATCACACTGCCCTGAAGGTTTAAAAAAATAATAATAAAGAAATTGAGTGGATAACATTTTGTCATTTCAAAGAATTTTATTTTATGTTTTATTCTTCTCTCAGAAGACAAACATAAGACTTTGTGGTAGTGTGGAGCAAGCAGTTGGGATGATTATCTCTATCTATCTATCTATCTATCTATCTATCTATCTATCTATCTATCTATCTATCTATCTATCTATCTATATATATAGATCTCTCTCTCTCTCTCTCTCTCTCTCTCTCTCTCTCTCTCTCTCTCTCTCTCTCTCTCTCTCTCTCTCTCTCTCTCTCTCTCTCTCTCTCTCTCTCTCTCTCTCTCTCTCTCTCTCTCTCTCTCTCTCTCTCTCTCTCTCTCTCTCTCTCTCTCTCTCTCTCTCTCTCTCTCTCTCTCTCTCTCTCTCTCTCTCTCTCTCTCTCTCTCTCTCTCTCTCTCTCTCTCTCTCTCTCTCTCTCTCTCTCTCTCTCTATATCGATCGATCGATCGTAAACCACATGGTCACCCGGAAAAACTTGTCCTCAACGGCCACGAGTGGCTTTTCTTTGTCAGGATAGCTGGCCGCAACTGGTATAGTCTCTCACCAATCCGCAAAAAAACAAATCTATACGGGAAACCGGGCGGCCGTCAAGCCAAAATGTATCGTTTATGTTTCTTGAATGCATGTTTTTTGAGATCATGTAATATATCTCTGACTCCTTGGTCAACTCCTAGCAATGGAAACCTCACGCACACATCAGTGTAAAGAATCTCTTTTGGTTTCCTTTCGATCTACGATTTTTTTTACTACTTTAAAGGCTGACAGTGATTCATTACCTGTGCAAAACATGAGCCAGTATTGTTGGACTACTAGCATTGGTGCTTATTATTAAAATACAAAAGAAAATTGGCTTGCTATGTCTGAAACAGAGGGACACATTTGGGACCAACTTCTATCCGTAGGTAAGTGTTGACACAAGTTCAATTGTCATTCAAATACACTTTGTAACTATAAGTTTTATGAGACCTGCTGGCAAAACTTAGTTAACAACTAACAAGTTGTAAAGAAAAGATTCAGAGTTCCTGAATTTCTCTCAAACGAAATTTAAAACGGTGCAAAGGAGACAGTAGTTATCATGCTAGCCTTAGAGATTTTTAGCACACTAAACATTGAAGCAAGTTTATAAATAAATTAAACATTTTCACACAATTACACTTTAGTGTTTTACTGCATAAGAAATAATATGTTATTTTACCACATTTGACCAAGCGGATTCTCTAGATTCAGTCTAGAAGTACATCAACAACAAACTAGATCCACACAGTCACAATCTTCTTCAGATTAGGCCTAGTCTAACGGCCGAAACTTCACATGAATAAAACATAAATTCTCAGAATGCAATTTTTCTATCCTATCCTATCCTATCCTGTCCCATAACCCGAAGGTCGTAGGGGCACCACAGATGATCGCTTAACCAGCATACTCCATCTTTCTCTGTCCTCAGCAGCCCTCATGGCTTCGCTCAGTGTCAAACCAGTCCATTCTCGAATGTTGTCCTCCCACCTCTTTTTCGGTCTCCCCCTTCTTCTACCTCCTTGCACTGTGCCTTGCAGAATGGTCTTTGCAAGGCCTGATGATCTGGTGACGTGGCCATACCATCGGAGTTTCCGTTTCTTCACCACTGTGAGCAGGTCATCGTGTTGTCCAATGGCTTGTGTGATGGTCTGTCGGACTTCAACGTTGGTGATGTGTTGGGTATAGGAAATGCACAGAAGTCTTCTGTAGCACCTCATCTCCATGCTTTGTATTCTTCGTTGGAGATCTGCTGTGAGGGTCCATGCTTCGCAAGCATATAGGAAGATGGAGATGACCAGAGAGCGCAGCAGTCTTACTTTGGAATGTAGACTGATGGTTCTGTCTTTCCAAATGGGCTTCAACCTTGTCAGGGCAGCAGTTGTTTGTGCGATCCTGGAGAGGACTTCCTGTCGAGACCCATTGTCTGACACAATGGCTCCTAAATATTTGAAGCTGTGCACTGTGTTGAGGGATTGGCCTTGTACTTTGATGTCCGTGTTGATGCCATTGGTGTTGTTGGTCATCATTTTGGTCTTCTCTGCACTTATTTCCATTCCATAAGCTCTGGAGGTGGTGTCAAGCCTCTGTACAAGCTGTTCAAGTTCTTGTTCCTCTCCAGCCAATCCATCAATATCATCCGCAAAACGAAGATTGGAGATTGCTCTGCCCCCTATGCTGACTGTGCCTTCGCGATCTGCAAGAGCATCTGACATGATGCGCTCTAGGAAGATGTTGAAGAGTGTTGGAGAGAGTAGGCATCCTTGACGCACACCGATTGTTGTTCTGAACCAGTTCCCGATGACGCTGTTATGGAGGACTGCACTGGTAGCCTTGTCATACAGGCTTTTGATGACTTCTATAATTTTAGGGCTGATGTTGTACACTTTCATGGTTGCCCATAGAGCTGCATGCCAGACTCGGTCAAATGCCTTCTTGAAGTCTATGAACACATGATATAGATGTTGTTGGTGCTGTAGGTATTTCTCACAGATTATTCTGAGGTTGAAAATCTGTTCAGTGGTACTTCGCCCTGCCATGAATCCTGCTTGTTCTTCAGCTATGATTTGTTCAGCTTGTGGTTTCAACCTGTTGAGTATTATTTTCAGGAGGACCTTGCTGGGATGGCTGATGAGGCTGATGGTGCGGTAATTTTCACACTCCTGAAGGTTACCTTTTTTGGGAAGAGTGATGACAAGCGACTGGGTCCATGGTGTAGGCCATTCCCCACTCTGCCAGATCTTGTTACAGATAATGGTGAGAGCATCAGTCATCGCTTCTCCTCCTGCTTGTAGCAGTTCCGCTGGTATGTTGTCCACTCCCGCTGACTTCCCTTTCTTCAGCGATTGCACTGCTGCCTCAACTTCTTCCCGGAGAATTGGGAGGATTTCTTCTTCTTCTCTGCTCTCGGGACATGCTAGAACTGATGGGTCTCCATTTGGTGTATGGTTGTAAAGGTCAGAGCAGTACTCTGTCCATCTGTCCAAGACTTCTTGTTCTTCTGTAAGGCAAATGCCAGACTTGCTTTGGATAGTGGAGACTTTGGGCTGTTTAACACTTGTCAGCCGCTTCACAGTCTGGTAGGCCTTCTTGCTGTTGTTCTTGTTCAGATTGTTCTCTATTTCCTGGCATTGATCTTCTATCCAGTTCTCCTTTGCTGTGCGCATGCCTTTTCGGATGTCATTGTTGATTTTTCGGTAGACATCAGCTCCCTGTGAGGTGTTCTTTTTCTTTTTTAACTCTCTTCGTTTATCACACAGATCCAAAAGTTCAGGTGTGATCCACGGCTTCTTCTTTGGTCGGTGCTTGCCAAGGATCTCAGTGGCGGCATCTGTTACAGCTGAGTTGAAGGTATTGGTCATGGTGTTGACATCTACTTCGCCTGCCCCCAAAATAAGCAGTGGTGCAAATTTCCCTCCAATTGTGGCCTGAAATATTTTTGCCACCTCCGGGTCTTGCAGTTTGTCCAGGTCGAACTTCAGCCTAGTGCACTTTGCTGTATTTACTCTCTTCAAATGGAGCCGGAAAGACATCATCACGAGATCGTGGTCACTTCCAATGTCTGCTCCTGGAAAAGTGCGTGTCCTGCCAATGTTGATGCTTGATCTGAAGCGTTTCTTGACCATGATGTAGTCGATCTGGTTGTGATGTTCCCCGCCGGGACTGTGCCATGTCCATCGTCTGGATTTTTTGTGGAGACCAAGCGTGTTTGCCAGTACCAGATTGTTGTATCTGGCAAACTCCAATAGCCTCAGACCCCTGTCATTTGTCTCGTTGTTGCAGTGGGGTCCGCATGTGTCTCCCCAGTTGTGGTGCGCATCTTGGCCAACCTTGGCATTCCAGTCGCCTTGCACTATGACTATGTCCTTCTTCGGCACTTGGTCAAGGACCGCCTGTATATTTTCATAAAAGTCCTCCACTTCGCTGTCTTCATAGTCTGATGTTGGGGCATAGGCCTGGATGATGGTAATGTTGAAAGGGGTTGCTCTCAGACGGATGGTAATGAGTCTACTGGAGACTGGGCGGCAACCCATGACAGTGGCTAGAATGTTCTTGTGGACCAAGAATCCAACGCCGTGTTCGTGCCTATACAATACAAGGTTATTGCTTTAGGTCCAGCGGACTCTTCCGAGCCAAATCAGGACCAGAGAGACGTTATCTTAAAATATTATAAAATGATTCAAGTCTTAAAAAACAAGCCTGTTACCCTTAAATACACAAACAAACTTTCACATGACACCTCTTTAAGAGACTTCTTTAAGACTGATGTATTAAAAATATATTCTCTTTCTTCAATCAAATCACTAAATTCAGTCCTAATAAAATCCAAACTAAACAAAACATGTCGATACAATTTATATGCGATAGAACAAACCAACATCATGTAAAAATTGAAACAGATGTTGACCATTACATACTTTAAAAATCTCTTTGAAAGGTATGGAACCAAAATATGTTTCCCTTTCCTCAATCAAATCAGCACATTCAGACATAAAATGGCGAACAGAAAAAGATTGATCACATGCAAAGCACCATGGTGGTTCTTCTCCTTTTAAAAGGAAACTGTGGGTGACATAAGTATGCCCAATATGAAGGCGAGATAACACTGTTTCCTCTCTGCGAGTGGACGCAAAGTTAGGCAAAGAAGTGGACAAATCGGGAAGAATTTGAAATAATTTGTTGTTGACATGGTTAGACCAGTCAGTCTGCCACAGTCGTTTACAATAAGATCCAGTCATACAACGTAGGTCAGAGTAGGGCACAAACTGGAAAATCTCTGGAGGGAAATCGAGATGTAGAGCATCTTTAGCCGCTCTGTCTACTGCAATATTGCCGCGGATGCCCATGTGACCAGGGACCCACATAAAAACTATCTTTTTACCCTCAGAAACAAGTTGTGTATGGAGGTCATGGATCTCTGCCAGAAAAGGGTGTGATATCTTTCTCGTGGAAAGAGCCTGAAGTGCTGACAATGAATCGGACATGATTAAAAATGAGGTTCTTTTGGATTGATAAACTTGTTTCAGAGCTAAATGAATTGCCTTGAGCTCAGCTGTATAAACAGAACAAAAATCAGGTAAACGCTGTTGCAAAGGCTGGTTTAAGTGTCTCTCGGAGACAGACGCAGCAGCAACTGAATCTCCTTTCTTTGACCCGTCTGTAAAAAGTTGTTCATATCCTGGGTATAAGGCACACTGTTCTAAATAAAGTTGGTTAAATACGGTTTCAGAGGTATTGTTTTTAAGGAAAGCGGACAACTGCCAATTAATGTTTGGGGTACATAATTTCCATGGGGGAGCTTCAGTCCGAAGTTCATCGTCGTTGATGGAAGCAACATCAATGCCTGCTTTTTCCAGATGAACTTGCATTCTGATGCCAAACGGAGGGATTGTGTTAGGTTTGGATTCAAATTTCTGAACAAAATCTGGGTTGAAAACACAGTCATAAGCAGGGTTCATAGGATCAGTTTTTAATTTTAAATAGTAATTCATTGACAATTTTGTACGTCTCAGCTCCAGCGGGGGTTCGTTAGCTTCCACATAAAGGCTTTCACAAGGGGAAGTGCGAAACGCACCCAAAGCAATGCGTAGTGCCTGATGGGCAACTGGATCTAGCATCTTAAGATAAGATTTTCTAGCAGAACCATAGACAATGCAACCATAGTCTAACTTGGATCTAATTAAAGAACGATATAACAGCAATAAAGTTTTCTTGTCAGCACCCCAGTCTGTACCACTGATAACCTTGAGCAAATTGCAGGCCTGTTGACATTTAGTTTTCAAAATTTTCAGATGAGGAATGAAAGATAGCTTTTGATAAAAAATAACACCCAAAAATTTGACTTGTTTGACCGCCTTTATTGGAGTTTTATTGAGGAGAATAGTAGGGTCTTGAATAATTCCCCGGTGCTGGGAAAAGTGAATACATTCAGTTTTTGCTTCAGAAAATTTAAAACCATTTTGTAAAACCCAGTCTTCAACGGCCTTGACACATAACTGTAGCTGACGTTCTGCAGATGCCAAAGTTTTACCTTTGGCTACCAATGCAAAATCGTCGACAAATAAAGAATTGTCAATTCCCCGTTTAACGGAACGAACAATGTTATTTATTTTGATATTAAACAGCAAGGGAGACAAGATGCTACCCTGAGGCACTCCCATCTCCTGTTCTCTCGTATCTGACAAAGATCCCCCAACCTTAACCTGAAAAATTCTGTCCGTTAGAAAATTGGATATAAACAGAGGTAAATGTCCCTTCAAACCCATTTCTTGTAAATCTGAAAGAATGCCATATTTCCATGTGGTATCATAAGCCTTTTCCAAATCAAACATGATGGCAACGACATGTTCACCCTGGACGAACGCGTTACGGATAAAAGTTTCCAGTCGCACCAGGTGGTCAACAGTACTTCGACCACTTCGAAAGCCACACTGAGTGTTGGATAAAATATTATTTGTTTCTAGATACCACAGTAAACGAGAATAAACCATTCTTTCTAGCGTCTTGCATAAGCAAGACGTTAAGGCTATTGGTCTATAGTTTGTCGGGTTAGTATGGTCTTTGCCAGGTTTAGGGATGGGTACAATAATGGCCTTTCTCCAGGAGGGAGGAAAGGTGCCAGTGATCCAGAGCTGATTGAAGATGTCCAGCAGTTGAGACCGTGAGTATCTCGTTAAATGTCTGAGAAATTGATAATGTACATCATCCGGTCCAACTGCTGAATCTGCACTTTTGTTAATTGCATCATCAAGCTCGACTAATGAAAACGGAATGTTGTAATCTTCAGAATTATCGGAGGTAAAATTTAACTGTTGTTTTTCTTTACGGGTTTTAACTGTTTGAAAAGGGACAGAATAATTTTCAGAGGAAGAATTTGCAGCAAAAGAAGAAGCCAAAAGATCAGCTACTAATTTTTTATCTCCGATTACGTCACCCTGCACAGTAAGGCATGGGCTCACCTGTTTGTTACCTCTATTTTTGAGTTTGCGGACTACTTTCCACACCTTCGACAGTTTCGCTTTCGAATTAAGCGTGGAGCAGAAACCTCTCCACGATTCTCTTCTCTTTCGTTTGAAGAGCTGTCGGCATTGCGCTCGCAAACGTTGGTGGTTTTGTTTATTTTCAGTGCTTGGGTGTAAAAACATAGTTCTTAAGGCTTTTTTACGAGCTTGCTGAAGTTTTCTACATTCATCGTCAAACCAGGGTTTTTTAAGTGTGTGAGGGTTTGACGAAGTTTGCGGAATGGACTCCTTGGCACTGTTAATAACTATGTCAGTATAAAGCTGTATTGGATCTAAGGCATTTGAAAATTCCTGTTTCTTAGCACGTAGCTGGGCCTCAGACAGGTTAGAAAACAGACTCCAGTTAGCTTGTTTCAGTTTCCACCTGCCATGAGTTTGCTCAAGGTTATCTGAATCATGTGTTAATAAAACCGGGAAATGGTCGCTGCCATGGAGATCTTCTAAAACTGTCCATTTAAAATCCAAAAGTAACGAGGGATCACAGAGCGATATATCAATGTGGGACAAAGAAGCAGTTCTAGAACAGGAAAAAGTTGGAGCACCCTCGTTCAAAGTCACTAGGTTTAACGAGTCTAAAATGTCTTCAATTATTTTACCCTGAGAATCGGTACGATCACTACCCCACAGGGGAGAACGTCCATTAAAATCTCCCAACAACAAAAAAGGGGTAGGTAACTGTTGGACCAAATTCTCAAGTTCACTTTTAGTTACATTTATTGATGGTGTCAAATATAGAGAACAAACTGTGAGGGATTTAAAAAGAGATACTCTAGCTGCAACTGCTGGTAAACTTGTATTAAGTAAAATTGGATTAAATGGGACATTTCTATGGATAAAGAGTGAAACGCCTCTAGAAGATAAACAATCTAGAGAGGAATAACCAGTAATATCTATAGGATGTTTTTCTGACAGGAGAGTTTCCTGAAGGGCCAATACTTCAGGTCGATGCTCTGTCAGCAGACAGCATAGCTCCTCATAATTTGCCCTAATCCCTCGGATGTTCCATTGTAAAATGGACATAAAAATTAAGTAAAAGAATGCTAAAATTTTCATCTCCGAGAGCACAATTATGTCTCTCTATCTTTTGGACCCTCGTCCATCTCTTCATGTTCCATCAACCCCCCAAAACGGTTCTCCGTTTCGAGAGGCTGATGGGGCTTGGAAGAAAGGGGTCCGGGCCTTTGATTTTTGGCCAAAGCCCCGGAACCCGAACTGCCAGCGGACTTCCTCCCCTTCTCCCCAGCACCAGATTTTATATCTTCCCTCTCCCCTTCACCCCTGCCAATCTTTCCCTCTCCTCCTCTGATGCTCTTCCGCTGGGTAACTAGGATTTTAGTCGCCCCAGCAACTACCCGGTCGCTAAAACCGGTCGTTGCTGGTGCGGTGGCATGAGGCCTAGCCTCCTTTGCGGCAGGTGTGACGGCTTTTGTCACGGCCGTCTGCGTGTTGTGGGTGACGGTTGGGGACGTGCCCGTCGGCACGTTCTCCAGTGGAATCGGTGGGGCTGGAGAAACCCCCTTCTGGGCAAACAACGCGAGCATCTTTTCTAAAGCATCCATCCGTTTGCACAACGTGTCCAAGATCTGTGTTATTTTACTCATGGCAGTGTCCAATTGCGGGTGTGTGCTAGCTTCCACATGAGATGTGGAACCCACCACAGACGCAAAGGACCTCTCTTTCAGAACTGGCCTACTTTGGAGAACTTTTTTCCTTGCGTCGCCAAAGGAGCAACTCTCAGTGGCCCGCACCTTTTGGATTTCCAGCTCCAACTGCCACTGAGGACAGTCTTTGGAGCTGGACGAATGATTCCCGGCGCAATTCACACAGCAAATCGGATTTTTGCATTCGTTTTCGTGTTTCTCTTTACCACAATCACGACATATTTCCTTGCTTTTACAGTTCTTGCTACCGTGAC
The DNA here is from genome assembly GCA_036898135.1 of Oncomelania hupensis. Taxonomy (NCBI): domain Eukaryota; kingdom Metazoa; phylum Mollusca; class Gastropoda; order Littorinimorpha; family Pomatiopsidae; genus Oncomelania; species Oncomelania hupensis. Next base: position 68,738,915 of record CM072511.1, on the reverse strand, counting down.
CAAATCTTTGGCACCGGTAGCATCGCAACGGTGATGGTACAAACGGCGTCACCTTCACCCTAAGGTACCCCACCTTGAGTGACTCCGGCAATTTGGCCATAGCGAAGGTCACAAAAAGTGTGTTGGTGGGGATACGTTGGGATCCCTTGGTGACGAAGACCCGCTGGACTGCTGTGACCCCCTGGCTGGAGAGCTCACCACGGATTTCCAATTCTGACATGTCGATCAAATCCTGACATCGGATGACTCCCTTGGAGGAATTCAACCGTCCATGCACAGAAACTTTGATTTGTCTATCAACGAAGACAGTCGAATCCCTCTTCAGCAGACAATCCGATGCCATTTTGGTTGAGCACTCCACCAGGTAGGCCCCAGATCTCAATTTTTTAACGTCCTTGAAACCGGTTGTGCAAACGGACTGGAACCCTTTATGGATGGCGAACGGAGACAGCTTGCCTAGTGGCATAGCCGGATCCGCCCCCTCTACTACCAAAAAACGAGGCCAGGCCCCTTCCACCCCCGATGCACAAGCTTTTTGTCTCGTCTCAATATCACTGTCCGTATCCGTGTCAGAGTCGTCACCGTGAAGTCGTTTTTTTTTTGTTTGAAGCCATGTTATTAATTTATGAATTCATCCCCCCTGCTCCCCACCCACCATGGAGTCCAACAAGGGGATGCGTCCAAGCGGAAAATCCAGCAAGGGAGCGCACCAGGGCTACAGGGGGGATATACACCCAGACAATCCCGCACTGCCACTACGGTTTTGTTCAAGTTTGACCCATGAGCCGCAGCCTTCTAGCAGAGCTAGGGCAATACACGACCAGCCGCTTGACTGACGCGGGCCACGCCAGCCTCCCGTCTAGGAGAAGTCCGGGCCAAAGAGGTGTGTTAGTGTGAGGGACCGCAGTCCCTCAGGGACCTCAACCTCCAGGATCCCATTCTCCCCCGACACGGGTTGCCCTGCACGGCAAACGCAGGGGGCCAAGAGAAGGCCACAGAGAAAAGGAAGGGTAGAAAAAGAAGGAATGATGGGGAAAAAGAAGACAGGGAAAGTCCGGTAAGGCAGAGGAAAGGAAGTCAAAACTGCATAGTATACTGGGAGAATTTAAGGGTGAAGAGAATATAGGTGAAAGGACCAATAAGACAGAAACAAGACAAAAGAGAAGAAAAAGGGGTAGGCAACTTGGTCACCCAGCCAGAGAAAGGCATGGGGTCCACCCCCGGCGCGCGGAGCCTGTCATCTCTACCGCTGAAATAGAGCTTGTGGCCTTTGTCAGTCGTTGTTTTACCTAGGCCTTTCCAGCGCAGTTCGCTGATACCTAGAACGTTCCATCGATAGTGGTCCAGCTCGTGGGCCAGTTCTTCTAATTTTCCTTCCGCAGTTAGGGTCCTGACATTCCAGGTTCCTATGACGATGTTGTTTCTCGTGCGGATCTTGCTAATTTGTCCATCAGTAGCATACTTTTCACCTCCGTCCTGGTGGCCAACGGAAGGCGCGGTCCTTGTGTAGCCGGGCGACGACCGATCCGGCATGGAATTAGTGGATAGCCTCATCATGTGTTGTGTCTTGGGCAAAAAAGACCTGGCAGGGCCCAATCCTCTCCAGGCTGTTGGCCACAGCCGAAATCCACGAATACAGTGTGGCTCGCCTTGGCCCTGAGCACGTGGTCGTTGAACCTGTAGTAACGTGAGGTTCCTCCGCCCTGGCCGGTGACTTCTGTGTAGAAGACTTTCGCCCAGTGATGCCGTGCTAACATCACCCCTGTTAGTCGCCTCTTACGACACGCCGGGAAACGTTGGGTCTATTCTATTTGCCCGAACCCACAGAGCATATAACACATATATGCATATACGCATATAAAACTCTTATTATTTTCCGTTTTCTCTTCTTTCAATGTTCAGCTTTACAAAAATTAGAAGCCTTTTGATCTTAGAATGCGCTTTTCATCAAGATATGCTCAACATAGGGTAATTTATTAGATTGATATCGTACAGTGTTTGCTTTCTTAGGCTCTGAGCTCTGATAAATGTGATATTGCTGCAGATGTCATTTCTTAAGTGTCTGATTTTACAAATACATGAAACACTCATACACACAAAAGATACTATGCCTGCTAGTAGCAATTATCAAAAAGCAGACAAAAATGAACCACTCTGCAAATCTGATCACATGTCCAGGTTGTTGTTTTTTAATTTTACAGAGTACAAAATGTGAAGAGATTTAGTTTTTTTTCATAAAACAGTTTATAAATAGGCTTTCACATAATATTATTTAAGCATGAAAAAATGTTATTTCAGCAGGAATTCACCAACATTATGAAACAAATTAAACATTGTTGGTTTGAATTTTTTACGACACTCAGTACATTTTATGCATGGTTTTTAGCAAAAATAAAGTCAATACAATCATAATATATGACAATTAATTAAAGTACACTTTATACGCTCAATTTTTCACTTTTTACAGTGGAGTTTGCTAAAAATACTGATATAAACAAAATTATAAATAGACTTGTGTCCAGCAGATTTCTATAATTTTAAATAAAAACACATATTTTCTGCAGGTATTTTTGAACCAAAACATTTTGAAGATTGGATTATGATAGTTTTGTTTTAAGTAACACAATAATATAATTAACATTGTATTGCCTAAATCACTCTCTGTAACTGCTTGATAATTATATATGTCAGTTTTGTAACTGCAGGAGAGGTGGGTCCCAAAGATGCAGTTTCACTGCACAAAGTATAGAAAATTTCTTGGATATGTGTCATATTTCATGTGTCCCCGCCTAAATAGTGTGTTGGTTAGGTCTAGTTCAAATATAAAATAGGTACAAAAAACTCCAGATCTCGTACAAGCTGTTACATCTAATTTATGACATGATGTTAAATGAGGAAACCCTCACCCACCTTTATCTCCATGGATATGGTGAAAATAACGCCATCAATCAATGATGATACACAATAAGAAATTGATAACACCTAAGATTATGAGTGAACAGCGATGATGATGATGATGATGATGATGATGATGATGATGATGATGATGATGATAGAAACAAACCTGAAGCAGGCAAGATTCAAAAGCACTTTGTTGCTAGCAATGTTGTGTGGGGTGAAACCTGTATCCTGCGAAATAGTATTCCTCTGCTTTAGAAGCTTCCCGTACAACACTGACTGCACAATCAGTCAAAAATAATGGTTACAGTTAACATTACAGAATGTATTCAGCATAGCGACAACTTTGTTTAGCATATTAAAAAAATGCCTCAAAGTTGGTACACAATTGCAGACACTTCCACTCAACAGACTTGGGAAAAAAGTGAACATTTTGCCTTCAAGGGTCTCACTGGTACTTTAAGTGTTGCTTCCCTTGATTTAGGGATATGGGAAATGGCCTTCGCAGTTAGGAAAATGTGTGTCGTCAAAAGAATGCTGAAATGGGAAATTTTTGCATTATCAGGATGAGTAGCTTGCACAAACTATCTTCAGTATAATACACATTTTCCAAATGTATCTTGGAAGATTCGAAGACTGGGCAAACTTACACATAAAGGCTATTGGGGCTATTAACTCTTTCCCTGCCAATCGACGATATATCGTCGATCTGAGCCGCCATGTTTGTGCCAATCGACGATATATCGTCGATTTCAGTATTCCGTTTCGTTCCGGTTTTTTGCGCAGTCCAATCCAAGTTTTATTTTAACCAAAGAGAGATAACTCTTTCTACTTTCGTTCTCGATCGACAGGCGCGTTTTTTCTTTAATTTGATTCGTTTTTAGAGTGTTTATTGTGCATTTTACTAAGCATAGTGATGGGCACAATCGACAGTGTGTCAAACTCTGTGCTAATAATCAATATAATTTCAAACTGTAAAGTGTATTTTGATCCTAAATAAATTTTCTTTCTGGTGTGTGAAGCTGATTCAGTGATTGGAATTATTCCTCCAGATTTGTTTTATCACTGTGGTATGTAGAAATATTTTTATTTTATTTTATCATTTCAAAAAGATCAACATGCTTTCAAAACACATATTTCAATAACATAATCAAATTAACATTTTTGTGGGTTTTTTTCTTATTCTTCACTCTTTTACCTTTAATTTGATATGAAATATGTCTATTTAACAACTATTATTGAAAGAACAGTAGCTTAAATGCCTAAGGTACTGAACTTTCTTTCCGGTGCCAGAGAAATGTCTGGCACAAACGTGGAAACATGCCTGGCAGGGAAAGAGTTAATACCACTTCAAGGTTCACCCTACATTTTATGAGGTACTTATAAATACCTCAGCTCTCTCCAACTTAGGCTATATAAAAGAATGGGTGCATGGCCTTTATTTAGTGCATACAAGACAGGGGTGCTGAAAGCATTCACTCGTCTGCTAAATGTGAGTAAAAAACCCTTTCAAGTGACAAACCTAGTTGTAGCTGACTGCCGGACTGGCAACCTATATTTGCTGCCATCTGGTCCCTCCACTCATTTGATTTTCCATGATTCAAGTTTCACCAAATCACTAACTGCGTTCTGTGGTTTATTTTTCTGATTTGAAGAGCACCACAAGAGGTATTTACTGTTAAAACGTACCTGCAACCTGACTGTCTTTGGGTCCACTTCTGGTTCAGGTGGTGGGGGAGGTGCTGCTGGAGCGATGTCTTGGGTTCTGCTTATGGTCGCAGTAGCTTTCCTTGCTGGGATTAGAGATTCTGAAGGCCTGGTAGCTGCAAACTGTGATGCAACATAGGAGCTGTGGGAAGAAAAAAACAACCAAGATGGCAATAAATTCAAATGTATTTCCACATACTCGCACACAGCTGAAAATAAGCATTTTAAAATAAACCACTATTTGAACCATCTAGAAGCAATAAAAAAACAAAAATGCCTAATTCAGTTTTGCCAATGCTAAGATAAGGTGCAAAACATAAAACTGCCATCAGCGACCTTGGATTTTGAGAAAGAGCAAAGAAGGATGACGCAAAGCTGCCAAGGATTTGTGATAGCAACACAAACAATAAAACTATGGCCTATACAGCTTTTAAACATTTTGCTCCTAGCCTCTACAATTCACTGCCTCTTCCACTGAAGCAAAGCGATAGACTGTCTTCATTCAAACTGGCAGCGAAGAGGCATCCTTCAACAATGCATTCTGATTCTGTTCTAGAACTGTAAATATGTACACCCTTCTTCACCTCCCCACACACAAGCCATATGCAGCATCAAATATATTAGAGCAAGATTACAGGCCATCAGTACACCATCCAAAAGCAATTTGAATTTCACATTCCCAGGCAAATAACTAGTCTTAAGTTCTCAGTGCTCACAATCAATCAGTATTTACTGTGCAAATACGTTTTCGCTCACCCCATGCCATTGACATTGCTTCTAATAGCTTCTTTAGTAGCCAGCACTCGCAATTCGGACAGAAGGTCGTGAGTGGGAACCAGTTTTAGATTGGTCTTGCCAGATATATTCGCCTCAGCCATCCACTTCTGAGCTGTTTTGCTGAGCATTAAGGTGGACCCATATCCTCCTTGCACCGCAACTTCCGAGAGGTAACCTTCGAGTGTCAAACATTTGCCTGAAAATGAAAATGATAGGAACAATAAAAACCAGTTTTAAATAACTACAAAAACACCAGCTGCAACACAGACAAATAAAGTCAAGCTAAATAAAAATGAAAACCCCCACAATTTTTAAATAAATAAAATGGTGTCAATATTGGAAAGTGCACTACCCCTCCTTTTTTTCAGATCATTTTAAATGTAACCCTACAGTATTATTTTCTATGGGTAAAAAACAAACAAATAGCATTTACCCAATGAAGTCCAAAACTTTTGAGTTCTGTGTCTGAAACAATTGAGAAATTCTATGTATGTAAAACGTCATCATTTATATCATATGGCTATAGATATATCTTCAATCATTCATACTGCAACACTGTTCTTCCTCCTGCTCACTGTTTTCATCACCCTCATCATCATAAGCTATATCATCATCATCACAAGCTATATCATCACAAGAGAAGTCTGCCCGTCTGTATGCTAATCCATTTCTTATAAGATAAGAATATTTTATTCTCTCAAAGCACCAGAAATTTACATTTGGTGCATAGTACAACATGCTTATTATAACCGAATCATTATTTTAAAACAAAATTTACTTACTTTCCAGACCCGAAGAGACTGTGCTTGTGGAAATTCTTGACCTTTTGTGTGTGTGAGCCGGTCAGAAACTGCACTGGAACTCCCAGTCCAAACCTCTCACCTGTGGCCTAAAAATGGAAAATGAAAACAACACAACATCAGTTCTGAAGAAAAACTATGATCAAACCCCCTCATTTTGCTGGCTACTGCAATAAAATTTTACCACGAGGCATACTTCTTAGCCATCATAAACATTACAGCCATTGTTCAGTAGTGGGAAGTAAGGCATTATTGGGAACATTCTGACCTATTGATAAGTTAGGGTAGGAGTGCCAGTAAATTATCACGTTGATTTACTGGTCACATGACCCTAAAAGGCAGACATGAATCCCAAATATCTGACTTACTGGTCTGTCAGTAACTTATGAAGCTGTTAAGTTTGATATGAATACCTACCCCCAAAAGAAAATTTTGTTTTGCTTTGACTTTGGTTGGAGACGAAATACTGGCTTCAGCACCTATCCTATCCTATCCTGTCCCATAACCCGAAGGTCGTAGGGGCACCACAGATGATCTTTTAACCAGCATACTCCATCTTTCTCTGTCCTCAGCAGCCCTCATGGCTTCGCTCAGTGTCAAACCAGTCCATTCTCGAATGTTGTCCTCCCACCTCTTTTTCGGTCTCCCCCTTTTTCTACCTCCTTGCACTGTGCCTTGCAGAATGGTCTTTGCAAGACCTGATGATCTGGTGACGTGGCCATACCATCGGAGTTTCCGTTTCTTCACCACTGTGAGCAGGTCATCGTGTTGTCCAATGGCTTGTGTGATGGTCTGTCGGACTTCGTCATTGGTGATGTGTTGGGTATAGGAAATGCACAGAAGTCTTCTGTAGCACCTCATCTCCATGCTTTGTATTCTTCGTTGGAGATCTGCTGTGAGTGTCCATGCTTCGCAAGCATATAGGAAGATGGAGATGACCAGAGAGCGCAGCAGTCTTACTTTGGAATGTAGACTGATGGTTCTGTCTTTCCAAATGGGCTTCAACCTTGTCAGGGCAGCAGTTGTTTGTGCGATCCTGGAGAGGACTTCCTGTCGAGACCCACTGTCTGACACCATGGCTCCTAAATATTTGAAGCTGTGCACTGTGTTGAGGGATTGGCCTTGTACTTTGATGTCCGTGTTGATGCCATTGGTGTTGTTGGTCATCATTTTGGTCTTCTCTGCACTTATTTCCATTCCATAAGCTCTGGAGGTGGTGTCAAGCCTCTGTACAAGCTGTTCAAGTTCTTGTTCCTCTCCAGCCAATCCATCAATATCATCCGCAAAACGAAGATTGGAGATTGCTCTGCCCCCTATGCTGACTGTGCCTTCGTGATCTGCAAGAGCATCTGACATGATGCGCTCTAGGAAGATGTTGAAGAGTGTTGGAGAGAGTAGGCATCCTTGACGCACACCGATTGTTGTTCTGAACCAGTTCCCGATGACGCTGTTATGGAGGACTGCACTGGTAGCCTTGTCATACAGGCTTTTGATGACTTCTATAATTTTAGGGCTGATGTTGTACACTTTCATGGTTGCCCATAGAGCTGCATGCTTCAGCACCACTGTATTATATATACAGAAATACCATTTACTTACCTCAACAGCCTTTAAAAGCTGCATGACCTCTTTGCCCAGCTCTACAGGTTGGTCTTGTGGTACAAGTGTGTCAGCTGTAGTCCAGTTTTTATCTGCCATGAAGTTCTGTCGTTTACTTCTCTCACTACTGCTGACGGAAAACAACAGAAAATTAGAATCACAATTGCATACATAACTAGGAACAAAACTGCAAATACACAAAAAAAGCTGAATAAAGGTAAGTACAAGGAAGTATTAAAAACGCACTTACGTTAAACTGACAAGTTGAAAGATTAACTCATAAGCGAGCAGGAGACCAGCTTAAGGTCACCAAGCTGGTCTGCTTTTCGTTTATCAGTGGACCATTTTTTGCAAAAATAAATCTCAAACACACCAGGGTGACCATTTTTTATCATACCACCATGCCGATCACTGATGTCTTCAACCCATGACTGTGTAACTGATTAATCTGTTTGTTATTGATATTTGTGTAAATGAAGCTCTTTATGACAGTGGAGTATCGCTAAATTTTCTGCATGGTCTCCAACATCTCCAAAATAACTTTAAAAAAAAAAAGCTTTTTATGGAGGTGGTTGGAAAAAATAATGTGTGCACCTTAGTAGAGTACGGTGACCATCACGCGGCCAGACCGAGGTGCGGCCCATTCTAATAACTCCTATTCTACTAGCTTTAAAGCTTTGAGGAATCACAATTGCTTCCCTTAAGTCTACCTTAGCCTTTTTGTTGTAATTTCTGGTTTATTGCCGCGCTCTGCATATGAATTTTACTGTCTGTATTCTAAGTATTGACCCAAGAAAAGTTTCTTTTTTGAGATTTCATGTGGGTGTTTTCATCAATCTTTATCACATCTTGAATATTATCAGCTGCATGTCTTTTTGTGTTTATTGGATTTCACATTGCATGCCAATAGACGTAAATATGTAGAATAGTCATAAAATCCAAGGCTGAAAAAGAAATACAGGTGGCCGCACCCAGGGCAAGACGCACCCCTTGAGCACCTGGCCGCATCATGGTACACTGAAATTGTGCAGAAATCGCTAAGTATTCATTCATTCATTGAGTAAATTAACGTCCCCGGACACAGTGCGTATAGGGGACAAGTAGATCGCTATGTAGGTCCACAATGTTACATTTATAGAACCCCGGCCAAGTCAGTGCCGTTACTGCGACCTCCTGATTTAAAAAAAATCAAACTTGGATTCTGATTGGTTCATAAACAAAAGAAGTATGAGTAAGTGTTCGTTCGTGGCCGCAAGTGGTCACCCTACTCTACTTGTTTTTACTACATTTTGTGCATTCTTCTTTGCAGCAAACTTTTCTGGTCTCACCTCCTTTTTCCTGTCTGAGCATCTCTCCAGCTGATGTGTGATTTTTGTTTTTTTGTTTGTTTAGAGGGGTGGGTAGGTGAGGGGATATGTGTGTATCCCAATACAGGGTTGTCATTACATTTTGTGCATTCTACTTTGCAGCAAACCATTTCTTTTCTCCCATCCCAACCCTTTCCTATCTCTTCGCCTTGTGCCATTATTTTGGTTTCTTCAGCCAATAATGAAAAAAGAGTTTTTGTATGCCATGCGCCACCTTAATAAAAGAACAACTACAAGTTAGTTGGATTCCAAGGGGTCTTGTTTACCTTAGCTCTTGATGGAGTTCAGATGTAGGGGAGTTGGGGCAGAGGGCAGGGAAATAGGGGAGAGGTACAGATCTGCCTCATCTCCCTCCCTCTCTTCACAACCTGTTACACTGTTGTTGTTGTTTTTTATCAGTAGTTGATTCAGCCCTGATGTTTGAATCCTGATAAGTGTAACTCAGATTCGTTTATCCACGCAACCTGTTTACTCAGCAACAAGGCAGGAGTCGTTGTATGAAGTCTTCCAACTTTATTCAGCATACATCAACAACTGCACACAATCGCTCAATCGTTTTCCCACTTTCACTCTCCTCGTAGACACAATGCATCACCTATATAGTCCCTCTATAATCGAGAGAATGTTCAAACATTCCAACATGACGCAATATCAGCCAATCAGAATAAAATTCTTCATCAGAACTATGCACTGTCTTACATCATATAACTTTACCTAGGCCAGAAGAATCTCATAGCTACTACCAGATCAATCTACCCGCTTCGATCGACAGTAAACAAGTAATTCTAGAAAATTCTCCAATAATGTCGATCAACGAAAATTATCAACACTATACTAAGCTTCTTTTAACAACAACGCAAAATCAAATCAAAGGTAAATACACTCTGTTATTGCATGCTTTGCAAAACAAAACGATTGGATCTATCGTGAGCTTCTCAAACGTAACACAACCCCCATCCAAAAATGAACTTTTTCCATTCTTCTAGGCCCACTTTGAGTTGTCTCCTAACAAAAATCCCCACATAAACAACTCTCATCAGAAGTAAACTAACCTGCCCCGACAGTTGTCACAGCAGTTCTGAGTTCCTCCAATGTCCAAACAATCCTTGCCTTCAAAATGACACAGCAATGACCTATAATAAAATAAGGAATAAAATATCAACTTTACTAAAATCGTAAGACAAATATAGTTACAAAAGCCACAGCAACAGTCACATAGGGACGGTCAGTTATTGCAAAATTTTGCGTACATCATGCAGTATTTTGGGCTCAGCTGTTTTATATTTACAGTGGCTAAAAGCTTATCTTGTCTTCTGGCAAAAGTGGCAATTATTTTTATGCATTATTTCATACATGTCAAGCTCTTGGAGCTTCTGACCATAATTTTTGCCCCGAGAGACCATAATTTTCTATCGAAAACCATAATAAATGCGTAAAACGGTAAACACGCACATACAAATAAAAAAAATAATAAAACAATAATAATAATTTTAGCAAACACATGCAAATTCACCTGCATTTTTTTTAATAACAAACACTGTACCATACAAACAAGCAACTTAATAAGATTTAAAAAAAAAACTTTCATAACTGTGCTTTATCTATTGCAGAAAATAAAAAAACACCCCTCTCTCCCTCCCCCCCCCTTCCCTTCAAAAAACAACAACAACAAAAAAAAACACAACGACAATCCAAATTATTTAATAGAAAAAAAAAAAGAATCTAAAATACACTGCGTTGCACACAATTATATCACTGGCGCTCTTTGTTATAGTCATCAGTGCATTACTTCCCCTTCTCCAGCATTCTGACACTGAAGCTGAATGAACGGAAACCTTTCCTCCAAGACGGAAACAGTGTATAGAAATGCTATGGGCATGCGCAAGGCCCGTACTTCCTCCGAGATCACGATCGCGAGCGAGCGTGACTCCGCATTGTTATCTAGGCTGTATTTCGGATTAAAATAAAATAAAAATTTCGGATAAAAAAAAAAGGGTCGGGAAAAAGAAAAAATACGTAAGATTTTCATCTTACGCCGTAAGGTGAAAAAAAACTTGAAAATACGTAAGAATTACGGAAAAAACGTAAGACTTGACATGTATGTTATTTGAGTGTCTGCATGGGTGTGCATGTATATGTGCTTGTGTGTGTGCATGTAGGGTGGTCCTGCCATTTTGAAAGTGAAATTAGCATAGAAAGTGTCACAAATAAAAGGGCACATAACTCATGAGCTGTGCCTCAAAGAGGCGCAAGAAAGTGTGGATCTCACATGTTTTGTTTTCTGCAGAGATCTCTTTGACATTTAAACAAACAAAAAAACTGTCCCTGTGGAAATCCACTCATTCGAGGAAGCTTACAAGTCAACCCATTAGTCATGCAAGTAAACAATATAACCTGCCATACCTCCTCCTGCAGGAAGTGGTGTTGAGGTATTGCTGCATCTTAAGCATCATCTGCATCTTGTGCTCTCGGAACTTTACATTGCTAATTTCGGCAATGAAGTGTCTGTAAATTAATAAAAGAAGACATGAAGATAAATACCAATTTTTGCCACACTCTGCAGAGGTTCTCACACTAGTCACAGATTCTGGTTGCATGACAAACAGCATTCTTAGTTTTATATCAATAAAACACGCATTTCATAGGCCATTTTCAAGCTTTCAACTCAAAATGTTTGCTGAATAAAAAACAAGAACATTTTTCTTTTAAAGATTATCCCACCTTGGACACTTAGGGTTGATTCTGATTTCAGCAAGTGAATTTGTGAGTACTTTATATAAAAATAATTACTTTGCATTCCATTTCTGGACCAGTGCCAGCATTTAACATTGTCTAGAAAGGGCAATGCATTTACCTGCTGACAGCAAAGTCGCCGTCTGAGTAAAAAACATGACAGGTGCTTGGCAAACCATCACGCCCTGCTCGGCCAATTTCCTGATAGTAGGACTCTATGTCTTTGGGAGCTGAATTTAAACACAACAAAATCAAATTTAATATACAATAATAAAAAAAAACACTTGCAGAAATCGTCAGCTTCATCCCAGTATTGTTTGGATAATCATCATCATCCTCAACACCAACTCCATAACCATCATTCATGATCATTATTAATACTCTTATTTTAATAATAATAATAATAATAATAATAATAATAATAATAATAATAATAATAATAATAATAATAATAATAATAATAATAATAAGTATGGTTATTATTAGATATGAACATCCATGTGGGCAGCAAAAACATCACCTGTTCACCACATTTCTGCCTTAATTTCTCTTTAAAAAATGCAATGTTATATTAAGTTTGAAAGCATTTAATTAGGTAGCAGCACAGACAATTTTAAAATTGAAATAATGGACAGAATTGTTTTTTTTGAAACTAGATGAAAATACAAGCCAAACTTTTAAAAAAGTATTAAAAAAAAACGTTATTAGTTTAGGAGATATATATTTTTAAACATAACAAATATTTTGTGACTTTTACAGTTCTGCTGTAATCGAAATATATCAGTTATAGACATGTTATCAGCATTTCTTTACAGTACAAGTTGGTACAATTACAAGGAATACATTTCCTTACTCAAGAATGTATAATATTATGAGTGAATGGACATCAAAGTAAGAGGAAAATAAAAATTTGAGAATGTAAAAACAGCACAAAAGACTAGGTTTATAAGGCTGTAAAAAACACAAACGAGTTACAAAGCACTAACAATCCACATTTTCAAACAGTCTCCACTACGGAACAATAATTCCGTTAATCCTAATTAAATCCTTAAAAAACAACAGCTGAGAAAAAAAACCATAGGTCACAGGGTTCGTACAGAACAATTAAGGCAAAATTCAAGAACTTTTCAAGTACTTTCAAGACTCATAAATTCAAAATTCAATGACCCATTCGAGGGCTTGTTTTTAGTTATACCGTGACTTATATTCCATCTTATGTATTAATTACTTGTTCTCATGTTATAAATCATGCTGTTTTGGATGTTTTTTTGTTTTTTGTTTTTTTGTTATCTCCATTTCCAGTGAACAAACAGAGAAAGTATTTAATTATGACATTTTGGGGACAAAAACATTCTTCAATCAAAAGAAATTTTATTTATTTTATACATGTGGTTTATGACTAGTATAGTTATGACTAAAGTAATAATTTAAAACAAAGAATCTTAATGATGCACATCTTTGCATAGGCTGTCATAAATGATTCATTCAATCAGTCAACAGGCACTGACTTTTCACTTTGCTTCTTTCTCTGTAATAATTTTTTCAAGATTCTGTGCCTCTGCCTGCAGTTCTTTGGCTCTTTTTCTAAGTGCATTCGACTCCAGCAAAAGAGACATCTTCTCTGCCGCCTTCTCTGCAAGTCTGTCTGCAGGCTCCTGCAAGCTGTTATAATCGTCGAAAAGTCTCTGCCTCTTGCTTTTCATGTTGGACAGCTCTGCCTCCTCAGCTTTCCTCTTCTTTGAGATTCTTTGTACCTCCTCGTGCTTCTTCTGGTCATCAAGATACTCTTGATATTTGGCTCTTGCAGAGCTGGTGGAGCTCAGCATCTCCTTGGACACATTTACATTTTCTGCACCACCAACATCACGAACGGCTTGAATGACAATTCTCCTTGCTTTCAGCATATCCCCCCCCCACATGATGAACACTTCGCTCCGTGCTTGTTCTTTGGATCTTCTTGTAGCCAAGACCTGTAGAGTTCGTGCTCAAGCCATCGCTTATTAAAATGGCATTTTCTGCTAGCTAGGCATCGTGATCTTTGCAACTTCAACCCAACTTCATAACCGTGAAGATGAAACCGTGAAGATTCTTCGACTTAGAAAATAACACCGGCAGTTGCCTGGATTGATGAAGGGACCACTTCCGACTTCCGGTATAAGCGAAAGTACAAACCGCCGAGTATTTACCAATTTAATTTTATTGTTATTACTTCGTGATTTGTTGGTGGTGGTTGTTTTTATTAGTGACTGAAAATATTTTGTCTTCCTTCTGTCAAAATTCAAGAACTTTCAAGAACTACAGACACATTTGCCGATTTTCAAGAATTTTCAAGGGTCTTGAAAATGAAAATTATTTTTCCAGTATTTTCAAGAGTATTCAAGTCCTGTAGGAGTAATAATTCAAGTTTTGTTCGACACAAATAGATCACATGTACAGCAAAAGGCAAAAAATAACTGTGATCGTTTATCGGGCACCCCATTTCAACACCAACACAAAATGACCCAGCACAAACTATGATAATTGAAATGAAAACTACGCACTCCAAACGCTAAATTTAGCAAAATAGTTCAGCAGATTGACTTTTCAAACCTCAATAAACAGAATTACATCCACACTTACCAAGGATAAATTTGATTTCTTCCACAAATTGCCTAAAAATTTGCGTCACCATTGCTTCATTATTTTGAACACTCCGTCATGACTCGTGCCCGATCAGCACATGTGACGGGCTCACGCTTTGTGCACATGCATATTTGATGGAAACTTCCATATTTGGCGGATTCACAAGAAATTGGACTTTCTAGCCCATCTTTTATGACTATGATCGGTTGGGTAGTTTTTGAGTTACAAAAGGCTAAAAGTTGGGCAATTTTTCATCCTCCACGCCTCAAAGCGACCATCCATTTAATAAGAAAAATAACCACTCAAGAAATGAAAGGGATTCTTTCTTTAGCAGCCGACTTTATTTCAGAGTTTTGAATGAAGATATTTTTAGGGAATATTACGACCGAAGAGACAGAAGGTGAGAGTGGAGGAGGTAATGGCGGCAGGTCATGGGCGGTCGAAACTCTGGAGATCGAGTGTTTGTGAACCACACACAAACATTCAATCCAAACACAGTTTACAAACAAATGGCATGGAGTAAATGATAACGAATCCATCTTTATTTCTGTAGTTTCCATTTTGAATACTATGCAAAATAATGGTAACTGTCAGAAATTAAAATGGTAATTTCAGCCAGTAAAATGGCATTCCCACATGGGACTAGTATGACTGCCAACATCTAATTTAATCATGCACAGTGCTTTGTCCTAACTATATCATTGTATGTTTTGAACACAAAGCAACCGACATACCTACCAAAAAATAAATGTTATCGTTTATTGGGAACCCCATTTCAACGCCAACACAAAATGACCCAGCACAAACTACGATCACTGAAATAAAAACTACAGACTCCAAACGCTAAATTCAGCAAAATAGTTTGGCAGATCAACTTTTCAAACTTCAATAATGGGTTGCTGAGGACATGGAAAGATGGAGTACGCTGATTAAACGATCATTGGTGGTGTCCCTATGACCTTCGAGTTACGGGATAGGATAGGATAAGATAGGAGACCTACCAACAACATCACATCTGTGCAAAAATCCCCAACTAACCTCCATAGTGAATGACTTTACGAACATCAGGCTTGTCGATACCCATGCCAAAGGCTACAGTCGCTACCACTGCCTGCACAAAGAGCAAACATTTCCTCCAAACAGTGCATCTCAAAAACATAAAGAAAAAGAGAGAAAGATATATAATAAAGATAAGGGGAAAAAAAAGAAAGAAAGAGAGAAAGCTGAAAGAAAGACAGGGGAAAAGCTGAAAGAAAGAACAAAATAAAGAAATGAAAAGAAAAGAAGGTAACTAAAGAAAAATGGAAAAAAAAAAAGAAAGAAGATGAGAGAGAGAGAGAGAGAGAGAGAGAGAGAGAGAGAGAGAGAGAGAGAGAGAGAGAGAGAGAGAGAGAGAGAGAGAGAGAGAGAGAGAGAGAGAGAGAGAGAGAGAGAGAGAGAGAGAGAGAGAGAGAGAGAGAGAGAGAGAGAGAGGAGAGAGAGAGAGAGAGAGAGAGAGAGAGAGAGAGAGAGAGAGAGAGAGAGAGAGAGAGAGAGAGGAGAGAGAGAGAGAGAGAGAGAGAGAGAGAGAGAGAGAGAGAGAGAGAGAGAGAGAGAGAGAGAGAGAGAGAGAGAGAGAGAGAGAGAGAGAGAGAGAGAATACATACCTCAATTTTATCATTGATAAATTTATTGTGGGCCTCATTTCTAGCATGCAAACTAAGACCCGCATGGTAAGGCAGACAGGATACGCCCAGATCTGACAAACAAAAAACAACATGTGCACCATGACCAATACTGTTTAGCAATGTACTGCACATCAACAACAATAAAGAAAAACTTTCATTAACTTTCAGTCATAATAAGAAAACATTGACTCGGTGCACATTTAAGAGCAATTCAAGGCTCATTTTCACTAATTCCCACGCATAATAGAATAACAGAACAAACCAAAAGGAAAATACACAATCATAGGAATAAGAACACGATGGCAAACCATTCAAATGTATTTCCAGACATTCACACACATTTAATATAAAATTGAATTTGTAATGTAAACATTATACTATGTCACTGGAGCCGAGCCTTTCTGAACCTGCTCTGCAAGTGTATAATACGCTGCGTTGTTTTGACATATATGATCACCATGTGTGCTCGTCGAAAAAGAAGTGTGTGTGTGTGCGTTCTGTGTGTGTGTGTGCATTCTGATTGTTTTTTCATGTTTTGCTTTCACTTTATTTATTTATTTTTTTTATTTTTTTATTTTTTCTTTCTTTCTGTAAAGTACTATGAACTCTGGGGTGTCGGATAGCACAGTGGTTGGAGCACTCGCTACTGTGTCGCAAGTTAAGCACCGTCCAGTGCGGTTAGCACTTGGATTGATTGATTGATTGAGTGTTGCTTTAGGTCCAGCGGACTCTTCCGAGTCAAATCAGGACCGAAGCACTTGGATGGGTGACCGCAAAACGTGAAGCGACAAATAAGAACACCCCCAGTTGACTCAACTGTGACTGAGTACCTACTCTCTTAAGGGTGGGGAAGGTAAAGCAGCGAGGGAGAGAGATGGGCATCACCCTCATTACGCTGGCCCTAGATAAGTGTGATCTCCAACATCATGCTCCCCTACGGCCACAAGGCTATGGGACCACCTTTACCACCTTTACCTTTTACTATGAACTCTAGTGAGGTAGAGCGTACAAATGTTTATTATTATAGCCGAAAAATAAACATGTTCAAAACTCTAAGTTTTCTGGGAGGTGTTGTGACTCAACTTCCTCCCAAAGAGACAACATGGAATGATAGGCTGCTTTCTGAATTACCTGCAAGCCAAAAATTATCCCAATTGGGTCAGTCCATTTTTAGATACAATGCAAAGCCTGTTTACAAAAAGGGTGAAACACAATGACCTTAACTTTTGATAAAGTACAAATACAAATGATCTAACACGCTTTGAAGTAGGTAAAGTATCCACAAAGTAAATATGATGAATTTTGGTTCAGTTACTGTTTGAGATAAGACAAAAAGTGTGTTTTGAACACAAAAGTGAAAATCGGAACAATGGACCGACTGACTTACTGACAATTGGAGTGCTACTGAAGGATTGCCCATAATATGAAATACCTGTATACCAAAACAAAATTTCCTGGTTTTTTTAAATATTGAGCAAAACGTGTTAGTAATATAGTGATTTCTGTGACCTTGACCTGTGTGTCAGAGCAAATATGATGGCACGAGAGGCAGACCACTAACCTCGGTAATGTTCCTATTAACCCCTTAGCCGCCCACCGCCGAACGATGTTCAACGTGATTTTCTGCTTCCTGTGTGCCCAACTACGTACGCCGTCCGGGGGTTATTCGTCGGCATTCTGTATTCACCCAAGAAGGGAGGTAACAGCAGTAACTGTTGGCAGAGCATCTAGAAATCTCCAACCAACGGTTCTTTCCCTTTGACCGTTATAAATTGCAAAAACCGAAATTTGCACAAGTTTTGAAATTTCAGTACTTCTCAGTGTTCAGTCATGAAGCAAAATGGCGGACGGTGGACGATGAGGGGGTACTACGAGGTTTGTTTTCAGAGGATATTCAGCACTTGAAGTGCTTCACGAGGTCCTAAATGATCAAGAAAGTGATGATGAAGACCTTATCACACAAAATTCATATACTGGAAGTAGTGTGTGGACTTTGGCTGCTCTGTGGGTTGTGACATTGTTACTGGCTGAGTCTCTACAGCTGTGGAGTATGATGTGTGATTCGGACTTGCATTACCATGGACAGGTACCCCTTATTTCTGTGGATGATATAGCAATGAAGTTGATTTCCAAGTAGTTTAAGTAGTTTAATGAGTGCTTGATGTTTGTCCTTTTGTTACACCAGTTTTTTGTGGTGTTCTGTCCTGCATTTTTTGTGTTGATGTGTGTTTTTATGTTCCAAAAATGCTTGACCACGGAAAAAAACAAGAATAAATAATTACTTAAAAAATTTATGTCTTGTCAAATGAAACTATTTTTACTTGAAATTGAAGCCAGGGATGTTACAAAAAAAACTTGCTAAATATCTAAGAGATATCTCTTCAAATGCCTGAATTATTCACGTTTTAGTGAACACACCCTCAAAAGTCAAATTTTTGCTCCGGCATACAGGAGTACAGGTGCGCTTTTTTATTACAGCAGGTAAGGGGTTAAACTGGGTCAAAATCTCTTCTTTGTTCTTGAGGAATGGTGTCCAACGAAAGGATGAACAGACCAACCAACATATCCGATTCCCCCGACTATTTCAAAGGTTTTCCAGACAAACTGGAAATGCAAAAATCATGAATATATACATGGTAGAGGGAAAAATACCCCACAGTTACACACTACAGACAACACATTGGGATGGGTCTGTAGATGCTGTGCCAGCTGGTCAGCACACGGGAGATCCAGTTAGCAACTACTTGAGAAACAAATGGGTTTTTAGGGGTTTAGGTTTTCATACTATAGGGAGGTCTTAGGTTTCACAAAATAACAACTGATTTAATCTATAAGTCTTCTATAATAGTGATCTCCATAGTTATGCGTCAAGTTCGACTTTAAGAAAGAGCTCGAGTATGTTTAAGCTCTAAAAAAAGAAAAAAATGTGTACAGCTTCTAGTATTATCATAATAATAATTATTATTGCTATTATTATTAGTGTATAGCACCTTGAATTATCATTATTATAACTAAAGTATCACAGACTGCGAGTCTCAAGGTAAAACACTCACTTTTCAAAACAGCAGCAATCTGCATGGTGGTTTTCTTGGTGGGGCAGTAGATGATGGTGGGGTCAGAAAACGTGAACTTGCTACCGTTCTGTTTCATTTGGCTCTTCAGGTCTGCTTCTTGTGACATCTTGGTGGACACTGAGAGAAACAAGTTGGGTCTGAAAGATGCAGAAATAACACACATGAAACCTAAATTACATAGGTGGCTGTTAGTGCAAAATCTGGCGTCTAAAGACCATTGATGCAAATTGTTTGAACATAATTTCTTCTGTAATAATGTTTGTACAAGAAACTATTTGTCTCTCTTGTTTAATTCTCCAGTAGTCATTTTCCAAACAAAACCTTTTTCAAAACTACCTAGACTGCAACCCTATATTGTATAACTATTTGATTGCAATGATCGACTTCTCTTTCAAAAAGTTAAGTTCCTTCCCATGTTGGTTGCCAGGCAGAAAAATTGTGGATACTTTTTACGCATGAAGATGTTTTTAATGAAAACTTCATTCAGGTGCATTTCTCTGTAATGGTAGTAGTGGTAGTAGTAATAGTAGTAGTAGTAGTAGAAGTAGTAGTAGTAATACAAGAATTTATAATGCACATGCATCTCACACGACAGATTTCAGGCACAGATGCCTTCCTAACAGTACCCATAAACATATACAGATGCACACCCATGCATTTTCAATTTTAAACTACATTGTACAACCTGTCAAAGCCTGTACAGGTGATCACAGGTGCTCGCAAATTCAGACTGCGACAGATGTCTCGACGAACTTCAGTAGTCGCTGTGGCTGTTAGAGCCATTAAAGGAACCTGACCAAAAAAAATGGATGTCACACTTGTTGCATATTCCGTGGACTACAGAGGCAAATTTATCTGACAGTGAATGCAATAAATAAACAACAGCGTCACTGATATATGCAAACAAAGATGTTACTACCGAAATTTGAACAAAATGCGTATGGATAAATGTTTTTAACAGTTTTAATTGGACTGATTGTTTTACTGCTTCATCAAGTAACACTTCTTTTGTAAGGATTGGAATTAAACTTTGTTGCCTTTGACTTGAAACTATCAAACAAGAAAAACCAAATAAGTCATGCTGTCACACATTTCAATAACTTAAAGAACAAACAAGACTAGAAGAGGCATAGTCACATGTTCCTTGAGGAATCTTTTTACACTATTCTATTATATATACAAAATTAAAGTGTGCAGTGTAGGTGAAGCTATTAAAAAAAATCTTAATTGTAAAGATGAAAAGTAATATTGACATTGACTGTTAGATGACCCTGAAGTCTTCATCCATATAACTATGAATACTCACTCAGGTATCATCAAGTGAAAAACAGTTTTCAAGCTCTCATGGGAATACACCATCTTTATAATAAGTTTTTTTTTTGACAGCTTCAATAGGTTCTGAGTAATGACAATGTCACACAGACGGACATTTTGCTTAAATATCGTTGTTGGACTATTCAGGACTCATTTTAAACAGATTTGTGAAAATCTGGAATTTTGTTTTATTTTGGGGTGAATACATACACTTATATAACTGCACATGCAAGACAATAAATACATAAATTAACGAAATAAACAGTGGGGCAATACCTGAGGAAACCACTCCTTGAGACTGCCTAGAGATCGGTAGGCACTACGGAAGTCATGGCCCCATTGTGAAACACAGTGCGCCTCATCTATGGCTATTAAGTCCAAACCTGCAACACAACAGTGCATACAATTAGTGTCTGCATAGTTCACTGAAGTAACTTCCTGTCATAAGCCAGGACATAGACTTTGTTCTGAAACACAGTGCTGACCTGAACATGTGCCTGCACAGCAAACACAAATAAAACGACAATGGGTGTTCGCTCCTTTAAGAACGCAGCACCATGGAATTCCCTTCCAGCAAATCTTAAAGCAGAGGCTTTGGGAATCACTATAAACCCAATCTGTTTTACAAAGCACTTGTTTTCTGTGCCCCTCTTTCCTCTTATAGCTGACACTATGTGTGCACAATTAGCATGACTTCCACTCCCACAAGTCAACATTATTATCCTCTATTGAAAATCTCTGTCTCAGAGTGTCAACTTCTGAATAAATCACTGTCATCATTGGCAAGTTATATTTAGATGTTAAAAGTCACTATTTATAGAAATTATGTATTTACTTAACATGCAGAAAAATGTTTCAAATTGTTCTTAAGAATGAAAAATTGCTATAGATAGAAATGGTTGCAGGGTTCGTCCAGACTTTTAGCCTTAAAATTCAAAGACTTTTCAAAGGCCTTCTAACAGACATCAAGAGCAAAAATACAAAACAACAAATGTCGAGTAATAGCATGGACATGTCAAAATTTCGCAATCAAATTCAAAACAGTATCTGCACAACTGTCTGGTGGTGAGCACATTTTAGACTTGTAATACAAATGTCAATAAACAAATGGTCAGTAGCAAACACTATTGGTTGAACATGTTTTTCCCCTTCTCTGTGTTATTGTAAGTTTTCAACCCTTTGGATAGCATTCATGTTAATCTGGAGAATTGGTTAGCAACAGAAAGTAAGAAAATACTTTTTTTTTTTTTTAAAAACAGCTTAAAATTTAGATTGACCCTGCAGTAACAGCACATCAAGCTTCTTCAGTGATGTTTTATTTCTTGGACATCTTTTTGGATGGCATAAGACTCTGTCAATAGTCCCAGGCAGCCATGTTTCTCTACATCCAGTGCTTTTTTGTCTGCAGACTTGCACATTGTCGATGTCAGCCTGTATTGTTTGTCCCTCAAAATTTTGAATTATTATTGACTCTTGTGGTATGCCCGTATTAATATTATATGATGATGAGTAAGAATTGCCTACATTTGTTATTAGTTTTCTTCCATTTACGAAATCTTTAATATAATTAAACCTTTTTTTTCTGGCTCTAACGACTGGATTGAACAAACACAAATATGGAATTGTTGCAAATAAATACTTTGCTTTGACAGTTTCCCCAAACATTTCAAAGACCCAAGTCAGTTTTTAAAAACTTATAAAGACTTGAAAAGGCAATGCAATTTTTCCCAAATATTCAAAGACCTTTAAAGACCGTGGTTGGTTTTGAAGTCTTAATTTTTTACAAAGAAAACTTGCTATTGCATACCTATCTGGCGATTCAGTTCAGTCAACAGAGAACTGGCATTACCAACGAATTCTGGAGTCACGTACAGCAGGCGGTATTCTCCTCTGTAACATGGTAGAAATTAAAATTGAATGCAAACAAATCATGCATAAAAAGCATTTCCAACATGCACACACATGCCTGGACATATATTCATACAAGTTAAAATTAATTTAGCAACAGTATAATTATGTGGGGTGTCGGATAGTGCAGTGGTTGGAGCACTCGCTACTGTGTCGAAAGTGAAGCACCGTCCGGTGCGGTTAGCACTTGGATGGGTGACCGCTAAGGTGTGAAGCGACAAACAACAACGCCCCCAGTTGACTCAACTGTGATTGAGTACCTACTCTCTTGAGGGTGGGGAAGGTAAAGCAGCGAGGGAGAGAGTTGGGCATCACCCTCATTACGCTGGCCCAAGATAAGTGTGATCTCCAACATCACGCTCCCCTACGGCCACAAGGCTATGGGACTACCTTTACCTTTACCTTTTTTATAATTATGCACAACCTATAAGGGAAAAACCTATATGATTCACATGCTCCGTATGGAACTTAACAATATTTAACATGAAAATGAGTGCCCAGAAAAAAAACTACACCAAACATTAAGATTAAAATGCAAATACCAACTTTAATCTTCCAATGCTCTTGACCTTAAGATGACCTTGACCTTCAAATCCAAATATGCTCATGTACGATCAAATAAACTATAGCCAGACCTGTTCACCCCTACCAATGCCAGTCAGGAGTAAGCAGACTGTCTGTCAGGAGTTTCCTTTGTCTGTCAGGAGTCAGTGTTCCCGATTACGCACAGTAGTGCGTCAATTACGCACAAAATATGAAAAATGACGCAGAAAAATTTGCATGTGTGCGTCCTGTGGATGCACACATTTTTTTCGAATCGCTGAAGTCAAAAATACGACCAACGAGTGGCGAACTAATTCACGGCATAATCAGAATCAGAACCCAACTGAGACTGCCATTGCAGACGATTAAAGATTGTGTCGGGAGTTGTCGTCCTTAAAAATCGCATGCGCTCGCATTGTAAACTTCCTCCAAGCAATCCATTCACTGAACAGAAGAAATTTTCGTGAATTTATTCTTTGATTCTATCATACCCGATCATGTCACTTCTGACTTGGTTGACTGGGCCCAAAACCCGTTCATCCACAGCAACATCAAGTACAGATCCTGTCATTATCGAAAATACGGAAGCTGTTGTGCAGGGTGCTCTGAAAGAGTTTGCAGCAACCAAGCGACACAGGCTTAAATAAACATTTAATACATGTTTTAATTTTTTGGTTTTATATGATTATGATAACTAATGTGACGCTTTAACAAAGTAAAAAAAAGAAGAAAAAAAGTTAGGCTTGGCCTTGTTTTTTCATTTCTTTTTCCGATTTGGGGACTCTCAAAATTTGCACAAGGACTCTTAAAATTTTATACCTGGGAGTCCCAAGGACTCTCATTTTTTTGGGGTGGAGGGAACACTGGGAGTACAGTACTGGAATACATTTTTTGAGAGATTGAGAAAACAAAACAAAAAGACAGTTAAATTTACTACAAAACACACCAAAAAGTAAATTTGAAAAAGCATTCACTTATTTATTGCTTTACCAATAAACGAGCTTATTGTGCGTTGGTTAGCCTGCTCTTGTTGCAACTGCTTGAGTCTACCACAGTTCATGTGCCTTTCAATGTAATTTCTACTGCCGTGAAGTCAAGTTTGCAAATTTTGCAGTAAACATAGACCTTTCGGAGCTCGTTAAGCACTTATGCAGTTCTGAATAAGAAGCATTCCACTTCTGCATATGAAGCATCTTCTTTTAGGGTGGTGTTTGTCCACCATCTTCTGCGTTTTTTCTTTTCGGCATCGCGAACAGACTGGTCACTTCGATAAGATGCACAAATGCTCGATCACACACGAAAGAAAGTGCGAGAGCCGGAAATCGAAACTTGTACAGGAAATTCCAGTTTTTGTCTTATTACGGAAAACTTACGAAACGAAAGAAAGAGCGTCTTACTACCGAAAAAATTACTTTTTTTTTTCAATCGCTTGCGTTTGAAACCGGAGTTTTTGTTTTCAAAACGGATAAGCGGATTTTTACAGTCAAAATGGAGAAAATCCGGTCAAACCGGAGGAGTGAACAGCTCTGTATAGCAAACATATGCCAAAAACAGTTACCTTGGGATGACCTTGACCTTCAGTAAACTTGACCTTGGGATAACCTTGACCTTTATGTGACCTCTGATGCTCATGTATGATAAAATGATGATGCATACTATGTGTCAAATATAGAACCATTCATGAAATAGAATTGTTTAACATGTTTACATAAGCCTAAAATGACGTTGACCTTCAGGGCTTCAAGATCCATTCAAAAACATCATATATATATCATATGAAATATCAGTATATTATCACTGAATACATTATCATTGAACTTTATATCTCTCATAGGTTAGGGTCAAGTGGACTGCAAAGTACCAATGCACACCAACTTTAGACAACTCCAGTAACCTTGACCTTGGAGCGAGGTTGACTAATTTGCAAATATGTGTGTCTCACTGATATATATTACACATTAAAAAAATCATTAGTTCAATATCAAGAACTTTAAATAAAAAATTGAAATTTGGTGAAAAGTTTTTTTTTTTTTTTTAACAAACATTTGTTGACCCTGTGACCTTGATCTTGAAGTAAAATCATGCAATCACTGATCACTTTCAAGGTCTAATGGATATATACCATCTTACCAAGTTGGGTTGTGATAGTTAAAATAGGTTCTGGGATACTAAGCCATTTGCAAGTTTTGCATAGACTAATGGAGGACAGATAAATAGACGAAAATATTTTTTAAAGCCATTTTTGGACTATTTAGGACTCATCTCGCATAGATTTGCACAAATCTGGATATATGTGTGTGTGTGTGTGTGTGCGTGTGCGTTTGTGAATACATAGACTCACATTGCTACATGCATGTCATACAAAAAACATTCTTAATCCCCTCCTCCCCCACATGCCATGATGGACTTGCAATGTCTTCAAATACCGAGAATTCAGCATTCAGGGTGTAGGTATTTGCTCCAAGAACTCCACCTCTTTGAAAAACACATGTGCATGGATACAAAATTTGCAACACAGAAGAATTCAGTATATATAACCTAGGATAAATTAATGTAATAAAGAAAACTATAATGACAATTTTTATAGTCACGATTATTGTCATTCACGGATCCTGTGAAGCACTTGCCTGCAATCCATGATGGGAATCCAGATCTCCTTCACAACCACCCTCCCCCCTCCTCTCTCCCTTCTTTTTGATAAGAAAGGCCATGACTGTCCTTGCCGTTTGTACAACTGGCAAAATCTCTATTGTGATCACATCAATATTATCACAACTACCACGGTTACAATACGATTTACCTCATTAACTTGGCTCTCACAGCTGCTTTGTCTTGTTGTGCTGTGCCCATCAAACAGGCCGGAATGTTGGCAGCCCTTATCAAATCAAAAGTAATACTAGCTTAATTCACACAGTACATTAAAGAAAATATTTTTATTTTTTTTGTGTTATAAAGCACTATGAAAATAATGATGATGATGATGATGATGATAATAATAATAATGCTAATAATAATAATAATAATAATAATAATAATGCTAATAATAATAATAATAATAATAATACTGGATTCTATATACCCGCCTTATTCCTAAATTAGACTCAATGCATAGCAGTGTGTAATCTCGTTAAACTTTCTGCCCTCCCACCTCCAGCACTCTCAGTCTCTTGCCGTGTTCAAAATGAACCTCAAAACCTACCTCTTATGTAGGGCTTTTGAATATTGTTTTTTTACTGTCACATTACTTCTTTTCCCTGTGTCACTAAGTGGTACTTTTTACTTTGAGCCATTTTTATAATTGCTTCATTATCAGGGATTGCCAATTTTTTTCAACAAGAAACTTTTAACTTTCCCGCTCAAAAGTGAAGGTTGAACCATTGACCAATCAAATTCGCTGTAATACATCGGAATAGAGTGTGACGTCAACATTCCAAACACACGTTTCACAGGCTACTATGCAGATCAAAGTAAACCTGATTTGGTGCCGATGATCAAGTTGAGTTATTTTATGTTTACAGCTTTTAACGTGCCCTGGGAACCAGGAAATGGGATTTGGCAGTCTCTGCATTATTTATTCTAAATGCTGATAAACTCCTTTTGTGTATGTGTGTGTGTGTCCTTGTTTACACAGTATTATCTGGACAAAACAGTGAACATCTACATAACTGGTATTGACATGCCTACTTGTTTTGACGTCAGAACAATGATCCGTTAGGGTTAGGGCTGGGTTAGGGTTAGAGTTCGGGTTAGGGTTTGGGTTCGAACACTGCAAAGTACTTAAAAATGGGGACGAAATATGACCCACTGTCAGCACGACGTAGGTGGCGTTTCGGGACAGTCATGATAATACTGTGTAACCTCGGCTGTGGGTGTGTGTGTGTGAGTGAGTGCGTGCGCACGCCAGTGTGTGTATGTATGTGTGTCTCTCTTTAAACATGCCGGTTTATACTTCGATGTGATGTTTGGTATTATTTCTTACAATGTTTAACGTGTTTAATCTCATAATATTGTACCGTATTGTTCAAATATTTAGCCTTGAAAAATGTGATGCTTTGTATTTTTTCTTACGATGTTTAACTGTTTTATCTCATAATGTTTTACCACATTGTTGAAATATTTATCCTTGCGATGATGATGAAAGCAGTTTAGAGCAAGCTTTAAGTTTGGTTTTGCGCTATACAAAATTTATTATTATTCTTAATCAACATACACACTACTATTACATACACAACAAACACACATTTATCACCTAAACATGTGGGCTGAGATCAATATGCTGTAAATAAGGAGTACATAAGCAGTTTATAGACTATAATAGTTAAAGACGATTTTTGACTTTTTAATGAACAGTTAATAAGAGTTGTGTACTGCATAAACTGTAGGCATACATAAGTTATACGTAGACAGGAGTAGGTATAAGGAGTAATTATGGAGTACTTAGGACACAAGGTCACATGATGTCCCAGAGAGCACAAGAAAATTTTAGAAATGTGCTGCCCCTCCTTGCTCAGTGTGAGACGATTAAAGTCCTATTGTAATGAAAGTTTCAATATGGCGGACCGTCAAAATCACTGGATTCATCGTTTTTGTAGACCACAGCTATTTCGTGACAGGACCAACCCTCTAATAAATGTTCAACATGAAATTAGCGCAGCTTTTCTTCCAATGCATAGCTGACTGGCCGAGGCTTACATCGCCTTTCGTTGCTGCTCGTACTTGTTACATAATGTAGCTGGCACTACGGTCTCATACTGCGTAGCAGAATGCTACAGTCTTTCCTTCTTTTTCAGTTCGGGTGAATTATATAATACTCAAGAAGAAATTAAACTGGCAGTCTGTAAACAGCGGCAGTGATTGGGGAGAGGCGAACGTAAGCCTGTGCCAGTCTCAGCTACGTAGTGTGATTTACTCTGTGTCATCAGCAATATTTACTGCACTGGCTAAACGAGCAGGACCGCCAATGTAAAGTGTAAGCTACTGTATAGCACACATCGCAAGTGAATAGCTAAATACTCGCCGCTTGGACTGTATGCATTCATATTGAACAAGGACTGTGCTTACGCAAAATTATAGAGTGTTTAGGAAGGTCTTAGCTATGTACTTCATAATTTAAATACTCTATAATGCACATTGAACTGGGCCCATGGTGTATAGGCACAGAGACTGCTATTAAAAGAGAGAAAGGAAATTGAATGTTTAGTTTTGAAATTTTAGACTGGCTGCATCCATACCATTAATCATTATTGAATGGAGGGAGGAAACTGGACTAACAAGAGAAGTCTTTCATACCTAAGTGTCATAACCCATAAACTATAGAAAGTAGTGTTCTATTGACCTGTGCTCCCAGGTCATCCCCAAATATTACCATTGCATCACCATCCAAGTATATGATCAGCTCATTATGACGACTAGTACCGGTTCTTATAAATTACATGTCAATTGTACACCATTGGGAATGCAACATATAGAAAATGTGCACGTTGTTCTAGAAACTGCATGTTTGTGTGTATATTTTGCCCCAAACTCCCATTGCTTTGTGTGAATGAAACCAGCTAGGTCTCAACCCAAAACATTTTTGAATTTCAGTGCAACAAATTGAAAAAGGCCTCTTGGTACTCAACTGAAAATGCACCAAGGGGAAATGAAAACATCACCAGACTGAAATGCTGTTATTATGGCATTCATAAATTTGATGTGAAAATCATGTCTGATATCATTTTGACAAACTCTACTCACATTAGAAAGCTCCAAAAATTATAACAAGATATAATTATATGAATATGCAATTTTATTTTTAAAAATCCTTAAAAAAATAGAAGGAAAGAAAAAAAGAAGAAATTAAATACATACTTGAGCCCCAGCACTTGATCTTCCATGAGTGAGATAAGAGGGGAGATGACCACTGTAACTCTTTTCGTGTACACAGATGGAAACTGGTAGCACAAACTCTTCCCATAACCTGAAACACAAAGAACAAGAACTGTACACTTTTACTAACAAATTTTTTTTTAAAAACTTCTTTCTCAAAGGTATGCTAAAGTTATTTGTGTTCAAGTATAGATGACAGACTCAAACGAACATGTACAGTACTCCTCTTTTAAAGTCACTACCGTTTAAGGTCACAACGCGGATAAGATCAATCAGGTTGTTGGTCCCGGGCCAAACACCTTCTTTGTACCATTTAGAATTCCTCGCTTAGCGTCACCTCGCATAAGGGAAAACCTCGGATAACGTCCCGTTTTGGTTCCCAAATGGAGGAGACTACTGCTTAAGAGAAATTGATGTCACAGATGACGTCATTTATGAGGTCAATTCCTGTTTTGAGATGATGTCATATATTCCTTATGATGTCATTTCCTGTTCACATAGCATGTGATCTGCCATGTCCCCTCCTAGCGGGACGTATTGCCACAGTGGACCTTACCCTGAATTGACTTCATTCACTAGCGATAAAGCATGTGCCGTGGCGTAGACAAAGTGAACAATTCGTTAAACTTGTGTAAGGTTTTCTGCAAATACACCCAGTAACTGTCTTGGTGCATACTTTTTATTTTTTATTCTCATTTGTGTGCGTGCGCGTCAATGTGTTTGTGTGTGTGTGAGAGAGAGTGTGTGTATGTGTATGCATGCTTGCATCCGTTCGTTTGAGTGTTTGAGTGTGTGCTTATGCATCATACACACTAAAAAAAAATACATATACAGTAATGCATACATGCATACGCGCGCACCAACGTGCACACATGTACACACACACACACACACAGTCACACGACACAAAAATTTAGCACCTCGTATAAGATCAAGTTTTTTACTGGTAGTTGATCTCATCAGAGGACTGTTTAGGGTGCCCCTCGGATAAGATCAAACAAAAATTTGGTCCCGTGGGGGGTCACCTTAAGAGAGGAGTACTGTACACAGGATGTTTGGGACAAGTATTGAAAGCACTTGTCTGTTCATCAAATGCTAGCAATAGCTTGCAGCACATTCACTTGTCAGGTGGTCAACTATTTCTTTTCATTCAAAAACTCAATCAGGTTTCACTGAATCGTGCATGGTCTTTGACAATAAGCAGACACATTCTTTCAGCACTGCAGCATATTCAAGTTTTACAACACTGCTGCCTCTTCCATCGAAAGGTTAGCAAAATATTATTTACCTGTTGCCATGATGACACAGTTGTCTTTCTTGCCATTCAGGACAGAGTCAATGATCTTCCACTGTGATCTGAAATTAGCAGAACGTGTCACAGTTTAGTAATAAATGATGAAGTTGATTCATATTTCATATATATTGAGTATCAAGATCTATTATTAGATTTTATGCATGAACATGCAGATTAATACAGTTACTGAAACTACACCTCATACTTTCGTCACATCATTCATTCCAGTGTTTTTGGTGTTCTGATTTAATAACTGAATAAGTGTCTTGCATTCACTTTAAGCCTTGACTGTATGTGTATCATATTTTCTTCAGTTTTGATAACAATGTCTGGCAAGGCACGTGAATCGACCGCCAGAAGATTGCAGCAGATGAACTAACCACATTACAACATTTTACATGGGATTCTTCCAAACATTCATAATATAAACACAGTATCAGTCTTGTGATAAAAGTGCAGGCCTGGGAATGGTGAAAAGTGGTTTGGGAGTACTGACTTTGCGGCTGGGGTCCAGGGGCCGCCGTAGGCCCCGGCGGGGTCAAGGGTCAGCGCCCCTGTGGGGGGTGTCAGGGGGGCGAAGCCCACCGCCGAAAATAAGCGTTTTTTCCCTTTCTAAGTCACTTCGGAGGCTTGTCCTGACACCTGAAAGTAACATTTCCTTTGGTTTGAAAACAAGAGAAAGTTCTGATTCTAATTACACACACAAACACACCCCCACACTCATGCAGTGCAGTATTATATTTGACCTTAGCGAGATTTCACAGCAGATTTTGTATTTTCTGCAAAGGGAAATGTTTTCTATCCTGTCATTTCACTTTAAAATAAAAAAAACTCTCAATCTTCTTCTGCTTCTTGGCAGGGGATTTTGACATGTCACCTTCCAGTTCCACACAATCATCTCGTACACTGGAAACAGAGTGGTTGGCTTTGGCTTCTTTGGCACTGTCAAGCAGCTTCCTCTTTTCTGCTGCTTTTGAAGGTGCAGGTGTTGGAGTAGCCCCTAGAGCTGTGTTGGCTTTGTCTTTTTTGTTGCTGTTTTCTTCCTTTCTGGTTTTGTTTTTTTCAGCTGCCTTTGCCATGTTGTATAGCAAGGCAGAGTCAATGTGGTTGTGCAGGGGATCTTTTTAACCGTTGCACAGTGCTTCTGGATAGCATCAAATCCCTTGTTTGCATAGCTAATCTCTTTTCTGCAAAGAGTACAGTAGGCTTTGCCGGGCGCCGAAAGCTTGCGGATCCAGGTTCCATACCGAATCTGTTTTAGGTCTTCTAATTTTACTCTTTTCTCACTATCAGGCTTCTGTTTCCCCAATTCAAAAACAAAGTCACGATCAACCCAATCCCAACACCACTTGTAGCGCGTTCCTTGGTCACTAAAGTTTTCGACACGATCAACAATATCGGTTCTGTGACAAGCCATTTCTGCAACTCGCTGATCCAAACATGTGCAACAGGAAGTTGTTAGCTTGAGCGCGTGCTTTGGGGAACGAGCCGAGTAAGAATTGAAACCGTTTGGGGATATTTTTTTTTTAAATTTTGACTTCGTCGTACTGAAAATCATTTCGTCGTAAATACGACGAAAGGCGTACGATTCCCAGGCCTGAAAGTGGTTACTACTGATGCAAATTGTGACTAATTATTATTTACTCACTGTCTGAACTTTGAATAGCCAAAGTGCTGCTTCAGCACCTGGGAGTAGCTTGGATCATCAGGCTGATTCTCTGCATCTGGACAGAAAGATAAAAGATGCTGTCCTGGAACTAGCAAAAGACTTTGCAAGGCATTTGTTTTCATGGCTTATTAATCAACTATTACAAAGTATTAGTACTACATCCAGTCAACTTCATTTGACTTGCAAAATTACAATACTTTTTGCCTCCCATTTCATCAGAATTATTTTTTTTAACCTCCATTCATTTACAAAAGTAAAAGAACAAAATTAACACACAAAAAAACAACTTCCAGGTCTCTTAACCCTTAGCCTGCTAACATGTTTTTCCTGCTCTGTGCTAAAGAAAATTTTGACTTACGATTAAAAACACACATGCATTATTATATTATATATGCCATTGTTGCTAAACTATATAAAAGTATATATCAAATGAAAGGAAATTGAATAAAGATTCCAAAGAACAGACACAAAAAAGTGTAAGATTGTTGGTTTGTACAATTATGGGATGGAAAGTTAGGGGCATGAGCAAACAAATTCACTCTCACTCAACTGCACACCCATTACACCCATTCTTGAAGTCATACGCAAAGAATTGCAAAATAGAATTAGAAATAAGATTTATTACCAAAAATTATGAGAACCAAAATGGACTGTAATCAAAGCCTGATAAATACAGAAATAGTCTGTGTACTAAAAGGCAAATAATATTATTATAGAACTAGTGAAAATAACAAAGTTCTTTTTCACCTAGCGTCGTCTGCTAAAGATTGTAGGCGGCGATCTTCTTCTTCGTCCGAATCGTAATCCCTCCCTCCAGCCTCCGTCAAATAAACATCACCCGCATCAAAATCTTCATCCCCACTATTATCATCAAAGTTTTCTTCCTGAAACATTTGCGCCACCTCTTCTGCCGTGTATGTTCTGCATGCCATGATGGCGACGAACGAGGCAGAAAATTTCGCCAGCAACAAGTGCTTCGCTGTGTGCTTTTTGTTTGAAAATTACCTCTAAACCAAAAGATTTTTGTTTCCAAAACATTACAGTTGAAGGGAAACAACTTTTGTTTCATAATCATGACCAAGGATTTATTTTATAAACGCTTTTACCTTCCTTATAGTATACTATCTTCCGTACAACGTACGGATACATCGCATTACGATGGCGTTAAACACCCCGTGCTACATACGTTGACAGCACAGCCTAAAGGTTAATATATATAATATTACATATTTTCTCATGCATTAGTTCATTGACTAATTCATCACCACAAAATAAACACTTCTGTAAATAATATTCATACCATCATCAACCTCCTCAGCAGCTTGATTGTCATTATCTTCCTCGTCTGGCTGGCCAAGATCCTCCTCAAAATCATCAGTCAAACAGGATTCAGTCTGAAACCAATGTCAAATATAGTGAAAACAAGGCATTATAAAGCAGAAGACATATTTAAAAAAAAAAAAAACAGTTTATACAGTGAACTCAGAAGATAAGAAATTTAAATTTTGTTAAATCACTTTTTACACTTAAGATTGACTTGAATTTATTTGAATATATTTGAATATCTTTTAAAATATTTTTTAGTTCAATAAAGGAAGAGCGCAATTCTAGAATAATATGGCACAACTTGAAACTTTGACATGAGCCCATGACAGAAGTCGACAATGACTGGTCCACAAACAAGTTGACCAAAGTCAACTACAGTGGAAAAGTGTGAAGACGTTAGCCTAATATGCGATGTGAAACCTTACTGTGATATTGTTTTGTATACTTTAATCATACATACAATTAACTCAGCATATGGATTTGCTTCAGCTAGGTTTTCTGATGATTTGCTGACTTCCAGATTGCCATCATCAGAAAAATCATCATCATCAAAGTTGATGTCAGCAAAATCAGTGGTTTCATCAGGATCTGCTGGCCAGCTTGATGCACTTGGTATGGCACAAACTGTGTCTGTTTCATCATGATTGCTTTTTACAACACTGTTTTCATGGTCTATTTCAGACTCAAAGGCATTCAAGTGATCGTTGGTTGTATTCAGATCATCAGTGTCTGAAAGGTCATGAGCATTTCTTGGCTTGTTATGGACAACCCTGTTTTCAATGTTTTTGGTATCAAAAATTTCAACAGATGTATTAAAATCATCATCGTCAGAAAAGCCGTGGAAATTCCCTGTAGTGTTATCTAGCTCGTCTTTGACCACCCTCTTTTCAATGTTATTGGTGTCCAAAAGATCAACAGAAGCATTGGAATCATCACCGCCAGAAAAGTCATTACCATCTTCTGTAGTACTGTCTAGCTTGTCTTTTATGACAGTGCTTTCACGGACCTTTTCTGAAATGATATTTGGATCACTGAAGTCACATTCTTGCGTTGTGTCAGCTGTACTGGAACTGGAAGACAAATAATCTGTACGTTTCACACAGCTGAGAGCTGCTTCTAGAGAATCTCTGGCATTCAGTACAAGGCGGACAGCGGTGCCATTTTCACTCATAGGTACGTTTGCTGCATCAACTAATGCTTCAAGCTGACAAGTAAAGTCACGAATAGTCTGCAACGCTGCTGGTAAACTGTCAACATCAACAGAAAATTCATTCTTGCCCACCATGGCTATCTCAGTATCTGTCAGCGTTCACACTAAACCGTAAACGACAAAGTGTAGACAAGCTCTTCAACAAGTAGTAGCACAAAAATAAATTCATAGTACCAATATTAGCGCCAAAACAACACAATATCCCTTTAAGCACTGTACATTCTTTGCTTTAAGTTTTTTTTTTTAACACAATTTTTTGGTCCCCATTCGCGCGATTGCAACAAGTTACAAGGGGACCTCACTCCGTCATTTTTACAATACAGCCAAACGCGCGTACAACCACTGAGCGCGTACAAAACACGCTCTCAGCGAACAACCCTTATAGTAAATGGAGAAAAAAAACAACAACCGGCCCTGCCAGAGGTTGTTCTTATTTATTACTTAGAACTTTCTGGATATAACGGACACAAGTTCAACATAGCTTAGGTTACACCGTACGACGGCTTACTAGGGCCCAAACCTAATAATTACAAATATCATGAGATAATTAGAAATAATATGGGATAATTACAATTATCAAGGAATAATTACAATTATTATCGCAAAATTATAAATATCTTCGCGTGATTATGTTTAATTTTCAGTTTTGGCGCTAGCAACCCGCCTAAAAATGCGCCAAAACAGAAAATTTTAATTATCACTTAATAATTACAATTAATATGTTCACTTGGATAAATACAATTTTTACTTAATCATGCTTAATTCTAACTAAGGCGGCCTACTCGCGTCAAAACGTGCATTTACCGGTAGCAGTGATAATAGTAATTAAAACATGTTTTGTGTAATTCACGTTATGACAGCCTACTATCGCCAAAACCTGATAATTGCAAATATCAACGACATAATTATCTACAATTAATACGTAAACATTTTAATTATCAAGTGAAAATTACAATTTTCGGTTTTGGCCCATTTCCATACAGATTGCTAGAGCCAAAACTGAAAATTAAACATGATCACGTGAAGATATTTGTTATTTTTCAATGATAATTGTAGTTATCCCTTGATAATTGTAATTTTCCTATGATATTTGTAATTATA
>CM072511.1:68680938-68700938 GCA_036898135.1 Oncomelania hupensis | reverse complement strand
TGGGATGATAGCTGTCGCATTCTCAGCAGCACTTCGCCATTTGCAAACCCACCTTTGGTATTCTGCATCAAGGGTAGCGTTGTCTGGTAGATCAGACTCCCACAACATTGCCAGTGTCTTCACCCCTTCTGGAACCTGCATGAAACCATCCTGGTTGTCTATTAAAGTGCTTGGCACCAGACAGAGACCATCAACTGCTAGGTCAGCATTTTTGAACCTCGAGTCCAATTCGATTGACAGGTGTTCCAAGAAAGGAATGGCAATGCTAATCTTGAAATATTCTTCTGGAGTGGCCGCAGGTTGGTTGCCACAGAGAGTCTGTCGGGATGCTTGACGAGGAACAATAACATCAGTTGTCAAAGCATTCGCCATTTTGCTGACTTCACCGAACCAGGCAACGAACGCTGTGTCGACATCTCTTCTAATAGAAGACATGCAGTTACTGACCGCTTTGATTTCCCTGTAGGCATCGACAACATCTTTTGTCCTTTTCTGCAGCTTCACTGTCAAGGGTTTTAAGTAACGCAAACAATTGCGGACGACAACGAATGCAACGAGGAAAGCACTGCTGCTCAAGGTGTGGAGAAAGCCAGTTGCCTTGGTCAGAGTCTCACTGTCCCAATTGTCACTGTCTTCACACATTTGTCCCAAACAGTCGTGAACAACCAGAAAGAGAGATGTATAAACCTCCAGTGCTTCATGTTTTTCTACCCATCTTGTTCTGCACAGATCAACAAACTTTGTTTTTGTCGTGTCAGGCTGAGATGATTCGATGGTATCTTCAAGTTTTCTTTGTCTCTTTGGAGAGTTTTAGAAAAACAGTGACAGTTCCCTCAGTGCTCCCATCATGTTCTTCACTGCAGGCAAGCCGCATGCTTTTACAATGCAGAGACTCAAGCTATGGGAAGCACAGTGTCTCAGGTAACAGAATGTAGTTACTTGTGATAAAAGAATCAGTGGTTGAAATTGAGTAGAGTGGAAGAGGATTTATTTTTTTATAGTGCCTAGGGGAGAGGGTTGAAATTTCTCCCCGGATTTACTTATAATTGTAACGTAGCCCCCTAAAAAAAAAAAAAAAAAAAAAAAAAAGGTACATAGACAGGCCTGGGGGGGGGGGGGGGGGGGGTTACGTAACCCCTGTAACCCCCCCCCCCTAGTCCGGGCCTGATATGCAATGTATGTTGTCATTTGACTGAATACATTCTGTAGGCGTCCTATCCTATCATATCCTATCCCGTAACTCAAAGGTCGTTGGGGCACCACGGATGATCGTTTTACCAGCGTACTTCATCTTTCTCTGTTCTCAGTAACCCTCATGGCTTCGTTCAGTGTCAAACCAGTCCATTCACGAATGTTGTCCTCCAACCTCTTTTTCTGTCTCCCTCTTCGTCTTCCTTCTTGAACCGTGCCTTGCATATTGAAATTGTTAAGTGTCCTACTGTCAAATCATAGCAGGTCTATTTCACATCGGCCTAAATTTTGTTTATGTTAACGAAACTACTAAGTCTTTGTGCGTTATATTTTACAACTGTCAAAAAGGGGGAATTCCCTCTTGCCGAAAAATACATTAGCTGTCGATCCAGACACCTAGGCTCAACACATGTGTGTTTATTTGTACTATATATAATTCAGGTATTTGTGTCTGGAGTCCTTGAAACAGGATACATGCATAGCGCACGGACAAGGAAGTTCATGTGCGCTGTAGGCTTATTCTATATTTATTTATTTTTATTTTTTAACATTTATTTATTTATTTTCCAGCAGCGACTTTTTGGACCTGGTGCATCATTAGGAATTGCTGGGGCTCTAGCACGACCTGTCAGCTTCACATACGTCAGCTCCATATACGTCGGATGCCTATTATTATTTTTTTTAAATTTCAGTTAGTACGTGTCTGTCTAACTTTCATTTTCATATTACCCCACAGTGCAGCACTACAATTAAATATCTCCTTACATGTCAGATGGATATTTCAGGAAGAAGAAGAAGAAAATGGTGCTTTCAAAACTTGCCTGGGGAATGCTGTCTGATGTGGTCAGTATGCTATGTGTGTGTGTGTGATTGGTGTACGAGTGCGCACGCGCGCCTCTGTGTGTGTGTGCGTGTATTCATGGACATATGGGATGCTAAACTTGCCTTTTTATGCACACAATGGGGCTTTCAGCTCGCGCCCCACTTTCTCAGCGCACCACTTTTTTTTTAAAAAGTCCATTGGAGTGCTTTTTTTTTAGTATTCGGGGGTGCTCTTGTAGTGCATGGAAGTGTTTTAAGTAGCCTACATGGGAGTGCTCTAACTGGGATGGGCTGTTTTTTGGACAAATTTGAAGTTAAAGGGTTAGGGTTAGAAGCCAAAATAGGTCAACTTTTTGACGAAAAAAGCCATTTTTGGATCTAATTCTTACATTTTTAAATGAATTTTGCGCTCTTTCCGTGTGTGTGTGTGTGTGTGTGTGTGTGTGTGTGTGTGTGTATGTGTGGGTGTGTTTGTGTTCGGTGTGCGTGTGCGTGTGTATGTATACGTTTGTCTGTGTGTGCATGCGTGTGCCAGCGTGCGTACGCAAGTGGGTTACGGCGTCTTCTAATATATACATATATTGTCAATTTTATGGAAATACTTTACAAGATCATGTCATTAATTAGTCAGTGATACTAAAATGTGTAGATTTCTCGCAGCTTTCTGTAATAGCGATCTCTTGAGATCGCCGCGCTTTGAGTACGATTGAAGAAAAAGCCCGTGATAGCACCCTTTATTATTATTATTATTATTATTATTATTATTATTATTATTATTATTATTATTATTATTATTATTATTATTGTATGGGGAGAAAACAGTTAAAAAAAAATTCTGTTTCAAAATTTAAATATAAACGACGTACGTATCACTGTATAGACTATTATGTTCATGTAAATCATGCTATATGGTTCTGACTCAAACATATTGAAGTGTGCTACTGCCAAATCATAGCAGGTCTACTTCACATCGGCCTAAATTTTGTTTATGTTAACGAAACTATATTTCACAACTGTAGAAAATGGGGAATTCCCCCTTGCTAAACTAATTTAGCTGTTGATCCAGAAACCTAGGCTCAACACCTATGAGCTTATTTGTACATGATATAACTTAGGTATTTGTGTCTGGAGTCCTTAAAACAGGATACACGCAGAGCGCACATACAAGGAAGTTCATGTGCGTTTCGTCTTGGTTATTTCATACGACAGGGTAGGAACAATGCATTATTGAGGAAGATCTTACCGTCAGTTGCAGAATGTAGTATAGTCTCTGCAGTTTGTTTCAATGCGCTGTGACTGTTAACTTGGAGTGGCAAACTTGTAAAGACAAGGTAAAAGTACAGATTCCATATTCATTTGGAGGGTAATGAAAGCTGCGTGTGTGTATTGTAGGCCTATATCATTAACATAATATACACGTTTATGCTGCTACAGTGCTAAGACAGTTTCATCGGTTTTGGTTGAGGTTCACGAACCACTTTTTCGAGATTTGGACAAAGTTCATGAACATTTTAGTTAAGACTTAGTTAAAAGGTAAAGAGTTTCTCGTAAAAATTTCAGTCGTAGAAGAGTAAGCCTTTTGGTTCTTCCATTGTATCACGAGTACTGTTCCCCTCTCCTGACCTTCCGCGGTTCTAAACAATCAGGTAGACTATTCATTGACAGCTAGTTGGACTGGGCTGTGAGTGTGCGTTGTTTCATTCCTTGTGCCGTTCAGTGTTTTCATCCAAGAAGTCTACACACCAGTCCCATTGAAGTTAATATAGCCTTAAGTGTCACTGAGAGTGTCATTGCTGGAAATGTGTTGCCACCTGTTTATAGTCCTTTAATTATGCATTGAATTACTGAAGCTGGCATGCATTAGACTGTTCATTTTCATTACTAGTTATCAGTTAAGCGAGGCTAAAAAGGCGGAATGAGGCGCAGTGTTCACATATACCAAAGGTAGAGTAGCATAATATTGTAGAGACCAAATACTAATTATCATATGAGTTTTTGAAATGGTGTATATTTAAAATCATGACCCAATATGGCCTGGATTTGTGCCTATAAAGATTGAAATCTTGAAAACTCGTGTACCCTCAAGACAGTAATCGTTCAAAGTTTGGGTGCAGCAGTTTAAACTGGATCAAACGTTGATTTATTTAAGACATTCAATAAACGATGATCATAGCGCGAATTGTCATATCTTTAGCCTGCAGGTAGACTTACAATTAAGCT
Source organism: Oncomelania hupensis (assembly GCA_036898135.1). Taxonomy (NCBI): domain Eukaryota; kingdom Metazoa; phylum Mollusca; class Gastropoda; order Littorinimorpha; family Pomatiopsidae; genus Oncomelania; species Oncomelania hupensis. The sequence goes on along the minus strand of CM072511.1, from coordinate 68,696,705 downwards.
TCTCCCTTTTTACATCTTTACATTTTTTTTGTGCCGTTCATTGTTTTTTAATGTAATTCCCCATCCCCCCTTTTCCCCTTTTTTGGCTAAAATGCCCCCTGGGCTATGAGCCTTGTTTCATGATTTAATTATATGTGATTTTGTTAATAAAAGGACAAAGTTCCAAGTACATCAGTTTGTAGCCATTGAGAAATCATTTCACAACCAGTGTAGCTTGCTAGTGGGAGAGTGACACTTTATGGTTTTAAATTCTTGGGTGCCGCTACAGAAGAACCTTCAATTTCTTAATCTTCAACTTGACCTTCTTTGCACTGTATCAAAGAACGTACTGTAGATTTTGGATTTATTTTCGGCGACATCCCACCCCAATTCCCCTTCCATGCAAACGTCTTACTTTTGCATCAGTTGTGATCTCTCTCTCTCTCTCTCTCTCTCTCTCTCTCTCTCTCTCTCTCTCTCTCTCTCTCTTTCTCTCTCTCTCTCTCTCTCTCTCTCTCTCTCTCTCTCTGTCTCTGTCTCTGGCTGTTTCTCTCTGTCTCTGTCTCTCTCTCAAAACTATTTGTGTCTTCTTCAGAACCATGGAGTGGAAGACGATTACTGTGATTGTCGCTGCTGTTGTGACTCTGTCTATGCATTCTTCTTGGGGGTTACAAACTGAAGGTAAGAGAAATGACAAACATTAAAATATTTCTTCTGTGTATTAATGAAATAAATTCATAAAGGAACATACACACAAAAGAAGTAAATAAAAGAAAAGTAACTCCATACTCTTTTACATCCCATAGACTGATAGTACAAAGAGAGAGAGAGTCCATACCTGTCAAGGGTTTTGGGAGTTGTGGTGTAGCAATTTATCAGAAAAACCATAGCAAATGGAGGTTTGGTGTAGCACTAATGTGAATCACGCGATTCGCAACAAAACTGGAAACTTCTGCATCCAATATAAACACACACATCCAATGTGGTTACAAATTTATTGGAAAATCTTGTTAATGCACAACACTTTAGCTATTACCATTATCATTATCATTATAAACATTTTCAAATTTCATGTACGTTTTTGAAATAAAAGTGAAAATAAAAAAAAATAAAAAAAAGAGAGAGAAAAGAAATTGGTAGGAAAATCTCCTATTTTGTCTCAGCATCACATCATTTACATGGCTTCCATGTAGATCTAAACATAGGAAATAGCACTGGTAAGGAAAACAATTTTTTTAATGCATCAGTAGACTCAATAAAGTTTAGTAATAGCATATGAGTAACTCATATGCTATTACTAAACTTTATTGAGTCTACTTTCTTTGGACTTCTCCACTAGGCCTTCAAAAGCCTTATCGGTTTCCCATTCAGGCAGGTGCCTTCCTGGTCGTTTGAGTTTTTTAGATGGAGGCTTTGCCATTTTCTTTGTTCAACTCCGTCTGTCTCTCCCTCACAAAGACTGATCGTAGACTGAAGTTCTGAACGAACACGTGTTGCGGAAGTGCGGTGCTTTTACTAAGTGTCTTTAAACCGGACTCGACCGGAACAGACTACTTTCGCGCGGAAACCCCCTTGGTTAAAAAAAATATTATCGTCACTTTTGAAAAATTGCGTAGCAGCTTTGTGATACGCCGTAGCAATGGGAAAATGTTTAAAATGCGTAGCGCTACGCAAAAATCCGTAGCACTTGACAGGTATGAGAGAGAGAGAGAGAGAGAGAGAGAGAGAGAGAGAGAGAGAGAGAGAGAGAGAGAAGTATCCTGTTTCATGTGCCGATTGTCTTCCGTCTCGCGAGCTCTGAACATTTGAATATCAGAATGGTGGTAGTGGTAGAGGTGGTGGTGGTGGTGTGTGTGTGTGTTGTAGTTGTTCTGAGGGGTGGGATGATGTGATGGTGGTAGAAGAGCGTAGAAAAGAGGGGAAATTTTTTTTTCGGTCACATGACAATCAAGATATTATGCATAATCCAAGCCGGAAGCAGATATTCTTTCTCTGTTTGTTTCTTTGTTTCTTTTCTTTTCTTTTTGTATTTATTGTTTCATTCATATATTTATTCAAGCAGCCTTTTATTCATTAGTTTTATTTACAGGATATTCATCTAGACTCATATTGGACAACAGGAAAAGCGAGATCGCCATCAATGTCACCAACAACAGAAGCAATGACAGCAACGGGCCGCTACTCGTCTGCTACTTTACGCCCACTGGTTACTTCCCTTCCTCCAAAGTGCCAAGTGACGCTTGCACACACATCATCTACGCGTTCGGAACCATCAGCAGTACGTCACCGACTATTATCGATCCCACTTCAGGTCAAAAGGAATCGTGGGCGACCTTGACCTCTCTCCGCCAGCAGAATCCAAGTCTCAAGGTCATGCTGTCCTTGCAGCAAGGTTTTCCGTACGTCGTCGGTCCTGACTTGTCTAAAATGAAACAGTAAGTCTTTCATCCTCCATCCTCAACCCCATTCTCATCCTCTATCCTCAACCTCATTGCCATTCTCATCCTCATCCTTCTCTTCTTCTTCTTCTTCTTCTTCTTCTTCTTCTTCTTCTTCTTCTTCTTCTTCTTCTTCTTCTTCTTCTTCTTCTGCTGCTGCGGCTGCTGCTGCTGCTATAATTTCTTCTTTGAGCTTCTTCTTATGATGATGGTCATTGTTGTCAGGGTGGCGACGTGGTGATCGTCCTTAACGCTCATGCAATAGGACGTTAAGCATCGTTTTTTCTTCTTCGAGCTTCTTCTTCTTTTTCTTCTTCTCACACGCAAATTATTCCATGCAAGAGAGGCTATATCCAGTTTTGGCTTCCGAATGGTAGCAACCAGGAAGAGACGGCTTGCTCTCTAGTTTGTGTTAGTTAATGTGTTTGCCGTTTTAACTCACTGTCGCAAAATGTATGTCATTCCCAGGTTCGCAGTCAACTGCGTGTCTTACCTGAGAAAGTATGGCTTGGATGGCATTGACTTGGACTGGGAGCCATACCCCACCGGCAGCGATAAAGGACCGTTTGCGTCCTTTTTTCAGGTAAAGAATTATTTACCTTATTATTTGTCCCTTAACCTGTCAAGACGAGGTGAAATCCATTTTGCAATGGCCTTGTAGCTTGACAATATAATTACGTGACTGACTGATTCTGAGGTCGTCAGAGAAGAGGCATGGGAGGAGGAGGTTGGAAGACGGTGGGGTGTGGAGGGGAGTTGGGTTGGGTTGGGAATAAGGGACGATAAAGCAAGCAGGGATTCACCTCCAGCATACACTGTCAGTTGCCTTTGTGAGCATGCCTGGCATGTGTATAATGACGCAGGACATATAATGAACAATAATGTTTTTTGTAAGCCTGTACACAACAGATGACATCTGAATGGCCAAGAGAAGATGGCTGAAATAAATAAGGGTCGAGCGGGGAAACAGGGCCGGATCAAGGTAAGTAGAAGGTGAGGGGGGGGGGGGGGGTTCCAAGTGATGGTATTGGGCCGGACGGAAGGTGGGAAAATTTTGCTATGTTCGTAAATTGCACCATTCATCACACATTCCAGTTGGTTGGTTGGTTTTTGAGTTTAATGTCCCATATTGGCTGGTCATCTTATAAATAAACTAATTAAGAGCTTAAAAAAAACTACATTTATATATATATTTTTCTTTCTGAGGTACATCGGATGGCCAGGGGATGGGTTCCGGAACCCAGGAACCCCCCCCACCCCAGATCCGGCCCTGGGAAATAGGTTTGTTTTGGGTTTGAGGTTGAGGTGGGGGTGGGAGGAATTTGGGGGGCGGGAAAGGAAGGGGTGCTGAGGCGGCTGGGGTGGTGGAGTCTCAACTGTGCATGAACTTTCCTTTTCCTTGATCACTAAAGGTCACAGCTTTCAGTAGGCTATCAAGCTGTCTTAGGTTGTGTAGGTTACACCGTTTTGTAATATTCAACTTCACAGAAGCATGCTTATACTAACTGTCGTCAACGAATACTTTTTTTCAGATTTTGAGGGCAGCATTCAACCAAGAGATGCAATTAACCGGAAATTCAGCACTGCTGCTATCTCTTGCTTTACCCAATAACCAAGCAGCCGCGCAAAAGGCCTTTGACATTCCCACAATTTCCAGGTAAAATAGATCACCAGACTTATTTTACAACCGCATTTTCCATCTTTATGTTCACTTAAGCCCTTGAAACAGAATTCCGCCGCGGCAAAAACTCAAATTTATAAAGAAATATACCCGAGGTACTTTCACTAGTACTGTCCTCCTTCTCAACGGACAAACTATCTATTCTTGTTTCGCGGACAACGTTTTGTGTTCCGGTTGCACGTGTTTATTTACTTTTAATTTTTTTTATTTGTAAAATGCCTGTAATATGGAAACGCTTTTGTTTTTATGTTAATGGTGTTTTGACAAATAGTTGTAATACATTTTTAAAAACTATATTAATTATTTTTTATCAGGTGCATTGCACAAAAATTTCATTGTTGGTTGGTTTGTTTTTTAATAACTTTTTATTTATTGAAATGATAAGACGTGCGCGCACACACACATACACACACCAAAAATCTATTCAAATAAACCGAGCAACTGGAGAATCATTCAAATCCTTTGCCAACCTAACCCTCACATCAAAACTTATATCCACAAAACCCATAGTTTGTAAAGCAGCTGACCAAAGAAGATAAAAATAGCTTCCTTTTTATTGTTTTAATGAGGATAACAAACTTTATGTTATCCGCTTATCTGTTATTGTGCATGAAGTGACGTCATAGTGGTGTGTTCAAAACAGAACTAAAGCATCAATTATGATTATTAGATGGGTATAGTTGAATTGGTAGCATAGGTATCTGCATTGACTACTCGACTGTGCCTAAAGAGTGCGCACTGTGCCCTTTTGAACACTTGCATACCTACACGAATGAGTGAATGAGTGCGAATGCATTAAATCATAATGAATGACGGATCAAGCAGTGTGCAACAAAAAGATCGATCTGATCTGATATGATCTTTGAATTTTTATTTATGCATTTCTTCCATCAAAGGCAGCCGGAGAACAAACGGACCATACAGAGCTTACACATTATTTGTAAGTATTTGAAAGTAGCCGGTGTAACGGACTCCTTTTATCCCCCACTCTTTTACACTCCTTCTTCTTCCCTCACCACCGGTCCTGATTTGGCTCGGAAGAGTCCGCTGGACCTAAAGCAATAATCATGTAATGTAATGTTCCCTCACCAATATTGCCATTGGGGGTCAAAATTGACTTTCTAGACAATTATTTTTTTTACCCTTCTTCGCAGACTGACCCCACACGTACCAACCTGCTTGAAAAACTTTTTTGTCTGTCTACATTGTAAAGAGGGTTTCTTCTTTTTTCATTCCATACAGTGCAGTGGATTTCGGCACGGCCATGACATACGACTTTCACTTGTACACCAAGCAAGACACTAACACAGGGTATAACAGTCCTCTCTTCACTCCCCCCGGTGACAACAAGTATTATTCATCGGTCAGTATTGACGATGACGACGATGAAGTAGACAAAGATGACAGTGATGATGATGATGACGGTAGAAATGGTGTGGAGTGGGGAATTGTAAAAATGGTGGTGATAGTTGTGGTGGTCGTGGTAATCATCATCATCAACACGATTATATAACATGTATAGGGATGATAACAAAATGAAGTTCACATCTTTATTCGTCTGTTGAACATGTAGGCCTATATAAATTCGTCATTTGTTTGCAGAGTTTGCAACATAAAATAAGCTGCAGGAACATAAAATAAAAATGAACACGTTAACAGAGGAACTTATAAAATGCAAATATTTACTCAACTTCGTTCGTATGCAGGACAGTGTACACTTGTATAGCGCACAGCTTCAAGACAAGAAGTCAAACTCAAGGCGCCACACAAAGGATGGTACATAAATCGTAAAACTTTCAGAAGCTCCTGTCCATTCTTTCGAACAATTCACGCTCACTTCAAGCGATATAATAGAGCCTCAACAATGTTTGAGTAGATTACATTTAGGCCTTCTTTACATTGTCTCCTCCATATCATATTGTACAAACAGGCATCGATGGCACAGTACTACCTATCGCAAGGAATGGCGCCGAGCAAGCTCCTGCTTGGTATTCCAACTTACGGTCGCTCTTGGAAACTGGCCTCCGCATCCAGCCATGGGTTCCGATCCCCCGCTGTTGGGAAGGGTGAACCCGGCCCCTACAGACACCTTACTGGAGTCTACACCTATCCCGATGTAAGTATGTATGGTGATAGTGGAGGTGGTGGTGGTGATGATGATGATGATGATGATGATGATGATGATGATGATAATAAAGAGGAGGAGGAGGAAGAAAAAGAGGAAGAGGATAATGATGACGATAAAGATGTGATGATGGTGGAGGTGATGATGATGATGATGATGGGGATGACGACGACGACGACGATGATGATGATGATGATGTTGATATGACGTCTGTAATGATGTTAATGTTGATGTGGATGTTTGCGATGAATCAGGGGGCACAGATTATGTACAATCTGTTGTAACGATGGTGATGTTGGTGTTGACAAATGAAAACAATGATTAAAAGAAAAAGATTTGTTATTTATTTATTTATTTCGCAGTCGTGCGTGGCTCTTACGCAGGGAGCACAGAGTGTGTATAACAGTACGCTGGGAGCACGATACCTGTACCAAGGCACCACCTGGGTCGCCTACGACGACGTGACAACTGTTAGGCAAAAGGTATGCATGTAGACATGTTTATAAGACTTCGACTCATTCTCATAGCCTTTAAAAGCATAACATAATTATTCTTTTGGAAGTACTATTATAATTGCTATCGTACCCAGCTTCCACACGGCCACGAATCGCTCAGTCGGCTGGAATGTTAGACGGCGCGCATCAAGCAGCAAGTTAGCACCTTGGGCGGCTTGAGTTAGAATTTGATTTGGGCCAGCACCTAGAGCAGCTCTTTGAGCCAATCAAGAGCTTGTATAAAACAGTTCATAATAAATACAAGTTCAAGGAAGGGCTTGGATGAAACTGTAGGCTATCATTTCGGAGGAGATTCAGTGGGAAATACAGTTCTCTGTTTTAAAACATGTCTGTCATTGTTGTTAAAAAAAAACATTTCCGTTTGCCATTTTTGCAGAGCGGTTGGGTAAAGCAGAACAATCTTGGGGGTTTTGGAGTATGGGCCATGCATATTGACGATATCGACGGCGTTTGCGGTTTGGGACCCCTACCTTTGATTGCTGCTCTGCGCAACAGCCTCAACGACGATGAGGGAAGGATATATCAGCAGCAGCATCAACAGCAACAACAATCGCAGCGGCAGATTCAGCAGTATGAGCCAGTGAAGAGGCAGTATCAGCAGCAGAATACAAATGATGTGGATGTGGAGGCAGCGTTGCGTGCTGTACGGAAAGTGCCTCAAGTTCAGTTTCCATAATGCTAATTGAATCTATCTACAATGAAGAGAGTAAACATCGAATTGAATCACTCAATGTATATGAAATTAAGAAACTGATTTTGAATAAGCTCACTGTGCAGTGTATATGAAATTAAGAGACTCTATCTACAATAAAGAGAGTAAACTTCGAATGGAATCGCTTAATGTATATGAAATTAAGAAACTGACTATGAATAAGCTCACTGCAGTGTATATGAAATTAAGAGACTGACTGTGAATAAGCTCATTGAAGAGATGGCGGAATGAATGTGAAGGAAACGGGTTAGGATGGTGATGGTAGCGATGGAGGTGGGGTAGGATTGAGTGTCAAAGGGAGGTTGGGGCAAGAAAAAGAGCGGAAAAAAGAGGGATTTAGACGGAGGGGAGAGAGAGAGAGAGAGAGAGAGAGAGAGAGAGAGAGAGAGAGAGAGAGAGAAAGAAGAGAGAAGGAGAGAAAGAAAATAGAGAGAGACCGAGAGAGAGAGAGAGAGAGAGAGAGATTCAAGCCCCTTTCACAGGCACAACGCAGCGCGTACCCCCTTTGGGGTGCCGGGGGTTTCAGTATAAATAGTATCCCCACTTTCTGGAAATTTAGTGCTTTAAATTCCCACTGTCGCTGTCTTTCTCATTTGCTCTTTCTCATTCCTGCTCTGTTCTATCATTCTGCTATACTATCGTCTTCTTCGCTAGCCCAGTCTCCTACCTTTTTTCTTGAAAACTCTTCCGGGATAAGACTCCTTATTTGTGTATGAGGTCTATTGGATCTGCTTGGGAATATTGGACGCTTTCTGCCAGGTGGTCACTAGGGCTTCCTATGATGTTATTATTTAGCAATGTAGGCATTTTATATGTATGTGTTTTGTTGATAATTTATAATGATGTTTGTATTCTATTTTGTTTTTGTAAACGGGGGTTCGATAAGTTGGGGTGAAGCCTCAGCCGTCCCCTGCGTGGGATGTCTTTATTGTAAAGTGACTGGCTGGTGGAGAGCTTTCGGGTTTACCACTAGGGTTGTTTCAGCAGATCTTTTATGCGGATCGGGGGTTGTCCGGTCCTGATTCGGCTCGGAAGCATCCGCTGGACCTAAAGCAATAATAATGTAATGTAATGTAATGTAACGCAGCGCGTTAATCAAAATGTTACTTAAGTTCCTAACTTCCTGTTAATTTCTTAATGATATCGTTTTGAGTTCGCACAAAATTCAATCCGAATCAAAGGTCCATCCCAAAACGTACAAAAAGCACAAGATAAAACATTACACTTGTAATGGATTGGACTACTATAAGTTTAAACACATTATTGAACATGAAACCATAGGCCTACTTGAAGCGCTGCTTGTCAAAATTGTCGAGGTTGGAATATAAAATGATATGTTTTTATTATGACAAGCAACCTTAATAAATAATTTCATACTCGTTTTAAATACTGCCTGTATACTAAGGAAATATTTTGTTGTTTGTTAATGAACACAATTACACTATTTTTATTGTGTTATATACATTATAATGTAAAACAAACGAACAATCAGTTTAAAAAAAGAATTCAGTTCAGTAAGCAGCGATTATAATGATGTGTGAGAATAATTACATGTTGAAGAATACAGATTGTAAGAACTTTATTGTAAATGGTTTTTTTTGTTTAGTTTGTTGCGGTTTACATGACTGTATATGTTTATATATTTTTATATAATATAAACCTGTATATTTAAGCTGTGTCTTAAACAATAGGAATGTTTCAATGTATACCATCTAAATAGACCTACTCATTGTGCCTGATAAATAATGCGTCAGAGATCAGTGATAATGCTTGTATTGTGAAAATGTTTATGCACATATGCCTAAAAGCTTTCAATTAATTTTAAATAAACTTACTATTGTTTTACAACTTTGTTTGTTCTTGCATCTGTGATCATGCCTTCGATGTGGAAATATTTATGCACATAGGTCTAATAACTCACTATTAGTTTCAAATAAACTCACAAATGTTTTCAAGTCTTGTTTGTTCAAGCCTCTGTGATCATGCTTTGATGTGGAAATGTTTATGCACGTAATAACTTTAGATTCATTTCAAATAAACGTAGGCCTACTACTGTTTCCCAGCATATTTTGTTCATGCCTTAGTTTCTGTTTAGAAATGAAGCCTACATTCACACAACGTGAAACGTTGACATCAAGTTTGGCCAGGACATGCGGGCTCCATGTCCTGGAGGGAAGAAGACTGCTGTTGGCGCGGGATGAATGGGTGGGTATAGAATTGGGAGGCTGTGTGTGACTAGCATTGTCCTGACCCTAACCTCGTGTTGTCGTCGCTGCTGTCATTGACCATTGATTCCTTGCGTACGCAGAATTAAATCGTGTGTTTGTGTATGTGTGTATGTACGTATGTGTGTGTATATATGTTGGGTGTGTGTGTATAGATATTATAATTATGTGTGTGTTGTGTGCGTGTTTTGGTTTTTATAATAGAGTTGTATTCATGTTCACTTAGTATATATGTGTGGTGTTTTATGAATTATATTAATAAATTCTAGTATTAGGTAAAACGCTTGTACATTATCACACTGACACTGTAATGCCCTGAAGAAGGTTATTAAAAACCGAAAATTTGGCAATTCAAATTGAGTGGATAACATTCTGTCGTTTTCAAAGTGTTTTATGTTATATAAAGGATGTCTACAGGGGTGGGGGTTGTTAGATAATATCAGGCAAGCCAGCCTGATCGCAACATATATATATAAATGAAAAATGCTGGGACGCGTTTGGCAAGAATTTGACTATCGGCTCGATGTGTGTCGTGTGACCAATAGTGCTCACATTGAACATCTTTGAACATTCCATGTAAAAATTAAGATTACAAGCTTTCTGAATTTACCAGATGCGTTTTCATATCCTTAATAGTTTCGGAAATATTCAATGTCAAAATATATATATATATATATATATATATATATATATATATATATATATATATATATATATATATATATATATATATATATATATATATATATATATATATATATATATATATATATATATATATATATATAAGATTAGATATAGATATAGATATATATAGATATGTGTGGGTGTGTGCGTGTTTGCGAGTGCGCGCAAACTGAAACACAGACATAAGCACTAAAGCACGGAAGAAGCAGAAGAAGAAGGAAGAGGATAAGGAGGAGTATGAATAGGAGAGGAAGAAGAACAAGAACAAGAACAAGAAGAACAAGAAAAAGAAGAACAAGAACAAGAAGAAGAACAAGAAGAAAACATAGTCAATAATAATGAACACGTCATACAGTTTTTAGCATTTTGTAGTTGGGACAGCACTTTTTAATTGTAAAAATCATTTGGCAAATGCAAATTCAACTAAATTTTGCAAATAATAGAAAATATTGGTCTACTCTTGATCTTTTCACAGTGACAAATCAAAATAGAAAATAATGTAAGACACAATATCAACAACGCGAATAAAATTATTTAGTATAGGATTTTATTAGCGCGTTTATAGTTTCAAATCATCTAAAGGTAAAAATATGTTTACAAAACACGCATAGTTAGATAAATAAAACAAAACCAAAAACAGTGTCATTTACTTTTCGCATTCCCATAATATTTAAAAATCTCAGCAATATTTTCACCCTTTTAAAAAAGTCAATTATTTGTGGCAGATCAATATTAGAGAGTTGTGTATTTTTGCTTTAAATGTTTTTTGTTAGTTTGTTGAAAAGTACGTAATCATTCTCCGCGTACGACGAGCGGTAGTAGCCTTTGATCTTTTACTTTAAAAAATGCTATTTAATACATGTAATTACAATTGTGAAATCTTACTTTACTGGAATGTGCTTGATTTTCGTTCTTTTGTCATCAACGATAAAATGGAGACTGGTTGGGCGTGTTGTTCTTGTGTCTCTTTTTTTTTCCTGGAAGGATAGCATGTCGTAAGATAACCTAGTTAGTTTAAGCGTAATAAACTGCATACACAATATTGTAGATTTTTTTCCCGTCCGTTACTCACTGAGGCAACTAAACTAAATATAAGGCCTACCTACAGTTTTGTGAATGTTTCCATAACTAATCCTTTAGTATGTAGAGTCTAAAGGCGAGCTGCCCAAGAATTTATGACGCTATCTTTGTCATTAATTTGCACTTTACTTGAATGAGTTGGTCATTATTAGAACAGTTTATCTCCAAAAGGTCAATCGGTGAGTGATCGATTTCTCATCAAAGTTCAATACTTAGCTTGGAAACAGCATTTACCAAATTTTGATGCCTCTAATTAATCCCAGTCTCTTCTTTACACAAACTTATGTTTAACGTTTGATCAAAATGAAACCTCCCTCATCTCACACAAATATATGTCCTGTGTGTGTGTGTGTGGTGTGTGTGTGTGGATGTGTGTGTGTGCGTGTGCGTGTTTTAAAACTAAACCATAGCTTCAGAACAATGCGCTTTTTCTAGAAAGCATGAACTATATTGTAGTGTTCTGAGCATTCAAACACGAAAATTGTTTTCATTTCAGAGAGAGAGAGAGAGAAAGAGAGAGAGAGAGAGAGAGAGAGAGAGAGAGAGAGAGAGGGAGAGAGAGAGAGAAGCCCACGTAATGTTATCATTTATAGTGAAAGAGAGAAAACAATGGCTTTGGCCAACTGAAAAATGTAACGAGGTTTGTGGCTGGCTAAGTGGCGGCTCACGTGGCTCAACGCCGACCAATAGCGCTTAGGTCTGGAATGTTGTAGAGAGTGTCAAGAGTTCCTGCATTCCGCTTGGCGGTGCTGGCATCCAAGGGCTGACCGTTCATCGCCATCTTGATGATCCTAGCCGCCATTGCAATGATGTCCTACACATACAAATTATTATTTTAGTCATATAATTATTAGTTAATTAAAATAATATTAATTTATTTATTCATTTTATCTATTTATTTAATCGCTTTTATATAGCGTTTTTATAGCCCAAGACTTGCTCAGAGCGCTGTCCTTTTTGTTTATTGATTAGTTAATTATTTAATTAATTTATGTTGTGATCAGGCTGGCTTGCCTGATATTATTTTACAACCCCACCCCTGTAGACAATTAATTAATTTGAAGATGGTACTTTGTAGATTTAGTAGTGTTTGTATTTGCGATGGTTAATTCTCTCTAATACTTTCCCAATTTCTTTCCCACATCTTATCGTTTAGTTGTACCTGCCTCACAACCCCTTTCTTACTATCCTTTTTCCAGTTTCCTGATAGGGCCCTCCCCCCACCTTTTTGTTTTTTTTTACAGACGCTTCCAGAACGCGTCTGCTTTCTTTGTCCCTCCCGAGACCTGCGAAGTCGACACTTGAGAGGGCGCGATTCTGTGGGGTGATAAAAGAGAAGTGATGCCGAGACGGAGGTCTAGAGGGGTCGGGTAGCTCAGTTGGTAGAGCGGCTTACTAGTAACCGAAAGATCCCTGGTTCGAATTCCGGATTGGCCAACGTATGGCCATAGTATTTTTCCCTTACCATCATTTGGTTCGCTGGTGTCAGAATAATGTGACCAGTAGTCGCCTATACGTTCCGGTGTCGTGTGACTATAATCTACAATTAGACGGAGGGCCCTTCCTTAGATTTCCTTCCTGTAGCGAGCATTGAATAGTTGTAGTGAATTGTTTTGTTTAGTAGAGTTAGTGATCGTTAGGAATATTGTGAAGGAAGACTTTGTATAGACGATGTAGAATTTAGAAGTGTAATTTTTATTATGTTGTTGTAATCTAGTGTTGTACAAAAGTGAAGAAAAGTTTATTGTGTACCACTGTACCTGGCTGTTTAGTAGTTAGTTTTAATTAGATGTTCAAAATAAATGTAACCTAGCACTTTTAGTGTTAGCGACCCGTATTTTCGCCTTCCCGGCCCTTTTATTGGTTGTCTGTTGTGTCGTAGTCTTTATATGTAAATTCACCATTTTACACCTTAAAAGCAATATCTTAGAAGACCGTTACACGACCACAATGCACACACAGGTACATACACAAACGTACACACTAAATAAATAAAAAATTGAAATAATGACATATATATATTATATTACAATTGCGTATCCTACCTCTCTCGCTCTCTCATCCATTGTTCCTTGGTATGGGGCTGCACTAACCTCACGTGATACCCACGTGACCATCAACGTCACCAAGACAACCAGCAGAGCCAATCGGGAGAGGGAGAACATTTTCTGTGACAAGAGAACAAGAAGAAAAAAAAAGAGTTAAATAGTAAACAGTGATTAGCTGTAGAGTAAAAATGATGATGATGACGATGATGATGATGATGATTATGATGATGATGATGATGATGTAGTCTTGTAGGCCTGGAACGCCAATTTTCCATGAGAACGTGCTCAATGATCTTGCCGAGAAAAGAGCAGCCACCAGCTGTTAAAACGAGAAAATCAAACAAAAAAACCCAAAAAGCAACAAACAAACAACCAATGTACTACGAGTCCTTCTTAAAAACCTCAGTGCCACAATGAAATTAATTTTCGATGTAGCACTAAGTTCTCCTAAAATTCCTATTTTTAGCTCAAGAGTGGTTGCTAGCGGTAACTATTAATAGGCACAAAAAACTGCGCAATTTATTGAGTTTAAAAAATAACTATACTTTCGAAAGAGTTCATGTTTTGTTTTAAGCTTATTTTTTCAGTGGGGCAACACTCACTGTTTACAGGGTCTTCCCAGGAGACGTGGTCAAAGTGAGTCTCTTTAAAGGGATGCACTTTTTATTTATTATATAACACGCCAAAACTGTACCACTTTATCCTGTTGTCCTCTCTCTCTCTCTCTCTCTCTCTCTCTCTCTCTCTCTCTCTCTCTCTCTCTCTCTCTCTCTCTCTCTCTCTCTCTCTCTCTCTCTCTCTCTCTCTTAGTGCTGATAGATTACCAAACCAAGCCGTATCACATGTTGCTGAATTTAGATATTTCTGGTAAGAAAAATTGGGTATCAGGGGTACGTAATATATTATCTGAGTGCGGGTTCTACATTGTTTGGGTTCAACAGGGAGTGGGTAACACAAATGCTTTTCTGGCAGAGTTTAAGACTAGGCTCCAAGACATTTTTAGGCAAGAATGGTCTGCAGCAGTACGGGATAGAGACCGCTATAAAACATTTAGTTCATTCAAGACCGAGTTTGGGCAGGAATCGTATATTGTAGATATTGATGTATATTGTTTTCGTGTGGCACTCTCATTAATCAGATTTGGAGTTCTTCCAATTAATAACAACACCTATAGATTCGATGATAATATTGTACTAAGAAATTGCATTGTATGTAAGAATATAGTTGAAAATGAATATCACTTTTTGTATGTATGTCCTTTGTATGATGATTTTAGAAATAGCTTTTTGTCAGATCGACCTGTTTTACTTAAAGACATGATGAGCTTGAAAGGGATTACGCATTTACGAAACCTAAGTAAGTTTGTATATCACGCATTCGTAAGACGCAAAAAGCTTGCGGAATCTCTGGAATAAGCTAATGCATTGTCCTGCTTCCCTGACCCCCCCCCCCCTCCGCAACCCCCCTTCCCCCCGCACACACACAGACACATACTTCTTATGGCGCAAAAAATGTCTATTATATATTATTGTTCTTTTCGTTCAGTCAATGTTTTTTGTATGTTAGAAACCAACGCTCGAATCAAATGCGTGTGAATGGAGAGTGTTCGCGCATGTGCGCGTGCGTGTGAGCATATGGGCCAATGGCCAAAAATGCAATAAATTGTCAAATGTCTCTCTCTCTCTCTCTCTCTCTCTCTCTCTCTCTCTCTCTCTCTCTCTCTCTCTCCTCCCACCCCATCTGTTGTTTTTTTTTTTCCCCGCAACCTCCAGAACACCATCTCTGCTTCTCTATCCTAAGTTAATCTTCATCAATCTTCAACATTTATTGTCTTCACTATAGTGACACCAGACCTCCCCTAACCTTCATTCTACTATACAAACACCATATTCTAGATGTCAATAACTTTCTTGTACAATGATTGCTAGCCAACACGAAAGAATCAACAAAGCTGCATTATGCTTACTTGTCTGCGGTTATAATGATCAACGTCTACCTCGATGTCCGATATGAAAAACAAGCGTGCGTGAGTCTCATCCCATCACGAGAAATAAACTACTTATGGGCTACGCGTAATATAGCCTAATGCGAAGACCATGTTGCTTTCCTGAAAACGGACCAACAGGGTTGAGAGAGAGAGAGAGAGAGAGAGAGAGAGAGAGAGAGAGAGAGAGAGAGAGAAAGAGAGAGAGAGAGGGAGAGAGATGAGAACTTCCAATGAACATTCAGTTAACATGTAATATATTCTATATAACATAACTAGGGTAACTATGGTAA
>CM072511.1:68628438-68675938 GCA_036898135.1 Oncomelania hupensis | reverse complement strand
CTCATGATAATCTACGAGAAATACCTACAGCACCAACAAAATCTATATCATGTGTTTGTAGACTTCAAGAAAACGTTTGACCGACTTTGGCATGTAGCTCTGTGGACAACCAGGAGAGTGTACAACATCAGCCCTAACATTACTGAAGTCATCAAAAACCTGTATGACCAGGCTACCAGTGCAGTTCTCCACAACAGCTTCATCGGTAACTGGTTCAGAACAACAATTGGCGTGCGTCAAAGATGCATACTCTCTCCAACACTCTTCAACATCTTCCGGGAGCGCATTATTTCACATGCCCTTGCAAATCACCAATACAAAGTCAGCATAGGGGTAGAGCAATCTCTAACCTCCGTTTTGCGGATGACATTGATAGATTGGCTGGAGAGGAACAAGAACTTGAACAGCTGGTACAGAGGCTTGACACCACTTCCAGAGCCTTCGGAATGGAAATAAGTGCAAAGAAGACCAAAATTATGACCAACAACACCAACAGCATCAACACGGACATCAAAGTCCAAGGCCAGTCTCTCAACACAGTGCATAGCTTCAAATATTTAAGAGCCATTGTATCAGACAATGGGTCCTGACCGGAAGTCATCTCCAGGATAGCTAGCACAAAACAACTGCTACCCTGACAAGGTTGAAGCCCATTTGGAAAGACGGGACCATCAGTACACACTCCAAGGGAAGGCTTGTGCGCTCTCTTGTCATCTCAATCTTCCTATACGCTTGCGAAACATGGACCCTCACAGCAGACCTACAACAAAGAATACAAAGCATGGAGATGAGGTGCTACAGAAGACTTCTGGGTATTTCCCATACCCAGCACATCATCAACGACAAAGGGTCGCTGAGGACAGAGAAAGATGGAGTACGCTGGTTAAACGATCATCTGTGTTGCCCCCAACGACTTTTGAGTTACGGGAAAAAAATAGGATAGGTGTATTGGAGGGTTTCCTCGTGGCGCAATGGATTAGTCGCCGGTTTCTTATACCTAAAGTCACGGGTTCGATTCCCGCAAATGGCGAACGTATATGACTTAAGTACGAGACTATTGAGGTCACCGAGGGTTCCCTCCGAGTACTCCGGTTTCCTCCATCCCTTCAATAATGGTATTGGATACAGTCAATATAAAAAAAATACAAAAATAAAATATCTGTTTTCTTTCCTTCTTCTAATTTCAATCTCCTTGCCTTTACACTGCAAGTTTAATAATAATAATAATAATAATAATAATAATAATAATAATAATAATAATAATAATAATAATAATAATAATAATAATAATAATAATAATAATACTGGATGCTATATACGCGCCTTTCCCCAAATCAATCAGGCTCAAAGGGCGGCGATCTGTACCAAAATACACGCTCACCTGTCTCATCCACTCTCACAAACACAACAAATACACATCCATCACTCAAACAGGTAGTGTAAAGGCAGGGAGATCGCTATTGGTAGACGAAAAGAAAATCGAATTTTTATTTTTGAAATTTTTATATTGACTGCGTCCAGTACCATTATTGAAGGGAGGGAGGAAACGGGAGTGCCCAGAGAAAACCCTCGGTGACCTCAATAGTCTTGTACCTAAAGTCATACGTTCGCCTTTTGCGGGAAACGAACCCGCGACCTTCGGCATAGGAAACCGGCGACTAATCCATTGCGCCACGAGGCCACCCCATACGTTTAAGTGATAGATGTGTGTGCAACTGTGAGAATGGGTGAAACACGTGAGAGTGTATGTTGATATAGATCGCCGCGCTTTGAGTCTGATTGGTGAGTTGGGCAAAAGCGCGTATATAACATCCAGTATTATTAGTATTGATATTATTGATGTTTAACGTGTACACCCACCATTGGTAGAACTAACATCTTCCGACTTAGTTGTGGGTGTCCTTTCTGTACTGTATACAATCTACTCGTATGTGGGTGAGTGGAAGTGTGAGCATATGTGGGATGACGCTAAAATAAGCCATGGTTTTTCAGTTATCCTGCACCGGTTTGGTGGAATGCTCTTTCAGAGGCCATAAAGGCGGCAGATTCTGTGGATACGTTTCGTAGAAATCTGAAGAAAAAAAAAATTATTCTTGCTAAGCTGTATTGTTAATATTTGATCTCACATTTCATTTGCGAAAGTCACTGTGTGAAAGGATTGCATTGTTCATTGTGTGACCTGCTTGCTAAGAAAGTGTTGAAGGATAGTGAAGAAGTACATTACATTACATGATTATTGCTTTAGGTCCAGCGGACTCTTCTGAGCCAAATCAGGACCAAAGGGAAGAAGTAAATAGGCCATATCTCTATGTGTTTGTGTGAGTGTTTGTATGTGTATGTGTGTATGTGTGTGTGTGTGTGTGTGTGTGTACATCTCTTTCTCCTCCTCTATTCTCCTCCTCTATTTCTCTCTCTATTTCTCTCTCTCTCTCTCTCTCTCTCTCTCTCTCTCTCTCTCTCTCTCTCTCTCTCTCTCTCTCTCTCTCTCTCTCTCTCTCTCTCTCTCTCTCTCTCCACCTCCTTCCTACCAGCGTTGCGATCATGTCCGTCGGCGTGGAGATACTTGTGCGCGCTTTATATGTTAGTTATTCATTGATTCATAAAGATGATGATGAAGAAAACAAAATAACAACAATTCTCGAGATGGAACTAACGTCTTCTTGCCTAATGTCCCTTCTCTACATATATATGTACCTACATCACTATGTGTGTGTGCGTGTGTGTGTTTGAGTGTGAGTGTGTGCGCGTGTGTGAGAGAGACAGAAAGAGAGAGACAGAGAGAGATAGAGACAGAGAGTACACATGTGGGTGACGGTTTTATTTTAAAAAAAAATTGTAATTGCTAGTCGGGATAAAGACTTCTGTGGGCAGAACCACTTCGTGGTTTTGACAGAAGATAAGAAAAAAGCAGAGGATACCACTATGGCAAACAGTGCAAATCACAAAAGTTGTGTATTATGGGTCCTGGGCAGACGAAGATGCTATATCCATGGTGAATTATTCTGTACACGTACATTGCCAATGTAGTATGAGCTATCGTGGGCGTGAAGTAGCGTCGTTGAGACCGAATATCACAAGAAATATGGTCGCTGCGATATTAGTTTACGTAAACTACAGTCGCGTAACCAAATTTATTGCAAACAATGTACATAAACATTAAATCGCAGCCCATAAAATAGGTCGAGGAAAATTTTGCCACCAAATATTGCGACATCACCCCGTGAAATTGTGTCGCTGTAAAAGATGGTTGCTTGCGACTTTTCACGTATACTTTTGTCCCCGCGAACTATTTTCAACAGAAAAATTGTCGACTGGGCACAGGATTTCACGTAGACCTATTTTGTGGCACAGCAGAGAATCTATACGCATACATATGAGTGTCTATGTGTATAATAATGATGCCCGAGCACAGCCACTTTGTGACAAAGAGGATGAAATCACACTAACGAATTGGCAATAGGGTTCATCTTAGAATTAGGATGATTTTACTGGTAATCTGTCGGTTATAATTTCTAATGAAAGTGTTGAAAATTGTGGGAAAATCAATTCAGTTCTTTAATCAATTCAATAATTCATGTTGACTTTGATCACCTACATATGATAAAAATACGAAGCAGTGATTGCTTTCATCTACCCAGTTAGACTATTTACAATTGTAAGAAAACATATTGTAAGATAGAAAAAAAGAGACTGCACAAACAATTCTTTTAAGGAAGAACAAACATAAATAAAATTAAACTAAAGAAAGATATAAAAAAAAACAGAACAGAAGAAACATTTTAGTGATTTAAAAAAGAAAAGAAATGAAGATATAAACAAGCAAAGAAACATTTTAGAGAGTATATTCCTAAGAGTGCAAAGTTTGAAGAAAGTTGATTCAGCATTTCAAAGCATACGTGACGAAGCAGACACAAATTAGTAAAGTATTCAGATTTATAAGGAAAGCAGACATAGTTGAAATGAACCAAAAAGACACAGCGCACTTATACGTGTATTACTGCGAATCTCTTGGGAAAAAAAGACTGATAGAGACAGCGTTACAAGTAGTTTAAATGAATGGATTAACGTTAAGATAAAAGTACTGGGTGTCCTATCCTATCCTATCCTATCCCGTAACTCGAAAGTCGTTGGACACCACAGATGATCAGCGTACTCCATCTGACTCTGTCCTCAGCGACCCTCATGGCTTCGCTCAGTGTCAAGCCAGTCCATTCTCGAATGTTGTCCTCCCACCTCTTTTTCTGTCTCCCTCTTCTTCTGCCTCCTTGCACCATGCCTTGAAGGAAGGTCTTTGCAAGGCGTGATGCTCTGGTCACATGGCCATTCCATCGGAGTTTCCGTTTCTTCACCACTGGGAGCATGTCATCGTGTTGTCCAATGGCTTGTGTGATGGTCTTTCGGACTTCATCGTTGGTGATGTGTTTGGTACAGGAAATACCCAGAAGTCTTCTGTAGCATCTTATCTCCATGCTTTGTATTCTTCATTGTAGATCTGCTATGAGGGTCCATGTTTCGCAAGCGTATAGGAAGATGGAAATAACAAGGGAGCGCAGCAGCCTTACCTTGGAGTGTATACTGATGGTCCTGTCTTTCCAAATGGGCTTCAACCTTGTCAGGGCAGCAGTTGTTTGTGCAATCCTGGAGAAAACGTCATGTCGGGACCCATTGTCTAATACAATGGCTCCTAAATATTTGTTCTATGTGTACGCGCATATTATTAGCAAGACAACACTTTTTAAGTCTACTTTAAACAAACAAAAAACAAAAAATAAAACACGAACTTACGGGTATTTTTACAGTACACCAAAATGAATGAACAATGCATTAATTTAATAAGTACAAGAAGACGAGACAGAACTAAAAGCTCCATGAGAGATAAAGTGCACCGAAAGGTTCTCTGTACATGCAATTCGTTAAAATAGTAATAAACAGGCTTACAGTTGGACAAAAAAGATATACGATGTTGATACATCTCTTGTAAACTTAAGATAACTCAGAAACAACTGTAAGATCGAAAAGACTGTTTACTGTTCAGCTACATGAACGACCAAACATTAAATACAATTACAACGTATGTTTAAACACAGGACAAACTGTACAAGAGTTTACATACGAATATTAATGTGAAATCCCTCTTCATGCAGACACAGATGAATGAACCAAAATTACACATACTTTCAAGCTAATTGCCAACACAAACACAAAAGTAGCATCCATTAAGATGGTCCATACTTGTGACAGACAAGAAGTCGCTTGTTTGACAACCATGAATTATTGAGAAAAATCTCGTTTAAAATTAAGTCAAAAACAACTGAAAGAACAAAATGAAAATCAAAGCTCTTTCAATCTAATAGCCCTACGTTCAGTTTAAATGCAAAATGCATTTGTTATAAAATATTTATAATTAACAACATGTAGATAGAACAAAGCATATCTTTCTTCTTTTGAAGAGTTTATTAGGTAGAAACCGGTGAATGAACCAAAATTACAGATGCTTTAAGCTAACTGCCCAAAGTTAATATATACATATAAAAGTGACATCCATTTTAATCTCAATCCTTGTCAATAAGAAATAGTACTTAATTTACATACCTGCTATGAAATAAAATCTATCTTCAGGAATGAATATACAGATGCACGAACCAACATTACAATTGTTTTAAAGCTAGTCTAGCCGTTTTTAAGCTAATTGCCCAGAGTTATACACCCAAAGAAGACATCCGTTTAAATCTCTACACTTGTCACATACGAATAGTACTTTGTTAACATAGGTGTCCTTAAATAAAATATCTTCTAAGCTAGAACAAGATTAATTAACAAAATTACTTTTAAGTTAATTGACCAATCCTATCCTATCATATCCTATCCTATCCTATCCCGTTACTCAAAGGTTGGGCAACACAGAAGCGTACTCCACCTTTCTCTGTTCTCAGCAACACTAATGGCTTCGTTCGGTGTCAAACTGGTCCATTCTCAAATGTTGTCCTCCCACCTCTTTTTCTCTCCCTCTTCTACTGCCTTCTTGCACCGTGCCTTGCAGGATGGTTTTTGAAAGGCCTGATGCTCTGGTGACGTGGCTATACCATCGAAGTTTCCGTTTCTTCACCATTGTGACCAAAGTTACCCACAAATGCAAAATCCATTAAGGAGTGTATATTTGTCAAAGACAAAAAGTATTTAATTAAAAATCTTGAAAAATACCCTTTGTGTACTGGTCATGAACTAACAACATTTGATTTATATTTTTTTATATTCTTGAGAATTTCTCTTTTATAAGGATAGAAGTGGAAGCACCTAACATCCATCACTGTTAAATACTTTATTGTGTTGAGACATTCCCTGTTGCATTCTTGTCAAAGAAAAACAATACGTGATTTATCTCCTTCAGGATTCTTCGTGTAAAGCTAACTGACTGGGAGTACCTAAAGGGATTCATTGCAGATTGATTCAGATTCATTAAAAGTCGACGTTTTTGAAATTATTGTCAAAGAAAATGTTTGATCTTCAGGATTCTGCTTGGACACATTCGTTGATTCATGCTATTAACAAAAAATTTTATTCTCGTAAACAAACACACACACAAAACACACACACACACAAACGCAAACACACACACAAACACTGGCAATAGACTTACTTGATTTATTTAGGAATCCTATCGCAACTATAACATGCATTCACTTCTGAGTATCCCAAACTAAACATTTGCTCAAAGCGCTTACTCACAATACTCTCACACAAACATTCGAAGGATTATATGTTGCTGCAGTGGATGACTTCGTGCAGTGGGTAGTGCAATATTACCAAACGGCGCTCAAGGTACTACATAAATCATATACCACCTATCCTATCCTATCCCCTAAATCAAAGGTCGTTGGGGTATCACAGATGATCCTTTAACCAGCGTATTCCATCTTTCTCAGCAACCCTCGTGCTTTCGTTAAGTGTCAAACCAGTCTATTCTCGAATGTTGTCCTCCCAACTCTTTTTCTGTCTCCCTCTTCTTCTGCCTCCTTGCACCGTGCCTTGCAGGGTGGTTTTTGCAAGGCCTGATGTTCTGGTGACGTGGCTATACCATCGAAGTTTCCGTTTCTTCACCATTGTGAGCAGGTCATCACGTTGTCCAATGGCTTGTGTGATGGTCTGTCGGACTTCGTTGTTAGTGATGTGCTGGGTATAGGAAATGCCCAGAAGTCTTCTGTAGCATCTCTTCTTCCTGCTTTGTATTCTTCGTTGTAGAACTGCTGTGAGGGTCCATGTTACATATACCGCCTGTGGACTTGTTAAAGATGTTGTCAACATAAGACTGCAAAACCAGGTATATTTGATGTTTTAACGGAAAGAAAAAGGACATATTTTGGTGAGAGATGATGCTACTACATACACTAAATGAAGTATTTTTATATAGCGCTTAAAGAACTGCTCAATGAGCTGACAGAAAACAAGGATCTTATTCGGGGTGTCGGATAGTGCAGTGGTTGGAGCACTCGCTACTGTGCCGCAAGTTAAGCACCGTCCAGTGCGGTTAGCACTTGGATGGGTGACCGCAAAACGTGAAGCGACAAATAACAACGTTCCAGTTGACTCAGCTGTGACTGAGTACCTACTCTCTTAAGGGTGGGGAAGGTAAAGCAGCGAGAAAGAAAGATGGGCATCACCCTCATTACGCTGGCCCAAGATAAGTGTGATCTCCAACATCACGCTCCCCTACGGCCACAAGGCTATGGCACTACCTTTACTTTTTACCTTAATTCATACCGCCCAAGGCGCCAACTTGCTTCTTGACGCAGCGTTATATTTACGAACGGAAAATTAAAGGCATAAATTTTCTTATATATATAAATGAGATCACAGCCCTTTATTGATCCGTGATAGCAGAAAAACATGGTATAATTGGATCGTCAGTGTCAGGCCAGGGAACGTGAAATATGAGCCAGCAAAACTAACTGAAAGTGATTCATCTCAAACAAAACAATTGGTCATCCGCACTTTCTCTGTGAAGGTTAGGTGAAGTCTGGGTCCGTTTGTACGCGCAAGAGAATACAGAACTAGAATATTCCAGTCTTGTGGTGATCGTGTTAGTATAAGTATAATGATTACAAAGTTTGAAGAATGGTGTACTGAAAATTCACAGGCGTTTAGCGAATTCGCCGGTCAAATTTGGTCCGCATCAAAACAACAACAACAACAACAACAAACAAAACAAAAAACACAAAGAAAAACCAACCAAACAAACAAAAAACAACGTTATGTAAGCAATGAAAATAAATTAAATTGAGTTACCCACAGATTTTGATAATAATGTTGAATGCGCATCTTTTCTTTTTGTTTTTCTAACGCAAGTTTCGTACATTTATTCAACTGTTATTTGTTTTATTTTACGTCTGTAGACAATTTGTGAACTCATCCTCTCTCTTATACACATACACACGCCCACAAAATACACTCAGCCACACACAGACACGCGCGCACACACACATACATACATACACACACGCACACACACACACACCCACACACACATGCTCGCACAATTCCATACCATACTAAAACAATCAGTATTAAGATTTTGTTCACACCCGCAATGCCTCATTCTCAAAATAATTGGTATGTACCTATTTGGTAAAACATGAGTATGTGTGTGTGTTTGTGTGTATGTGTGTGTGTCTGTGTGTGAGAGAGAGGTTTTGATGATGATGATGATGATGATGATGATGATGATGATGATGATGATGATGATGATGATGATGATGATGATGATGATGATCATGAGGATGATGATTTGGAGGAGACAATGTCTGTGTGTTTCTGAGATAATGGGGTGGGAAAAGAATAGCTTGGAATTGGATTTTCGATACTATTTGTCATTTGTGCGGAATAAAAAAAAAAGGATTTCTTAGCGACACAGAAAGCAATGGGAAATACGAGCCACATTTTAATGAAGGAAACTATCAAACTGCTTGATAGGTTTAATTTTGCCAACAGAAAGGTATGCGTAGACATTTGGATACAATAATCTATTCAGTATTTGTTGAGAGGTATAGGCCATTTGATCTACCTATAAAACAAAATACATCCGTCTGTTGGCATGCACAAATCTGTCCAGTAATCATTGATTAAAAACACAGCAGAACAATCTGTTTATCCAGAACAATCTTTTATCAACACTGGAAATTAACATGACAACTATGTCTATGAGCCTATAGCAAAAGAAATACATCAGTTATCATATAGCAGTGTCTGTGCTATACAATAAGGAGAAAATATTACATTATCTTCAGATTAGGTTAGATGCTCCTTTGCGAAGTGGCAGCGGCGTGGATTATGTTCATTTATAATATTTACGAGACGTCAATTAACGATGAAAGGTATTCCATCATTTTTAACGTATCGTCTACGACTCAGGCCGTAATATCAAAACCCACGAAGAGCTTTACATTAGAAAGAAATTGGATAGCAAAACCTATAATCTGATTCTCTACAAGTCAGGAGTTGATGTGTACCCCATACAAGGAATAAAGACATTTTTGTTTTAAAGAATATCGCCAAGCCTGAAGGTTGTCGGAGGCAAATTACAATATGAAATTTTAATGGATTCTATAGATTATTGATTCTCTCTGGGTAGAATATATCTCTCTCTCCTTTGCCTCTGTATCTGTCTGTCTGTCTCTCTCTGTCTCTGTCTCTGTCTCTCTGTCTCTCTGTCTCTCTCTCTCTCTGCGTCAAGTTCTCATGATATATTAATATTTTGTTTTAGTGGGTTTGCGTTTCCGAGAAGAGACAGGATAAAAACCAAGGGAATATTTTAGTGTGTTTTCAAATCGCCAAAACACCGCTGGGGAAAAGAACTGACTCTAAGCACTTTAATTGTTTTCTCAATAGTATCAATACAGGGAGAATTAGTAGGAGATAAAGCAGCAACAGCAGCGGAAGAAGAAGAAGTTAGTTAGTTATTCATTGTTTACATGGTCCATCGGACTGCAAAGAGCCCAATCAGGACTACAAAATCAAGACCACATATTGGTTGAAAGAGGATTCACTCCTGATACGTTTAAAAGATCTGCTGAAACAACCCTAGTGGTAACACTGAAGGCACTCCACCAGCCGGTCACTTTACAATAAAGGCATCCCACGCAGGGGATGCTAAGGCTATACTCTAATTCATCGGACCCCCGTTTACAAAAACAAAATAGATTATAAACATCATTATAAAATATCAACAAAACACATACATATAATATGCCTACATTGATAAGTAATAATACCACAGAAAGCCCTAGTGACCATTTGTCAGAAAGCGTCCAAGCTGACCGAAGAGACTTCATACACAAATGAGGACTTTTAGAAAAGTTTTCAAGAAAAAGGTAGGTGACTGGTCTAGCGAAGAAGATAGTATAGTAGATTGATAGAACAGAGTAGGAATGAGAAAACACAAAGGAGAAAGACGGCGACAATGGGAATTTAAAGCACTAAATTTCCAGAAAGTGGGGATACTATGTATACAGAAAACCCCGGCACCCCCACGGAGGGAAAGAAGAAGAAGAAGAAGAAGAAGAAGAAGAAGAAGAAGAAGAAGAAGAAGAAGAAGAAGAAGAAGAAGAAGAAGAAGAAGAAAAAAATGAACATTGAAGTTTAACGTCTACAACCACCATTGGCGATCTGGCAGACGGAGATAACCCTCCCATGAGGGGGGTAGTCACGTACCTAAATCCACATTGAACCACCAGAGCAATCATCTAAGAAGACAGTGAAAATGGCCACTTTTATTTTACCCACCACGGGATTCGAACCTGGGTCATCGGTTGTGCCAGGCGAACGCTCTACCCTTGAGCAAAAGCGGTGGAAGAAGAAAAAGAAGAAGAAGAAGAACAACAACAACAGCAAAAACTTATTGTATAAAACGAATTAAAGGGTAATTCAAAACGGCCCGCGATTCCATTAGAGGAAGTGCTACATAGTCTGAGATGTGTGAACAACATAGCATAATTGAATTATTGTGATTGCCTGATTTGTGTGCTCGTAATATGTGTTTGGTGCATCTGCGTGCACATGTGTGTAAATGCCTGCATGTGTTTGTGTGTGTGCGTATGTGCGTCTCTGTCTGTGTGTTGTTGTTTTTCTTGTCTGTGTTTTGTCTCTCTGTTCGTTTGTCGTGCCTGTGTTTGATTACGCAAATGACAGATCAAATCCGATCAATGTTGCTGCTAATGAATCAGTTGGCGACGGCACGGGATTAAAGAAAAGCAGACAAGAAAATTCCAAAGACTTAAACACCCGCCAACTGACCCATTTTAAGTACAAGTGCATTCTTATGAACCAACATTTACTATAAATTCATTTGATAAATCTAGAACGAATTAACAGGGAAAGTCCAGAGACTTAATGTCTGAGGTCGAGATCAAAGTTGCGCAAAATAACAACAAAAAAACCAACATAAAACGTCTAATTCACACTAAGAGATGACTATTTGTTTATATATTCATACATTTTAGATGTGTATAACAGTACCAAAATTTAACCTAAACTTTGTGTCCGACCGCTCAAGAGGTCATCTGCTGTAGCAAGCAGTAAAATGGCTTATCTCCCATAAAATAAACCACAGGCGCCCGACAGGTTAAGTCAGCGGTACGCGAAAGGGCCTTTGCTAGACTCGCGCCGTGACGTTGTCGAGGATGCGAGTGTCTTATTTAGCTTTTGTTGTTGTTTGTAGATTATAGTCACACGACACTTTCGCATATAGGTGACTACTGGACCGATTTATACTGACACCAGCGGGCCAGTTGTTGGTAAAGGGGAAAATAATATGATCACACGTTGACCAATCCGGGATTCGAACCAGCGACCTTTCGGTTTCTAGCAAGACGCTCTTACCAACTGAGCTACCCGGCCCCACACCTTATTAAGCTGCTTACACACTTATTTGAGAGCGTTCACCTCAATTGTGTGGATTATTAAACTTTTCTATGAGCATACTACCTAGAGTTTACAATTTTTTAAAACGGACTCAGACACACTTTAACAAACCCACAGACCACTGATTTGTTATTGCCTTAAAAGAAAGCTGCTTAAACTAGCAAAGACGTGATAGCATAGAAAACTAATCTAAATGACTCTTAATCGTATCATTACAAAAGCGCATTTTTCATACCTAGCCATACATATATATGATATATTTTACTAAGTTTCTTGAAATAAGGGATGCATCGTACCAGCGTGTGACTGCTAACTAATCCAAAAGCACTTCTAGAGGAATACTCCCACCAAACACTCATATTATCGTACACGAAATATTTATTATCGTATTTTCTTCGTCGCCACTGCCATGACATGAATTGACATGAAATGACATGAGCTTAAAATGGTGTAAGGCCCTGCTTGGGTAACATGCCAGTTCCTTTGTTGACCAGGCACCCCTTGGGGTCATGAGCAATCTTGCCACTGTAGATTGTTCTAACCTATAAAGGGAAAAGTGAAAGCCCCAGTTGAAATCTGTCTTGACTTTGTAGGCATGACCGATTTACTTCGGCAGTGGGGTGCCGGGGGTTTCAGTATAAATAGTATCCCCACTTTCTGGAAATTTAGTGCTTTAAATTCCCACTGTCGCTGTCTTCCTCATTTGCTCTTTCCCATTCCTGCTCTGTCCTATCACTCTGCTATACTATCTTCTTCTTCGCTAGATCAATGACCTACCTTTTTTCTTGAAAGCTCTTCCTGGACAGGACTCCTTGTTTGTGTGTGAGGTCTGTTGGATCGGCTTGGGAGTGTTGGACGCTTTCTGCCGGGTGGTCACTGGGGCTTCCTATGATGTTATTATTTAGCAATATAGGCATTTTATATGTATGTGTTTTGTTGATAATTTATAATGAAATTTGTATTCTATTTTGTTTTTGTAACCGGGGGTTCGAGTAGTTAGGGTAAAGCCTCAGCCGTCCCCTGCGTGGGACGTCTTTATTGTAAAGTGACTGGCCGGTGGAGGGCATTCAATTTTCCCACTAGGGTTGTTTCGGCAGATCTTTTATGCGGATCGGGGGTTGTCCGGTCCTGATTTGGCTCGGAAGAGTCCGCTGGACCTAAAGCAACATTCAATCAATCAATCATGTTGACCAGGCGGATGAAATTAGATTCGTTAGAATCTTCTAGAAAGATGAGGTCCTGGTTGGGTACGGTTCCGTGCCTAGAGAATCAATCAAGCATCGGAATGCTAAATAAGACTAAAAGGGTACAACTGAATTAAGTGTTTTAACATTCATTAAACACTGGCGGTAACGACTGGCTAGATTGAGGAAGAAGAAGAAGAAGAACAAGAAGAACAAGAAGAAGAACAAGAAGAACAAGAACAAGAATAAGAACAAAAACAAGAATAACAAGAACAAGAACCAGAACAAGTAGAAGCTAAATAAGTAATTTAAAGTACACGACAAACTTTTTGTCAGAATTTAATTTAAAAAAAAACTGGTCAAAACCAAAGCAGACTGAGAAAAAAACAACAACAAAGAAACATACACTCTATTTATTGTTTTCAAGTTTAACACCCAGACATCCTTCAGAATTATTTACATTGAGTATTATAGACCACAACGACAGCGCAGATGTTACGCATTGTGCGTCTATGAATTATTCTTATATAGCGCTTTACCACATCAAATCGCTGTGCTCAAGGAGCTGGTGAAACAGAATCTAACTCAAGACTACCCAGGCTACAATTTGCTGCTTGGTACGCACCGACTAACACCCCTGACAACTGAGCGATCATGAAAGACAAAAAGGAGGATTGGGGTTTTGTGGATGGGGGGTAGAGGGTGGGGGCTTTGATCCTAGTGCTTGCCGGGTTTGTTTATGTATCTGGCACACACCCGCCTAGGACATGAGCATCAGGATCTTTAAAGTCTGTGCGATGGAATGCATGCAAGCACAGACTAGACCTCAGTTGATACTCTTGTCCGAAGGAGGTCCTATATAGATTTCAAGCACAGGCGCTTATATATGGAAACTTGAGCGCATATGCCTGTGACGCGTCTCGATGCAGGTTCCGGACGATCGCAGATAATGAATTCACGAATGCTGATATTGATAATAATCTTGTCTACTATTTACAGTGATGTCACGATGAATTTTTTTTGACAAGCCTGCAAACCTTTTAACGTTCAACATCTTAGTATACCTACACTGAAGAAGTTTTCTTTGAAGTCTGTAGGTCTTATCTATACTTTCTTCAAGCCATTTTACAGCCATCACAGCCTTTTCAAGGTACCAGTTTTATTATTAGCTAAGACAGAAGTCCTGAACATTTCAAGATACCTCGGTTTCTCAAATACTTCAATGTGAAGAGAACCCCTATTATGTTCTGTTATTTGAATTGCATTGTGAGGTGTAGAAGAGGCAACAGATTACCACTTCAGCTTTCCAGAATCAGATGACAGCGTGTCAGAAAGCGCAGAAGAAAACAAAGGAGAGCAGGAAGAGAAGAAAGAGGAGGAAGAAAAGGAAGAGGAGGAAACGAAGAGACAAAAATGCCAGAAGAAGATACTTCAGCGAAGGAAAACAGCATGCCATGTGAGCAGATTTGGAGGAAGACGAAGAAGAAGAAGAAGAAGAAGAAGAAGAAGAAGAAGAAGAAGAACAACAACAACAACAACAACAACAACAACAACAACAACAACAACAACAGCAAAACAATATATTTATTAAAAAAAAAGATGGACCTTAGCAACCTCGAACGTTGAGAACTCTCTCACCTGATTCCCGATCTTTTCACAAATCTGTTTTTCTGAAGTTGAAAAAGTGCTATTTTAAAAATTCTAACAGATCAATACAATACAATACAATACAAGGTTATTGCTTCAGGTCCAGCGGACTCTTCCGAGCCAAATCAGGACCAGAGAGACGTTATCTTAAAATATTATCAAATGATTCAAGTCTTTAAAAACAAGCCTGTTACTCTTAAATACACAAACAAACTTTCACATGACACCTCTTTAAGAGACTTCTTTAAAACTGATGTATTAAAAATATATTCTCTTTCTTCAATCAAATCACTAAATTCAGTCCTAATAAAATCCAAACTAAACAAAACATGTCGATACAATTTATATGCGATAGAACAAACCAACATCATGTAAAAATTGAAACAGATGTTGACCATTACATACTTTAAAAATCTCTTTGAAAGGTATGGAACCAAAATATGTTTCCCTTTCCTCAATCAAATCAGCACATTCAGACATAAAATGGCGAACAGAAAAAGATTGATCACATGCAAAGCACCATGGTGGTTCTTCTCCTTTTAAAAGGAAACTGTGGGTGACATAAGTATGCCCAATATGAAGGCGAGATAACACTGTTTCCTCTCTGCGAGTGGACGCAAAGTTAGGCAAAGAAGTGGACAAATCGGGAAGAATTTGAAATAATTTGTTGTTGACATGGTTAGACCAGTCAGTCTGCCACAGTCGTTTACAATAAGATCCAGTCATACAACGTAGGTCAGAGTAGGGCACAAACTGGAAAATCTCTGGAGGGAAATCGAGATGTAGAGCATCTTTAGCCGCTCTGTCTACTGCAATATTGCCGCGGATGCCCATGTGACCAGGGACCCACATAAAAACTATCTTTTTACCCTCAGAAACAAGTTGTGTATGGAGGTCATGGATCTCTGCCAGAAAAGGGTGTGATATCTTTCTCGTGGAAAGAGCCTGAAGTGCTGACAATGAATCGGACATGATTAAAAATGAGGTTCTTTTGGATTGATAAACTTGTTTCAGAGCTAAATGAATTGCCTTGAGCTCAGCTGTATAAACAGAACAAAAATCAGGTAAACGCTGTTGCAAAGGCTGGTCTAAGCGTCTCTCGGAGACAGACGCAGCAGCAACCGAATCTCCCCTCTTCGACCCGTCTGTAAAAAGTTGTTCATATCCTGGGTATAATGCACACTGTTCTAAATAAAGTTGGTTATATACGGTTTCAGAGGTATTGTTTTTAAGGAAAGCGGACAACTGCCAATTAATGTTTGGGGTACATAATTTCCATGGGGGAGCTTCAGTCCGAAGTTCATCGTCGTTGATGGAAGCAACATCAATGCCTGCTTTTTCCAGATGAACTTGCATTCTGATGCCAAACGGAGGGATTGTGTTAGGTTTGGATTCAAATTTCTGAACAAAATCTGGGTTGAAAACACAGTCATAAGCAGGGTTCATAGGATCAGTTTTTAATTTTAAATAGTAATTCATTGACAATTTTGTACGTCTCAGCTCCAGCGGGGGTTCGTTAGCTTCCACATAAAGGCTTTCACAAGGGGAAGTGCGAAACGCACCCAAAGCAATGCGTAGTGCCTGATGGGCAATTGGATCTAGCATCTTAAGATAAGATTTCCTAGCAGAACCATAGACAATGCAACCATAGTCTAACTTGGATCTAATTAAAGAACGATATAACAGCAATAAAGTTTTCTTGTCAGCACCCCAGTCTGTACCACTGATAACCTTGAGCAAATTGCAGGCCTGTTGACATTTAGTTTTCAAAATTTTCAGATGGGGAATGAAAGATAGCTTTTGATCAAAAATAACACCCAAAAATTTGACTTGTTTGACCGCCTTTATTGGAGTTTTATTGAGGAGAATAGTAGGGTCTTGAATAATTCCCCGGTGCTGGGAAAAGTGAATACATTCAGTTTTTGCTTCAGAAAATTTAAAACCATTTTGTAAAACCCAGTCTTCAACGGCCTTGACACATAACTGTAGCTGACGTTCTGCAGATGCCAAAGTTTTACCTTTGGCTACCAATGCAAAATCGTCGACAAATAAAGAATTGTCAATTCCCCGTTTAACGGAACGAACAATGTTATTTATTTTAATATTAAACAGCAAGGGAGACAAGATGCTACCCTGAGGCACTCCCATCTCCTGTTCTCTCGTATCTGACAAAGATCCCCCAACCTTAACCTGAAAAATTCTGTCCGTTAGAAAATTGGATATAAACAGAGGTAAATGTCCCTTCAAACCCATTTCTTGTAAATCTGAAAGAATGCCATATTTCCATGTGGTATCATAAGCCTTTTCCAAATCAAACATGATGGCAACGACATGTTCACCCTGGACGAACGCGTTACGGATAAAAGTTTCCAGTCGCACCAGGTGGTCAACAGTACTTCGACCACTTCGAAAGCCACACTGAGTGTTGGATAAAATATTATTTGTTTCTAGATACCACAGTAAACGAGAATAAACCATTCTTTCTAGCGTCTTGCATAAGCAAGACGTTAAGGCTATTGGTCTATAGTTTGTCGGGTTAGTATGGTCTTTGCCGGGTTTAGGGATGGGTACAATAATGGCCTTTCTCCAGGAGGGAGGAAAGGTGCCAGTGATCCAGAGCTGATTGAAGATGTCCAGCAGTTGAGACCGTGAGTACCTTGTTAAATGTCTGAGGAATTGATAATGTACATCATCCGGTCCAACTGCTGAATCTGCACTTTTGTTAATTGCATCGTCAAGCTCAACTAATGAAAACGGAATGTTGTAATTTTCAGAATTATCGGTAGTAAAATTTAACTGTTGTTTTTCTTTACGGGTACTCCAGTTAGCTTGTTTCAGTTTCCACCTGCCATGAGTTTGCTCAAGGTTATCTGAATCATGTTTTAATAAAACCGGGAAATGGTCGCTGCCATGGAGATCTTCTAAAACTGTCCATTTAAAATCCAAAAGTAAGGAGGGATCACAGATCGATATATCAATGTGGGACAAAGAAGCAGTTCTAGAACAGGAAAAAGTTGGAGCACCCTCGTTCAAAGTTACTAGGTTTAACGAGTCTAAAATGTCTTCAATTATTTTACCCTGAGAATCGGTACGATCACTACCCCACAGGGGAGAGCGTCCATTAAAATCTCCCAACAACAAAAAAGGGGGAGGTAACTGTTGGACCAAATTCTCAAGTTCACTTTTAGTTACATTTATTGATGGTGTCAAATATAGAGAACAAACTGTGAGGGATTTAAAAAGAGATACTCTAGCTGCAACTGCTGGTAAACTTGTATTAAGTAAAATTGGATTAAATGGGACATTTCTATGGATAAAGAGTGAAACGCCTCTAGAAGATAAACAATCTAGAGAGGAATAACCAGTAATATCTATAGGATGTTTTTCTGACAGGAGAGTTTCCTGAAGGGCCAATACTTCAGGTCGATGCTCTGTCAGCAGACAGCATAGCTCCTCATAATTTGCCCTTATCCCTCGGATGTTCCATTGTAAAATGGACATAAAAATTAAATAAAAGAATGCTAAAAGTTTCATCTCCGAGAGCACAATTATGTCTCTGTATCTTTTGGACCCTCGTCCATCTCTTCATGTTCCATCAACCCCCCGAAACGGTTCTCCGTTTCGAGAGGCTGCTGGGGCTTGGAAGAAAGGGGTCCGGGCCTTTGATTCTTTGTCAAAGACCCGGAACCCGAGCTGCCAGCGGACTTCCTCCCCCTCTCCCCAGCACCAGATTTTATATCTTCCCTCTCCCCTTCACCCCTGCCAATCTTTCCCTCTCCTCCTCTGACGCTCTTCTGCTGGGTAACTAGGATTTTAGTCGCCCCAGCAACTACCCGGTCGCTGAAACCGGTCGTTGCTGGTGCGGTGGCATGAGGCCTAGCCTCCTTCGTGGCAGGAGTGACGGCTTTTGGCGCGGCCGTCTGCGCGCTTGGAGTGACGGTTTTTGACGTGCCCGTCGGCACGTTCTCCAGTGGATTCGGTGGGGCTGGAGAAACCCCCTTCTGGGCAAACAAAGCAAGCATCTTTTCGAGAGTATCCATCCGTTTGCACAACGTTTCCAAAATCTGTGTTATTTTACTCATGGCAGTGTCCATTGTCGGGTGTGCGCTAGGTTCCACATGAGATGTGGAACCCGCCACAGCCGCAAAGGACCTCTCTTTAAGCACCGGCCTACTTGCAAGAACTTTTTTCCTGGCGTCGCCAAAGGAGCAACTCTCAGTGGCCCGCACCTTTTGGATTTCCAGCTACAACTGCCACTGAGGACAGTCTTTGGAGCTGGACGAATGATTCCCGGCGCAATTCACACAGCAAATCGGATTTTGGCATTCGTTTTCGTGTTTCTCTTTACCACAATCACGACATATTTCCTTGCTTTTACAGTTCTTGCTACCGTGACCAAATCTTTGGCACCGGTAGCATCGCAACGGTGATGGTACAAACGGCGTCACCTTCACCCTAAGGTACCCCACCTTGAGTGACTCCGGCAATTTGGCCATAGCGAAGGTCACAAAAAGTGTGTTGGTGGGGATACGTTGGGATCCCTTGGTGACGAAGACCCGCTGGACTGCTGTGACCCCCTGGCTGGAGAGCTCACCACGGATTTCCAATTCTGACATGTCGATCAAATCCTGACATCGGATGACTCCCTTGGAGGAATTCAACCGTCCATGCACAGAAACTTTGATTTGTCTATCAACGAAGACAGTCGAATCCCTCTTTAGAAGACTATCCGATGCCCTTTTGGTTGAGCACTCCACCAGGTAGGCCCCAGATCTCAGTTTTTTCACATCTTTGAACCCGATTGTGCAAACGGATTGAAAACCCTTCTGTATTGCGAACGGAGACAGCTTGCCTAGTGGCATAGCCGGATCCGCCCCCTCTACAACCAAAAAACGAGGCCAGGCCCCTTCTACCCCCGATGCACAAGCTTTCTGTCTCGCGTCCATGTCACTGTCCGTGTCCGAGTCTGGTCCGTCATCACGCAGTCGTCGTTTATTTGTGGAAGCCATGTTATTAATTTATGAATTCATCCCCCCTGCTCCCCACCCACCACGGAGTCCAACAAGGGGATGCGTCCAAGCGGAAAATCCAGCAAGGGAGCGCACCAGGGCTACAGGGAGGATATACACCCAGACAATCCCGCACTGCCACTACGGTTTTGTTCAAGTTTGACCCATGAGCCGCAGCCTTCTAGCAGAGCTAGGGCAATACACGACCAGCCGCTTGACTGACGCGGGCCACGCCAGCCTCCCGTCTAGGAGAAGTCCGGGCCAAAGAGGTGTGTTAGTGTGAGGGACCGCAGTCCCTCAGGGACCTCAACCTCCAGGATCCCATTCTCCCCCGACACGGGTTGCCCTGCACGGCAAACGCAGGGGGCCAAGAGAAGGCCACAGAGAAAAAGAAGGGTAGAAAAAGAAGGAATGATGGGGAAAAAGAAGACAGGGAAAGTCCGGTAAGGCAGAAGAAAGGGAGTCAAAACTGCATAGTATACTGGGAGAATTTAAGGGTGAAGAGAATATAGGTGAAAGGACCAATAAGACAGAAACAAGACAAAAGAGAAGAAAAAGGGGTAGGCAACTTGGTCACCCAGCCAGAGAGAGGCATGGGGTCCACCCCCGGCGCGCGGAGCCGAGCCCGTGGGGGCTTCTAACAGATCACTAAAATCTGATTTTCAACCTCAGAATAATCTGCGAGAAATACCTACAGCACCAACAACATCTATATCATGTGTTCGTAGACTTCAAAAAGGCATTTGGCCGAGTCTGGCATGCAGC
The DNA here is from genome assembly GCA_036898135.1 of Oncomelania hupensis. Taxonomy (NCBI): domain Eukaryota; kingdom Metazoa; phylum Mollusca; class Gastropoda; order Littorinimorpha; family Pomatiopsidae; genus Oncomelania; species Oncomelania hupensis. The sequence goes on along the minus strand of CM072511.1, from coordinate 68,655,420 downwards.
TCTGTGGGCAACCATCAGCCCTAAAATTATTGAAGTCATCAAAAGCCTGTATGACAAGGCTACCAGTGCAGTCCTCCACAACAGCGCCATCGGAAACTGGTTCAGAACACCAACCGGTGTGCGTCAGGGCTGCCTACTCTCTCCAACACTCTTCAATATCTTCCTAGAGCGCATCATGTCAGATGCCCTTGCAGATCACGAAGGCACAATCAGCATTGGGGGAAGAGCAATCTCCAACCTTCGTTTTGAGGATGACATTGATGGATTGGCTGGAGAGGAAAAAGAACTTGAGCATCTGGTACAGAGGCTTGACACCACCTCCAGAGCCTATGGAATGGAAATAAGTGCAGAGAAGACAAAAATGATGACCAACAACACCAATGGCATCAACATGGACATCAAAGTCCAAGACCGATTCCTCAACACAGTACATAGCTTCAAATACATGTATTTAGGAGCCATTGTATCAGACAATGGGTCCCGACAGGAAGTCCTCTCCAGGATCGCACAAACAACTGCTGCCCTGGCGAGGTTGAAGCCAATTTGGAAAGACAGGACTATCATCTTACATTCCAAGGTAAGACTGCTGCGCTCCCTTGTCATCTCCATCTTCCTATACGCTTGCGAAACATGGACCCTCACAGGAGATCTACAACGAAGAATACAAAGCATGGAGATGAGGTGCTCCAGAATACTTCTGGGCATTTCCTAAACCCAGCACATCACCAACGACGAAGTCCGACAGACCATCACACAAGCCATTGGACAACACGATGACCTGCTCACAGTGGTGAAAAAACGGAAACTCCGATGGTATGGCCACGTCACCAGATCATCAGGTCTTGCAAAGACCATCCTGCAAGGCATTGTGCTAGGAGGTAGAAGAAGAGGGAGACCGAAAAAGAGGTGGGAGGACAAGATTCGAGAATGGACTGGTTTGACACTGAGCGAAACCATCAGGGTTGCTAAGGACAGAAAAAGATGGAGTACGCTGGTTAAACGATCATCTGTAGTGCCCCTACGACCTCCGAGTTACGTGATAGGATAGGATAGGATAGGATCAAATCACAGTCTATGTCTATGAGTATGTGAGTCTGTTCTACAACACACACACATACATACAAATACACACACGCACACACACACACACACACACACACTCAAGATTGCTGATTCATGGAACAGTCCTGCATGTAAGTATAAAAAAAGTCCAATAAAATAACAAAGGCGTTGTAAATGATCGCGTTGTTTAGACTAGTTATTGTCTATCTATGCGTAGCATGGTAATTTATATTTCGGAGTACTACGCTTTCTTTTGTGCGTAGGCATATAACATTTTACGCTAAATCACAAATTGCCTGAACCGTTTTTGATTTTAAAAAAATGTTTGCAGATAGTTCATGTAGTGACCCATGATTCCTAGTTTTCCTTTTTGCGTGTTTATGATAAAACCGAAACACATCACCGCTAAGAAAATTAACCCTTATTTTAGGGCTGAGTTTGTGAGTGTCTGGAAGCACATTGGAATGTCTTGCCATCTTGTAGTTTCTATCGGGTTTTTGGATTTCTGAACTTTATCCGTGATACCTGCAAACAACGTTAACATCATCATCATCATCATCATCACCATCATCATCATCATCATCATCATCATCATCATCATCATCATCATCATCATCATCATCATCATCATCATCATCATCATCATCATCATCCCTATCCTCCTCCTCCTCCTGCTCCTCATATTCCTCCTCATTATCATCCTCTTTCCTTATCGTCTTGGTCGTCATTTGTACAGGTCCTACTTTCTGATTCGTTTGGTGTTCGTTTGTTTTGCTTTGCTGTGTTTAGTTTCGTTCTGTTTTGCATAGTTTTGTTTTGGTTAACTCTCATGCGTGCAGCCAAGTGGGCCTATGTTTTTCTTTACTTTTACTTTTGTTTTGCTTTGCTTTGTTTCTAGGTCACTAAAGTAAATAAGTGAAAACAGTCTGTCAGCCAGTCAGACCTGGCTGGAGTTGAGAGTTCGCAAACAAGTCCCCGATGCTTGTCTGCATGTTTTGCTTGGAGAAAGCAACTTCGTGAAAACACATGCGCGCACGCAAGCACGTAGTCATACGCACGCACGCACATACGACCGCGCACACGCACATAAACACACATACACATTCAGAAACTAAAACATGAATCACTTTTTGCAACTTTAAAAAAAAGTCATTCATACAAGGACAGACAGGAAAACAGATATCACAATCAAAGTGTTTTGAGAAATAAAACTTCAATTTCTCCCACATGTGTGGCGCAAACTTACAAAAAATCCTAAAGAAATGTTGAGGTATAAAATAAAATGTGCACTGCACGACACAACAGGGAGTTCTCTTAAAGCGATTTTTTTTCAAACTGTAATCTCGATAGTGTAACCATAGAAGAACGTATTAATCCACATCATAGAGGTGAACTTTCTTCGATAAGCGTGTAAACAATTTAAAAAGAAGATCCTGGAGGACGTCACTGGTTCTCACTAGTATTTAAATCCCGTTTAATGTCATTCTGCGTCACTTGATACAACAGGCACAGAACCAGTCGGGCAGAAACATTCACAGCAAAGCGTTGCAGTATACGCTATCAGTGTGGAGTTGACGCATCGCTGTGTGCTTATAGCAGAGGCGCTTGAGAACGCTCGGGACACAATGTTTAGAATAAAATGTCGCAAATATCAGAACGTCAGAAGTATGGCTATATTATAATCAAATATGGTTTGTCGCCAATTTGATCTATGGCTCAGAATCACTTTAACAAACTATACATTATATTCTCGTGTCTTATCACGCAAATGTACGTCGCAATGAATTTCTCGCGCTGTCTTACTGCATAAAACATATTGAACAGGATACATCGTGTTTTATTACCCAAACATGCACAAATACAAATCTGCCAGCACTGTTCCAGGAACTTACTGGCACGCAACATACAAAATGACAACCAAAATAAAAAGTCTGGCAAGCTGAATTTTGGTTGAACTGACACTAAAGCAAAGAGAATAACTAAGTAATAATTAAAAAGAAGAAGGGTAGAGGTTGAGGTAGGAAAGAAAAGTAAAATAAAAAGACGCAGAAGAAGAAGAAGAAGAAGAAGAAGAAGAAGAAGAAGAAGAAGAACAACAACAACAACAACAACAACAAGACATATTCAACATATTAAAATAATACTACATTTAAGAAAGAGAGAGAGAGAGAGAGAGAGAGAGAGAGGTGGGGGGGAGAGAGGGAGAGAGAGAGAACGAATCTATCTGGAATTTACTTGAATAGTCCTGTTGACAAGCACATAAATTACATCTGTTCCGATTTGCCGAAATAAGGCCAAAAATAAAATATGTCTGTTTACAATAACATAAGAAAAAAAAAAGGGTAAGTAGAAAAGCATTTTAAAAAAACAGTTTCCATCTTGGGTGCGATTTTGTTTTGCTTTTTTCAATTTTTTCCAGACGATCCCTCAAAACGTTTAGGGTGGGCCAAACAAGTAGGATCGGTCGGTATACCGTAAACAGACGTATTGTTTGGGCCTAAATAGGTATATTTAAAATTTTGAAAATTACGAGATGAAAAATCAGCATAAGAGAAGCCACAAAGACTAAGAGAACATATTTTATATGGAATTTGCAAACAACAACAGATAAGAAGCGTATAGTTCTCACAATAAGAAAAGGCGAATAGAAATGTTTCTTTCTGAATCTCTTGATCTGTGGAATAAAAGTTTGTCGCGTCTTGACATTTTTATGAAATCAATGGCGTCATATGAATTAAATACAAAATATAAAAAAGCAATAAATGGCACGAAGAAGAAGAAGAAGAAGAAGAAGAAGAAGAAGAAGAAGAAGAAGAAGAAGAAGAAGAAGAAGAAGAAGAAGAAGAAGAAGAAGGAGAAGGAGGAGGAAGAGGAGGAAGATGAAGAGAGGAAGAAGAAGAAGAAGAAGAAGAAGAAGAAGAAGAAGAAGAAGAAGAAGAAGAAGAAGAAGAAGAAGAAGAAGAAGAAGGAGAAGAAGAAGAAGACACAATAATGTATGTGATTTCATATTTTAAATTATGTTATATCAAGTATAATAATGCATGTGATAATGATAAAAGAGGTATTTAAGAAGAAGGCCAGCTCTTACCTGTTGAAGAATGACGAGATCGCAGCGAAAGAAACAGGGAAGCTTGATTGGGTTTGTTGACGCCGATTTGGACACTTAAACTCTTTCAGACAAGACGGTCGTTGAAAAACGTCCTGCAGCCTGTGAGTAATATTTAGAAAAACAAAGCCGAAGACTAAACCTCTAGACTAAATGCTCTCAGGGAAGTTGACCAGGAGCTACTCTTGTGCAGTCACTGATGAAGATCAGACTGAAAATAGGTAAGGTTAAGCAGGTGTGTCCAGTGCAAGAGTCTTCTGAAGCGCTGTTTGCCCGTTGGCTGGTTGCGTCGTGCCGGTTCGTTCGTGCAGTGCCTGACAGTGAGTGACGAAAAGAAACACTGACGAGCACGTGCAGTCTAGTGGTCACGCAGGCAGGCCAATGGACAGCTTTTGAGATAGTGGACGTTCACAGGAGCAGAAGCGGTTTTTATATTTGGTTAAGGAACCCCCATTGCACCCCATCACAACAACGCCGCTGTGCGTCAGAGCTCGACGTCATCAAAATTAGCCTATACGGCATCGTAGAGCGCACTGAGTATCGTGAACTGCTGAGTCCACTTCTCTGTAATTTAGGCTGAGACTGAATAAGTTATGGTCGTCTCGAGAGTCTCTGATTTTCAGTATAGCAATCCGCGGGCCGCAAATGACTCGTCCTTTGTAAAGTTTCTCCACTTGCCTTGCCTTTTGATTTCTTTAAATGGATTTTTTTTATCTCCTGGAATGTGGTTCTAGTTCTTCAAATTTTATTGTCTTCGCCATAGTGATATTAGGAGGAGAGGTATGGGTGTAGGTTTTGTTGGATATCCGAGTGAAAACGGGAAGAAGGTGGGCGTGTAGGTGGGGGTTGGATTGGGGTGGGAAAAATAGGGTCTTGAATTTAAGTTTACTTTCTACCCAATTGCAGCATGCCATTTCGACTTCTAAATTCTTTTTGTATTGGTTTCTTATGCGCTCCTTCTATTTATTTTACCGAGCCTGCGAGATCGAGATCAAAATTGCGCAAAACAACAGCAACAACGAAAAACTACGCTTATGGCTTAATACATTCTTCTACGTTCATATTATCTAGTGTAAAGTTCTATTTTTTTTAAAGACCTCAGACTCACTTTAAGATGGCGATGAAAGAAGAGGGTGCGAGGTTTACCAGTGTGAAGATGATTTTAAAGATGTTCTCCAGAATCACAATCAGGCCATCATAATGACTAGATTTATATTCATCAGCCCCAAAGAAATAGCATTGCCAGTAATAATAACAATCCTTGCTGCAGTAATTATCGTTCATCTACAGTTGGACGTCTCGGTTCACGGGGGAGATAGAAACATTGCTGACCATTTTTAGTTTTTACATATGTATGTTTGAGGATTTATGTCCTGCAACAGTTACAGGCATATAATGCAAACAACCTAATACAATACAGTATAGTATGGTACGACTGTAATAGAAACAGAGAGAGAGAGAGAGAGAGAGAGAGAGAGAGAGAGAGAGAGAGAGAGAGAGAGAGAGAGAGAGAGAGAGAGAGAGAGAGAAAGAAAGAACGAGAGAGAGAATAGGGTACGGTAAGAAAAATAATAGGAATCATATCACAAGAAACATACACCATTTCCAATAACACTTTACAATGCACTTCACACCAATACAAACTGACCTCTTGTACAAGTATTCTCAGTTTCATTATTGGTTTATTGCACTGGAAAATATTGCACAATATATATCCTACAAATATATTGCTACATAGAATGAAAATAGTTAATGATTCTAAATGCTCCTATTGTTGTGAAATAGTTGATTTATTGAACACTTCTATTATTACTGTCCCGTGGTCCAAAGATTTTGCTCAGAAATAGAACAATACATCTCTTTTTTTTTTTAATTTGAACATCAAATTGGAAGATATAGATGTAATGTTTTGGGACCTTATATAATGGAAAAATAAATAAAACCGATGTGAATTTTTTGTAATCATATTATACTAATACCAAAAATGTGTTCAAACATATTTAAAAAAACCACAAATCTATGTTTTCACCCATGATTATCTTTGAAATGCAAATGATGTTAGGAAAAAAATATATATACATGTATATCTATCTATATCTATCTATATCTATCTATCTATCTATCTATCTATCTATCTATCTATCTATCTATCTATCTATCTATCTATCTATCTATCTATCTATCTATCTATCTATCTATCTATCTATCTATCTATCTATCTATCTATCTATCTATCTATCTATCTATCTATCTATCTATCTATCTATCTATCTATCTATCTATCTATCTATCTATCTATCTATCTATCTATCTATCTATCTATCTATCTATCTATCTATCTATCTATCTATCTACCTACCTACCTACCTACCTACCTACCTACCTACCTACCTACCTACCTACCTACCTACCTACCTACCTACCTACCTACCTACCTACCTACCTACCTACCTACCTACCTACCTACCTACCTACCTATATACCTACCTATCTATCTATCTATCTATCTATCTATCTATCTATCTATCTATCTATCTATCTATCTATCTATCTATCTATCTATCTATCTATCTATCTATCTATCTATCTATCTATCTATCTATCTATCTATCTATCTATCTATCTATCTATCTATCTATCTATCTATCTATCTATCTATCTATCTATCTATCTATCTATCTATCTATCTATCTATCTATCTATCTATCTATCTATCTATCTATCTATCTATCTATCTATCTAATAAATATACCAAGATAAGCAATTGGAATTCTCCAGTTTGGCCTTTAAATGAACTAAGCTTTGCCCCATTAATTTACACTTTTAGTCCTTAATACGGAAATAATTAATTTTAAGGAGAGAGAGTGAAAGAGAGAGAGGGAGGGAGGGAGGGAGGGAGGAAGAGAGGGACGGAGGGAGGGAGGGAGAAGCCTAAAGTAAGTTCACCTCTGGCCGAACTCGAACTATTCATGAGAGGTTGAAAGTGGATTTTTCGATCCAGTAGACTAAGCGCACTTCCGTTCTTTTTAATAGATGGATGGTGACCTTGTTTACTCAACAACAGAGGTGCATTTCAGCAGACCAGCTGGACTGTGCGCATTAATTAAACAAAGGAGGAGTGGGTGGGGGGGAGGGGCGGGGAGATAAAGGTAAGGATTATAATGTGTTTTACACAGGTGTGATACACGTTTCCAGAAATCAATTTTCTTGATCTGTGATGATATCCTGGTGAAGATACGTTTATCTTACAAGGGGAGTAAGACTTGTAGATAGATGGGGCGGTTAGGCTACCTCTATCAGACCAAAATTCCAATGCGATGTTAGAGACTAATCACGGTGCTTGGTCACATAAAATTTGTATTTGTTCTCGGGTTTTAAAGTATCATTTGGCTCACTTTAAGAAATGCTTATTACTAATCAAAGGACTAGTTTACTTGGTCTCAAGAGAAGAAAAGCTAGTGGACACACAACAATACAAATAGAATGACACCAGTTGTTTGTATGTAATTTCAACTTTTATATAGTCAACACAAATTCGAACATTACTGTAATTAAATGTAAATTAATAATTATAGCTGTTCAATGTGCTGGGCAATTTCTTTAGCAGTTCTTCTTCATCACTTGCTAAGCAGTTCTATGTTTGGTAGCCTAATAGTGGTTTTCCGAGGTTTGTTTGACTTCAGTTGCAGTTGAGGAGAACTTAGCTGCTCGGCATAGTCGAGTGCTTGAGTCCGCGTTCACTCTGAGGGAGTCTTGCCTCTCAGGATGATCGGGTGAGTCGTGTAGCTACGGGGCCGGACGTGGCTAGGTAGATTCTAGGTTGATCTTCTTTTCAACGGGAGCAAGCGTCATGCGTTGACTCCACAAACCGTCCCAGAGCTGAACTGTACAATCCAGAACTCTGGCTACAATATTCTATCCAAATATGGGCATGCGGTGCCCTCTGCAAGGAGTCTATAGCATCAGAGACCTGCCGAGTTTCCCATATGCACACTTCGATCCGAATCTTAAGGCTAAAATATATCAAGCAACATGCACAACGTGTCAGAACCAATAATCGGTTTCTGTAAATATATATATAACATGAACATACTAATACATGGCAATCAATATAATATACACGTACCAAAACTACTAGTGCTAACTTATTTCTAGTCTCTGGGAATCGCGAAACCGTCTCTAGTCTATCACTTTCTTGGTGAGGCTGAGGATAAGCGTTCACTGCAGTTTGCTCCTTGTTTGACCCTCGTGGCTCCGCACTTCGTATTCGACTGACTAGCTAAGTTTGCGTATCCGGGGATATGCATGGGTCTCTACGTCCTCCGACCAATCATTTACTTCTCGTGGCCAGATCTCGCGCATACGTGAATCTTCTGTTTGGAACTTTCTCTCATCTGTCCTACTTGGGGGACACGCTCGGTTCTTCGAGTGGCAGAGACGGGGTGCAGGATAGATCCAAGAAATATATGAGTCGCATGGGCTACTTATCGGTCAAGCGACCCTGGTCAGATGGTTGAGTAAGTTAACTAACAGTCTTGTTTAGCGAAGTCTGCTTGATGGTATCGGGAGTGACCGTTCCAAGGAGGCCAATTTAACATGTGCGGACTTCCCTTTAGATGACTGGTAAATTAACGTCAAGGTTTATTCAATACTATCTGTTTATCGCTAACCTGAGCTACCACAATTTTGTCCTCAACATTTCTGCTGTTACATGATCCACGTCACTGGATTGCCTTCAACTCTTTGAAATAAACGGATGGTGTTCACTTTTATTGAACAACAGATGCTACACTAATTTAAAGCGAGCAGTCATCTGGACCCTATAAACAAACTAGTTTCAGGAGAAATAAACAACGGTGCATTAGGACGCGAAATCCGTCAGTCATCTCCATCTTATTTCTAAACCGTTATCTAGTTAGACCTAACACCATTCAAGATAGGGTTTAATACAACGAAGTTGATTATTCAGACACACCAATAATTCAGAATATATATATTCTAAAAATAGATTACGATTATTCATACTTTAAAAAAAATTCTAAAAACAACAACAAACAAATAAACAACACAAAAAGAACACAAAAAGAAGTAACAGGTGATGAGTGTGTTGTCCTGTCTCAAATATATTCTGTACTAGAACTATTAAATAGAAACACAAATTTATAGTCTAATAGTAAACCTAGAAATTGTCACTAGAAGTGATTGTTTTCAGTACTTAAAATTAGCTGGTGGCAAGTAAAAAAATAAGAACATAATAATTACTGTGATAATGAAAACATTAGTTAAAGAAAATTCTCCTGGGAAAAGACTCGAACTCTTGATCGAACACTAGCACACAAGGGGCCGACGAAACTATCTACCGACTGAGCAACAGGCGCCCGTGTCGTGATGTGATCGGACTTTAGAGTACTAGCAATATTAATAGTGTCACTGGGTTATAAACTCTGCAAGCCCATATAAAGCAGATAGAAACACGCTCAAAGCGTCTCCGAGTATAAAGATTCCAAAAAAACACTTCGTATGTACCTGCTTACAAATGCCGTAATCATGCACACTTTGCTCAGACCACCACCAAGTGCAAAAGCATGACATAAAACAAAGCACTCGTAATAAGCAGTCATCGCATGCACTGACGCATAACCTACACGGGAGTCATAATCGTGGAATCAAATAAGAAGGAGAAGAAGAAGAAGAGGAAAAGAAGGAGGAGGTGGAGGAAGAGAAAAAAGAGGAGGAAGAAGCAATGAAGAAACAAAAAGGAAGATGAAAACGAGGACATAAAGGAGGACGAGATGGAGGAGAAAGAGAAAGAGCAAAAGTAGTAGAAGAAGAAGTAGAAGAATAAGAGAAGGAAGTAGAAGAGGAGGAAGAAAAGAAAAACAGGAAGGGGAAGAGGTGAAGGAGAAGGAGGGGGAGAAAAAAAAAGAAGAAGAAGAAGAAGAAGAAGAAGATGTTGGAATTATCCCCAGGAAACAGACGCGGTGAGCAGATTTTTGATTCAAAACGAATTTTTATCTAGATTGAAAATGCATTGAAATCACGAAGACACAAAATGCATTGATCTACTTATTTAAGCTGATAGCCAACTCTTATAGGTAATAAGACATTTTATGCGTTTTCACGTTCGGACACAAAAGGTACGTCGCACACACACACACAAACACACACACCCACCCACACACACACACACACACACACACAACACAAAAGGAATACTGTCCCGATTGCACTTATTTCAACATTGTAATACTGTAATGACAAAAGAAATAGCTACACTAACCATAAAAAGTAACGTGGACAAAAACAGAACAAAACAACACAGTACTAATTTTGGAGCCAAGTCTTCGTCAGGTGGACAACACATAACACAATAAAACAATATTTACCCACATAAGTCCTTTCTTTGTTCATAATAAATATAATAATAATAATAATAATAATAATAATAATAATAATAATAATAATAATAATAATAATAATAACAATAACAACAACAACAACAACAATAATAATAATAATAATAATAATAATAATAATAATAATAATAATAATAATAATAATAATAATAATAATAATAATAATACAGGATGTTTATACGCGCTTTTCCCCAAATCACCAATCAGGCTCAAAGCGCAGCGATCTGTATCAGCATACACGCTTACCTGTATCACTCACTCTCACACACAACAAACATGCATCTATCACTCAAACATGTGGTGTAAAGGCAGGGAGATCGCTATTAGAAGACGGAAGGGAAACCGAATCTTTATTTTTGAAATTTTTAAATAGGCTGCATCCAATACCATTATTGAATGGAGGGAGGAAACCGGAGTATCCGGAGAAAACCCTCGGTGACCTCAATAGTCTCGTACCTAAGTCACATACGTTCGCCCCTTGCGGGAATCGAACCAGCGACCTTCGTCATAGGAAACCGGCGACTAATCCACTGCGCCACGAGGCCACCACTCTCTTCTCTTGGACGTCTGTTGGGAAGTATTGTCCAAAAGAAAGGACTTCTTTGAGAAGTTTTGTTTTGTTGTTTTGTGTTTGAAGTCTAAAAGAGAAAGGACTTTTTGAGAAGTATTGTTTTGCTGTTTTGGGTTTTAAGTCCAAGAAAGAAAAGACTTCTGTTGTGAAGTATTCTTTTGTTGTTATGTCCGCCTAACGAAGAGCTTAGATCAAAACTGTGCACTGTGTTGTTTTGTCTTGTTTTCGTCCAAATTAGCATTCTGTTGATTTAAGTTCCTATTTGTTTTCGTTATTTTACATTTGAGCGCTAACAATCCTCTGTTTTGTTCCATTTAACGTTCTAAGAAATAGGACTCAAATACTGTGGGTCAATATTATGAGGGATATTGCCAGAGTGCCAGCGTCAGGCGCTTGTATCAAAAGCTTCTTAAAGCTCCCTAGTCAACGGTGGCTTATCTGCCAGTCTGGTGAAGAAGATGAGAAACAAGGAAGAAGACGAGGAAAGAGTAAAAGAAGCATCGAGTGGAAAAAAGACGGTGAGAAAGGTGGAGGACATGAAGAAGGAAAGGGTAAGAAGAGCAGACGGATGAGAGTAGGAGAATTAGAAGTTTGAAGAAGCAGAAGAAGAAGAAGAAGAAGAAGATGAACAACAACAACAACAACAGCAACAACAACAACAACAACAACAACAACAACAACAACAACAATTAATGGATAAATGAACCTATAACATCGGCTTGTCAGTATTTTATTCAATTATCGCTTAAGACTACATGCCCGCCCTGTGATAAACAAACCAAGCAAGTTAGTTAGTAAGTCATTGTTTATAGGATTCAGCGGACTGCAAAGAGCCGAATCAGGATTACAACTTGGTTGAAAGAGGGCTCACCCCCGATCCGTATAAAAGATCTGCTGAAATAACCCTAATGGTAACACCGTTGGCACTCCACCAGCCGATCACTTTACAATATAGGTATCCACCGCAGGGGACGCTGAAGCTGTACTCTAATTTATAAAAACCCCGGCTTAAAAAAAAAGAAGAATATAAACATCATTATAAAATATTAACAACACACACACGCACACACACATCTATCTATCTATCTATCTATCTATCTATCTATCTATCTATCTATCTATCTATCTATCTATCTATCTATCTATCTATCTATCTATCTATCTATCTATCTATCTATCTATCTATCTATCTATCTATCTATCTATCTATCTATCTATCTATCTATCTATCTATCTATCTATCTATCTATCTATCTATCTATCTATCTATCTATCTATCTATCTATCTATCTATCTATCTATCTATCTATCTATCTATCTATCTATCTATCTATCTATCTATCTATCTATCTATCTATCTATCTATCTATCTATCTATCTATCTATCTATCTATCTATCTATCTATCTATCTATCTATCTATCTATCTATCTATCTATCTATCTATCTATCTATCTATCTATCTATCTATCTATCTATCTATCTATCTATCTATCTATCTATCTATCTATCTATCTATCTATCTATCTATCTATCTATCTATCTATCTATCTATCTATCTATCTATCTATCTACCTATCTACCTATCTACCTATCTACCTATCTATCTATCTATCTATCTAATCTATCTATCTATCTATCCATCGACGATCGATCTATCAAATCTCTCTCTCTCTCTCTCTCTCTCTCTCTCTCTCTCTCTCTCTCTCTCTCTCTCTCTCTCTCTGGGCGCTGTTTTATATTATTGTTTATATTATGTTTATATAAATTACAGTCACCCGACCTAATTTAATGCCAAAATGTTCATAAAATAATGTTCGCAACCTAAAAAACAAACACAACGATTACCATGGTGCAACCAATTCATTTGTTGCTATAAACTAACCCGTGAAATTGTTTCGCTGTTTAAAAAAGTCGTTGCTACTCATTTCACGTAATGTATTGTCGCTGCGACCTAATTTCACATGAAATAATTTTTTTATACGAACACCACGAAATGAATTTAGAGCGACACATTTTCTTACCTATTGGAATTATTATCGTCGAAACAAGTTATCGAAAAATGTTTAGTTTAAAATCGCGTTAAAGGGTCGGTGTATATCAAGGATGTTTGCTTACTATTTATGATTATTAACATACACGCACCACCCAAACTCTCTCCCTCTCCCCACTTTCTCTCTCTCTCTCTCTCTCTCTCTCTCTCTCTCTCTCTCTCTCTCACACACACACACACACACACTATCTAAGACGCAATATGTACTACGAGTGATGACAAAACACAAAACAAGTCTGTAACAAGAGGACCTGTTTACCCTGCACACTTTGAGTTTTTGCTTGTTTGGTCAGTAGTAAAACTTAGAAGATTACTGTAGCCTGTAGCAGACGACAGAAGTGATCATGCGTAACACAGTTGTAGCTTAATGCAAGCACAGTGAGTGACATCATCGCAGCCTACGATGGGGTTTCGAATTTTACAGCCACTTAGATTTTCCAGCCAACCAGAACACAGCTAAGGTTAGTTAGAACCAGTTTTGGCCGATTCAAGCAACGAGAGAGAAGGTCAGTTTAGTTTGAAACGCTGAGGAGTACACAGTACTCTCTGACAGAATCTCTCCTGAGAAGATTAGACAGCAATACTTGTTGAATATTCGAATTCAATCAAGTAGCCACGGCCTGACATTGTCAAACAGGTACATGAACACACTTCTGTTTCATCGTGATGTATTTATATTATTGGTGAATTATGTTTGTGGAATTTGCTATGCATAGAATGAATTGTTAGTCCGACTTTGTGTGCCCACGTGGAAGAATCCGACCATGAGTCGAGCACGACCGGGTTTGACGCCATGTTGTATACCTGACGGAACCACTGTTGTTTAACCTATATGTATGCTTGCAGACCAGTGGCTGTACCCAAGAATGTTTGTAATATTATTATTTCTCTATGTGTATAGTTAGCCACGATTTATATTTGTATATGTATAGGAAATTAGGAAATTAGAGTGGAGATTTCAGTGGACCACGGACTTAACAGAATGTTTGTCGCTTATGTATAGAGATGTGGAGCTATAACTGAGGGCTGCTTTGGCCTTCAGTGAGACGCTCTGCACAGACCTATTATTCAGGGTTGTGCAGAATTTCGTCTCAGATGTTACAGACGAGCAGGCAGTATATCGTGAGCCCAACTCAGCAAAAGACGACACCAAGTCGACGCTTACAGTTGGCTGCCGAGGCATCTACAGCATTGAGCGCAGATAGCCCAACCGTCGAACCACACAGTCAAAGACTCAACGACAACACAGCGTGTCGTAGAAGCGACCTCAACGCAGCGCTTCAACCCCACAGTTAAGTGCAACAAGAAACCGTGCACTAAAACTCTGTATAAACAGGACCACAGTAGTCTACTCTTCAAGATCGGGCAGAAAGTATCCAGTGCCCCATGATGAGAAAGTAGCTGCCTAGACCTATCAGTGAGCGAACCATTCACATTGACATTTGAACTTTTAAGTTAGTTTCGTACTTCGAAGATAGTGTATAGAGTAGAGGCAATAAATGTGTGATTTTTTCTGTTATCAAGTGGCTGGACTACATATGATTATTAGCCGTGTGAAAGCTAGCGTGACAGTGATCTTTTACCATTTTTCTATCAATCTCTGTACCCCAGCCTAAACACAGACCGAGCTAAACAAATAAATGTATTAAGCGAAGTTAAAGGGAGATAACTAGCTATCCCCATCGACTAAGACGTGTGGGTAATAGCAGTCCATTGTGCAGAGCCCAGCAACAATAAAAACCCCGTCACAAAATCCATTTTTGTCCCAAAAATATTATCTTTTTAAAAATCCCGCGATTAACTCGTTGAGAATTCATTCAAAATTAACGTGAATTTTCAGGTATTAAAATACAAAACAAAGAAGGTAACAAAGCACACATTTCTTTCTTTCAAAACTAAAATCTCTGTACTTATTTGGTTTTTTGAAAACTCTCCAAAAACTCCTCGTCTGTGCATAGGGTCTGTTGAGTCATCTTGGTGATTTTGGACGCTTTCTACCAAATGTTCACCAGGGTTTTCTATGGTATTATTATTTAGGCATTATAGGTGGTATTGAGGAAGCATTTCTCCAGTGGATAAATTCTCGAAAAAGTGGGTAATTCCGTACCCTACTGTACTGCTTCGCGGATTTATCCACTAGGGAACGGTTTCCTGGATACCATTTCTGAAGAACTGTATGCCGCCTACTTGGACCTAAAGCAATAGTCATGTAATGCCGCCTACCGCCTACATTAATGAACAATAGTTTTTTAAATTCCCTAAAAAAACAACGAGTACATTTATTGTGTTTTTTCTTTCTCTTGTTTCTTTTTTAAAGTTAGTATAATTATTATAATAGTTACGCACGTAAAGCACAGGAAATAATTATCATCAAGATGATTCGAAGAAGAAGATTGATGAAAGAAAGAAAAAAAGAAAGAAAGAAAGAAAGAAAGAAAGAAAGACAGAAAGAAAGAAAAAAAGAAAGATCTTCAAAAAGAACCTCTCAAAACAAAAAAAGAACAAGACGTTTGTTTGTGTTACAAATAGCTACGCACTCAACAACTCAACAATTGTGTACATTCTCCGGGATTCCATATCCACATTTTTAATATCAGGATCTTTGACAGAGATTTTAGTTTTACGTCGACTTGTTGATGAAACAAACAAATGTCAACAAGCATTCAGACATATATAACATCATTATGAACAAAACTGGAAGAAGAAGAAGAAGAAGAAGAAGAAGAAGAAGAAGAAGAAGAAAAAGAAGAAGAGGTAAAAGTTGTGTTCATTTTTGCGTTCCCCCTCTGTCATAATAATCAGCTTTTAACAATGAAGTTGATAGCATCACCTCAAGTTGCATTGCTGAATACACATTGCCCTTTGAAGGTAAACATTCGGATGCAAGAAGAAGAAGAAGAAGAAGAAGAAGAAGAAGAAGGAAAAAAGGAAGAAGGAGGAGGAGGCAACTATTTGCATAAAGCGTATGACATGCAAGTTGTGTTGTCGCAATTATTTCCCAAATGAAGAGGGGTTGTAAAGCTTATGTGTCGATGATAGTGAGAGCCTAAACAGCCGAAAAAGTCAGCTAGAGTAAGATTGCCGACAACATTCATTCATTAATTCATTGATGCATTCATTATTAATTCATTTAATGAAGTCATTCAGCCAGTTAGTCAGTCAGTGGTTATATATTTTGAAATATTCGTGTATTCTATCGACTTGACAATAAAAACAAAAATCGAAATGGCAGAGAAGAGAAATATGATTTGTGACCGATTTTCAGAACTCACAAACAAAAAAACAGAAAGGAGGAATTCTCAAAGAAAAAGAAGGATTCAAAATTCTACACACACTCCTTTGACATGTGTGTAATCAGGCCTTCTTATTTACAAATTCAACATATCTTTTCTTTCGTCTCAGTTCAAAAATTCAAAATGGCGGAGCATGTCAGCGCAGAGGAGCAGCACTCCAATTAATTAGCCAGGAAGCCGTGAGCCGAGCGGAGATGAGGTTATTTATTCCTTGCCTGGTATAGACAGTCTTGTTTCTCCTACCTTCATTAGCAGTGCAGCTCGGGTACATCGTACACCAATTCAATACCAAGACTACAGTTCATCTCTTCGGCATCTTCTTTCATCTGCTTATACGTACGTGCTTACTCTTGGAAGTGAAATGCAGTGGCATAAAGATGCATGGTGTCTCCTACCCGATTCTACACACCACCTTTACATGCATCTTCACTCATCCTCTTAGTCATGCTTTATCTTAGGAGTCAAATTTAGCGGCTGGTTGTACGTAGCTAAACGACACATTAACCTACTCTCTCGTACCCGATCCTACACATCGTTGCACATGCATTTTCCCTTTCAACCTCTTATTCTTGTTCGTCTTGAAAAATCAATTAATTATCTCACGTGCATTTTATGATCGAGCTGTTGGTTCCTTAGGTTTCATGCCTACGAATAGAAATACAAGTAGCCCTATTATCCACATGGGATCATACACGATCTAATCCTTGACCTCGACCCCATATCTCCATGCAGCATCTGCTCTCATCCTGTTGGTTACGTTTGTCAGTTAAATTCACTGGGTGATTACAATAAAGGTCTATGACTCTGGATAAGTACCCTATATACTGTTCAAAGGTCGGTTATGTTCATCCAATTCAAGGTCCCAATCCCTCGCACACAATTTCAACCCCGCACTCCACATACACACAAAGGCAGTTGTCACTAAAATTATATGAAAGTGTATGAATTGTACGAAACGTGGTTTGTAACTCGTTACGAAATTGTTTTAGTGAAATACATGTATACAGAATCTTTTATTGTGGCGTGATTGATCTCCTTCAACCTTTTTACTTGTCTTTCCAATAGTAGGCATATATATTCGCTTCCATCAATGGTAAAATAACAGCGACCATTTAATCTTGCAGTGCAGATAATTATTACTGAAATGCTTAAATGTCTGAACTGCACGTATCAACGAACAGGCGGGGATAAACGGTGAACAACATCTTCTATGTTTGCAAAACGAACAGAATAATGAAGCATTGTAATAGACTGAAATAGAACGCTAAACTGTTTAGTGGTGTTGGTGATGATGATAATGATGATGATGATAGCTAATCATTGTTTCCCAAGGGTCCAGCGAGCCCAAAGAACCGAATCAGGATCTGATGATGATGATGACGACGATGATGATGATGGTGACGACGACGACGACGACGATGATGATGATAATGATGATGATGATGATGATGATGATGATGATGATGATGATGATGAACTTTAAAAGCTCAGTCAAAATGTGTAATATAGGTTGGATTAACTCAATACCAGAACTGTGTAATTTAGAAGACTCACTGCGCAACTCTAACACACATAGTCTATCGTCTGCTCGTGAACTTCCGGTTTCGCGGAGCTCAGCATCACATTGTGATGATGACGTAGAACACAGCTCATATAACCGCGATGTATTTCTTTGGCGCCAGCAACAATACCTTGGCGGGAAGGAAGAGTATTGATACGGGAATGTAAGGGTTGAAGAAGAAGAAGAAGAAGAAGAAGAAGAAGAAGAAGAAGAAGGAAGAGGAAGACGAAGAAGAGGACAAACCAGATTAAAGAAGAGGAGGTTGAAAAGAAAAAAGATGGATGAAGAGAAGATGGCGAAGGACAATAAAACAAAGAATACGCTGCTGCTGCTGTGCTGATAAAGATGATGAGTATGTATGTAAGCTTATGTATGGTTCTGTATGTCTAAATATGTTTCTGTATGTCTAAATATGTTTCTGTATGTCTAAATAATTATGTTTCTGTATGCCTATCTTAGTATGTTTCTGTATGTCTATCAGTATTTGTCAGTCTATATCTACCTACCATACTGTCTTTCTGCCAGCCTCTGTCAGTGCATTCGATTCTTCTCATTTATTTTGACCTAGATGTTGTTCGTGAGTGGGTTGAAGGATGGAAGGGGGTCGTCTGTTTAAACTCAAGTTTACAGACTTCCATGGTTCCAGCAGGTTCCATTTGCACGTTCCTTAAGAGTCAGATGTCTCTTTCTCTGTGTCTGCATTTCCATAATAAATTATAGAATTAGCAAGTCTTGAGTTTGGCCACAGGATTTCAGTCGTCGCACTCTCTGCGCACTATTTAGCAAGGTGCGACTGAAGTCTTGAGAATGGCCAAATGGTTTCAGGCGTGGCTCTTGGCGCAATTCTTCAGCAGTGTGCGAGTAAGGCACAAACCTATCGCAGATTCTAGTTTAGTAGTGCGATTCTGCGTTTGTTGAAAAGGTATATCTATAGTCAGAATAATTCTCCTCAAAATCTTTCAGTCATAGCATAGAGAGTTGAAAGGGGTCTCCCTTTTCCTGGTCCAGTTCTGTGAATGTTGTATCCATTTACTCTTCCTCGGTGTTTTATAATCCCCAGAGGCGAGTACTCAATGGATTACAAAACATATATTTCTTACATTTTCAACTCCATTTTCCACACACACCTGAAGTTAACAATAATTATGATTCAATCATATTCCTGTGCTACGGTTGAAACGTATGCCCCAAGTCTAAGTTTTCTCTCTTTTCCTTTATGAATGTCCGTAACCTCGAGTGTCCTGGTTGGTTATTTTATTAACGTCTTCTTCATTTAAATGATAAGACGCACGCACGCAAGCTAAAGAATGCCTGTAATTGCAGTTTCTACGTATTTTGCAACAATTGTCTCTCGCTATGAAAGTAATATGTTCTCGATCCACCCGGGGTGTTTAAAGCTGACTTGTTCAAACTAAGTCGTTACAAGTACACTCATTTCTTCAGGCAGTTACTCCGCGCACAAACGCGCATTCATTTATTTAGACTCACACCAATGTCCATTTCAACCACATTTCCAATGAAGTTTGAAAGGCTTTTAAAAAGTGAATTCCCTTCCCTCTTGTCCTTACATACCTCGTGCCCAGATGTTTCAACTTTGAAACTAACTACAATGCAGCAGTATAAAAGATTGACTCGTATGCGTTAAAACAATTTAGGAAGAAGCCCTAATATATCCATTATTTGTTCCATTTAAATGCAAATTGATGTACACTTCACATTCAAAATAGAAATGGAGTTCACACTTCCAAGCTTTTGGAACTGTTAGATCCATTTATTAGTGGTAGATGCTCATCATTGAAAATGTTCATATTTATTTCGATAAAATAAATTAGATGATTTGTTTCATGCGTACGTATTATATAAATAATTGAGAATAATCGTAGTAGAGAGAAAGAAAGAGAGTAAGAGAGAGAGAGAGAGAGAGAGAGAGAGAGAGAGAGAGAGAGAGAGAGAGAGAGAGAGAGACGCTTTGACGCTTTGACGCTTTGATAGTTTATTGTCTATAACTTTACACGTTTTTAAGACAAGGATTCGCAATCCGAATAGATTAAAACATTAAAACATTACCAAATTAAGACATATAACAGCAAATAAACACAAAAGCAAAACAAGCAAATATTAAAAACACTCTAGTATTAGAGCCACATGCCTAGAGAATTATTACAATACAAGGACGTACACTGAATTATTAAAAGGAATAAGAATTATCCTAAATACATACCGGTAAAAAAGGTAATAAATAAATTTTAAAAAACTTTATTTAGGAAATGCACTCATTTTCCCACTCTTTTCTTTCTATTTTCCATCTTTTTCATACAGTATCATACTCAGATTTTTACGGGAGACGCAACACACTCATTCCGTCCTTAAATAGGCTACATATTACAGATATACATTTGTGTACACAACCACTCCGTTTGACTAGCAGTTTAATATATTTACATAGGATCATCATGTACATCAAGAGCTAATTTCCAACAGTTTGTTTCGCAAACTCATAGCATCAGCAATGTATTTTGCTAGATCAAACACTTTACTTTCATTCTTACATGCCAACAAGAAGGAAATGACGTTCAAAGTTGGGTTATGTTTAATGGACATAAGCATTATGCTTTTCCTTCGTAAATGATCATACGCTTCACAATGAAACAGAAAGTGCAATTCGTCTTCTTCAGCTTTACCACATACTGGGCACTTATTGTTTTCATTGGTTCTGTCTGCAAACCACAATATATTATTTTTAAAACCACATACTCTCAGCCTAAAACGAGCAAAACACTCTCTGTACCAACGATTAGTTAAGAATAAAAGGTATCGCTCGGTATCAAAAAGAGACTTAAAGGAATAGTACCATGTATATTTGTCATTGTTCTCTATTTCTGAATGCCAGTTCTGCATGAAGCATGAAACATGAAATGAGCCTGTCTTTAAATTCAAAAACGAAACGTGATTTCTGTCCCACACCCTGACTTAGCCAAACAATTCCAAACCCATTTTCCATTAATATTCTTTTTATCCCTGCAACCCAGTTCAGTTTTCCTTTCTCGTGTTGATTCAGCATCATATCATAAGCCTGCCTACAGAGTCTGGCACTCGGAAGACACATTAATTTCAACCAATACTTCACACATCTCACATGGATTCTGATGTACAATGGATATCTTCCGGTCTCCCCGTACACCATATTATTAGAAGCATGCAGGGGTATAGATAAAAACCTCTTCAGGGCGAAAGTGTGTACCTTTTCTATATTGTTTGCACTCTCGTCAAAACCCCATACTTCTGCTGCATATGTCAGAATTGGCTCTATCTGAGTGTCAAACAATTTCGAAAACAAAGTCAGGTCATTTGTGTCAAGTTTTCTGAGAGATCGGAGTATTTCCATGACCCCTTTTCTACCTTTTCTGCACACTTCCTGCAGGGCCAAATTCATACTTAATTTAGTAGTAAATGTCATTCCCAAATATTTGTACGAGTTTGTTACTTTTACTTCCTCTCCCCCATAGAACCACTTCTCTTTTCCTGCTAGATGTCCTCCCTTTCTAAACACCATAACGTTTGTCTTATCCAAATTGACAGTGAGATAAAGCCTGTCAGCTTCATATTTGAGACAGTCTAGCTGGTGTTGCAAGCCTACAATTGTGTCCGACATGAGAATCACATCGTCTGCAAATAAAAGCAAAAAGATTTCAACTGCTCCTGGAACCAGCTGGATTCCATGTTTACCTTTCTTAGATAATTCTACAGCTAGCTCATTTATAAAGAATGAAAACATTTTCGGGCTTAGGAGACAACCCTGCTTGACTCCTATAGGACACTCAAAATAATCAGAATACACGCCTTTATCTCTTACACATGCAAGTACAGTGCTGTACACACCTCGCAAAGCAAAATACAGTTTACTGTTGACTCCAGCTCTGCGTAACACATGCCACAATCTGTTTCTGTCAACCGAGTCAAATGCTTTTTTAAAATCAACAAAAGCGACATACAATTTTGCATTTTTCTCTAAGTATCGCTGCACCACGGCGAACAAAGTAAAAATGTGGTCTATGGTGCTGTAACCTGCTCTAAAGCCTGCCTGTTCCTCCATTATTTTCTCGTTTTGTTCAGCCCATTGTGTTAGCCTTTTGTTTAAAATATGCGTATACACTTTGCCAACAATGCTAGTTAATGAAATTCCCCTGTAGTTATCAGGGATATTCACATCCCCCTTTTTATGAATTGGTACAATGATAGACTTTGACCACTCCATTGGAAATGTACCGCTATCAAACAAATAATTAAAAAGACTGATCAGATAATCAGCAACTGCATCTCCACCATTCTTCAGCATTTCTGAAACTATTTTGTCTGGACCCGCGCTCTTTCCAGCTTTAAGGTTACCAATGCTGGCATAAACCTCATCCCTTGAAATAGCCTGGGTGAATAGTGGATCATATTGTTCAGATTCCATATTTTGATCATTACAATCTTCATCATCTGTCTGGGCTTCACTCTGCTGTACATTAAAAACCTGAAAAAAAGTGTTCATACCACTGGTCTTTAGTGATGTCATTATAAATAACAGATTTCTTATTTACTAATCGTATTGTCTGCCAGAACACCTTGGGGTCATTAATGGACTGTTTCAATTTTGTTAACCTAATTTGGTCAAATTCTCGTTTCTTTTCTCTCAAAAGTTGTCTATACTCTTTTCTCTCTCTAACATATTCCTCCCTCTTTTCTGGGCTATCTGAGAGAGAGAGAGAGAAAGAGAGAGAGAGAGAGGTGGGGAAAGAGGCTATGACGGGGGGTGGGGGTGGGGGGTGGGGGGTGGGAAGGGTAAGTAATTCTCCCATCCGAGCACCACTTTGACGTCATCATTCTTTTGACTGTTGAGGTGAGAAAAAGGGAAGAAACAGAATGTCCCGTGGACCTACGCATTTTTGTTGCTGTAGTGAACACTGTCAACGTTTTTTGGGATGTATTTGGATTTCTTGTAGACCTACGCACGGTCTTGATGTTGTAGGGACGGCTCTCCCAAATTTTCTGAACATATCTATATTTGTTATGTAGGCCCACAATATAGGTGTCTGCAGTTATAGAGACTGCTCTCTGAACTTTTGTACATATCAAGGTGCACATAACCGAACAGTGTCAACAACAGTAAACGCTGCGTTAACCTTTGTAGCTGTGCAGATCAAAGCTGTGCGCCTTCCACACCAGTTCGCTCCTCGGTGATTTATTCCGTATCTTTCTTTCGGTGTCAGTGATCGGACGAATTCTATTTCCGTTAGCATCGTGTTGCCATCTGCATCTCTTTACCGCAATACCTGACGACCGAACGTCTGAAGAACGCGCAAAGACGCCTTCTCTGCTGTATCTAAAATTATGTCTCTCGAATGGGCGACTACAGCAGCTACGCAACATCTTTAAGGGCCGGAATGTACTTTTCAACGTCGCCGGTTTCCTATGTCGAAGTTCGCGGGTTTGATTCTCGCAAGGGGGCGAACGTTTGCGACTTAGGTATGAGACTATTCATGTCACCGAGGGTTCTCCCTGGGTATTCAGGTTTCCTCCCTCCCTTCATGGTGGATGCTGTCAATTTTTTTAATTTCCAAAATAAACATTCGATTTCCTTTGTATCTTCTATTAGCGATCTCACTGCCTTTACACCACAGGTTTGTGTTATTGATGTGTGTTTCTGTGTCTGTGAGAGTGTGAGTAACATGAGAGCGTGTATGTTGGGACAATTCGCTGTACTTTTGAGTCTGACCGGTGATTTGAGGTAGAGCGCGCATCCATTGCATTATTATTATTATTATTATTATTATTATTATTATTATTATTATTATTATTATTATTATTATTATTATTATTATTTTATTATTATTGTTGTTGTTGTTATTGTTATTGTTGTTGTTGTTATTATTATTACACCCATTTTAAAGGGTAAGCACTCTTCAGCTCTGCCTTAAACTCGGACGGTGTCTGTTAATTAGCGTGGTTCGTTGGTGTTATTAAGTATCCTGTGCCAATGGCTAGAATATATAATGCGGTCCGGTCCTCTCTTCCCTAACGCTGATTAGACTCATCAGTTCTCTGCAACGCAGTGCAGTAGGTCTACTAATGGTGCCTAATTATTCCCATCCAGATAGTTAAGAATATGCACCAGAATGCGTTCCGGAGTCATAAGTAGCAGTGTTTCGATAGGTTCTGGAAGTGTACGCAGAATTACAAGGTTTTTGTACTGCTGGTAGGCATACTGCTGACTTATGTGTGATGAATGGGCGAGTGATTGAGAGAGAGAGAGAAAGAGACAGAGTGAGAGAGACAGAGTGAGAGAGAGTGAGAGAGAGAGAACTGAATGTATGTGTATGTTATGTAATAATTTGTATTGACTCAAGATCAGTGCTTTATGACTTAAGAGATTGGAAAAGTAGACAGAGAAGAGATATAACGTTTGAAGTAAAATAATGTATTCCTAGTATAAAAATTAGAGGTATTGAAATTACTTTTGTTGGGTTCCGTATCATTTAGAGATTTATGGTAATGAAATTAGCCAAAAAAGGTGCAATAAAAAAGTGAGCGTATAGTTTTTAATTGTACTTTGAATTTACCTCAAATTAAATATTATTCGTTATTAGAACAACACTTTACTAATATAATACGCAAAGTAAATATTTTTTAGTTGTTCCAGAACTATTACTAGATTAGTATATATCTACCATGAACCATGAATTCATGGTGTACAAAATATTTGAAAAATGTTACTTGTATATGTACCAGGAGTATTTCCTTACAACATACATTATATATCTTTTTGTGCTATTTTAACAGCATCGTACAAAAATGGAATTATTTTATCTGCACAAGACGATATTGGAGATTTCTTAAATTGTTCGATGTTACATTGTCAATACAGATTTATTTAAGTTGCTATAATGAACATATTCTCTCTGATTGTTTGTTATGGTTGTCTAAAATCACATTGGGGTGAAAAGACGTTAAATTAAAATATTTCATTTAATTGATATCCACACACATACTAAACACTACACACACCTACACACAAACCCACACACACACTACACACACACACACACACATACTGCCCACACTCACAAGGGCACTTTGCACATTTCCTAATTCTGCAGCTCTTGTGCTTCCGGACACGGCGGGAGAGGGAGGATGTAGGGGGAGGGGAAGGGTACCAAACCCGCTTGGTCTGTGTCCTCCCAGCTTAGGTTGATAGATCTCTGACACTCAGTCCGGTTTGTGCCTTTCTTTTGCTGCTCCGCCAGTCAAAGTAAGGTTAACTCACGTGAAACGATAGCCTGATCACGTCAACTTGCTGACGTAAACTGGCCGCTGCTTTAACTACCCATTCACTTCATAACCATTTACATCTCAATCCCCGTCCACCATTCTTCTACCACTCACTCCCATTTTCCATTTCCTTTACAACCCTTTCTGCCCTTTTCAGCATCCACAAGACCTTACCCCAAGCTTCCACAACAGTTAACTACTGTGCAACGTGCAACACATCTTTTCCTTCGCCAATATTCTTCCTATCTCGCTCTCCCTCTCTCTCATTCACTCTCTCTCTCACTCACTGTCTCTCTCTTTCACACACACACTCTCTCTCTCTCTCTCTCTCTCTCTCTGCCCTCACGTCACCATCCACATTCTTTCACCAGAAATGCCTCCACAAAACTCTTATCTATCGCTGTTGATCCACAACCCCTCATCAACCTTTAACCCCACCCCACCCCATCGCACCCTTCGGGTCAGAGTACTTGACGCTGCTGAGGCATTCGCCAATCCATCATCGTCATCGTCATCATCATCGTCATCGTCATCATCATCATCACCATCACAAGCTGCAACAACAACAGCAACAATTATACCATAACCACAACCGTCACCACCACCACCAACGATAACAACAACAACGACAACCATCACCAATACCACCACCAGCAACAACATCATCATGAACAACACCAACATAATTACAAGATGAGTCGATCGCAGATGTTTCAAATCTTTTCTCCCCTTTCGAGAGATTCGTGAAATTTTAAACTCGGGAATTGCTTATTTCACAGAAACGTCCATGCTACGTCCATTTTAGCTGACGAATGTAAATTACCCATCCGGATCACTATATACCATCCCATGTTCTTGTGACGATAGAAATACCATACACACACAAACACACCCACACACACTCACGCACACACACACACACACTCACCCATACACACAATATGCACTCATGAATAAGGTAGATGATGACGTCAATCGTTTCTCGTTATGCTCAAGTTGTGTGCGTGTGTGTGTGTGTGTATGTGTAAAAGAGAAAGACGCCATCTCTCTCTCTCCCTCCCTCTCTCTCTCTTCTCCCTCTCTCTCTATCTCTCATCAGTCGGAAGGGGACTAGATAATGCACGTGGTACAACATTAATGGCCTATTTATTAACCTATATTATATTGAGGAGAAATTGCCCAATGAGGTTTGAGTTGTAGCATTCCTAAAATTACAGTGTTCGTTGAGAGTATGGCATTAAATGGTATGTAATTTGTTAGTGTTGAATTCCATATGGGAAAATTACAGTTTTCAGGATCACCCTACGTAGGCAGTACTTACTGTCAGTCATTTTTCTGTGGTAAATAATCCAGAAGTTTATATAAGGGTATCTTAACAAAATAACCACGATTATTTTGAATTAAATTGAGAGATGGTACTTGTGTATGTGTGTGTGTGTGTGTGTGTTTGTTTACCTACGTGGTGTGTATGCATGCGCGTGTGTGTGTAGTGCGAGTGTGTTGTATGGTATATATATACGAGTGTGTTGTATGGTGTGTGTGTTTGTATGTGTGTAAGTTTGCCCTTGCTTGTGTTGCGTGAATGTGTATGATTGGTGCCTGTATTTAAA